>JAOTON010001136.1:992500-1592500 GCA_034440635.1 Lepas anatifera | reverse complement strand
ATTTGCTGGCTGACAGGTCACCATGTTAGCGTTTTCCGGAAGCCCCGTGTTTCCAGCCACATTCAAGCTACCGAAATGATCTTCTCAAAGCCGGCAAAAGGGTTTGCTATTTCGATTTTTCAATTAAAAGGTTTACCCCGTGCCCTCATGATCTAATTTTCAAATGGTAACCTTCACCCGCAGCACAATGATTTTTAGAGCAACTCGAGACTTGGCGATCGTCTGTGAGATAAAATAAAGAAACAAAGTTTCCGAGCACCATCTCCTATTTTTCTTCCACAGTTTGACACTGGGTGTTACTGTTAGGTCAATTTCCTCCTAACCTATGATTTAATGCTTATAGACATAAAATAAATTTCACAACACATCGTAATTTGCACTTTCAAAACAGAGCAAAGTCCCGAGTTTAGACGAATTGCTCACGGGGCGTTTAACACTAAACACATATATGCCGTTTTCCAGTCTTCCACAACCTCGGTGACTGATTCCCACAAAGCCTGCATTGGTGAACAGAAGACGAAAGGCAAAAGTGGTATGTCGGAGTCAAATGTGAACATGCAAAAATCAATGGTGCTTACAGGACCATGACAGTGGTCAAATATACGAATGCATCACGAGCATTCTACTGTATAGAGTCGTGATTGAAAATTTAAATAATACGATCCATATCTAAATAATGGAAAAATTTAAACACAATTATCAGAGGTAGATGCAGGAGAGTTAAAGATTGTAGCAAGAAAGAAAATATGAAAGACCTCGGAACGCTAGGAGATGGTATTCTCCAATCGACATATTTATCCCACCCAATGACGAATGCAGACTTTAATTTCAAGAGGGAGTTTAGGGGTTAAGGGTTCGAGGTTAAGGAGGTTAACCCTACCACACCTTTACCCCGAAGAGCCTCTCACTGTGCGATTACTTTGGGCATTCAGAAATTTCCGGGTTCTGAACCCCCTTGCCCCCTTGTATCCGCCGCTGATCCTACCCATCTTTTGTCTTGCATGGAGCCGCCTCTGCTATACTTTTCCACGACTGCATGCACCTTCAGCTGGTGCATGCCGGAGACCCCCTTAGGAACAAGTCCGCAGCGACGTCCCTGGTGGACACGAATCAGAAAGCCCGCTTCGTGGGTATTAGAGACGGCAGACTATATAAACGTGAGGCGCACGTGTGGCGCGGACCCCCGCGGAACTCACAGGTGCATCAACCGCTTATGCAAATGAATGAAATCAGCCGTATAGCAGGATAAATGTGCTTACAAAGCACCCACTTCGCAGAAACGAGACTTAGAAGAAGATTTAGTTCAACTTTTGGTCTAACGAGTTTTAGATTCCATGACACGAGAAGCTATACGTGGGTAATCTTCTTAACACACACCCCCGCAGGCCTCCGAACTACCTTCGATCTCGGCCCCTAAGCCGAAAAGCGAAAGCGGGATAACGGGAACGCAAACTTTGATGGACATTCCGTAATACGTGATGAAGAACTATATGGAAGCTAAACTAAACTAAATTCTAAGCTAAGAGAAGGGAGCTTTTCTATATTCTAACAGTATGCCTCCCGCTTTCGCGACTTTACCCGAAACATGAGGCCAAGTCAAGTCTCATCGAGGCATAATCAGGTACCGTCACTCCCCCCCATTAAAAATTATTGAACTCAGAGAATACATATTTCGGCATGGTACTCAAACACCATATCCATTTTTTTGCATAAAGTTACTGCACGCTAGAAGTCAGTTGCCACAAACATTTAGTAACATCATCCTAAGGTCATTTCCGATGGCAATTACGCTACTTATTTAATTTTTCTCAGGAAGGACGGGAAATCCAATTCTATTCAAATGATACTTAAATTTACTATTCACAATTTTGGTGAAGATTTACAGTAAATTGGAAGAGAGAACAACTGAGCTACAGAGAATTAAGGTAAGGCAATGCGTTTCCGACAGGTTTCGAAAGGTCATGAATCTTCATGGTTTTTCAGCAGATCCAGTAAAAGGGACGGGCCTGGAACTTCCACTCGAGTTCGGAAGGCAGACAACTATTCCCTGTATGAAAAATAAATAAGCACGAGAAGACTAAAAACGAAGCACCCTATTCTGCAAGACGATATCTAAAAAGGTAAAGTCAAAACTTATGCAATACTCCACAAAGAGATCCAAGTTGGGCAGGCATAATTATTTTTCAACATTCACGTCCCAGCCTAGTCTTAACCAGAGATTTCAGCGAATATCTATTCATTTCATTCCATTGTATTAGGGCCACTCCCAACAGGCACACTAGCCCAATTACAGGGAGTACTGGCATAGGTGTTAAAGGATCCTTTCCACCGGGTCAGGTCGGACATGAAAGGCAGTTTCCCACCGTGGGGATTGAATCCACGTTAATCCATGCTATCCAATCTGAAGACTGGCAATGAAGCCACTAGGCCACCCGGCCCCCGAATAGAGTAAAAACGGGTGGGTTTACCACCACACATCATCGGGGGGTGCTCCGGGAGCAGTGCTAATGCCTTGCCATATCACGTGATTGATGAACAGAACTCTTCCACACGCCTGATAAACATTGGCTGCCTTACATCGTTGGGAGCTGTATTTAGTGGGGCGCAGAGGCGGGGCTTTCTCCGCGTCAGGTCTTCAGTGAGCTAATCCCGATGCGATGAAAAGAATTACCATTTATGAGCTCTCGGGGGAGGTCCCAACTCGACACACTACACAATTTATCAAAACGGAGAATTGCAATCGCTCCAAATTATAGGGAGCTCGATAACAACAAAGAACAGACCATAGCACTTTATCATTCCCACATGAGCTGTAAGGCTCCACATAGGGCTCACATTCAGAGGGAGGAAACACGCCGCCATTTGAATTTTTCACTTGGCAGCAAGTTAATTCAAAACGGCAGGGTCCAATCAGAGCTCGGCGCCATAGGACACAAGCCCCGCTCAGTTTTTTGGACCACAAACTAAGATTATTTATTATCAGCGCCCAGACCTTTAGATCTTCCTTAACTGGGGACCAAGTTCTTGTCATACTTCAGGACTGCAGACATATTCCTTGTTTGGACAAGAGCTATTGTACTCGGTTGAGGCGTAGGGCCCCCCTTACTACAGGATATTTTATGGCGAACAAGAAGCAAGAAGCCCAAGAAAGGATTTCGTCCGCAAGAAATGTTACTTATGTGTCCGCAGGAGTGTCCGTTTACCTTCTTGGTTCCGAGCGAAAAATTGAGGTCAGTACACTAGCGCGGTCGCAGCAGCGTCGGATTACCGTGGAACACGTTAGTGGTGCCGATACAGCATTTCATAGTGCTGAGGCGGATCAACGGCGCTGATGCAGCGTCAGAACCAGCAAGGCAGACGTCCCGGTACTCCGATACAGAAACAACTCAGAGAGGAGACCGCATCCCACGTTCATCCGCTGGATCCGACCAAAAAAGCACGCAAAGCAGAAACATAAATGCTAACCGCGAACCAAAACCTTGCAATATTTCACGTCTATAACTGTCAAATTGTGTACCTATCGTATCCTGCAGTTTAATTTGCTCGTTAATTTCAGCATTCTGGGAGGAAATCCCGCCAGTTGTTCAATTCCGCGCCATTCGAAGTGGGCGGCATCGGATTAATCCGTACATTGCCGCCTCGGGGCTGGAGGACCGGACGACCGTACTGCCACGCTGCGTGGGCGCGGGCTCGACACTCTGGCCGGGCGCGCTCCACGCGGCCAGAATAATTCCAACTTTTCCACGTCGAAGCCATTGCGAGGCCCGGCTAGATGTTTCACAGGCCGGTTCAGCTGCACCGAACCCGAACGAGGTGGTTGTGGAGGGCTCGCAGAGTCCACGTGTCAGCTTTCTCGGAGGGCGCATCACAGCCGATCAGCACAACCGTGCATGCTGTGTACACTAGTCGGGCTCAGCTGTAGGTATAGAAGCTCAGGCCACGGGTATTCATGTCTGTTTGACGGCCTAACCGAGACGCCTCGGGCAGGCTTCTACGGAGTATGAAGTAAAAAACGAGAAACTACTACAGGGCGGATGAAATTTTCGCATACATCGCATATATTTACATGGCAGCCATTGAATTTGATAAGCATCTTAGCTGGAATCCCTGGCGTAATGTATGTACCTCGCGCGTCGATATGACCGAAATACACAGGGTGCTTGCAGTGTTTTGACCAGCAAAACGTTGATATCTACAAACAATTTTTTTAAAAAATGCACACTTTATTACGGCTTCTCCGCGATCACCTGTAACTTCGCCAGGATTATTGGTTGAAAATAAATAGTATTAATTTTTAGGTTTGCTTGACAGAGCGAAACGGTATAAAATGAATGCTAGACGGAATTCATTTCAGCCTTATTAAAAAGGACGTGGGAGCAAGCACCTGCAGAAAAAATTGGTAACGCGTTAAAAACATCTACTTTCAAAATCGTGCGCACAAAATGACGGAACTACTGTCTAACGTAACACCCGCACTGGAGGGGATCTAGCACTAACGCGCACTGGGCGGGGGGTTAGGGCTGCAGGCACCCGCTCCTTCCCTCCATATATCGCTAAGGGACTTAAACGCCCACTGGCTGGGTGGGGGCTATGGGGATCTACATTATAGCAGACTTTCATTGGACCAGGCCAATATCTCTAAGGTCTAACGAGGTCATAAAGGTAAAATATTGGCCGTCATTGGCCGGTCCTTTTGGGAAATGCCGTGCTCGTGTAGAAAGCAGTCAGGAATACACTAAAATCAGAACAAAGTCATAAAGGGTCCCAGAAAGATTTGAAATTTTACCGTCAATGCCGTTCAACCTAACCGACCTATGACGTCAAAAATGAAATCTCTAAAATATAATCAAGTTTCGTTTTTCGGCTGCAAACAGTTCTCCAGCCACCTTTAAAATATGTAGGGGCCTCTAAAGCCTCCCTTCAGCGAGAGTGTTAATATGCAGTCGACTGCCAGTGGCAATACAAACACAATGACGTCGGAATAACAGCACCATCGCCACTCCTTGTGACGACATTGACCCCAGCCTGAAACCTGCTGAAACCCAGATGACATCGCACAGGTCACATGTCCAAATTTTCAACTTAACCTTGGAGGATGGCCCAAGATAGAACAATTTTGAGACGTTATTATATGAGGTATACATATACTGGCATAGAGCCATTTTTTGTCATTTCCATTTCCCAATGCATTTGCAATAATTATAATAATTCCAATGCATTTGCAATGCAGATCGAAGTTGGCATTTGCAAATGCCAACTGTCCCTCGAGAAGGCTCGTGCCATGAATGGATGCCTCCACGTGTGGGGGACAGGCCAGAGTGGCAGGGTCGGTTCACGCTCGGGTACGAGGGCAGTGGCGCGGGTAGGCGGGGAGAATATTCTGCAGTCCAGCCAAATAACAAGCAAAGACAGAAAGGCGATGCAGCAATAACTGAAGCATCACGAGGCCAGGTTTCAGCCAAAACGGCAACGAGGTGTCATAGCGTGTTGGGAGTAACGTCAGATTCTGGCGGTATTTCAGACAAATCTGCATCAGCGCTGCGACCCCAGCCCGATCGGAGCCCAGAGTAGCAGACAGCACTGGGTGTTTGACAGCAGCCTTCAGATTCGGTTCGCATTGTGCTCATTATGTATTTTGGGGATGCCCTTGATCAGGGTAAGGCTTCGAAACATTGACTTCCCAAAGGTAATATGCCGGAAATTAGATACTCGATCTAATCTTATGCTCAATATTCAACTTAAAGACAGACCCCACTCAACCAAAACGCAAGAAAACACATTATGAGACAGCAGCCTCCTCCAGCGAATTTTTCTGCAGCCAGTTAGGTGTTTACTTTAACGCAAGAGCTATTAAGCCGAGGAGGGCAGAGACGGGCCGTCGCATCGAAGTGACAGTAGTGTAAATGAGTCGTCGTCCGAGTGCACATCCCGCCAAATGCGACTTAAATGAGCTTCCAGACGGGGCGGCGAGGGAGACACGGCATCCCGCGCTAATGTTCACCATTAGAGCCGGGCCGGCAACGCCACAACGCCACCGCTGTCGGCAGCACCACACCCGGCTGACAGAGAACGACCCGGGGCGGCACCATCACCGCTGTCGGCAGCACCACACCCGGCTGACAGAGAACGACCCGGGCCGGCACCACACAACGATGTCGGCAGCACCACACCCGGCTGACAGAGAACGACCCGGGCCGGCACCACACAACGATGTCGGCAGCACCACACCCGGCTGACAGAGAACGACCCGGGCCGGCACCACACAACGATGTCGGCAGCACCACACCCGGCTGACAGAGAACGACCCGGGCCGGCACCATCACCGCTGTCGGCAGCACCACACCCGGCTGACAGAGAACGACCCGGGCCGGCACCGCCACCGCTGTCGGCAGCACCACACCCGGCTGACAGAGAACGACCCGGGCCGGCACCACACAACGATGTCGGCAGCACCACACCCGGCTGACAGAGAACGACCTGGGCCGGCACCACTACCGCTGTCGGCAGCACCACACTCGGCTGACAGAGAACGACCCGGGCCGGCACCATCACCGCTGTCGGCAGCACCACACCCGGCTGACAGAGAACGACCCGGGCCGGCACCACACAACGATGTCGGCAGCACCACACCCGGCTGACAGAGAACGACCTGGACCGGCACCACTACCGCTGTCGGCAGCACCACACTCGGCTGACAGAGAACGACCCGGGCCGGCACCACCACCGCTGTCGGCAGCACCACACCCGGCTGACAGAGAACAACCCGGGCCGGCACCACACAACGATGTCGGCAGCACCACACCCGGCTGACAGAGAACGACCTGGGCCGGCACCACTACCGCTGTCGGCAGCACCACACCCGGCTGACAGAGAACGACCCGGGCCGGCACCACCACCGCTGTCGGCAGCACCACACCCGGCTGACAGAGAACGACCCGGGCCGGCACCGCCACCGCTGTCGGCAGCACCACACCCGGCTGACAGAGAACGACCCGGGCCGGCACCACCACAACGCCACAACGCTGTCGGCAGCACCACACCCGGCTGACAGAGAGAACGACCCGGGCCGGCACCACCACCGCTGTCGGCAGCACCACACCCGGCTGACCGAGAGAACGACCCGGGCCGGCACCGCCACCGCTGTCGGCAGCACCACACCCGGCTGACAGAGAACGACCCTGGCCGGCACCACCACCGCTGTCGGCAGCACCACACCCGGCTGACAGAGAACGACCCGGGCCGGCACCGCCACCGCTGTCGGCAGCACCACACCCGGCTGACAGAGAACGACCCGGGCCGGCACCGCCACCGCTGTCGGCAGCACCACACCCGGCTGACAGAGAACGACCCGGGCCGGCACCACCACCGCTGTCGGCAGCACCACACCCGGCTGACAGAGAACGACCCGGGCCGGCACCGCCACCGCTGTCGGCAGCACCACACCCGGCTGACAGAGAACGACCCGGGCCGGCACCGCCACCGCTGTCGGCAGCACCACACCCGGCTGACAGAGAACGACCTGGGCCAGCGGCAGGGCAAGTAAATAATGCCGCCCTCGCCGGTCGCTAAAACCCCGGGCCATAGTGCTAATGAAAACTGATGAAAGACGCTCTGTTGTGCTTTCCACAGAATGGAGCAAAAAGCAGTCTGGAATAAATTTAAGAGAGAGAAAGAGAAAAGAGAGTGAGAAGAGAAGAGAGAGAGAGAGAGAGAGAGAGAGAGAGAGAGAGAGAGGAGAGAGTTCTGTCCAATACATTTCGACACTTCAAATTTATGTTAAAGGATTGCCATAGGGTGGGACCTGTTAATAACACCTTCGTCCCTATGCTTTGTAAGAAATACTTCATTGGAACATTTATACGCTTTCAAACCACGGTTGAATGCAATTTTCTCTGGAGTTGTATATCCTGAATGCAATTTTCTCTGGAGTTGTATATCCTGAATGCCATTTTCTCTGGAGTTGTATATCCTGAATGCAATTTTCTCTGGAGTTATATATCCTGAATGTAATTTTCTCTGTAGTTGTATATGCTTTCTACAGTTTTGAATGCCAGCGGGCAGGACTTACATCAGAGGTGGACCGGGCAAGTTATTTGTGGGTGAGGGGGAGAACAGAACAGAACAGAATCACAAATCGTGAAAAGCAGTGTTTTAAGAAACTCGGAGAAAATCGGACAGCTGGCAAAATTTCATCTTTTGTCCCCTCCCACCATGGATTTTTGGATCCGTCAGTGACTTACACAATACGTACTCGAGAAGACGCTTCTCGTTCAGGTTAATTTATCATCATGATTTCTGAGCTTTCAGCGTCCGTATTTTCTTTGCAACCGAGGCATGGAATGTAGAACTCGAAATTCCCGGTGCATGTTCATTTCTGGCAGAGGGCAGCTTTGTCAGGAGCCGATACAAGCGATACAGGGTTGCTTAACCGGTTCAGTAGTTTTCATCTTACGTTGTTGTTTTCTTCAAATTTATATTCAGCACCACGCAAGGGAATTTTACAAGGAATCATATTCCCGCAGAAACAAGAAACAAAACCATCTACGCTTTAGTTTGTCATTTTTGCAGGGCATCATAACCTCTTTTGAACAGCATTTGACATGCCATCCACAAATTTACATACTTCAAACAACCCTTTCCCAGTTTTTCTGGTGCACTTGAGTAGGCAAGGCCGCCACAGTCATCCTTTGTTTCTACATTCCAACCAATGGGGACTTTTTAAAATCAGGTATGCCTTACGAGCTGTATGAATCCTTGACACCAGGCTTCTTCTTTGGTCACGGTGTTCACGTAAACTAAGCAGCTTCACTCCGTAAATATAATTTTCATATGTATTAACCCTCGCACTTACAGGGGGTCATTGTAATCCCCCAAAGGTTTTTGAAGAATTGAAAACGAGCTAACGAGCTTTTTCAGTAAGAGCGTTGAGCGTTTGTATACCCTTTGCGGCATTCATTGCACATGTTTTGCAAAAAAATTGCTCCTACCTTTCAAGGTAACGGAGCTATGACCTCAAGAGTGGAAGCATGTTGAGGTCATTTGGGCACCTGTACCCGTTTTCACGTGAATGCTCCAGACTCTCATCGTTCTCTTGCAGCATTTGTTCATGAACTGGCCCAGAATATTTTCTTCCAGCCTTTGAGGATCACTTTTATCAGGTTCGACCTTTCATTACCTTTCTTGACCTTCAATGACCTTGATTTAACCTTGCTTGACCTCAGTGATAACTATGCGTTGAATAACGACTACAGATGCGTGCTTCGGTTCGGCATTTCTAAATGAGATCAACACCGAATTAGTTGACTTGCGTCCGATACGGACTTGGCCTTTTTAGACCTGTGACCTTATTTGACCTTGGAAGGGGTGTAAACAAAAACAGATGAAGAAGCAAGCACTTACTGGGCGCAAATGATGCACAATGGCTTATGAATAGTCAATTTGAATGATATGGACACTAAACTAGTTGGTTCGCATATTTTACGGACTTGACCTTTTTCGAAATTTGACCTATTTGGCCTTGAAGGGTGTGTACGCAATAACAGATGATGAAACAGAAACTTGGCGTACATGATGCAAATTTCTTATGAATAGTCAATTTTCAGCATGAGAAAGACGCTGAACAAGACGTTTTTCCTCCAATACGGACTTGACCTTTTTCGACCTTTGACCTAATTTGACCTTAAAGGGGGCGTACTCAGTGACATATGATTAGACAGGCACTAAATTTGTATAAATGATGCAGAATGGCTAATGAATAGTCCATTCAAATGATGTAGACCCTGAACAAGTTGACTTGCTTCCAATATGGACTTGACCTTTTTACCTATTCATTGAGGTCAACCAGGTCATTGACTTGACCTGGAAATTGACCTGATGACCTGAAATTTTGATAAAAGAAGTCTTTGGCGTTGTTTAAAGTGCTAAATTTGAATTCAGCATCCAAAATTACCTTTCTGAAACTGAAACTTAGACATATTGGCCAACTTTGAGTTGTAACGGTCAGTGACCTTTGACATTTGACCTCACCCCCTGCATTACCTAGATGAGTCACATAGGTGTATAGCATATGAATCGACGCGTGAATGTCCGTTTCTCAATTTAATAGCCATACAAATGTTATTTGTTACCAAAATTCCGGCCAATTGCAGTCAAAACGGCAAAATGGGCCGCAACAGGGCGAACATCAGGTCATTGACCTGACCTGGAAGGTGACCTTATGACCTAAGGTCAAAAATTGGTATCAATCGCGAGTTCCCCGCGAGTTCCCGTAACGAATAACACGCTGGTTTTTACCGCGGAGCTCTACGGCAGTTAGGGACCAATCGCGAGGGAGGTCGCAACAACCCCCTGTAAGGGCGAAGGTGGCGAAAACCCGAGTACGTGCAACGGTTAAAAGAGCAACCCCGAATCTTTAGCCACCTCAATTACACTGCAAACCCAAAAAAAACTGCACAAGTGATGCTTCAGTGCCTCCCTAATGTAATGGAGAGGAAATGTGGTAAAACACTCTTAGACCCCGCCAAGCGTACATCTACTTGTCAGTAGAGTTAAAACCTTTCGTGGGAAGGGTAGTTATCTGAATCTGGCTGAAGCTGATTTTAGTATCTGAGAAATCGGACAAGAAAGTAGAAAGTACTGGGGGCGCTCAACTCCCTTAAACCCAATGTTTTGTCTGCTCTTACACAATCCTATTATTTTCCTTCGTGCTTTGACTTGTTTCTCTGGAACAAATAGGCATGTACCTAACGCAGTGCATACTCTCGGTATTCCTTTTGTTAAGGATTACACTTGGAGACACCTTCCCGAATTCCGGGACCAATCAACATATTTTCCACGGCGCTTATGTAAGTTCTGAACGCGCTCAATGTTCACATAAGGACAGCAATGAGTCAGATGATCAAAACCAGTAACACACATAATAATTTTTAAGGCTATATTTTTCTTTTTTGCATTTCTGAAAGTTCTAACATCGTAGGAAATTCCAAGCCTAGCAACAATACTCAGGAGGGAAGATCGTTCACATAGAGCGATGACGACGACGATAAAACCGGTAAACGAGTAGGAATACGACCATTGGAGAATGACCATTACGTTCATTAGTCCACCCTTCTTCTGACGTCACCACGCTCCTCCGCAAATCGCACGTGTGCCTCCAGGCTTGAGTGATTTTGAAATCTCCTCAGACGATTCCTTTCCCATTCTGACGCTCGAATCCAATAAACTTTGATAAATGACACTACTTTTGGAGGGCAGCTGGTTTAAAAACGGCTGAGGAAATCATCACGACCGTTATTAGTCCTACTCATCCAGACTTATACAGAAAAATGTCCCGGGTGTTTCAGATTCGCGTGCACACGTTACTCACCTGCACAAGCGCCCGCGGGGTACCAGCCTGTCAATGGTTTACATCATTCGAATCTACTGGGACCAGTCGTCTGTTCCCACGAGCTCAGAAATAAGCACTACCAACCCGAAGGATCAAGAAGTATGGGTGCAGCGGACCGGATTTTTTAACCCCGGGTCACATTCAGCACTGACATATAGACATACTGCTATCATTTTTCTTTCGGCCTGGAGTGCTTCCCCACTTATCACATACCTGACGTCGATACCGCCCCATGCGGCACGTCGGCGTCGACGTCGGTGAAATATAGTACCTGCATCCTTTATCAAGTTCCACACGTAACTTGACAACAAGGATACGCTTCAGAGACTTATTAAAAAATTGGTGGCAAAAGACGGTGACGTACTTCTATTGCCAAAAACCATTGATGAACGGAAACTGCTGCTTTCGACATATGTTGCGGCCTGTAACTCTCCGGTGACCACATTCGCTCCTGACGTTACCACTCTCATTACCCACAGGACCATTATAAGGGAATAATTTGACATACATTTTAATTTTCTTCCCTTCATCGGCTTCTGTTGGCCCTGCATGAAACATTTTGGTCATGACGCCGCTTATACCCACACAAAATACTATGCACGTTTATTTTTATCGAACTTCGTGAGAAGCCAGTCGTTCATTCCAGGTACTGAACTTCTCTAAACTTCTATCGCAGTCTGCGAAACAGTCTAAAATTAACCATTGGCATATTTTGGAAAATATCGACGTATCACTCACATAAAACGAACTAGGCTCGGACCTGTGACGATTAACAATCTCTTGATCAGCAAAATATAGTCAATTAAACCCAACACTCGCATTTTACACAAAGAACACACATACCTACATACAAATTGTACTTCAGGACAATCAAGATAGTATAACACGCAAACATAAGAATGGCATTTCCTTTTTAAAAACTGTTAACATCGTGAAACGCACACTCTTCCCTGACCAGCCAGGGTGAGAGGTTGATGAATCCAGCAGTGACAAGGGCCTCAATCAGGGCCACGGAAATACATGGGTGGAGTTGTAAGACTGAGAGGAACAATTACTTTTCCACTATCCCAAAACTATTTATTCATGCTTCGCCTTGGAGTTCTTCACAAGATATAGAATGTCTTTATAATGTTATGCTCTTTTCCAATGCATAAGCTTTTTGTTTTTTACAGACAAATAGGGTATCACTTCTGCCTTAGTCCATAACATGAAGTTGATATCTTAAAAATTTATCCTTAAATTCCAGAAGCTGCATTAATAAAGGTACTTCTCATATATTCAAGTTCTGATCCTTCTGACCCTTCCATTTTCTGCAGTATCTGAAATCTAAAAAGATGGTACAATTTTACCGCAGCTCACCACCATTAATCACGCAGGTAAAGCGACAGGTACCAGTCTCACCTGTGTAAACATAACACGGCCGTGGGCGACTAAAACAATGAGCGTAATATCTATATCATAATAGCATAATATGGCGTAATATCGTAACAATCAGCGTTACTCTTTTTCTATCCCACGGAAGAAAAGCGTACGTCACATTTTTGTTGTTTGATATTTTGATATCATTCGATGCAGAAAGACAACCTGCATCTTCCTATTAAATGATTTGATAAACTTCCCTCAGCGCTTTTTGTTGTATCACCTTTTCAGATCAGTCCCAAGGGTCCATTAATGTTAAGCAAAACGGAAAAAGCTTTCTCCTGTAAAATAATCTGAATGTGACATACGCTTCTCTTCAGTTAGACGGCAGAATACTTTCACTGTGGACTAACAAAAGGAAAAGCTCTCTCCGGCACGAAGTGCTTACATTTTCCACTAGACAGGACACTCTTTTATTCCATCCAGACCACTCCCAACATACACACTTGCCTAATTGCAGGAAGTATTGGCGTGGGTGTTTAAACGATCCTCACCGCCGGGTCAAATGGGACATTGAAGGTGACTTCCCGCTATGGGAATTGAACCCACGTTAATCCATGCTCACCCAATCTAGTGGCAGGCAATGAAGCCATCAGGCCACCCGGTCCCTTTTCTAGTTTCTTGCCTGTCATAGTGGAACTAGTTTAGGGTTATTACGACCTCCAAAAGGGCGAATAGCTTTCACCTGAGGAGGAACAATGCTACAGGCCTTTGGAGAAAAAAGGACCCGTTCCCAATTGAGGAAATTCCTATGGACTGAAGACCAATGAGTCAGTCTGGACAGCAAATGCGATGTAAAATTTGCCGCCGAAAAAATCCAGCATATATCAGCAGGTTCGCGGCGATTTTTAACAGGGTTATCGCACTTAGGACGGGGTAGGAGGTAGAACGTTACATTCCCGGCGACCGTGTCGACAACTGGGTACACTGACGTAAAAGGAATAAAAGGCAGCTGAGGAAAGCGACGTTGTTTTCAGAGGAGGGTAGTAAAACTACAAGCCTTACGAAGTTGGAGCTATGACATTTATCTGCAGGCTTCGCCCGGCTTCTTCAGCGGCGCCACTTCCGCTGAGCCGATTCGACTGGTGGCACGCGTCTGTGCTGCGCTGATAACTCAGCCGTGCATTTGGCAGAACAGGCAGCGGCGGAGGCCGAGGGGACCGGGGGATGCCGCCGCCGGGCCGACGCTGTCACTCAATAGCGGGTCGATAGGGTGAGTTACAATGCAGTGTAACACCAGTGAATATCTCCCAGATGGACGCACCCAGTTCTGACAGTCAAATGCATTCATACTTGATCCAATGAATGGAAGACACGATAGAGGGTTTCGCTGCAATAGAAAACTGAATTCAGATATTGAATTCCTCGTGCACTCAATGGTCAAAATGCGGATAACGTCGAGAAATGCGGATAACGAGAAAAAAACGTCGAGAAATGTTAAAACGTTGACGCTCCTCAATGTCACTGCAGTTCGGAGATACTGGAACTTGTATCTTATGCATTTATGAGGGAAACGTGGGCCACGAAAGAAATACGACTTCAACCATTGGAAAACATTTAATTATACGGACTTAATTATTGGAAAACCTGGTGCAACTACTGAAATATAAACAGTCCGTCTAACCTTGTAGTATTCATTCTGCCTGGCACCATGGGGCAGCACGGTAACGTAATGACAACGCTTAATACCTGTCCCAATATCACTATGCGGCGTTCAAGAACAAGCCATCTCGATAACAACGTTAGCCTCATGACAAACCGGTAAACCATGCAATGCGCCTCACTCTACGGCATTAAGGAGGTAACAGAGCTTTGCCCTTCAATGCGGTGACAGGACCGCACTCTCACCGACAGGACCGCACTCGCAGCTCAGCGGCTCTTGGAAACCGTACTCCTGCTGATACCAACAGGACCGCACTCGCAGCTCAGCGGCTCTTGGAAACCGCACTCCTGCTGATGGACCCGGACTTTCACCAACAGGACCGCACTCGCAGTTCAGCGGCTCTCGGGAGCGGCACTCCCGCCGACAGAGCCGGACTCGCAGTTCAGCGGCTCTCGGGAGCCGCACAGCTCGGCTCTGCCGTCTCCGGTCCCAGCGCACTTATGCCGGCTAAATGGCGCATAAGAGCGGTCCGTCTTTGAGCCGCTGCCGGGCTAATAGAGGTGGGCGGCAGGAAACGAGAGGCCGAGCAGCCGCGGGCCTCCATTACGCTTCAACAGGGCGGCGGCGGCGGATTTGGGCCGGCTGATGGCAGAGGTAATGGCCGATCATCGGAGAAGATGCCGCTCGGCGTGAGCTGCAGTCGCCGCCGATGGGAGCCATATCAGCGATATGGTCCTGGCGCTGATTCAGCGCTACACTAACGCCTCAGGACGGCTCCAATGTCAGTTTTATGGCCTGAACAGTGACGCCTCACTCCTGTCGGAACTGTTCTACCAAGCAGTATTTAGAGCATCCTCGTCTTCCTTGTTGTAGTAAAATGATATCTGGCAATGTATATCATTAATGCCAGACCACAGAGACCCATCCCGTCCTAATATATCGCCCATTCGCCGCAAACAAGGATTTCATTCGCTGCTGTCCATCTGCTGCACTCATTTACACGGTTGTGCCTAGAAAACCACCATGCTCTAGATTTAAACCTATTTCTATCACGCCTAGAGAACGCTGGGGCTTGCTGACTCAGTTATCGACTCGTTAAATGCATGCAGCGTGCATTCCTCCGCCAATCTCAATGTCATGTGACCGGCCTGGGCCCAACAGGCATCTATGCTAACTTTACATTGTGACACAGTTGGTAAAATTTGTGGGAGTGAAAAACTATGAGAGAAATGCCACCAGAATATTGGTTATAAGATAAAACATAGTTTGGGGTGCTATTTTGCATTCTAAAGGCTATTCAATTCAGCCAAGTTTGCTTCTCGACATTTCGGAAGCTCTGTCCACCCTTCGCCGTCGCGTCGGCGGAGGCAGCCGGGCTCTGAACTTCTGGGAGGCGCAGAGGTGCACACAGCTTGTGAGTTACTGTTTATACACATGCAAGCCGTGTCTTATCATCGTGTTCCGCTTGCATGGCAATTTTCCGCATTTATTTGAGTTTGTTTGAAACCAGTACAGGTGAAGGGATCACGACAGAAACTATTTCCAACTACATAATACAAAATAAACAGAGCTGGGTGCTGGACCTCTCCTAGTATTTTTATTTTATAATGAACAATACTTCAAGCGCCTAAAAGCCGAGATTACACGCTGTGTATCCATCCAGTTACGCAATGGCAATACAGCAAACTTGAATTTTTTGTCTTAATAACGGAGAAGACGATTATATCAAATGGAGTGCATGATGACGCGGTTTCTGGCAAATTGACTTTATTTTATGTTATTTTTTCTCTCACACACTTTTTTTAATTTATTTATTACCACATCGTACACCGCATCGTATGTGTGCATGGCCACCCACTCGCTCCTCTGACCCGCCTGCACCTGCCCCTGGCCTGCTGAAACGTGGGGCATCGGTTTCTTACCGCTTCATCTTGTTTTACCTCATATGCTCGTTTTTTAACCCATGTGTATTGCGTGCTTTCTGAATATATGTATGGATATATGTGAACCGCATTTCATCAGAGAAGCAGACGTAGAAGGCCGTCAATGTGCACCTTGAGGAGCCGCAGTGCACTGAAATCGTGGGAGGGACACAGGCCAGTTACCTTAATTCACCCTCTTCAACGATGATACCACCAGCTGTTCGGCACTAGGCAGGTTCCACTGCTCCTCTGCAGTTTGCCAGGTTCGGCCAGGCAATCAGACGGCGTCAACAGTGTGTGTTGACTCGATTAATTCGGCTGCCGACTGATCCGTGCACTCGCCCCCCGGGAAGTTCCTAAGCTGATTCCACGCGCTGCGCCTCGCCACACAACCAGCCCTGATCAAAACTGAAGCTTAAATCAACCCTCATATGCCCAGGCATAACAGCGATATGAGCAGCAGCGAAACTATCTGCTGCGAACTCCACAGACAAACCAGGCAATCCTCAATAGCGTCAGATGCGCCAGTCATCGCGTTTCAATTTAGTAGCGTTTCCCAAGTATCCACCCAATATGTTCAGTACTGATTAGTCCAGCACGGGATTTGCGGGAACTCGTTCGCACTATCTCCCCGATTATTTACTCATTTCAATTTAGCGAATAAATCATCTAGACAAACTTAGACCTGGAATAAATATTTCAGATCTGATTAAACCCTTACCCAGGACCCACACAATCTAAAGAGCTATATGCTATGCAGCTCTGCATAGCATATTGTGCTCTCAGCGGCCTGAGCGGGCAAAAGGCTGCCGCCAGAGACGAGAATTGAGGCGAAACGGCGGATGAAACAAAACTGTCGGCTAGGAGAGAATCATGGAGTGGGAGCATGAGAGGGAGGGAGAATTGAGAACGAGGGAGGGAGGAGGCAGGTAGAGGAGAAAAGAGAAAATGAGGGGAGATGAGGAGAGGAGGAGAGGGAGAAAGGGATATATATAAATATAAAAAAAAAAATAATATATATATAAATATATATATATATATATATATATATATATATATATAAAATATATATATATATATATATAATATATGTATGCAGACATTTATCTCTGCTCCGAAAAAGCGTAACCACCAACAAGCCGCGCAGAACACGAGCAGTAAGTGTTGGTGACTTGAATTTCGTACTGTACTCACCGGGAAGTTGAGCGAAGTGGATCTCGCGCAGCGCCAGAAACTCGTCTTGAGACTCGATGTCGACCGTACCGAACGCGTCTCCTTCCGGCCACACCTCCCTGAAAGGAGATAGAACGTCACTGTACCGAACGCGTCTCCTTCCGGCCACACCTCCCTGAAAGGAGATAGAACGTCACTGTACCGAACACGTCTCCTTCCGGCCACACCTTCCTGAAAGGAGATACAGCGTCACCACACCATACGCCACTCTCTTCACCTTTTCGCTCGAACAGAGCTAGTCTGGGCCCAGTTCATATAGGGCGTAGCATTCGTCGGATTGCCTCACACCATGAACAGCATCTTTGGCGACATCACTCGGGGGCGTCGCCACGGATTTCTTTCTATGGGGGCCAGGATCGATGGAGTCCTCCTATCCTTGGTTCTGAGAGGGCCTCCATTTATAGGTCATTTAAGGTTTTTTAATAGGTAAGGGCCTCCTATGTTGGCTGTTTAGGGACCTCCTTTAAGAGTAAAGTCACTTCCACGTAGGTCATTTAGTGGACCTCCTTTATAAATAAGGGAGCCTCCTGGATAGGTCGTTTAGGAGACTTCCTTTATAAGTAAAGAGGCTGCCTACGTGGGCTTTCTTTTAAATTAAAGGGGTCTCCTAGGAAGGCCGTCATGGGGCCTCCTTTATAGCTAATCAGGCCTCGAAACCCAGCTTGGTAGCACGTCGCACTGGGCCTGCAACCCCAATGCATATTTCTTCCGACTACTCATGGGCAAACACGTGAATGGTTCCTGGAAAGGAAAATATGGATGTAACTTTCATCCCCAGTGGCTACACTGAAAAACAAGGCTGGAATGAACCTTCGTATAGCTAAGACTGAGAGCAGATTTACGAGTCGGGTGATATGGTATTTATTTCTGGTGCCATATGACATTTTATTTCTGAGGGATGCGACATAACTCAGAGTGCAGCCCCGGAGGTGATCATCCCTGGTGACCGCATTGGGGATGCCTCTTAGCTCTAGAGGGTGAGATCACGGGGTGCCAGTTAAGCGTAGGGTCTGATGAAAAGCATGAAGGGCTCTCAGGATGTGCTGGACAACACTGCAAAGTGTGGACGGAGAAAACATGGAGTGTGCCTGACGAAATGAAGGCATTTTTCATTCTGTATGTCTCGCTGCTCTGGCATATATTGTGACAGCTAACGATAGCAGGCGTGCCATTCTCACTTCCAGCCGATTTTTCTTCTAAAATCAGACGTCGAAGATCTGCGTATTTGCTGATATTGCGCTTTTCTACCATTTATGCTGTTCTTCCCTTTTATGCAGCATGTATCAGTCCATGGCGTTGTACGCGGGTCTTTTCAGCCACCGTCCGGATGTCCGGCTTACCTTTGGGTGAGCTTGTTCTTCGTTCGTGACAAAGAAACCACACACGGCACATACAGCACCATGGTGAATAAGAGCACTGAACTGATGCTGCTCGGAAGCCCTGCGTACTCAGCTTCCCGGGCACCTCAGGGGCGGATCGCATCAATTACAGCGAGTACGAACCATCGAATTCCCAGTATCCACAAAATGCCAAAAACACCAACATTCGTCGGGAAATATCTTAGAAGCAGGCTGCTCCACAGCGTGCTACCAAGCGGACACTGGTCAATGATGGTCAGTGATTATAAAATAATTCAGAAAATCGGATACATATACACAAACCTGAAAATTCGCTTGACAATAAACATCAAAATAAATGAGGCTCACTTCAGTCTTTTGGACACAGACAAAAGAAAGAAGCAAGTGAAGCAGAAGCTAGTTTGATAGCATCGCAAAATGCGCTACTGAATGCCTCCAAAACACGCTGATGACCCAAACTGACACAAGCCAAATCTTGCCGATCCACGCGCAATCGCAGGCACGCTTATTTGGTCCCATTCGCCGTCGACGCTGCAAACGCGGCCTCCGGCTAGATCCGAGGAAAGCCTCCGGATCCGCTGAACAATGCTGGAATGGACGAGCAGATAGCTCTGAAATCTGTCATCGAGTGCCCGGTGTTGGCGTGCCTTTTTGCAGACAGTTGCCTTTCATCCGCCGCCGCAGCGCTGGCAGGTTCCGCCCCGCGGGCGATCGGACCGGCCGGCCGCCCGGCGGCAGTCGTCTTCAGACGGCCCCCAGCCAGCGCACCACCGCCGAAATAGCATCCGACCCACCCTTCCAGCTCAATGCAAGAAATTAATATGAAAAACGCGCGCTCCCTTACCGAGCGTGCATCAGCCAGATTAAATGTCGCATTCAATATCCTGAGGAATATTGACTTTTCAGCCCAGTGAAGAAAAACAAAGGAGAGAGAGTAGACACGACCAACCAAAGGATAGCATCACCGCTTTTCGTGCCAACCAAAAGCTGCGGAGAGTTGACAGCGGTGCGGCGGCAGGGTCCACTAGCGGTATGCGGAGCGTCAGCAGCAGCCGCAGTCGGGGCGTCAGCAATAGCCGCAGTCGGGGCGTCCGCCGCCGCCGCAGTCGGGGCGTCAGCAATAGCCGCAGTCGGGGCGTCCGCCGCCGCCACAGTCGGGGCGTCAGCAATAGCCGCAGTCGGGGCGTCCGCCGCCGCCGCAGTCGGGGCGTCAGCAGCAGCCGCAGTCGTCAGCAGCAGCCTCAGTCGGGGCGTCAGCAGCAGCCACAGTCGGGGCGTCAGAAGCAGCCGCAGTCGGGGCGTCAGCAATAGCCGCAGTCGGGGCTTGAGCAGCAGCCGCAGTCGTCAGCAGCAGCCGCAATCGGAGCGTCCGCCGCCGCCGGCACAGATTGCACCATTACGCAGGTGAGAGCCGAGCGGTGTCGCGGTCTCCGAGTCATCGCCGCCAGAATGTTTCATCTCCGGCCGGTAACGGCAGTGAATCGCAGCCGTCCATCAGGCCCGCCCCCTTCATTGTTGACCCGCCGAACCCAGCCGGCGACGGCCGTCGGCGTTACGCCGACGGCGGCCAGCCCGGCAGCTGCCGGCCAGCTCCGCGCCGAATTTAGTACAGCGAATTAGATAGCCCGAGCTTCGCCCAGACACACGGCATCCTCGCACAAGACTGCCGAGAAAATCCGACCTGACAGCGCAAAAATTAACTTACTTTATGCCTTAACGCGATAACTTGGGCGGAGGTCCCGACGCAGCCCAATTTACACCACACGTGGCGGGGTTAGGCAATGTGCAGCGGCGCCGGCAGAATACCAATTACTATTCGTTCATCGGTCAAACAGGTTTGAAACACTCAGAAAAGGTAATTGGGAGGCCCTTCTCACTTTTGCAACCGGCTATGAGAAAGAAACGTAGATAAGATAGTTCGAATGCAGTTTGGCTGATGTGAAAGATTCATGAAATACTCCATCGCAAAAAAAACAACAAAAAACAGCCAGGCCTCAAGATTCCAAAAGGTCTCTTGCGTGCTGCGACGGACTTTATAAGTGCGTACATTTCAATAAATTATGTTACATCAAACACAAGTACAAAATAGCACGATAAGCATATCTATCAGCTTTATTAAAAATAAATTTGGCTAATATGGCATGCTATATTCGGAAGCGGAACTACATAAAATTATATAAGCAGCTGACAATGTCCTTACAAGAATGAGCCATTTCAGCCCTTTACATACTAATGAAGAGATCTTGAAAACAAATACGCCATCGATGTGACCACTCATAAATCCTCCCACTCCCTTCCCGTTAGTGGCGACAGGAAGCTAAGCTCCCGAATCATTTCGTACACCCTGATGCATTCATGCACGCCTCCGGGCATCTGTTGCACTTTTTCCTCCAACAAAAAATTGTTTTCGTCCTTGTTGGTAACTTCTTGTAACACCAACACATATATTCATAGCGCACGCCCAAGTGTTTCTTCTCCAGTTCAGGCAAGGGTCGCGGCTCCTACATTTGAAAATCAGCTGAAATTCCAACAGACTGTAACGAAGGTCGGGCTGATTCCTGATAGCGCAAGCTGTTCCCAGCGAGACAGCGGACTAGACAAACATTCATCATTGCTCGTCCAACATAACGCTGGCCACTGACTTTTCCACTTTTAATACTTTGTTTCTTTGATAACCACCGACATCGGAGACGGCGTGCCGTCAAGGCTTCTCTGAGAAAAGTGTTGTTTGAGAGACAGCTGAGGGAGTCGCAACCAGTGTAACGGTTTTATGTGAGATTCTTATAGGGTAAGGGCGGGTAAGAGTACGCAGGAGATAAGAGTACGCAGCAGCTGTTTTGGTTACTTAGCAACCACTGAGATGGTGGATACCCTGGTATAAAAAAGCAAGGTCAGTGCCTAGGCTGCACACCAAAATTCAACGTGCTCCTGTTCTTCCCGGGGAGTATAGAGTAAAATAGGTTTCTGAGCACCCTTGAAGTAATATTTCTTAACTGGGTAAACTTGTAGACCATGCTTTTATTATCAAAAGTATTGTATTACGGTATGTCATCAGCAAGAAAGCTGAGCTAGGAGTGTGCTCCAGGACCGGAGCTCACGCTAAAACGCCTGCCAACATGTTTATGAAGATTTTCTTCACAAGGGAGCATGTCCGGCAAGAGTACGCAGTAGACCATTGGGCAAGAGTGCGCATGCTTAAGAGATAGGAAAATTTAATTTTCGCTCGGGACAAAGTCCGCAATTCATATTTGGAAAACCAAACGTTGCAACATAGTTCTTGTATATTCAGAACGATATAAAATCATACAATCGCCTAGTTTGGCGACAAAAAACTTCGTGACATGGCCTATGCACCTAAAGCACAGCGGGGCATCAATGCGTACTCCAGCCTTCTCTCTTGCGTACTCTTACCGACCCACACCGGCAAGAGTACGCACGTGACTTTTTATTTTTGACGGGCTCGTGTTGAGTTCCTTTCAGAGACATCGAGTTGAAACATGGACCATACATAGACAATTCTTCAGGCTAAGCAACCACATAAAAATTTTAGCTGTTAGACTTATAGGAGAAAAGTGAAAGCCTTTAGAAAGTTAAGTGCGTACTCTTGCACGGACTTCCCTATGCATGTGTGATTTTACCTGACTTTTATCCCTAGCGTCTATTGTTAGTCTAGTTTTTTTAATAACTCACATGGAAACGTGTAGTCAGCTTGATGTTGTACCAATGGTTGGATCGTTTCTTAACATACGCTTACAATGCTTTGGTCCAAGCCGAATATAATCCTACCACCAATCGCCAAATGCACCAATACTTATCGAAAGGCCAAATCCTGCTCTGTTCCAAGAAACGAATAGTTAAAAGGGATGACACTTGAATTGAATATCGCCATTTTGGATTCCTCCATAGCCGGACCACAACAAGCTTCTCCAGTCCAGACGACGTATCACGCCAATGGCAGACAACAGCCAAAGCCATAGGTGAGCGCGCCGCGGGCCTGAAATCTGGAGATCCTGAGCATCTCTCCTTACCTCAGCACCTTTCCTTCTTCCACAACCCATGGAGAAAATAACTATCAAAAGCTAAAGGCCTAGCTCATCTCCGAGCCAATATATGGTATCACATGTGCAACCACCGCTTCTAACTTTGCTGGGAAAACACAGCCAACCTGCAACAGTATTTGAATGTGTATACCATTTTCCATATCATGGCAGACAACTCCTTGCAACAGAATCACTTACGAATAGCACGCCGGAAGCCAAATAAAAATTAAAAGTTAAATTTGCAGCATTGTGTGTGGATCTTGGGGAAAGCTGGCGCAGCCTACCACAGGCGGATCCCGGATTGTCGATGAGGGTGGCGGGCACGTGGTCGGGGAGGCGTCATCCAGACCAGTAGGCACCACTTCTGGACGGAAAATCCTATCAGGTGAGCGCCAAACCCCTATCATGGGGGCACTGATACTCGTATCCTGGGGGAGGGTGGGGGTGGGAAGCGACATTTCAGGGGGCACCATCGACTTTTCGGGGGGGCCGAGGGTCCATCGGTGGGTAAGTGCCCCTTACCTCCTGGATCCGCCCGAGCACACTACATTTTATCTGGCACTGGGTTTTCATTATTCTAATAACGCAAAACTTCTGGACAAGCTCGCATGCATGGCGTTAGGCACATCACTTAATGTTAACACACGCCTTCCACCGGCTCTTTAAAAATCCACGCAGGGTAGAACGTCTTAAGACTCTAGCTCACCGATCCTGCCCATAAGAATTGCCCTAACGCTCGCACGTTAGTGTTAACAAACGCAGTGGAGGGGGCCCGGCGTCAACGCGCAGAGGAGGGGTTGCTAAAGCGCCCCTCCCCCCGTGATCTAAAAAAACAAGAGGGTTGAAAAATCACTCGTTTGAGGGGGTGTGGGGGCAGCGGTGATCTACATCATAACCAAATTTTACTGACCTAGGTCAATATATTTAAGGTCAAACGAGGTCGTAAAGTTCAAAACTGGGCCGTGCTGGAGACTTTTTGGGAAATGCAGTGGTTACGCGAAAAAAGCCAGAAGTACACTCGGAGCGGACAATGTCACAGAGGGTCCCACACAATATTCTCTGAAAGTGAGGTCAAGGTCATTCAAGGTCATTGACCTATGAGATAGCAATATCAAATATCCCCAACAATGAACAATATAACTGGCACTATATCAGCCTATGTGCGGGAAATGAGAAGTTGGCATTAAAAAGAATGTTTACCTTGAACTGTGACCTTGACCTTGACATTGAATAGTACTAACTTTGAAGCATGACATACGTCATAATGGATAACGTCATCTGACCGAAACACTAGAGTCAATGACCTTGATGTGACTTTGAACTTCAAGTGAGGTGACCTCGACAAATAATCCCGATTATATGGCGTTATTACGTCACCACTCGGTCTACAGTGCAGGTGAACTGGTGCGACCACAAGATTGCGAGTCTTAAAATATAGGTCTGATTTTGAAAGCCTTCAAGTAAAAGAAAATCATTGACCGATTTTCAAAACTATTTCACTGGTCGACCCCGGCATGAACTATCTCAAAATATAGCCACGTGGCGTCTTCCAGCTGCGAACGATTCTCTAACCACCTCGGAAAGATAGTGGAGGGGCACTTTAAGACCCCTTCCACTGCCCGTGTTAAGGTGCTTTATTTCAGACCCGGGTTATCTTCAATGTTCTATTTCTGTTTATTGCCCAGCCAGCCAGCCGCGTATCTCAGGCTAAAGCTCAGTCTTGCGGGTCTCCCAGTAATGTCATACGGTTCGCCTCGAATCCGGGCCCTCGGCAGCGGCCGCCCGTTTCTAATTAAGCCACGGGGCTCCTGTAGCGACAGAAGCCGGCCCGGCCCGCTCGGCAGCCGCTGCAAAAGAGCCGCGGTGCCTCCGCTCGTCAGCGAGGCTCGTGCCGTCGCCTCCGGCATTCCAACTCATCTGCAGGCAGCCGCCGGCTCATAGTACCA
Source organism: Lepas anatifera (assembly GCA_034440635.1). NCBI lineage: Eukaryota > Metazoa > Arthropoda > Thecostraca > Lepadidae > Lepas > Lepas anatifera. The sequence continues at coordinate 1,567,593 of JAOTON010001136.1, read as the reverse complement.
GGCGCAGGTCAGATGGACGCCCGCAGGAAGTTTATCGACAGCGCCGCACGCCAGCCAGACTCGCTGCTTCATACATATTGATTTTCCGGTCGTCCAATCAGACACCGGCTCTATCCCGAACGGCAACTAAGTGAGATTCCCGTGAATTATGTGCCCGTCGTTTGTGGTATCGTGCCCCGGACACGACTGTCTGGCTCCAAGAACGCACGTGAGTATTGTGTGATAATGAAATGGGTGCAGCCTGCGAGTCGGGGTGCCATTACACTTCAGTAATGATGCCCTTTGCCGGGGCGAGGTAAACATTCGCCTGGCGGGAACGCGCGCACGAACAGCGCGAGCAAAAAGCACATCAGCTGGCTGGCGACATGACGGGGAGGCCGGACAGTCATCGCCTGATGAAGCCGCGGAGTGCCCTCATTACGGCGCGGAGACATCAACGTGGCGCACGCGGCCGCCAGGGGAAAGCAGCCGCGCCATAGAGACATACGAGCTTTGGAGACAAGGGACAACACCACGAGGCCCAGGACTGGCCTGGAATTATATATCAAGCACAAATTATGTGACGTGTTATTCATTACTTTTTTGCAATGCTTTTGCATGGAGGCAATATGCCATGGTCAATTCCAAAACCCATTTTGTTTCCACATTTTGACGTAGAACAGAACATTGAAGCAGATAAATATCTCTACACAATTCTACCTTGATTTTTTCACTATCATTCGTAATTTTTTTCAAACCTCCTTCAGAATCCGGTTTTTTACGTAAAAACTGCAGGAGATAGGCCTCACTTTCCACCAAGAACTATAAGTTTTCGGACACTGGTATCCCACTTGTTTTGGGAGCTCCGCCGGCCCAGACACCAGCAAACCCGCCTTCCAACGTTGCGATGGAATTCACGAAAGGTTTTGAACAGAGGAGACCTGACACTGAACAAGACTGAAGAATGCAATAACCACTGAGACTTGCTCAGACTGCGATGGCCATCTGTTCACGATGAAATACGCATTATTTGCTGTGAAGTCTCACAAAATATCTGCAGATTGCGCAACCACGTGCCGAATGCTATAGGCACCCACTAAAGCTATGTAAGGTTACATTGTTCACTGTATAGTTTCACGATCATTTAAAACCAGAGGTTCCTTTCAAAATATGGAAGGCCGTCTGGCGCGAAATTTTCTCCCAGGCAAAATATTAGAGGAAAGAAACAGCATTCGAGCGGTCAAAAACAGAACACCGAATAAAATATCGTTAAACAGAATATAAAATGTTATTGAAAATATTTACTTGGAGGAACGAAATCATACTGGCTCCTCGTCAATGTGTTGAAGGGTTTATAGTCCGCCGATTGCGAATACCATCTTACACTCCATTCGCAGTAATTAAAACATGTTCTTCTCGACGTAAAAAAAATCACCAACAACAAATGCAAATCGCTAAACACATTGAAAGGTCTCTGCTGATGGGCTTGATATAATCACTAAGTCAGTCAAGAGTATATCACTCTGTACCTTCAGACCCAGACAAAAGGCAGGTGTTCTACCGGTAGCCCTGTACTAATCGACCGCTAATTAATTAACTGCAGTTTGGTCAAACTTAGAACAAAATATCGGACACACGAAGGCAATCAATGAAGCAATACACGCACCATGAATTGTGCGCACGTCTCGTTGCTGACATATGCTTACATGTCTGAACATCCATGGCTGAATATCTCTTCCCATTTAGGGAGGATACTGACGCGATAATGCAAAATCTACCAGGGACTACAAACCCGTGATGGACTGACCCCCACCCCCACTTCATCAGTCTGGCCGCTGTTCCGTCCTCACCTGGCCGCCCTAAGCAGAGCCAGTGCCGTGACTCCCTCCCCGGAGCGCAACAGGTTCTGGATCCTCCGCATCGCCTCCGCCCTGCAACACGGCAGCGAACAGCAGTCAGACGCAGGAACAACGGACAGCAGTCAGACACAGGACAACGGACAGCAGTCAGACGCAGGAGCAAGGGACAGCAGTCAGACGCAGAAACAAGACAGCAGTCAGACGCAGGAACAAAGGACAGCAGTCACACGCAGGAGTAAGGGACAGCAGTCAGACGCAGGGACAACGGACAGCAGTCAGACGCAGGAGCAAGGGACAGCAGTCAGACGCAGGGACAACGGACAGCAGTCAGACGCAGGGACAACGGACAGGGGTCAGACGCAGGAAAAATACAACAGTCAGACGCAGAAATAACGGACAGCAGACGCAGGGACAACGGACAGCAGTCAGACGCGGGGACAACGGACAGCGGTCAGACACAGGAACAAGACAGCAGTCAGACGCAGGAATAACGGACAGCGGTCAGACGCAGGGACAACGGACAACGGTCAGACCCGGGAACAAGACAGCAGTCAGACGCGGGAATAACGGACAGCGGTCAGACGCAGGGACAACGGACAACGGTCAGACACAGGAACAAGACAGCAGTCAGACGCAGGAATAACGGACAGCGGTCAGACGCAGGGACAACGGACAACGGTCAGACGCAGGAATAAAACAGCAGTCAGACACAGGAATAATGGACAGCAGTCAGACGCAGGGACAAAGGACAGCGGTCAGACGCAGGAGTAAGGGACAGCAGTCCGACGGAGGAACAAAGGACATCAAACAGACACAGGAAGACGTCGGTCAAACGCAGGGACAGAGGGTAATAGTCGGACACAAAGACAGTGGATTGCAGTCAGGAACGGGCCGGTGTTACTGCCAAGACTTGGATGGTGGACCGCAGCGGCAGAATATGTGAACACCCAGGCTCTAGGCAGCGAAACCAGCCAGGTGGTGGGTATCTAACGCATGGATTGCATCCACGAGTGTAGTGACATTAGGCTTTCACGACGCACCGACTGTTGAGGTCATTTGGCCTCGCCGACTGCCACCCTGTTCGGAGGGTATTGCTGAGATCAGCAAGATTTATGCAGAGCATTTCCTACCCAAGTACACGCGTGCTTTGTACCAAATTCTTGAGAATACCCGTCCGGAACTTGCACCCGGGTTATCGGTGTGAGAGTCGAATGCGCTCCTCCGACGCCACAGTATTTTGCCACTATACACCCTCTAAAAATAATTTACCTCGCTCGTGACGCGTACGTATGTTCACATCAGGAAGGGCGAGTGTCAGACATTGAGAAGGTCCGCTCCCGCGTCGGAGCAGCGCAGACGGTCCGAGAGTGCGTATACGAGTCATCTGCTGGACGCGCTGTGGCATCTGGAGCCGAGCCCGCGGCATGAGAAATGGGTCCGCCCCAGGTCCGCGGCTGTAAATCCGACGCCACATCAGCGGGTGGCCAGTGGTGGCACGCGTCACGGCCCGGCCACCGGCCACCAGGAGCCCTCAGCCCCAGCGCACCAGACCAGGGCCAGCCGAGGGTCAGGCGTCAGCTCTCGCCATCTGAGAAACGCCTGCCGAACCGCCAGCTACCCACGAGGAATGACGTTAAACAAAACAATCCTGACACGTTAGAATTTTGCAGATCGAGCGCTAGAGCTTAAAAATAGACTCATTTAAAGCAAAATTATCCATTTCTATAGGAGGCGCCAACAAGATTCCTTGTTTCTGAATCCATCTTATCGATATATCTTAAACAACATACAAATCTGCCATCCCACGAAAGAACAGCTAAGTCGCATTGTTTCGATTTTGAGATGTTGGTATTATTCGACGCAGAAAGACAAGCTCTATCTACTTGTTAAATGATTCGACAAATTTCTTTCAATTTTTTTCTGGTTATATCGTTTTTTTCATATCAAACCCAGAGCTCCGCTAATGTTATACAAAACAAAAAAAGCCGTCTCCTGTAAAATAATTCCAATGTGACATACGTTTTTCTTGTGTTGGACGGCAGAAATGCTGCCAGGCTTTACGATAATAACGCACGGTTAACAAGATATTGCACAGCATTTTCATCATTCGAAACACCATGGATCCAGTGAATGATTCAAGAATTTGCCCGATGTAAGTTCCCTAAAAAATAGTTATATATCTATACATACATATATACATACATACATACATACATATATATATATATATAGCTATATATATATATATATATATATATATATATATATATATATATATATATATGATGCTGCTGAGGATTGCCTTGTATGTAACTTGCATCAATCTTGTTTGTAAAATCCCCCACACAATTGGAAACAGCCATCCCACGTTCCACAGATACAACGATCATGAGGCATCAGCATGCATTGCAGCGCCAACCGACGCGATACTCATGAAATATGCATGGTCCGTGCAAGGCGGCTCCATTCTCTCGAGGCCTCACCAGGTGGCGACCTGCACCAACCCATCCCGACCGACATCCGAACATGTATCGCTGGGATGGATAGGGGCCAACATTGGCAGAACCTGCACCAACACATCCCGACCGACATCCGAACACGTTTCGCCGGGATGGATAGGGGCCAACATCGGAAGAACCTGCACCAACACATCCCGACAGACATCCGGACATGTGTCGCCGGGATGGATAGGGGCCAACATCGGCAGAACCTGCACCAACCCATCCCGACCGACATCCGAACATGACTCGCCGGGATGGATAGGGCCAACATCGGCAGAACCTGCACCCACACATCCCGACAGACATCCGAACATGTGTCGCCGGGATAGATAGGGGCCAACATCGGCAGAACCTGCACCAACACATCCCGACCGACATCCGAACATGTATCGCCGGGATGGATAGGGGCCAACATCGGCAGAACCTGCACCAACCCATCCCGACCGACATCCGAACATGTGTCGCCGGGATGGATAGGGGCCAACATCGGCAGAACCTGCACCAACCCATCCCGACCGACATCCGAACATGTGTCGCCGGGATGGATAGGGGCCAACATCGGCACAACCTGCACCAACACATCCCGACCGACATCCGAACATGACTCGCCGGGATGGATAGGGGCCAACATCGGCAGAACCTGCACCAACCCATCCCGACCGACATCCGAACATGTGTCGCCGGGATGGATAGGGGCCAACATCGGCAGAACCTGCACCAACACATCCAGACCGACATCCGAACATGTGTCGCCGGGATGGATAGGGGCCAACATCGGCAGAACCTGCACCAACACATCCCGACCGACATCCGAACATGACTCGCCGGGATGGATAGGGGCCAACATCGGCACAACGTCCTGCACCAACCCATCCCGACCGACATCCGAACATGTATCGCTGGGATGGATAGGGCCAACATCGGCAGAACCTGCACCAACACATCCCGACCGACAACCGAACACGTTTCGCCGGGATGGATGGGGGCCAACATCGGCAGAACCTGCACCAACACATCCCGACAGACATCCGAACATGTGTCGCCGGGATGGATAGGGGCCAACATCGGCAGAACCTGCACCAACCCATCCCGACCGACATCCGAACATGACTCGCCGGGATGGATAGGGGCCAACATCGGCAGAACCTGCACCCACACATCCCGACAGACATACGAACATGTGTCGCCGGGATAGATAGGGGCCAACATCGGCAGAACCTGCACCAACACATCCCGACCGACATCCGAACATGTATCGCCGGGATGGATAGGGGCCAACATCGGCAGAACCTGCACCAACACATCCCGACCGACATCCGAACATGTGTCGCCGGGATGGATAGGGGCCAACATCGGCAGAACCTGCACCTACACATCCCGACCGACATCCGAACACGTGTCGCCGGGATGGATAGGGGCCAACATCGGCAGAACCTGCACCAACCCATCCCGACCGACATCCGAACATGACTCGCCGGGATGGATAGGGGCCAACATCGGCAGAACCTGCACCAACCCATCCCGACCGACATCCGAACATGTGTCGCCAGGATGGATAGGGGCCAACATCGGCAGAACCTGCACCAACACATCCAGACCGACATCCGAACATGTGTCGCCGGGATGGATAGGGGCCAACATCGGCAGAACCTGCACCAACACATCCCGACCGACATCCGAACACGTGTCGCCGGGATGGATAGGGGCCAACATCGGCACAACGTCCTGCACCAACCCATCCCGACCGACATCCGAACATGTATCGCTGGGATGGATAGGGGCCAACATCGGCAGAACCTGCACCAACACATCCCGACCGACAACCGAACACGTTTCGCCGGGATGGATAGGGGCCAACATCGGCAGAACCTGCACCAACACATCCCGACAGACATCCGAACATGTGTCGCCGGGATGGATAGGGGCCAACATCGGCAGAACCTGCACCAACCCATCCCGACCGACATCCGAACATGACTCGCCGGGATGGATAGGGGCCAACATCGGCAGAACCTGCACCCACACATCCCGACAGACATACGAACATGTGTCGCCGGGATAGATAGGGGCCAACATCGGCAGAACCTGCACCAACACATCCCGACCGACATCCGAACATGTATCGCCGGGATGGATAGGGGCCAACATCGGCAGAACCTGCACCAACACATCCCGACCGACATCCGAACATGTGTCGCCGGGATGGATAGGGGCCAACATCGGCAGAACCTGCACCTACACATCCCGACCGACATCCGAACACGTGTCGCCGGGATGGATAGGGGCCAACATCGGCAGAACCTGCACCAACCCATCCCGACCGACATCCGAACATGACTCGCCGGGATGGATAGGGGCCAACATCGGCAGAACCTGCACCAACCCATCCCGACCGACATCTGAACATGACTCGCCGGGATGGATAGGGGCCAACATCGGCAGAACCTGCACCAACACATCCCGACCGACATCCGAACATGTGTCGCCGGGATGGATAGGGGCCAACATCGGCACAACGTCCTGCACCAACCCATCCCGACCGACATCCGACCACGTGTCGCCGGGATGGATAGGGGCCAACATCGGCAGAACCTGCACCAACACATCCCGACCGACATCCGAACATGACTCGCCGGGATGGATAGGGGCCAACATCGGCAGAACCTGCACCAACACATCCCGACCGACATCAGAACATGACTCGCCGGGATGGATAGGGGCCAACATCGGCAGAACCTGCACCAACACATCCCGACCGACATCCGAACATGTATCGCTGGGATGGATAGGGGCCAACATCGGCGGGCGGGCAGCAGGTCAGGCCATCCTTCACTGACGCGCATGATCGGAATCGACTACAATTACCTACAGGGATTCCAAGTATGGAACAGTATATAAAAGGATTCCAAGTAGGAAACAATATTCCTGACACTGCCTAACATACAACGAAAACCCAGTATAACATATACATTCACCCCGAATAGAATCGGCATGAGTGGCAGTTTGGTATCAGTGGCAATTTTAGAACACTTACCTTGGCACCGTTTATTTTGCAACTTCCTGCAGCCTTGAATATTTAAAATCCAAAAATTTGGAACATACGCTAACAAACGGTATTTTAGAACTCTCGCACTCAAGATATTGGTATTTCACTTTCACATGGTTATGAGCACTCTGCAACCAATCACGCAAAAAGAAAAATGCGGTGCACGAGTACGCATACATGCCTTTGATAAATAGATATTCACTAAATACACTTCCAATAAATAGACAAACGCGCGGGAATGCACCTCATGCAACTTCACACGCAACCGGAGTGACTCTCCCCTGCTACGGAGTTCTTCCCAAAATACGTATATCAACTACTTCCCAGCTTTCGTCAGTGCCTGCAACTGGTCGTTTTCAATCATTGTCCTGCCCTGAGCGAGTGCAGACGGCATCCCCTTGCAGCTCATGGATGGAAAAGGAAGACAGCATTCATCCGCTGAGTACTCAAATGTGGCGTTTACCCAGGCCATCAACATGTTTCTTCTTCATGTTTCTTCCTGCCGTATTCGTTTTACGACACACGAATGCCCGTTTCCCTCGCCTCTGCTCACGCAAACCTGATATTTAACACCCTAGTCCTTCTTCACCTGTCACAAAAAAACATACACAAAGCGGTGAAAAGAAACATGTCCCGAAGCAAAACAGAACAGCACAACCCAGACCTTTCTTGGCGAATTCCCGTTTTGCAGTTTGCCCCTATACTCCCACCCTTGCATTGTGCCCACCTCTGCTCCTCCACGGGAACCTCGCTGGCGGCATCAAACGGTCGCACGTCCTCGGGGGAGAGGCCGCTCGCCCTGGAGCGCCGCTGAGAGCTCGTCGGCGAGTCCCTCCCAAGTCTCCTCGTGGTTGGGCGGGGCCGCCGTGGCGCCGGCGGCTCCTGTCGCGCCGCACGAGAGGTCAGCGGCGGCTCTAAACGGCCGACATACGGGGGCCGGGGCAACATGGCAATAGCTTAGAAAACGAAAATCAACAATTTTTGGGGAGGGGGCATAAGCCTCCCATCTGGATGCGACAGTGCGAGGGGTAGGGGTGAAACGCAGTGGTGGACAGCGTCCAGTCCGCCGGCGGAGAGTGGCGGCGACCGCCTCTGCCGGAGGAGTGGAGGCGTGTGGTCACCTCTCAGCTTGGTACACCGGTAGAAGCGATTTAGATCACTGGCTCTGAAGGTTGGTTTTCGTTAGCTTGCATCCTCATATGGATCGGTAAATAGTGAATACTGCGGTACCACGGCAAAGCTATCTAGAAATTCTGAGAGGATAGTTCATCGTGCAGACAGTTTTTGGCAGATTTGGAAGTAAGTCATGAATCTGGATTGAATAAAAATACTAGCTCTAAACAGTGAGCTTTACCACGTCTTGGTTTTAAGCAAAAACAAGGTTCCACACTTACCATTGTAAGCTTCCTCCCACACATCTTGACAACATGTCCTTAATACGCCCGCTTTGCAGGCAAATCAATACGCCATTCAGGATAATTGTTGATTTTTATCACACACTAACTGTTACACCCATGCGGCGTCGCTAACTCACGACCTGTTGGAAAGGGTCGCATGGGCCACATGACACCTAATTTAGCGACCCTGCCGAGATCCGAACCCCGGACACTTGTCTCAGGAGGGGTCCGTCCAGAGCCACCCGGCCGCCCGTCCCGTATTCAGACTGTCCGAGCCTGGCACGCCTTCTCCTGCATGTCCTACATCGATCATAACCACTGCGCAGTCTTCAATTATCTTCCGCAACATATGCTCACTTTTGTGTTATCATAGCCGGGTCTTTCAATCTCGTATCACAACACTGCCATTGGAAGGGGGCACGGCCGGGTTCAGTCGTGCCAGGCCATTCAGAATGATGCATTTCTGTTGTTGAAAAGGATTCTATTGCGACGCCCCTAATCGAAACAAACTGCTGGCATTTCTACAAAAAGCGCATCAACGATAAAACGGAGTGTTTGCTGGAAGTGGAGTTCACTACTACTGCGCTAAGTTAAGCCTGTCTCGTATCCCAAGCACATTTCCACATGGACCCTTGAACTTTCCAAACAAAACTAATGTAGCTTGAAACAGACCATCAAATTGAGATTCTTGATTTATGGTCCAGTATCTCGTATTTGCGACAGACACTTGATTCTAGAGACCGTCCAGTCTTTAAGTTAAGCGATGACCCGTGACCGTTCCAGTCGCAAACGAGAACTCATCACATGACCTCGAGATCCATAATTACTCAGCAAATACGTACATGGGGCTCTGGAGCAGCCGTCGTTTAACGTAATCCTCTGTAGAAACGCCACAGCGTTTCTAGGCAAGACTTTGCCACGGCTATGTGATAAAAGGAAAAGGCATCCATTTCTACGGAAGGTTGAAACTGGTTTGAAATAGCCAGTAGCCTTTTCGGTCACAATGCAGGCGGAAGTTCATATACCAAAACCCGGGAACCTGTGCTGAAGCACAAGCAAACTCATATTTAACTAGGCCATAATAAATTACCAAGAAGCTTATCGGGAGCCGGCCGGCTGGGAGGGTGACATTTACCACATCTGCCGCCATTTTTGGCCATTCATGAGAGCCGGCGCGGCCCGGTTCCGTGAGGAACACCTCGTTTGTCAAGTGTCAAGAAGTTCCGCGGTTACCAGATTACGCGGCGACAACTCATTCTGAACGCCGACGCCCAACCTGGGCCCGCACAGCCATGAATGGAGGCCGCGCCGACGGAGCGACGGCGGCGCGAGACGTTCCCACACAGCGGACAATGTGCTGCTCGTCTCTGGCGATGGGTTCGGGTGACCCCACCGTCTTGTCGAGCATTGGACATGTATAAATAGGCTATCGCTAACAAAATTCACGTCCGCAGGATATGAATCAACTTAAATTTCTATACTGATCTCCAACGGAGCAGAAACAAATTACCAGGTGATGAGGCAGATATTTTAGCTTACAAACTTAGGTTTCCTGATGTAGGCATAGCGTGCAAATAGCAAATACATACCATGGCAAGACTAATTTAGCCTGGCTCACACTTTACACTAGCTCCGCTCTCCAGATAGTAGCATCAATACATCCCATCCGAGCTGTCCGAGTTTTCCACACTGCATAGCACAAAAGGCCCGCCTGCATCAGCGTTGAAAGAGTTTCTGCAGCAGATGTGGCCCGAAGCCTTCCCAGCAATAGGCTGCAGTATACCTATTTATACCACGTCAAGTGCACAAAGGGCTCTGTTTTCTATCCTTCGTTTTTAAGGACTGCTGGAGGCAGGTAGCAAAGGAGTCATCAACGTTGTGTTCACAACAATTAAAAGTTCCAGACAGTTGAGAATTTTAATGCATCCAAAGTATGCACAAATAATAGTTAATTTTGTCGGGTAACTTCATGCTGCTGTCGGGGAACAATAGTACTGTGTAAAAAAACACGGTTTGTCACCCTGCAGCGGGCAAACATTCCTTGAAACGGGGATGCTGCTGCTCCCGCTGCCTCCGATGCAAACTGGCAATAACAGACCGCTGCCAGCACGTACCTGATGAGCGCGGCTTTCCTTTCCTTCTGGCTTTCTGCTTCTGTTTCACTATGATTCGGCCGCCACCCGAGAATTTCTCCAACAGTTTGACAAACACATGAGTTGTCTCAACGAGGTCCGTCAGGAACTTCCTGTGGGAGAATATACATATATACTCACTGCAGAGCCTACAACATTGTGGCTAAGGGCTCTTTTGCAAAAGACATGTCAAATTATACGGCCCCCAACCGATGAATGAGGTGTTGGAAAACCACAGAATTGGTATTCGAGATGCGGCAGCCCCTTTTAAGATTAATTATCGAACTTCTATGAAAACATCCCTCGTCTTAAGCCAATCGAGCCGTCCGCCTAACGAACAAAATCAGATGGCTAAAAAACAATGCATAAAGCGTAAAAATCGGGCTAAACCAGGCTCTACTCTAGCCACCGGAGCTAGAGCTGGATATGTAATGGAAAATGGAGAGCCAATCGATCAAACCTAAAACAGAATCAAACGGTTGATATTGCAACTGGAAATGAAGTCTCGTAAACTAAGCCCGGCCGGAAATCATCCACCATTTTTTTCGCAAAGCCCCAAGATCAATATGTTCCGGTTGGTCTATCGCCGAGATTTCAGCGGATCGGTTCCGCCGCGGCTTTCGCGGAGATGGTGAGGACGCAGCTATGATAAGAGGTGCTTTGAGGGTCACGCAGCGGCGCGTCGTGCCGCCGCTCTGCTGATCGTCTCCATCCCGTCACAATGGGCTCGCCCCGGCGGCGCCGCACAAAAACAATGACGCTGCGTGCCCAACATTCTTCTCGACGAGAGTACACTAGGTCCCAGCAGAGGAGTTGCTTTGACAGGCTTTGATCCGAAGCTGCGCCAACGAAGAAAACTTCCAGAAGGGTGCTGGCGGCGACCGTGGGGTGCATACTGAGGGTTTCTCTTAGATAAGACGGAAGTGATCAGAGAGCACGTACTCTTCTCAGGCGGATCGTCGAAACAAGGCCCAGTCAGCCCATTATCTACATCAACACTGAATACCTGTTTAATCGCTGGCAAGTTCGGTTAAAAAAGAAACACCAGCAATTCAGACCACCGACTGAAACTCAGCAAGTGATGGATCAGCATGCGACGGCGGAGACTGCCGCGCTACCGCGACCGTCCAACGGGGCTGCGGCGCTCCGGATGAGGACCGGCACTCGCACGAGGCCGGTGATGAGCGTCGTCCACCGACCCATCGGTCAGCTATGGGACGCGTATTAGACAGCTCGCGTCGACTGGAGTGTGGCTGGGTGGGGCAGAGGCTCGTCCTGCCGCCGTCTACACATCGGATGTGCCGCCAGCCATGAACACTGCCAACTGACGAGATGGTGTTCCAGACCCGGCGCCCAAGTCGGCGGCACGAGGCGCTACAAATACGCCGCGTCGCAAGGCAATGTCTGCACCAGTGAGACACGTCGCATCATTTGAAAGCTGAATGTGTGATAATTTCAAATACGGTGAAACATTTTCAGGTTCCTCGACGAGTTTTTACTGACTTTAGATTTTTTAATGTTTAAAAACATTCAAGAAACCTTCATATTTTCGCCAATGCCAGTGTTGTTGGATATCATTTAAAAGTTCAAATCTGCACGAAAGCAGGTATCAAATCTACGCATCAAGCTTGGATTTCTAATATTTTCTCTAGAATTATTCAAAGTGTGGATGCTGTGCGTAAAGCATAGAAATGGGCGCTGGAGTTTAGCTCTTAAAGCAGCGTGGGTCAATTCGTGGTCGCACGGCCTTCCCGTATTCTTGCCCGGTGAAAACCCGCCAAATGCATCACTGTATGCAGTAACGACTTGGCAGCATGACAATTGAAAGGGACAATTCAGAATCTCCCCATTTCATGGTCATATCACCATTACATTTATACCCAATCGGACGATCTTTTTCCTTTGCAATTATACGAATCGGCATAAGCCACTAGTCACAGGTGATATCAAGCAACACAACTAAAATATTTTAAGAGTAGAAAAATGGCCAGAGTGACGCCTCCAGTGAAATTTGTCTGTTCAAACTAATTATAGAGTTTGAACCGAAGTTCTGGACGGTGACTCCGAGTGTGAAACGTAATGGAAATACGAGATAGAATCCAGTAAATATGGTCTGCTTCGGGGCATACGTTTCAATTTATTTGAGGATTTATTGAGCACAACTTTTGCAAAGCCCAAACACAAAACTAAAAATATACATGGGACGGGAGCCGAGATGGAAGTTACACAACCGGACGAAATGCAATGGGTGGAATGAAATTACCCAGGCTTCATTCGGAACGGCATGGAATTTTTTCAGAATATTTCATAAGAAAAAATCAGAATAGTACCGGGCAGGAGCCATCTTTGATAGTTTCCCGGGATTGAATAGAACGCTACAGATTTATCAGGACGGAATAGTATGGCTGCAAACATGCTCTCATGCTGAACTCTACAGAAACCAATATTGAACTCTTCGAACTGAAGATTCACCTGACATTTCGCATTTGTTAACCTTCGCCCGGGTGGGGGGGGTCTTTTAGACCCCCTCGGGTTTTTCCGAAGTGACCAAAAAACGGCGGTGCGCAGCGCCGCCAAACTTGGTCTAGCTGTTCCTTCATCATTTTTACATCTTTCCTAAAAATTTTAGCTCAAGGTCATATCAGGTCAGGTCACCAGGCCAGGTGAAGTGACCTCACCTCAAAAATGCTTAGGACCGCATAACTAAAAGAAGGGTTAATCGATCAGGTTGAAACTCATACCACATATTGGGCCCACCAGGAGCAACAACATTTGTTCCGGGATTTTTGATATTGGTGACCTAAGGTCATGTGCAGAGCATGACCTCCCCATTGTCAATACATGGGGAAAATCACGAAATGAGCTTTTCTCAGTAAGTATGGATGGAATCAACTTCAAACATCGGTTACGATTTGCTCTTAGCCCATTTCTGAAGTTGATGCCAAAAATTTTGACTTGTGACCTTTAAAAGGTCACCTTAGGTCAAATAAGCCTTTTTTGGTGTTTTTCTCTATAAATTTTAAATAAACTAAGATAGAACTTTTATTTTGTCACCAAAGTGTTTGTATAGTCACTGCAAGTCAAATGATATACATCATGACTATACCAGGTCAAGTTGGGTCAGACCGTTGACCTGGGTCAGGTTAAATTCTTAAATCTTACCTGGGATAACAATATTATATATCATTCGATTCGTATTGACGAGAGGATTGCAATGGTGCATCAACTATGGCTGTATCTTGTTTGGTTTGTAAGTTATTAGCGAAAAAGGACACGCCCTTATGCATGGGTGGCTATGGACATTCCCAAGAATATTCCAAATATTCAGTGGCCTGTAGCCAGGCGTGAACTATTTTCGAAGTTGGGGGCAGCGGAATTTTCAAGTCATTTCTTTCCAGTCAACGCCAAGGGTTAATGGTTAAGAATGATGAAGTGAGGGAGCTGCCCCCGCCCCCCGGCTCCTATGTCCGCCTGTAGCTCCCTAGGCTTTGACCTGACACGAAAATAAATGCCATTGCAATGAAAGAGAAACTCAAGAGCTTTCGAATGGCGTTGGAAAAATGTTTCTAGCTATCATAGTGTTTGAGATTATATATATATATATTATATTATATTTATATATGAAGTTTTCTTAATACACCTCATCTTAGCGATTTTGACCTATTTTGACCTCTGGTGACCTTGATATTGACCTGACAAGAAAAATGACTGAAGTATTTTCGATATCATTTTTTAAGAGCTTTCGATTGCCGTTTTGCGCTTTTTTCTAGCTCTCTTAGTTTTTGAGATCGTGGGGGGTATTTTTTAGCCCCCCCACCAGGGCGAAGGTGGCTCGTACCCGCCACCGGGGCTAGGGTTAAGTGGCACGACGTCCGGTAGATTACGGCGGTACATATACTTTCCAAACATTTTGCGTCCCACGCCAGTCACAGTCACCAGCGAACAGCCGCGAGAGACCATTAGGCTCGTAGGAGGCAGGGGGAGGGAGGCATGAGAGAAGCGCACTCAACAAGTACACTTATGAAGTCCTTTTTCTTCATAAACGATGAGATTAGAGGCCAATTAAGATCCCACCAAAAATAGGTGAGGGTCCTAAAGTGCCCCCCCCTATTTTTAGAGGTGGCTGGGTAACCGACCGCACCACTTAAACGATACTTAGCTATATTTGAGAGCATTCATCAACGCATCGACTGGTGAAATAATTTTGCAAAAAAGCCAATTTGTTTACTTAAGGGCTTTCAAAGTCAGACCTATATTTCAAGACCGCCACAATCACGGGGTCGCACCAGTTCGCCAGCACTGTAGACTGAGTGGTGACGTAATGACGCCATAGAATCGGGAGGCATGTCAGCCACCTCAAATGAAGATCACGGTCAAGGCTTAAGGGCGAAGGTCAAGGCCATGCCGACATCTGCAAGGTCATTGACCCCAGTGCTTTCAGTCAGGTGCTATTACTTGATATGACGTTTTTTGGCCCGAGGCGTTGAAATACGGGAAGCGTTAGCTCTTGTTGCTGACGAAAGATCATTCAGCTCCATTTAGGTGGACCTCTTTTATCAGTTAGGGGACGGAAGCAATCAATAACATTGGAGGCCTCCTCCGCCAAAATTGGGGGCCCAACCTGCCAATTACTCCGCCTGAAAGTCTCCGCAGCCTGTTTTAGGGGCCTATCCATCAAATATTGAACAGTGTAGCTCATGTGGGCTGACTTAAGTGCATCCTTGACAATTTAGGTGGGCCTTCTTTATTAGCCAAGGGGGAGATTTCGACAACTACCCTCTCAGCTCCCTCGCCCGTTTTCGAGAGCAGTGATGTAGCTTACTCCCAATCTGGACTGGACGGATGCAAGGTCAGCACACCAGGTCACAATTTACCGGCTCACAGCAGCACCCCTAGTCTCCGACCAATTCAAAAGAACAGACGTGATTCGATGCGAGGATGTCCCGAAATCAGAATCTATAGCATCAATATTAGTGCAATGACCATAGATGTTGCTCCAGGACTACCACGCCGCCATCTGGATCCACTGCTGGCTCGGTGGATATTTCCAGCCGATCAAACAACTCCAAAAGCGAGACATACTCTCGCCAGGTAGCACCAGAATCCGGTGCCACCACAGCATAACACATGTTTTGTATCGAGAGAGTCCGCACTGCCGCACTGGGGGAACGTGCTAATGGGAGGCACCGCCGTTACAGGGAACGTGGCACCTCGGTGCAAAACTGTGTAACTGTAGTTTTTAGGGGCAATATGTATTGAAATAATTTATATCTCCTTATGCCTGCTGAAAATGGCTAGCAGACCTTATAATTCATTTTATTTAATTTTCATCAGTTAGAGGTAAAAAGTCTCTAAATTGCGTGACGTTAAATCGGCGTAATATCAGGTAATGCTTTGTGGTGATTGAACTCCTTAGATTTGCGCTACAAATGAATATGAATATAAATGAAGCGTGTCAAGCGTGTTTAGCTACTATTAGTTACCAAAGTGAAACTTTGCGATTTCAGCAATTGTTATTGATGTATTAAAATATACTTCACGTTTGAAACTGGTCATTGAAGAAAACTATACGCATCTATAGTTGTTGTTGTTTTGTCCTCCCGGGCCGGCCACGGCCGGCCGAGCCCGGGGCCTTGGTGAGTCCGGTAGCCGCGGGCCAAGACCGCCACATCTATAGTCGCCAGTACCAAAGGCACTTTTAACGCAGAGGTTTCAAAAAGGTCTGAGCAAGAAAGATTTGTCCGTGCAGCAGGTCTGAGCATTACGTCACGTTCCCAAGTGCAACTCATACCACGTCACTAGAGGGAGAAGGGGCTCGGTAGGCGGTGAATCTTTTAACTTTTTTCTCTGCGAAGGCTAAGTTCTGGGGAAATGAAATATCGACCCAGCAGTCTCTCAGCATGCTCTACCACAGGGCTATCTCCGTTGAAATCTCCGAAGATGCCATATTCCCTTTACACACATTATTTAGAATTGCATTCTGGCGGCATAACAGGCTCAATGCAAACTAGTCGGTGGAAAATATCGCTAAAATCACTCTGCCCGTGTGGGCCTTTTGCGACGCCCACCACAAACAGAAGAGCATTCGGCAGCGCTAACTTGATGACAGCAAGACATCGAGCTTTGGGACTGGAGACATACTAAGTGGATACCCGTGTTCTTCCCGAGGTGCTAGCTCCCGGCGGCCGGACCGGTCCCGACACAATCTCTGACGACACGTCTGCTCTCGGGGAAGACGGAGAGGGACTGCTGCCAGGCACGCCAGGCAAATCAATCACGGACAACAGCCGGGATGCTCCTGTGACCGCGTCAGTATGCAACGCTGGCTGGTAGACAAAACGGAGGTGTCCGTTGCACGGCTCCCGAGCGAGCAGCTGAATTCGCACGTGATGCATTTGACCCACGGAAAGCAGCCGCTCGAGAAGTAGCTCATGCATCATCCCACGCGAAAAGCTGCCAAGCGCGATAAAGAGCGTGATGAAAAGCAGGCAACTGGCAGAACGGCATTAAGTGTCACCAAGCGTGATGAGCACCAACACCCCCGTCGATGGCTTAGATAAAGTGGGGTACGTGCTCGCGCGGAGTCCACCAGGCTCATGTGGAGGAAATCCGGCCAATTTCGCTGACTTATGGAGCGCCCATCTCGACTTACTATCCCCATTCCCAAATGTACTCACATTAGCTGGTGACGTCAATTCAAACTGTTTCGATCAGTGTTAATGGCACGAGAAGTGGATGAGTCCTAAGCTAATAGTCATCATGAAATCGATTTAGGAACAAGTCTAAAAAATGGCAAGCACTAAGGCATTGAACATAAGTACAACAGAGTTCCCATAACAGATATCACGCATTCCCGACATATTGAGTCACCAAATAGTGTTGTGACATCGTCCTAAGTTTTGAGTCAAGAGTAAATACAACGACGCGGCGCCGCCACTCATGACGCCGTGAGCATATGTCAACAACCACCCGAGTGGGCAGTTTTTAGTTCCAACCCCAGTGAGGTTCCGATTTACCTCCGCCCCAGTAGAGGGGGGAGGGGGTTCGAATACCATCTAGAACCCGGCATATTTCCAAAGATAGCGAAAAAGGGAACGGCGATAGTCTGCAAGAATGATAGCTGCGAATATTCTGCAAGAACCCACGCAATATCCGCCACGTTTTTGCTCAGGTAAATATCAAAGCAAAAACAGGGTAAATAAAGTGAGAGGTTTGGGTCAGCTTTTCATTCTGGCTTCTGACTGGGTTGAGCTATAGCCAAAACTAAGGCACCATTAGATTCCTCCCGTTATGGCGATTAGCATGATGTATAATATGACGATACGTGGTCAACATATAAAATGGAGCTGGCCCCAAGCTCAGGCCAAGGACCCTATCTGTCCTAATACGATCATTATGCATAGCTTTCCACTGGCAACGCTAACATAAATACAATCACATAAAATAAAATCGTTATCACCATTCCTCGCGCAGTTATTTACCCACGTCTCAACGCCTGGTCGAAAGACATTGTGACGTCATTGTTGGGAGCGTCGAAAGAACCCGAGGGCGGAACGCTCAAATGGCCCCCCTCCCCCCACTAGGAGACAGGAGTTAAGACAGTATCTTTGTGTCAGCACAATATCTACAGGCCATAAAGTCTATCCGGGGGCGGAGCAAAGCCACAAAATGCGGCTCTTGCTGGCACCAATCTCGCTTCCGGAGACTACGGGTCGTGAATACAACCGCTTCACCACCACGAGCAGTCGCAATATGTGGGCGTTATCGATATCACGGCGGACTTTAGAAGCTGGTACCGAGGAGTTCGGTTCGCGGGTTTGATGCCGTCAGATAGCGGGTGTAGCCCCGGTTGAAGGGGAGCTGTCGTCTGCGCGATGTATCCGGCTGTGTCACATATCTTCGTCGATAGCCGACGCGATAACCGATGCATCAGTGTCGCGAGCGGTGCCGCCAACAGCACGCCCAGGAGCGCCCGCCACGCACGTGCACGTTGATTTCGGTGTTTCCCGCTTGAAATAGTCAGCCAGCAAGGTTTTGCACGCCTAAACGAGCAGTGATCGATTGTCAGGTGAATTGCGGATTGGCCATCGCCGGGAAAGCCACCATTGTGAAACCATCAGTTAAAGCAAAGAGTTTGTCAGAGACAAACAAAAAATAATTGAATAGGCCTGCAGCGGGTGATTTTACGCAAGGGTGGATGTGTGCGTTGATACAGGAACAATTGGCCGGTTTCGACTAGTTATACCTGTTGGCTTGTGAATGGAGCTGTGTGCCCTGATGGCACCCCAGCTTCGTACGCTCCGGACTGCGGCGCTCATCTGCTTCGCTTCTGCACTGGCACTGGGCGGCGAGCCCACTCCTTTCCTAGTGCATCCAGAAGCTCCGTTCTGCCCGGCCTCTGTGGCTGAGGGAGGTCCACCAGACAGTGTGCTGACCAGACTAGTGCGAAATGTGTGCGGAGGCTACCAGTCAGAGCCGTTCTGGTCAGACGAGCACTCGCGGAATAGTGGTCCCAATGAAGTGGAGTGGAAAGAACTGCGAAGAAAACAGTCGCTGGGTAGAGCTAGAGGCAGCATCAGTGAACTGAGTGGCAGGCACGACCTGCACTACAATACCACAGGCAGTAGGCAAGAGGCGCGAATACTTTCTAATAGTTCCTCACTCCACGAAGACCACGCACGCGTGTTCTATGTGCCACTGCCTGTAGCCCAGACGCTAGAGCATGAAGACAGCGTCCCTCTTGAGGTAATTGACAGCTACTCTGACTCATCTCCTGACGAGAATAGATGGAGCCAGCCTTCAGACTGGCGTGCCTGGGTGGCACCGTACCAGGAGGAAGTGCCCAGCGCGCTCTGCCGTAACCACAGCCGACTGTACCTGCAGTACCTGGCAAGAGGCGCCGACTGGACGCTCCAGATGCTGGACGCCTCCGGAAAACTGCCCGACGGCCTTCTATTTGGCAACCTGAACGTCCTTGGCTCGTGGGGCGCCTGCCTGCGAGTGAGCGTGACCCTGAATGAGACTGAGGGCTGGACTGACGAGCGCCCACACTTCCGCGGCAGAATGTGTGGAGTGATTTTAGTCAACGATCCTGAATCGGCGAACCTGACCAGATTTCATCTTCCCGGAGCGGTGCGTTACGGCTACTGCTTGCCCTCCTCCTGCGGTGCCGACGACGTCGCCGCCTCCCTCAACGCAGTTTTGAACAACACCGGGGTAAAGGCCGTGATGGGCGAATGCCACGCTGACAGTGACGTCACCACACTGACAACTGGTGACGTCACGCTGGTGGCTTTCCTCGCCGTCGTGGCTCTTGTGGTGATTCTCTGTACGGCAGCGGTCGCTGCGAAGGACTACCGCAAACGACTGCGGTGGCCTACGCTTCGCGTCTACCAAGGAAGGGCCGCCCACCAAGCGCGCGGGATCTCAGGCCTAATCCGCGCATTCTCACTACAGGCGAATGTAAAGAAGCTACTGGACGTGCGCAAAGCACCGCACACCATCGGCTGCATTGCCGGGTTGCGGGTCCTCTCCATGGCTTGGATCAACCTCGGTCACACGTACATCATTGGCTTCCTGGGGCGTCCCAACAGTGGCCAGGCGCGACTGCCGGAGATCGTTCAGTCGTGGCCCATGCAGCTGATAATGAACGCATTTCCAGCTGTGGACACCTTTCTCCTGATCGGTGGCATCATGTTCTCGTACTCACTTCTGAAGGTCACAAAGGCGGGGCGACCTGTAGGCGTGCCTCAGGTGCTGGTGATGTACCTGCACCGGTACCTGCGCCTGACGCCCGTCTATGCCGTGGTGATTTGGTTCTCGGCGACTCTTCTGCATCAGTGCGGACGCTCCATGTTCGGCAACATCAACTACTTACTCTTCGGCATCGCCGGCTGTCACAAATATTGGTGGCGTAACATTCTGTACATCAACAACTTATATCCGAGTGACACGGACACCTGTGTCGACCAGGCCTGGTACCTGGGATTAGACTTTCAGCTGTTTATCCTGGCTCCAGTGTTTGTGCTGCCCTACACGCGATGGCCCCGCTTCGGAGTGGTGTGGTTGACCAGCTGGGGAGTTGTCTCTGTCATCATTCCGGGAGTCATCACAGGCGTGCTCAAACTTCCGCCCACTCTCCTCAATATCAACGTCCACGCAACGGCACCACAGATTCAGCACGATTTTAGCGTGTACGTGTACAACGCGCCCTGGTCGCGCGCTGCGCCCTACATCGTGGGCCTGGCGCTGGGCATCCTGCTGCAGGAGACTGGCTCGGGCGGCCGGCAGCCGCGGCTCGGCCGGGCGCTGAACCTGCTGCTGTGGCTGCTGTCGGCCGCTGTGGCGCTGCTGGTCCTGTTCGGCATGTACAGGTACAACAGTGACCCGCAGGCGCAGTGGACGCCGGCTGTGGCCGTATCGTACGCGGCGCTGCACCGGCCCGCCTGGGCGCTGGCCGTCGGCTGGTTGGTGTTCGCCTGCGCCACCGGACGCGGCGGGCCCGTGCAGGGTCTGCTCTCGCACCCCGTCTGGGTGCCGCTCAGCAGGCTCACCTACACCACCTACCTCAGCGCCATGCAGCTGCAGGTGTGGTACGCCAGCCAGGACCGCGTGGCCGTCGAGTTCTCCCACGCCGGCTACGTCTTCTGGTTCCTCGCCGACCTGGTCATCAACGTGGCGATCGGCCTGCTGCTCTGGCTGTGCATCGAGGCACCCGCCGCCTCGATCCAAGCCCTTTGGCTGGGCGGCAAAGGTCGCGCAAAGAAGCCGGAGCTCACACAATCGCAAATTCAGGCAATCAAAATCACTAACTACCCAGCAACAGATAGGAATCCACTAAGACAATTGGATGGCGTCTCTACACGCTCCACTGACTTGTGAAAACTACTTCAGAAGCCATTTGGCGAGCTAGCGCAATTGGACAGGAATGTGCATCTTGGGGCCAAGCCAAAACACACAGAGAAAATGAGTGTCGAAGAGAGGGACAGTAAATCATGCCATCGCTTATTCTGTGATAAAGTTGGACCTGGGACAGATAAACAACACCTATGTGCGGTTGAACGGTTTCTTCAGCTCATTCCAGATCAAACTATTCTAACTATTCTCGAGTTTCAGATTTAATATAAGTGTTTTAATAGAATATCTATAATCTATAAGTGAAGAGTCATAGAACTCTTGTAATTGAACCCGTGCACAGCAGACTTGCACTGGTTTGGTTAATCTCATCAGGAACAATGCAGTACATTGTTGCAATACCACGGTACCGTGATGTCTGACGCCGGGTACCGACTCTACCGTCCATTTCCACGGCACGCTAGGTATTGTTCAAGTCTCCTCGTATGCACGATGTGTTGCTCCACCGGTGGGAAGAGGAAGAATTGGCATCGCGGCTGCATTTGCAAATCGATGAACAGGATGCACACAGGTTTTTGTGCATTGAATATCCGGTTTTTGTAGGATAAATAAAAGTCGGGTGTGGGTACCCAACCGAGAAATGAACTGTTCCCATCCGGTGCGTACATTTCTCCCAGCTGTATTAAAAAATGAGGACAATATGGCACAAACATTTGAGCAAAATATAAGTGGGAATCCGGTAAAAAAAAACGAGGTCCCAGGTGTCCCAGGTCGGGTGTAACAGGCGGTTTCGAGAGGACGCAACAAGAACGCTCTTGGACCAGTATTCAGAATTACACTTTTCTTAAGATTTATACCTGTAGTACATAATTCTAAAAAGAGTGCAGTCGTCCGAGCGGGCCGGGCACCGCGCTGACCTGCTCATTTTGATGGGATTGTACTGGCAGAGCAGCACATAGAGCAGCTCCCGGTACTCGGGCATGTAGAACAGGTTGGACTTGAGCACGCGGGAAGCCTCGCGGGTGGCGCCTTCCGGGCTGGCGTCCATGTGCTGGATGGTGAAGAGCAGCTCCTGAAAACCAGACTCGGTGAATGCAGGGGCCGCGCTCTCTGCAAAAAGCGACAGAGCAGCTACGAAATCACGTACGCTAGCCAAGCGACTCTCAAACGGAAGGTGGTACCTTCATAATAGGATTTGAACTGAGATAGCCATGTGCTAGGGCATGTCAAGAAGCAACTTGATCGATATTTCATTTGTGCCAGAACTTAAAGTTATAAATCCACCATCTGCCCCACGCCACCCCTGGACCGCGTCCTCCTCCTCGGGTAGTCACGTGGTATGAGAAGATCATTAGTAGCCAAGGTAAGGTGGCATAATGCCAAGCCCCAATGTGCGAACAAATTTTACTTTTTTGGATCACCTTAAGGTTACGCGCTAAGCGTGCTTTTGGTACGGGCGATGGTAAATGCGTATGAATGCGTATAACTTGCTGCAGTGACTAGTTTGATACGTGAACTACGTTTTAATACACTCAGAAAAATAGGTTTCACTTTGGGTTCTAACAATAGCCCCTTTTAGCTTACAACGCTTCATTTGTACTTGTATTTATTTGTGGCGCAAATAAACAGGTGGGGCATTCCAGGACAGATCGACCAAGGCTTGACACCACCATGTCTAGAAAAAATCTGAAACTATGTCTCCGGGGTAGTTTTGGGCCAGAAACACGCCTGTGAGAATCTCAGCCCCCTCCGACCAACGGTGACCGAGTTATAGCCCGAGGCACTTTCGGGAGGTCACGTTGTAGACTCATCTTTGATGCTTCATAACTCAACAACGCATCACCTGATTAACAAGTTTTGTATATCATTGAACTCGTCTTGAATTATAGTTTATTTCGAAAAAAGAAAATGTTAAAATTTGAAAATTTTTGACTTTTAATTTGTTTGACCTTTTCCTTTTTTACCTAGCTTGACCTTTTCCCAGTTGAAATTGCCCTTTTAGACACCTCAAAAATGTTTCTTTATAAAATATCTTTCGATAGCAAAAATAAAAAAATGCGTTCTTGCTATAAGTTCCGAATATTTAGCACCTAAGGTAGGTATGTACACGGTTTTTGACCATTGCGGTAGTACAGCCTTATGTTTAACGCCGCAAATATAGCGATTGCTTTTGTAATCGGTCGCTGGAAATCATACTCCATTGTCTTTACGAAATTTTAATCGTACAAGTATCAGAATTTATGACAATTAACACGCGCCCACCCGAGGGGGTGGGCAACCGGCCTCCTCAGGTTTCCACAGGTAGTAAAAAAAACAGCTTCGCGCAGCGCCACCGTACTTCATGTACCTCTAACTCGAAATTTTTGCAGCTTCTGGCAAAATTTTAGGTCTGGGTCATACCAGGTCAGACCGCCAACCCAGGTCAAGAGACCTAACCTCAAACTTTGGGAGGTGCATAAATCATATCAAATTTAGCCTATCGTGGTTAGAATCGCATCACATAGTAAGATCGCCTAGCAAGATAATTTTTCGTAGCAGGATTTCTATATCGATAACCGGGAGCAGGGCAAAGGTCATGATCTTTCCATTATAAATGCATGGGGCGATTGGTAAATTTCGATAACTTGCGAGAATTGAGAATTGTCGAGAATTGCGATGGAGGTTGTATTTTTACATTGTCGTGTCTGACTTGCCACTGCAGTTTGATTAATATTCTTTTTACCATACAGACCTAAGCCTGGCTCTAGGTCAAAGCAGGTTAATTTTGACATTTGACTAGGCAATATTATAAGATACATAATCCGTTTGGGCTCAACAAGAGTGTTCCAATGGTGCTGAACTTTTATTTCTACGGCTCTTCTCTGTCACCTATTATGCCACAAAATTTAGGTTTCCACTTAGTTCCCGTAAGAAATACTGTGACCTTGAGCAACCTCAAAGGCGACACGACCAAACGATTGTATGTAACATATTCGGTAATGATTAAAACTGGCTATTTAGCGGCATCACTCCCAGTGCACTGTGTCATTATTTATCTGGGATTCTCGGATCCGTGTCAGCTATGAAATGATCACCTTGTAAAAATATCATGAGGCAACCTGTTCAAGCGACCAAGTCGAATGCGTTACAATTTCAGGACATTTTGTCAAATATATGAGCAGATTCAAATTACTTCTTGGGAATGAAAGCCTCTCAGACACGTTTGTTTACATTGCATGAATCCTCTCAAACATATGCTGTGCTGCACTGGATCAGCTTGCATCGATACTATTTTCCATCTCCGGGAACGATGTAATTGTGTGAGTTAGTGGTGCTCATAGGATAAGTTATACTTGTTTCAATTATTGATAAGGTCGCGACATCTTTGTAAATTTTTGTTTAAGGCTGAAAGGTTCATTATTAATAAGTTCATTTGCCCTCGTCTCCCTCGAAACAAGGAATCCCTTTTTATCACTTTTAATGGCTGCAGTTTTTCTGTTTATAAATATTGCCCAAGTTGTTGCCAGTTCAGTTTTTTTATACATTTTGTACAAGTTGTTCTCAGTTCGATTGCTGGAGTCGGGGTCTCACTAAAGTCATCAATGGACTTGTCACGGAGACCCCGACTCCACCATCAGAACGAGCAACTCCCACAATGAAGGGTTGATTTTAGAAGCCAACGTTTAACGTCCCACACAGCACAGGGACGGCCGCCCCGCTCAGGTCACCCCTCTCACCAGTCAGTTGCCAGCCGACCTGTACGTCGGGTAAGCTATTGAGCGCCGGAGCGTCTCAGCGGAACCGATCCCAAGCCTGGACATGCACTGCCACTGCATGCTTCTGAGCCGCGGGCCGGAGCCCAACGCTCTACCAACTGAGCTACCGGGGCGGCAAGGAGGCGGTTTTAGGAGTAGGTGTCTCACTAGAGTCATCAAGGGACTTTTTACGGAGACCCTGACCTCACCACCCAAACGAGCAACTCCCACGATAAAGTGTTAATCAAGGAAACAAAGTTGAAAGTCCCACAAGGCATAACGACGACCGTCTACCTCAGGTCACCCCCTCACCACTGAGTTGCCTGCTGGCCTTCAGCATTTACGGTACCTACCACCTCCCAGTTGACCTAAATTATTTTTCCAGAAGTTGCAAAATGTTGTGTTAGAGGTAGATGGAGTACGGTGGCGCTGCGCGAAGGTATTTTTTTACTACCTGTAGAGACCTGAGGAGGCCGGTTGCCCACCCCCTCGGGTGGGCGCGTGTTAATTTTCATAAATTCGAAAACTTGTACGATTAAAATTTCGTAAAGACAATGGAGTATGATTTCCAGCGACCGATTACAAAAGCAATCGCTATATTTGCGGCGTTAAACATAAGGCTGTGCTACCGCAATGGTCAAAAACCGTGTACATACCTACCTTAGGTGCTAAATATTCGGAACTTATAGCAAGAACGCATTTTTTTATTTTTGCTATCGAAAGATATTTTATGAAGAAACATTTTTGTGGTGTCTAAAAGGGCAATTTCAACTTGGAAAAGGTCAAGCTAGGTCAAAAGGAAAAGGTCAAACAAATTAAAAGTCAAAAATTTTCAAATTTTAACATTTTCTTTTTTCAAAATAAACTATAATTCAAGACGAGTTCAATGATATACAAAACTTGTTAATCAGGTGATGCGTTGTTGAGTTATGAAGCATCAAACATGAGTCTACAACGTGACCTCCCGAAAATGCCTCGGGCTATAACTCGGTCACCGTTGGTCGGAGGGGGCTAAGATTCTCACAGGCGTGTTTCTGGCCCAAAACTACCCCGGAGACAAAGTTTCAGATTTTTTCTAGACATGGTGGTGTCAAATTGAAATATTTTTGGTCGTTTTGTCCTGGAATGCCCCAGGTTCCCCATAGTACAGAGTGGTACCAGATCATGACCTCACACGGAATGAAGACTTTTCAGCTCTAGAGAAGGAAAATTAAATAATACGAAGTGCTGGGCTTTTTAGCCATTTTTTAAAGGAAATAAAGACAAATATATTATTTTGTACTTAAAAAATACCCCTCAACAACTCTGGTCTGAAACTGCATCAAGGAGCCACACTCCCTTTAAATCGTCCAAGGGCATTTAAGTAATATTCTATATAGTAATAAGTAATTAAGTAATTAATTAGTAGGCAATTAAGTAATTAAGTAGTAATTAAGTAAGTAATCAAGTAATATTTTATAAGTAAGATTACAAAATAAATGAGTATAGGAGGTAACGGTCCACCCGATTAATTGCTCGAGAACAGATTTCCGGGGAAAAAGTCTACTGCCGACAACACAAGCAAACTGGGAAAGGCTTCAAAGCAGCAGCAACACTGCATCTTGCATTGAATCAGTACTAAGTCAATCGCTTCGCTCGTTTGTTCGTTGGTTGGTTCGTTTGTTCACATGTTTCGAGCAGCGGCGCACATTCTCAGCCGCTTGCGGGTTCATCTTGAATTCAGTCTAAGCCATAGCAGTCCGGCAGTGTCATTAGAGTGGGTTCTGGTATCGGACAGGGGGGGTAAGTCGGGCGGAAGAAGTCTATAAGCCATAGCAGTCCGGCAGCGTCATTACAGTGGGTTCTGGTATCGGACAGGGGGGATAAGTCGGGCGGAAGTGCGAGGTGGGGACGATACGATGCCTTTAGCTCCGGAAAGAACACGGGTCCAGTACTAAAAAAACGACGGTCTTGGGTAAATAATTTGTTTCAAGAAATTCATGATTTCCAATTCACTAATCCCGCTTTTAAGCCAGACTTTGCATTCACATCAATTCACAATGGTTCGCTGTGTCGTTAGACACGATGGCTGTCAAAGACAGCGATGGCTGGCGACAGTCAGGCCGCATTGTCCCAAATCACCACACGGCGGTAACTGCCCTGCACACAGCCCCCACTAATGGGCTAATTCATCAAGCAGGCTTAGCGGAATTTGTACTTTTAGGTAAACTCCGCTGGTTCCGGCAGCTACAACATTGGAGAATTATGGTGTGGATTTGGCATTTAGCCAGCTCTGATGAATGCTTGGCAATAAATTACAAGATAGCAGAAGAAATAAAAAACGGGGAAATTGTAGGTATAGCACAAGAAATATACATATCAGGGAAATTTTAATGGATGTAAGCCTGCTCGATTAGTCGGGACTGAGCACGGAGCATGCATCTAACACAGACGGATTCCCGGGACGCGGAGAAAAGGCGGCAGATGCCTCGACCGAGACAGAGGGCTGTTCGCAGTTGCAGCTAGTCCATGGTCAGCGCGCATGCGCAATGTAGCAGCCGCCGATGTGAGTTACCGCACTGCGCCTGCGTGCAGCAGAGTGGCCATCTGACACTGGTCCTAGTCGCCACTTTTGCGGCACAGAGACTCCGTGCGTGACGTCACGCTTTCTTTTCATCACCAGCCCGCGCCAATTAAGGTGGTGGCAGCTATCATACTGGAGCATATGGCCGCCTGTATATACCAGAGACCAGTCTGCCGGCAAACAACCCACGTTCAAGGGAAAACCTGACCAAAAAAGCTCGCTACTCCTCGTTCTAATGCATGTACTGCCATCTATGGTTGAGGTTGGCATCTCTGGGCACAGCGGTCATGACTGGACGTGACTCTGCGCTGGCACAGCCTCGGACGGGCGTAGTACTGACCTGATAGGCGCGGAGGGCCAGGTGCGCCCGCTTGGACCAGACGCGGAACTTCCTCTTCTCCATGGCCATCATCTCCAGGTAGGACTCCAGCTGTGTCTGGATGTAGTGGAAGATCGACACGGACAGAGTCTCACTGAAGAAATACCGCAAGAGATAGCGTTTATTGTTGATGAAAGGAAAACGTGGAGGCATTTGCTTAACTCGCTGATTGTTTGGCATACATCTTGACCAGACATACCGCGCGCAGCACTCCCGGTTCGTGAATTTTCCAGAATCCATCAGTTTTTTAAGGATTTAGTTTCCACAAGCTTAGCTATCGTTTAGAAAGAAATGCAACATTTCACTCCTCTCGCAAAACACCAATTTTTCTTTTCTTTTCTAAAAGTTCCGCTGCTCAATTAGCAAGCAACCAGGCGCGACCCCGACCGCGATGCCAACGACAGCAGCCTCGCATCAACGGCGGAAGTCAAAAGAAAGCATCGCGACACGCCCAGCTAGGAAATGAACATAGAAGATAAAAGCACTGTTACCCCAGGGCTAGTAAGTTAGTTCCGGTTACAATTGTACTAACACGCCACAGCTATTTTACCTAGGGTAATATGAAATGGACGAAAACATTTATGATCAACCAATATCCGAGCGCAAAGGCGGTAAAATTCGCGTAACAGTTCATGAAATCGACGCAAACAACTCCACCCTACCCACTCCACCTTCTATGGCAGTGTACAATTTCAGCTAATGACATTATTTACTAAACGGCTAGCTTACAAATAATAGACAATTTTGCTAATCCGAAGACGATTGTGAATTTACCTCCATCTTGAAGGAGAAAACGGCTGGACTCACCCAACCCGTTCGCACCTACCTGACACGGTCGACTCGAAAGTGGTGGTGGCGGTTGAACTCCATGAAGAACTTGATGGCCCAGAGGTAGTAGGACTCGTCGTGCGCCTGAGCTTTCGCTCGTGCCAGGTCATCCTACCCGCAGCATGGCGAAGGCACGGCATCAACAAACAAGCTAGCACACAACAAAATAACAGAAAAAGACAGTGCCATACGAAACAAACCTGGCAGCCGGAATCTTTCAGGGTTCGGTGGATAAAGCCAAGCTTATTGCAGATATGTTTCTGGGCGATTGTCTGGGAGACTTCTATGTTTCAAGTTTCACAGCTATCGATGACTGGGCGCAGTTTTAACACCACCAATTTGAATTTTCAGCATCCGGTATGCAATAAACTAAGCCCCCCCCATTGGATTTAGATATATCTCCAGTGATATTCGGATCCCGTATTCCTGTGCTACGTATATATATTAGGGTGTATCGCTTATCACGGTGCAAGGTGTTTATATGATTTTATCATGCCCCAGCCACCCTGAATCAATACTGTACCAATTGTTTTGTCCAACTTCAAATCCCCATCCTGCCCCAAGCAAGCGAAAGTTACCCCATCTCATACCATTGTCTACACTAGCGCCGCCCTGCGGTGATCTGATAAAACACCATCTGTTCTATTTTTCGCCCTCTTCCAACGAGCCTGCCAGCGATAAATTTATGCAGAAAGACAAGGGCGGATCTATATATATATTTTGAGAAGGGGGTAAATGGGGTTTAGGGGCAAGTTAAAAAATATCCGGTTTAGAGAAACCCGTCGGACTTCGACGGCTTACGAGTCACTAGTGCGTTTAAAACCGACTTTCCTTAATACAAGTTGCTTCGTTTGTGTTGTACCTACACGGCGAAATGTATACATTTTGCCCTTTATTTGTTGGTGCTTTGCGGGGGCATGGCCCAGTTACCCCCCCCTGGATCCGTCCTTGCAGAAAGTGGGCACTGTGCCTAAAAAACTGCCATAGGTATAATGAGGGAAGTAACAAATAATTATTCTTGCTTACCTACAAGTCACATCCTGTCCGTGTTCAGTACCCGATCTTGGCGTACTCAATTACACTGACCTTGATCCATCTTTGTTTACTTTGCCTGAGTGACCAGGACGTACGCGTTGGTAATTTTCTCGTTATAGGCGCCTAAATACTTCGATTTCATTGGAGTTAAATTGCTTGAACAGCCGCCAGTGATTTTATTATGGTCTTTACCATGCATCTCCTGTTTCGATAAGCATGTACTGTAGGGTCGGTTCATGCTTTGTTTTGATTACTTGTGCCAAATTAAGCTCTGAAAATGAGGGACCTCTCGCGGACCGAAGCAGCCGGCGCGTCAAACCCGGGTCGTTCAATAGGGTTGAATAATTGCAGAGCTTGTCTAAGCTAAACCACACGTCTGGATCCAACAAGGGTGAATTTTCCACCTCTCGATGTGATCTTGATTTCCCATTCCGCCAAAGCAGTTACATTCCTGACCCTGTGATCCCACCTCCTTAGCAGGTTTTGCATTTTGATCCTCAGTGAAGATACCGCTCCGCAGTAATTCCAATCACTTCTACCTAGGAGCACCAAACCAACTTCCCTCAAACCAACTTTCTACCAACAAAGATGTTGTAAACTACATCCGGGTCCTCCATGACAGGCGTGTGAAAGCACGTGGTGAGCCGTTAAAAGGAAATTTCAAAAATGTCGCTGAGAAAATAATAGCTGTATGGGAAAGCGAATGAATCCCGGTCATACGGCCCAATAACGTATTCTTGAAGGTTGTCGCGTGCTACAAGAAATTCCAGAGTATGAACAAAGTCGTGACGAAAAACCGGAACCAGAAGAACGCGAGGCTACAGAAAGGGGAAAATTTCTTCAACAAGCTGTTCGACATCGCCGTCTGCAAGTGCAGGAACCTGACCCACTGCAGCTGTCCCCGTGACAACCGAGTGCCGACGGCTGAGGTGAAGTTCATCATGGATCAACGAGGGCCGAGGAAAATGTTCCTCGGAGGCATCGATCTCCAAGAGAGCAGCTGGTGGCAGACAGCGGGTCTGCGTAGGTGGAGGCTGTCCGAGAGAGAGGAGAGGGAGCCGCCGACGGCCGGAGGCCCACCAGGCAGCGAAGCCGGTCCATCTGGTGCAGCCGGGCCACCCAGCACCGACCCCGGACCGTCCGGCTTGCAGAGCCATGGAACTAGCACCGCGACAGACACTGCAGGTGACACCGAGTCCTCTGAAACAGACGACCGTCCCTCTGATGTCGACTGGGAGCCTGGAGATGCCGACGACCATGACGCCGCTGCGTGGAATACGGACAGGCTGGTGAATACGGCTCTGGCTGCCGATCGCTACGGATTCTCCAACCGCGGAACGGCGGCCGTAATAAACGGGTTACAAATGGACATCGGTCGTATTTCGGAAGAGAACACGGCTCTGATAGTGGAGCCAATGAAACTATGGCGCGATATCAGCACAAAAGGTCGCCCTCCATGCATAAGGTTTTGGTAATGGTCATGATAGTTCTACCCGGACGCCTCGTACCTAGCAAAGGTAGAAAAGCAAGACACATCTTGATACCGTATAGATGCTGTGGTGTTCATGATTCCCTCAGCGCAGTGAGTATGTGTTTGTGAGCATTTTCAAAACATCTGCGTTCATTAATATACCCGAGTGTGGTAGTTCCCAGGTTTGCCGCTATGGCGCTAGCATCGCTCCTATGCTGGGAGATAGGCAAAACTTTGATCGCCAGGGGCAGGATGGGGATTTGAATTTGATGGGAATGGAGCACGCCAATTTGTTTCCACAGATACAGGGCATGATAAAATCATATAAAAACCATGAACTGTTAAAATAACCCCTCTAGTGATACACCTTAATATATATATATATATATATATATATATATATATATATATATATATATATATATATATGTATATATATATACGTAGCACAGGAATACGGGATCCAAATATCACTGGAGATATATCTAAATCCAACAAGGATACCGACCCTGCCCAGGATTCCTCGCCATGCGCCGGCAGTTGAGCAGCAGTGTCAAACCTTGTGATCTTCTTCCAGCTCCAAACCATCCCCCGCCAGTTTACGATTCCATAAGCCAAAACAAGTCTGATTTCTAGTCAGAATCACGCTGAAGTACAACAACCGGACCCTGCGCCGACAACACCACACCAGTCGACTGCGGCGTCACCACCAACCCGCCCACACCGGCCGTGGCGGCCCCGAGCCCGGCAACACAACACACCAGTCGACTGGGCGTCACCACCGCACCCACCAAAAGCGACAGCTGCCCGCCCACACACGCGCAGAGGAGAACTGAGGACTGGCCACTCAGGGTAGCTAGCCACAGGCTCCCTTTATTCGCTTTTGAAAACGGCCGCCACAGCAACGGGAATAAGTTCTCGGTTTGTAACGTTCGTAATGAGTGAGCGGTGATAACCAAAAATCTGTAAATAGTTGTTACAAGCTTTACCAACTCTCCGTGCACTTTGAACCGTAAAACGGTCTACATCCCCAAGACAGTGCGTCGTGTTTCTGTGGTCGTGCCAGTGACAGACGGTGATTACCAGAGCTCAGTTTGTTACGGGTCAAGTTTTGTCTTTGTTGCCGGACAATTTCGTGAGTGCCACAGTTGGAGCTTTTGAAAACATCTCACCGCCAGCACACTCTGCCCAGGCGTGCTTCAGTCACATCCAGAGCACACTGTCAATATCCGATGGCGCAAAACATCTCACACAAACATTGCTGAATGGCACAGCAAGCGGGACCCATTTACAAAGGAGACAGAACAGCCGACCCAAATATCCAAGAGCGAACTAGTGTGCCTCTGCTGAATTGTAACAACCACATCCTTTATTATAACATTTCA
Source organism: Lepas anatifera (assembly GCA_034440635.1). Lineage (NCBI taxonomy): Eukaryota > Metazoa > Arthropoda > Thecostraca > Lepadidae > Lepas > Lepas anatifera. The sequence continues at coordinate 1,534,430 of JAOTON010001136.1, read as the reverse complement.
CCGCCTGCGAGGTCCGATCGAAATCTCTCTCAGGTTTTCGCGAATGATTCCGAGTCGATTTCAATAAGAGACGGGTCGCTTTGCATACCTTTCAGGTAATCAATTTGGCAACTTATGGCCGCGAAATGGTATTAGGTCAGGTCCATGAGTTATGACGCAATTTCTAAACTCATGTAAGACTAATTGTTCATCTAAAATGAGGCCGACAAAACTAGGGTGTTACTCAGTCCCTAGAAGAGCCAGTTCGATCATGTTTCTAAATATCATTCGAAAGCTTTTGGAAATTTGGAAAAAAACCTGGATGTTGTCATACATTTTTAAGTCAAGCCAATAACGAGGTCAATAGAAGTCACCAAATGTCAAGCCTTTCGAATTAGTTTTGGTTTATAACTTTTGAGCGAAACAAGATACAGCAAAAAATTTAGAACCATAGTGACGAGCAAGATCTTATTATTCAAATGATATTTAGCATGACCATTAAAGGTCATTATTCGACCTTACCCCAGGCTAGAGATCGGAATATGACCAACAAGAACATACCGCTATATCTTCCGTATCCCTGGGTCAAGACAAACACATTGATACCTTTCGCTTTGTCCTAGGCCTAATGGTTCCCGAGTTATACGGGATTTCCTAAATCGGCCTAAATTTTAACTATTTTAAACCCTGCGACGTGATGGTCGTCGGATATAGATCAAACTTAGCTCAACAGTAGAACATGGTGAGCCGCTTTCGGTGCCATTTGCTTATTTCCCTATCACCATTGGTTTCCAAGATCGTAGGCGGGGAGGGAGCGGGGGCGATCTGACCCACAGGTGGTAGGCACGAACAGAGCGCAGGCAGAGCAGCGATAATCATCGCTGGCATCGGCCTATTTTAGGCGGGGGTAGGTGACGGACTATGAAAAAATCACAACAGTTGGTTAACAGCAGTTTCGGATTGCAAAGCAACAGCACACGTAATCGCACTTGGAAACGCCGTCTTAACTTCCGTCATTTTCAAACTTAGCAAATCATCGAGCAAATACAGAACACTACAGAGGTGACTGAAGGAGCATCGAACTAGCATCGAACCCCCCCTCCTCCTTCTCCGAGAACCACCCTTCCTGCTCAGAAGCGCATTACAAGACGGCAGTACTTCTCAGGCAAGCGCACTGGGAGCGTGCCCGTGAGCCGCAGGTTGCGCCGGTTCGTTAGGGCGACATTTCGCCGGTGAAGGCTGGGAGACCGGGACCGCTGAGGCCGTATCAGGGCGCCGTGTCCCGGCTGGGATCAACTGAGCCGGGCGGTCATCGCGTCCGGCATGTGACCGATAAGGCGGCGCGTCACCTCCACTATCCGGACACGCGCCGCGCCGCTGCGCAGCACCGGCGCCGCGTCCACGCCAGATACGGCGCAGACGCGCAACAACAGCCGCAGGTGCCGCGACAGAGCTGCTAACCGGACAGACGTTCAATGTATAGGAAACGGCATACCTAACTTTGAACTACGATATTATGTATGGCTCCTTATCACAGGAAACCCAGCTAGCATCTAGCAGCTAGCACAGGTTTAAATTGTATTCATAAATTGATACAGCTAAGGTTGATCGGCACCATTGCATCCAGTTTGAATCAATGCCAGGGCTCTATCTGCACTTTGGACACGTGGGAGGGCCTCGGCACACTGCCCAGCAGCCGGTGCTGTATGCGCCAAAACCTGCAGACTGCCCACCTTGACGTTGTACATGAGCTTGTTGTAGGCGCCGGCCAGCAGTTCAGCGCAGAGCTGTTTGAGGAAGAGTCGGATGGAGAGCATGGAGCGCCGGGTGAGCTCGCCGTCCTGCAGCGGCTGCCGGTTCTTGGGCGTTTTCCGTGGCACCTGGCCGCAGAACAGCCAGTCACACACCCTTCCCGGGGACATACAGACACCCACACTCCGTTCCCGTAGAGTCCCCCAACATCGACATACAGACACCCACACACCGTTCCCGAGGACATACAGACACCCACACACCGTTCCCGAGGACATACAGACACCCACACACCGTTCCCTTCCCGAGGACATACAGACACCCACACACCGTTCCCGAGGACATACAGACACCCACACTCCGTTCCCGAGGACATACAGACACCCACACTCCGTTCCCGAGGACATACAGACACCCACACTCCGTTCCCGAGGACATACAGACACCCACACACCGTTCCCGAGGACATACAGACACCCACACACCGTTCCCGAGGACATACAGACACCCCACACTGTTCCCGAGGACATACAGACACCCACACACCGTTCCTGAGACCATACAGGCAAACGCACACCGTTCCAAAGGACATACTGTCAGTCACAAACCGTTCCAGATACACAGTAAGTCACACACAGTCCCGGACACACATTTAGCAACACACAATTCCGGACACACAGTCAGCGACACACCGTTTCGCACAGTCAGTCAAACCGCTCCGGAGACACAGTCACAAACTGTTCCGGACACACAGTCAGTCTCACACCGTCCCGGACACAAATTTAGTTACACACAGTTCCGGACACACAGTCAGCGACGCATCCTTCCGAGCACGCAGCCAGTCGCACACCGTTTCGGACACACGGTCAGTCACACATCGCTCCGGACACACCACACAACGTTTCGGACGTACTATTCCGGATACACATCGTTCTCCGCACAAAGTCACACACCTTTCCGGACACACAGCCAGTCACAACTGTTCCTAGGGACAGAGTGAGCCGATCACCGTTTCATGTCGCATGCCGTTTTAAAGGATTCAAACTATGACGCACCGTTCCAAAGGGCACACAGAGAGCTACACCTAGTCCCAAAAATCCCACCAATCGCCCAGGTGCGCTCGGCGAGCAGTGGACGGATGTGAAAGTGAAGAGCCGGGCTGACTGCTGCTAGGTATGGCGAGAAATGCGACGAAGCAACCAACTTACAACACGAGGTAAGGCAGGGAGGTAAATCGATTGGCTAGGTCACACAACCACATAATTGCACAGGGAATACTGATGATTTTGTGTGATTTCAAGACAAAAAAGTTTTCTGTAGTATAATTATGTCTGTAAAATAAATGGAAAAATGTAACTTTGGGAGCGCCACAAAGCCGCTGTCATTGTGCAATCCCATTCACTTTTTACACGTCACAGTTCAACTGCAAACTAGTAATGACTTATTCAGTGTTATCATCAATGAGAATGCCCCCACTTTATGTGATCGAAGTTAGTTGAACTGCGTCTTTTAACATGAAATATTCGTGAGAATAGACGAGCATCGCCCCACGGCAAGTACGGCAAACATTCGAGGTTGTTTATGTTCAACTAAGATCTATAAAGCTAGTCTCAGGTAATAGTTGTTTGAATTGTCCACACACCTACAATACAACCGAAGCACCCACCAAGTGACATTCCTGCACTTGGCCATGGTCGGCAGATGACGACACCCACCTTCCCTTTGTCGAAGCTGAGCTCATTGATTTGAGCGAGCGGCCGGTGATAAATGAGATCCTTGTCGCTTATTGAAGTCAGATTCCGAACACGAAATGTACCCCCAAATCGCGTGTGCCTGAAACCATGACGACAATTAATCATTCGGAACACTGCCATCAGTCTGGAATTAACTTATATAAGAGCCGGTAAAAAAGTCACCAACGTTTGAATCGAACCTATTAGCACGAAAGGATTTTTTTCTTTTTTGCTGAAGGTCAGAATCTCCCACATCATGGTCCTAAGGTTCCGCATCTCATAGTTTTCATTTACTTTTACGCGGAAGGATTAAGGAGATTAAATCAACACATAAAAATACAATTTGGGACTAAATTCATCAATACAGTCTTATTCTTCAACAATTTGAATCTGGATTAGCCACCACTGGCGCACACTAATCAAGGCTTCAATTCTTTATTTAGCTGCTTTCAATTCCAATCTTACAAGACGTTGGTCCCCGTGGAGAAATGCATGGAGGCTAGCACACGTTTTACAGAAACACATTAAGTCAGAAACACAGAACACAGTTACAGAAACACACGTCAAGTCTTCATATTGTCAGGTTTAAGGATAATTAACACGCGCATTGACGGGGGTCTGAGCCACCTTCGCTTTGACGAGGGGGGGCGGGTACCCGCCCCCTAAGATCTCAAGAACCACGGTAGGTAGCGAAAAATGGTAAACGGTGATGGGTAGCCCATCCACTTCTCCATCGAAAATATTTCAACCATTTTTTGTCAGGTCACATTTAAGGTCACGAGAGGTCAAAACATGCCGCATAGGGATAACACGAAAATTAAGGTTTTCGGTCATTACATTTGAACAAGTAAATATAGAGCAAAATGACTTGAACTATATGAATCCTCGAAGCAAGCCGAATCGAATGATATATAATTTTACCTTGCTAAGTCAAATCAAGGATTTGACCTGACCTGAGGTCAGGTCAAGGTCAAATTATATAAAATGCATATAATTAGAACTGCAAAGACAAGGCGAGTCTAATGCAGCTAAAATAAACGCTCTACCACCATCCGTTACTAGGTTATTCAGTAAAACCATTTTTCCATGTATTTCCAATGGAGAGGTCATGCCTCGTACCTGACCTTAGGTCATCGATATCAAAAATAACGGAACATATTTTAGAGAACTCGGTAGGCCCATTAGGTGATATGAGTTTCAATCGGATAGGTTCACCCTGCTCCGACTTATGGTATCTTAAACTTTTTTTGAGGTCAGGTCACTTGACTTGTACTGGTGACCTGACCTGAGATGACCTAACCTTAAAATTGTCACACAAGTTGTAAAAATGATGAGGGAAAAGGTATCCAAGTACGGTGGCGCTATGCGCCGCCATTTTTCTGCTACCCCCGAAAAACCCGAGGGGGGCGGGTACCCGCCCCCTGTCAATGCGCGTGTTAAGAGAGGTAATTTAGGCTGATTTAGAAAACAGCTGAGGAACAAAGGTGTGCTGCATAGAATCCTTAGTCAAGTGAACATCTCTTAACCCGGGCCCGGGCCACCGGGGGCCCTGCGCCGCCTTCACCCCACCGGGGCATCGATAGCCCCCTCTTACTCCGAAAATATTAGGGTTAGCGCAAATCTCCTAAGTGCATTAGAAAGCTCGTGTGAACTCAGTAAGATTTCACTTCACATTTTTAAGCGATCAGGTCAACAGTTTGACCTCCAGAGGTCAAGTTAGGTCACGATAGGCTATTTCCACTAAAATATGCAATGCTTTAGACAACTGGACATAGCTGCCATGCCATTATAGCTATTGAGATCTGGTAAAGTACATTTGATAGGAAAATGACGCACCTTTTCGCTATGTTCAACATAATTACCTCCGGCCAGTGGTTTGACCTCTACAGGTCACCCCTTGACCTAATATAACCTGAGGTCACGAATGTCAAAAAGTGACCTTGTCGTATATCAAATGAAAGCCAGTGACGAGAAATTCACGATGACGTTTGATGCAGTTCTCTAGCTTGATTAGGTCAAACGTTATCGTCAAAAAACTGTTTTTGACCCCTGGTGACTTGTGATGACCTCAAATAGGTCAAAGGGCAAATATCGCCCCCTGGGATCCGTGAACGGGTCTCCAAGAATGCTTTTCTGAGCAATCAGAGCATTCGACTCAAACCAATCATGAACTCAAAGGTTTAATGAAGGACATGGCAAAACTCGCCATGCCAGCGGATTCTGCGCCAGCAATATGTTGCCAGTACTGCTCCGTACTAGGAAAGCTCCATGGCACCAGACGTACCGCAGGTTGCTGAGCTTGCGCTTCTGCATCTGCTTAGCCTCCAGCTCCTGCTTTCTGATCTGCTCCAGCTCCTGGATGTCCTTCTGTCGCTCCTGCTGACTCCGCGCTGCTCCTGAGCGGGCCAGCACTTTGGCGTCCTGTTCACGCAGCATCAGCGACACCACCTGCCGACGGATTGGCGAACTTCTGCTTACAAACACGACGTATTTCAGGTAAATGGTAAATAGCGCATACTGCAGGTGGGCAAATCAAAACAAAAAAGGAAAATACTTACTAGTGACCAGTCTGACGGCATTCTGACATACTGTCACGCCTTGTGCAGTCTAGCATCATTGTTCAGAAGTTTTGGAATAGCCCTTATATACAGTTAACTAAGAGATCAGGATTGAAATGTAATCTCCAATCATGCAGAGATGCAAGGCGGTACGGGTCTTTACACGAATACGGCATGAAAGTGAAAAATCATTGTGGCTTCTGCGGAATTATTTGGGGACAAGGAACTGCCGTTCTCAATCATTTCAGTTTTCTTTGGATGCTTACTTGCATTTCCTTATAAAAGTAGGTATCCAAAGAAGCTTAGGCCCTAAATATCCCGCATTATACAAAATGACGCGTAATACCAGCAATTAACAAAACCTTCTAAAGCAGCCGGAGCTGCCAAAAGCTTATTCAAATTCAGTTTCGACGTTTTTAGCGTCAAAACATGTTAATGAATTTCATCCCGGCTTCAACCCCCTCGATTGCCACCAGCTTTCAGATGGAAAGAAGTGAAGCATCAGCTGTCAGTCTCTCTCTCACCTCCAGCACGTGCATACAGAGGTGCTGCTCGTCGTCCGATTGGGCGATGAAAAGAACGATGTCGTCCAGGCCGGCTAGGTGCATCGCCCAGAGCACCTGGCAAAACAGACCGCAGCTGTGGGATTCAAGCAGCGGTACGCCAACCCCGGTTACTGGTTCACAGCTTCAAACTAAATCCAGGGAGTACATGCCGCAAATCTGCTAGACATTCAGCGCGACATGTCCGTATGAAACCCAAAAACTGCTCTTACCGGAAAATATGCTTAATTTCGGCATAATCAGTAATACTGCTACGACCAAATATTTGGATGCAATTTGGGGAAGCAAGAGGAAGGGGACTAAAGGTTCAGCGGGAAGTCCAGTACATACAAATCTGGCCAATTCTGTTTCTTAAATTTGCTGGAAGTTGAAATTCTTGGGGATTTTTTTCATTTGAGCTATCAACCACGATATGTCAGCCCCCGCTTCCAGGCAGAAATGTGTAAAATATGATTGGATCAAATGTGAAAATATTATTCTTCCAGTGGCAGATCCAGCTTTCATTTGGGGGAGAAGCTAGGGCGCTAAACCCTATCCACCTTAACACGAATAACCACCTGTTACGCGATTACTATGGACACCCAGAAATATCGGGGGAGGGGAGGGGAGGAGGGCTAGAGCCACCCTCTTTCCACCTTGGGTTCTTCGACTATTACTAATGTATGTTGTCCACATGTTTCCTCCACGGTAAAGCTGCCGGTGGTAAAACAGCGGATAATGGCACACTTGTAATTACACAAATATTGACAGACCCACTTACTTAGCCTTACATTTTCCTACACACTCTCCTGTTACAAACTTATTTTCCAAATCCCAAATTTCCAAGGCATGATTATAGTATTTTCACACAAGCGCATTTCTGAATATATACGACCGATGAAAGAGGCGAAGTAACAAGCCAGTAAACACCCCTATAAACACAAGTTGCTCGCTACTGCCATGTCTGTTTTTCTTCTTGGTATTTACGAGACAAATATGAATCATAGAAGCTGACGAGTTCATAGCCTGCTTTAGAACGGCGAATGGCGCCGGGTGAGACTCGGGGTTGGGTGCAGCCCACGAGAGCAGCGGGGTTACAGGGCGTGTGAGGCGGGCCTGCTGGGGCGGTACCTGGTCGTGCACGCTGGCGTCGTCGTCGGTGCGTTTCTCGGCCGCCGGGTTAGCAGGCACGCTGAGCACGTTCCGCACCAGGACCAGGATCCGCTCCACCATCACCCGGTCGTCCTCCATGCGATTCTCCCAGTCCTGAGGAACGGACACTCAACAACCCTGCCGGTGTCCGGCACACACGGGACCACGTGCAGTTCGGGAAACCATTCTACTCATAGTGAGAAAAGCCCTAATGTAGCATTCCGATGTTTAACAGGAATGTGGCATCTTTATAATGGGATTTGAAATAAGGTAACCAGGTGATAGAGCGTGCCGAGAAAGCACCTGATCGATAATCACTTGTTACAGAACTTATCGCTCGCAGGGAAAGAAGGTAAAACTCACCCCCTCTCAATCCTGTCCTGCCCGGGTGGTCACGTGGTATGAGGTAACTATTATTAGTGATAGCAACGTGACGTAATGAGCTCCTCTGCACTGACAAAAGTTGCATTGCCTGGCACGTTTTAAGACCTATGTGCTAAACACGACTTTGGCACTGACGATTATAAATGCGTAAAGATTGCTTCAATGAAAGTTTTAACGTCAAATAAATTCTAACATATGAAGAAAAATAGCAGGAATACGATGGTCATTCAATAAATAAGGTGATTTTTTTGTATAAGGACTTCTAATACAGATAAAAGCTTACTTGTTTTATTTTGTTTTAGTTTTACTTCTCTTTGACATGGATTTTATTCGTTTTGCAGAGTAAAAAGAAAACCTTGAGAGTTTTGGCGTTTAACAAAGATGGCCGACCAAGAAAGGATTGAACAACGGTCAGTTATAAAATTTTTGGTTGCTGAGGGAAGCTAACCAGTTTGAATTCATAAGATAATGTCAAATATTTGTGGTGACATATGTTTCAGCCGAAAAAAATGTGCACAAGTGGGCCAATTAGGCTCTAGGCATAGGCTCTCCAGTGAAGAACAAGTTCAAGTCTCAACGTTCCACGAGGAAGGTGATGCTCACCGTTTTTTGGGATATGCAAGGCCCAAACACCAATTCATTCCTTGAGAAAGGAAGCACTGTGAACAGCAACAACTACTGTGAACTGCTTAGGCAGGTCAAGAAAGGCATAAAGAACAAACGTAGAGGTCACCAGTCAGGAGGAGTCATCTTGCATCATGACAGCGCAAGGCCTCACACAGCAGGCCAAGCAGTGCAGACCATCAACGAACTGGGCTGGGAACTGCTCCCTCATCCCCCTTACAGCCCAGACCTTGCCCCTTCAGGCTTTCACCTGTTTGGTCCCTTGAAAGCTTTCACAAGAGGCACGAAGTTTGAAAGTGACGATGAAGTCAAAAGTTTTGTGAGAGACTGGCTGAGACATCAGTCCAAATATTTTTATGCTGAGGGAATACGGAAGCTTGTGCACAGATGGGAAAAGTGTGTGACAGTGCTGGGAGACTACGCCGAAAAATAAAAAGAAGTAAGCATTTATCTGTATTCGAAGTCCTTAAACCGAAAAATTCCCCTTACTTATTGAATGACCCTCGTAGATGGGTCACTTTCGGTCCCAACAGAAGCTTCTTTTGCTAAAAACGCTTCATTTCTATTCGTATTTATTTGTTGCACAACTAAATAGGTCCAATGAAGCACAAACAGTTGTCCAACCATGAGTTCATACCGATGAGGAAACTTTCTACCTCTCGCATAGCAGAATTAAATAATTCAAAATACTGGACTTATTGGCCTTCTCCAGCAGAAATAAGGGCAAACACCATATTTACCATATAACGCCCCTGAAACCACTCCACTCTGGAATTGCACCAAGGTGCATGCCACATTCTCTTTAAAATTGAACCGATCTCTCATATTGAAGTAGGCAAACGGTTGTCATATGTTTGTGTTGTCGTAGGTGCCAAATGTAGGTGAGCCGACACTCACTTTGGCGAGCAGTGCCGTTAGCTTGTCGACGAGCGCCGACCAGAACACCTTGTCGGTGAAGGCCTCCTTGTAGCTCTGCAGGTACTGCACCACCTCCAGGTAGTAGCGGCGCGACACGCGCTCGCCGGGCAGCTCCTCCTCGTAGAGGATCAACGCCGGCGTCGTCAGGTTCACCAGCAGCCTGGGTGCAGGGAGCAGCTGAGACCACAGGGAAGACACCAATCTCTCCCCCATCTCCCCTTAAAAACGTGTTTTGCTATTTATACAGCTATGTAATTTGTATCTACCTTTGCGTATAATAATTGTTTTAATTTGCAAAGAAGTGAGAACCACCCCTTTTCAAAAAAGGAGGCACCGCCTGACACCCCTCCCCCACCCGGCCAGTTAGGAAGCTCCAGTTTCCCCGCTCGTGTTTCAACTGGAAGAATACTGAAAGGCGTTGTGCTAGACCAGGAGTCTGTAGCGGCAGGATATACCAGCGAGGGAGGCAGCAGGTGTGGGGGCACAGCTGAGCGCGGAAGAGGCTGTGACGGACGCCGGACATCAAGAAAGGCTCCCACTGCGCGGTACTCGAAGCGAATTATTTCAAAAAATTCAAAATAAAACCAATATTCTACCCTCAAAACTACAGTACGAATATTTTCCATGGTGGCTTGGCATATAGCTCCGACCCTGGTGCCTGACTAATTACTTACCGCAACGTCACATCCAGCAGTTCTTCATCCCCCGAGTGGTGTTTGATGATAGGAATCAGATCCTTCAAAAGCACCTTTGTCTCGCCCAGTGCTCTCCTGATCTCATGATTTTCATCGTCCTTTCGCAAGTATCTGATAAGGTCCTTGACACATTCTGAAAAAAACACAAAACCTGGACTAAGTATTGCTGCAAAGGTGTGAACCGTTTCGTTGAGAACACCCATAACAGGGTAATCAACTGAGCACAAACACATTAGAATGAATGCAGAAAAACAATAAGCACATTCTTGTTTGAACCCAATCAGCACTTTTTCAATTAAGAAGCGCGATACTACAAACCATGAAACATGTTTTCAATGCAAATGCTGAGTCCCCACAAAATTATGCAAAATATATAATGATGAAAATTCTGCACAGGGAAAGGTGCATCTTACCTAGACATTCCGGCTCCCTCTGATATTTCCCAGAGGCATCGTCCAGATAGCCCAGATTATTACATGTTGCAGACAAATCTGCCATTAACATTGGGTCGATGGTTAACGTCGTCATGGTGGTAGCTTCTGAAAAGAGACAAAACGACAATGTAACATGGAGTTCACACCGCAACTTGGCTGACAGCGAACTGACGGTGGCCACAGAGGCGGGCTTGCCCACTATACCGATAAAATCTCTGCTGTTGGCTATAAGAGCCCCTACCATAAAACATAGACACATGACCTATCCTCTTCGTCAACACTACGACAGCAGACAGTCAAAACTACGGGCTGGCGGAGGCTGAAATGAGCCTCACGACCCTCCGCCAGCGGCCATTGTCGTGTAAACAGCTCGCTTTGTGACAAAAGGAAGCGAGAGCGGCAAAGGCAGCGCCGTCATTCTCTCCAGTGCCCACTCCGTTCAATAGACAGCTCCGTTTAATAGACAGCTCCGTTCAATAGACAGCACTATCAGTTTTCTGTCACACATAAAACTTTCTAGCCGTGCTGGCTGCTCTGGAAAGATTCTCAGACACCTCCAGGCTGAAGTCTTAGCATAATGGTGGCTGGGGAGGATATGTATTTCACTATGATGGTCATGCTACTGTGACTTAGGCTGAGACATTCCCACCACAGCTTCTTGCCAGGGAGGGTCTTCCATTGCTGTGACTGCTGTGACCTCTCACTGCTGTTGTAGCGTCCTGCCGCTCCCGCCATATGCCCACCTGCTTCTGTGACATCTGCTGTGGTGAACGCCACTGTGACATCTGCAGCAACCCTGCCACAGCGACTTGCGCCACCTGTTTCTGCGGTGGTCTCACCACTGCAACCCTGTGGCTGATACGGTATCTCACCACACGACTTCAATGCAGATGTAGCCTCTCACAGTGGTAGGTAGCTCAGTAGCTGCTGCGGCCTCTTGTCTTAGCAGCGCCACCGACACAGCTGCCTGGCGTCCTGTGCACTGACGGTAATGAAGGCAGCCATCCTGTTGTTTGACCATCTGCTGCTATTTGCAAGAACTGATGTAATTATCACTGCTCCAAGTGTTGTGAGGACAATGGACGGAACATTCAATTTTGCAATATGACCAATTATGTCTGTGGTTTTCCTTTCTTAAGTTTTGTTCCCTGCCTCTTTAGGAGCTCTACACAGAAGGAAGGAGAGTGCCAGTGCCAGTAACCACAAGCATCCCAAAACTGGTTTTGTACAAGGGTGCTAAGTATAAAATTCATGTTGGAAAAGAAAGGCAGTGAGTGGATAATGCAAAAGTTACAATATTTCAAAAAGTCAGCTAAAACCTCACAATATTCTTTAAGTTCAGGGAGGACCTTTGATTGCAAAGTTCCCTAAGAACCATACATTTGACGAGTTCAATTAAACCAAGATTACTGGACTGTGCTAAAAAAACCTTTCTAGAAAAGAGAGGAAAATTGGAAGAAAATAATGCAGAGCTCAGTTGAAATTAAGCTTGTCTGGATGTTGCTCTCAAACCAGTACCCTGGAACTTGAAAAACTGTAGCAAACCCACTGCACTTAATATGATTATCACATATGTGCCCTGAAAGTGTAAAAAATACAGCTTTAAAGTATCTGCCATGCTTCATGCAGAATTTCAGCTGCCCCAACCATCTTCTTGAGTCACTAGCCATATCTTGTGAGCTAGTACTGCAGTAGGCTAAAAATTATTATTGTTTTTCAGTACCTAGTGACCATTTAATCATTTCCCATCAATGGCTATCATTGAGGGAAATTTTGATCAACATACCCAAATAATAGTACATACCCAATAATAAGTATTATGAACCTTCATTGAGAATGCTCTTTTAAAACACAAGAACACTTTTCCTGTAGAAGGACATACTTGGGAAAGTTTCAGGACAAAAGGTGTCACCACAAAACAAAATGGGCCACCCCCTGCCTGGAAAATGCAGACTGCATGTGTAATTCTAAGACAGCTTCTACTTTGAAATAAGGAATCCACTATTGAATTTTACCCTGGATATACATCTTAAATTGCTGATATCACTCTATCCAAAATAACAGCAACAAAAGATGAAAAATAAAACATTCCAAACTTGAATCAACTTAAAATTTTAAGGGGAAATTAGTAATCAACTGAGGGACAAGAAGAAAAATATTAATACAGAAACTAACAACAAAGTGCAGTGTAGCTTAAATTTTAGTTCAACCACCAGGATACTGGTTTCGAATGATCTGAACCATCAGTATGCAAGATTTTTTGAAAATGCTGCTGCCCATAGTTTCCACCGCAGTTATGATTATTGAACCGAATGTATCAGTATTATTTTTTGTATTTACTACTTGTCTGCTTGAAGTTGAACTTGAAATTCACCACTAATTAAGAAAATGGTTGCATAAATGTCCCAGTATCCTGTGATGTGTTTTCATTACACAAAATCCTGCAGTAAATCATTGCTGGACAATGGCACAGTTTTAATTCCAGGCCCAGACTCGGGCGTTTAAAAACCTTAAAAAAAACATAATATTGAAGGCAAATGTACATACATATATGATCAATGTATGAGAGTGAACATAAATATAATGCAGTTTGTAACAGCAAAATAATACTGTTACAGAGTTACTACTAATACTGTTAATACTGTTGCACAGTTTTAATTCCAGGCCCATACTCGGGCATTTAAAAACCTTAAAAAACCATAATATTGAAGGCAAACGTACATACATATGATCAATGTATGAGAGTGAACATAAATATAATGCAGTTTGTAACAGTAAAATAATACCTAAGCTCATAAGGGTGCTTGTGCACCCAAAAGGTCTAGGATTACACTTTTCGGTGCCCAAACAGACTTAAACTGCGAATAAACAATAATCCTAATATTATCTACCCTTAAAATTACACCCCATGAATTATACATATACTGCTGCACGAAACAGAACAAAACACACCCACCCTAGCTCGGAACTCCCTCCTCTCGCATGCGTTCACAGCAAAGCAGAAAATACACTTCACGGCAAGTTCTCTTGTTTACTTTTTTGGCACAGATTAGAATTTGGCGCGTAAGGAACCCCACTGAGTGTTACCAGATTCTATTGGAATGGATGTAAATGGGCTAGGTAAATACTAAATAAAGAATTAAACCCTCCATTTTCTAAACATCTCCATATTTACCTTCACACCGACTCTTATCGGCATTGCCACCCCCGTTAATAAGATCCGAAAGCATGGCATAAGCGGATTAGGAGGGGATGGGATCATGTGCCCCTGATTAAATACACAATGCTCCAATACTGCACCCCAACTCACTCGAGATACTGCCTCCTATTTACATAAGCGCAGGAACGGGGGGGGGGGGGGGCAGGCCCTCAAGTATATATGCCGATTTTCCGCTAAAAAATCAAGTGGTAGGCCTAATTATATTTACCCCAACAGCAGTGAAAACTTCCCCCGCAGTTGGAAAAATTTCCTGCGCCTATGCCTATTTCAGGGGTCGAAAAACCTACCATTTTGGCATTCTAAATGGTGACAGCCCGAGGTGGGCAGGGTGACAAAAATTAGCCGACATGTTTCTTACAGACCGATAACGGAACAAATCGCCAAGTTGGCACCTGAAATTTGAACTCGCAATGCTTTTCAACAATTAGGATGGTCCAGGAGTATCAACTGGTATCCTACTAAGGCAAAACGTGCCACATTTTGCAGCCTAGGCTGGTGAAACATTTACGGTTTTACATTTTCAATGGTGACACACTGAACACTCCTTTGGCCCCTGGCCTATTTGCCTATGCCTTCCTGCCCCCATCCCAGTATGTATGTAAGTATTTCGCTGTTAGGTAGCGATCAATTCTGGTGCTCGGGGGCTACTGAACGCTGGATAGTACACGCAGCGTTAACGAACTATAGAGTGAACCGACCAGTAATGAAAGACATTTGTCTGGGCTATGCAATGGTACCATTTTAGATTTCATGCCCTCTACACCTTCTGGAAGACGGCGATTTACTTTACGGAATCTGGTCCCACTACCGTGATCGTTAGTGATTGATTCGGGTAGCCTCCGGTGGCATAGGTTCCTCCCAGGGTTCCTCCGATCTCCACTAGGTGGCAAGCGTCGCAATACCCAACGTTTAGCTAGATTTTTAAGGAAAACGCCATTATCCATTAAAGATAGGAAACAAACGCTTCCAAGCTTCCAAGCCTTCCCAGCAGGGGCGTAGCCAGGATCCCAGTAAACATGCCGACGTCGGGTCGATCATTGGCCCGAGCTCGGCCCGAAGTCGGCAGGTCAGCGGGTAGGTCCGCATATGATGAGGTCCAGCCGACATCCAGCCGAGATCAAGCCGACGTCCAGCCGAGATCATTGCCGATGTCCAGCCGAGATCCACCCGATATCCACGTCGGGCCGAGGTCTCCCCGCTGTCCACCCGATATCCCCCTGCCGTCCAGCCGACGTCCCCCTGCTGTCCAGCCGACGTCCCCCCGCTGTCCAGCCGACATCCCCCCGCTGTCCAGCCGACATCCTGCCGCTCTGCAGCCGACGCTCCCATTTCGTACCTTCCACTCCAGCATGCGGTTTTAACTACGGAACCAACGCTTTCAATTTATCACGAGACAGACTGATTGCTGGGGCCTTCGAAATCGTGATCTTGCCGGACGCCAGTAGGTTCAAATTCGGTCAATCAGCGGTCTGTGCCGCAGTGGCACCCCTAGCGTCATAGCGGGGGATCTCGGCATGCTGTCGGCGTGCCGAGGTGTAAAGTATGCCGAGAACCGACGTCGGGCCGAGCTCGGCCCGACGTCGGCGTGCCACTTACGAGATGCCGACGTCTCCCCGACATCTGCCGACGTCGGCTCGATCTCGGCATGTTTACTGGGGTGTCAGTCGGGGGGGGCGGCGCCCCGAAAAGGGCCCCTGCGACAGCGTCAAAATGGCCCCAAAAGTAGTTTTTGCGTTAGCTATTCTAAAAAGTCCGAACACAACTGGAATATTAGGTTAGGGTTTAGGGGCGCGCCGACGTCAGTGTCATATGGCGAACTGGAATATCTCAGCTACGCCATGACAAGCCATTTGATTACCTTGCACATTGCTTAAGAACCACTCTCGTGCTCGAAAAGCCTTTTTGGCCATTTGTTTCTCTTCGGGAGAACTTGTTTCAAAGGTAGGTAGATTTCGGAGTGCACATCGAGGAGCATGATTGTGCGTAGAAAAGGTGTTGATTAGCATATCTCCTCAAATCCCGGATGAATAATAAAGCAAAAACAAAGCGATTATTCTGAAATTCGGGTTCTCAGCTCATACCATGATTAAGAACTCAAAGCAAAGCATTTGGTGAAGGTCCTGAGGAAGGGCTGTGCTCGACTATATAATTGCTAAGTATGTTTTTGCTGTATTACGCACCCAGGATTCGAGGATATAGGCCAATTAATAAATAAAAAATTTCGATGTCTGGCGCCAGCCATCAGTGTTGATTATACACCTACAGCAGCAGCCCATCGAGCAAAGCGCACGCTCGCCACTTTCCCCTTAGCGACCACGACCTCGGCTGAATGGCCCTCGGACATCCGCAGGCCTCTGGCAACCTTGTGTTTGACCTGTACGCAGTGGTGGTACACCATGGCAGCTATCAGGATACATGGATAGTACACCAGGACGCCCCGAGATTGCTTACAAGTGTCCAGCTATCAAAAGGCCCCTCCATGGATGGCGGGGTCTACGGTCAATTATGGGTTCAACAGGTTTCAAAGTTTCCTATAGTTACATACATTCTTCTGATAGCACAGTAGACCCTGCTGGCTACAAAGGGCTGCGCTAAACACGGCGGCTCGTCCTGGAGGGCCCAGCTGGTTCTGCTTATTCGCGAGGGTCTGTGGGTTACAATGGACCCTGATGGCTATAGGCTAAATGGGTCATAGGGGGCATTTTAATCATAAAAGGTCTTGCAGGTCAAAATTGTCAGAACTGTTTGTAAAAAGATGCCCTGTGAGCCACTGGAGACCCAGGGTCCCCTGTCCACAGAAGGGTCCGTTCTGGTGAGCTAGGCCCTAAGCGCATTGACGGGGGTCTGAGCCACCTTCGCTTTGACGGGAGGGGGCGGGTACCTGTCCCCCCCAAAGATCTCGAGAACCACGCTAGGTAGCGAAAAACGAGTAAACGGCGTTGGGTAGCCCATCCACCTCTCCATCGAAAATATTTGGTCCATTTTTGTTAGGTCACATTGAAGGCCACTAGACGTCAAAACATGCCGTCATAGGGATAACATGTAGATGAAGATTTTCGGTCATTACCTACATCTGAACAAGTAAAGATAGAGCAACACAATTCAAACCATTAGAATCCTCGCAGCAGGCCTAATCGAATGATGTGTAATAGTTTTTGAAAACATTGAGATGAAGAGCAGGTTCCAGCCTTTTACCGGTGCCGTTAACATATTTCAATAATAGTTGAGTGGCCTCCAAAAATTTTCCGAAGATACAAAAATAGTTGACAGTTTCGTAATCAAGATTACTTAAATAGCAAGAAACCACAATAATTGTTTTTCGCGTATCTCCCTTTAACGACTTACAGCTTGCTATCTGCCGTAATTCTTCTGTTACAATGGTCAACCATTCAAACTCAGAGGAAGGTAGATTCCATTGGTAAAGCGTCCACTTGCAGGCCAATTTCACACTTCCAGAAGCCTGCGGTTCCGCCAGGCGGAAGAATGCCCGGTCATGGTGCTTGGTCCTGCGTTGTCCGCCGGAGACCGGCTCCCAGCCCGCTCACTCGTGGAACGGGAGCCTCAAGGGCTGAAGACGGCCCAGCCCGCCCGCAGCCTACTCTTAGTCCACTCAAATTGTTTTCTTGGCCCTACCCCCTCCCCACGGTGGCATCGTGCATGGCAGGTAACCTGTCATGTAGCACTCTCAAATATATTTATAAGGTTCCGAGTTTCTCCAACGATACCGGCAGATGAGCAGAAAAGTCCTATTTATTACATGCACATCATAGAGCTATGCAGCTCTGCATCATACCTCCACTTTCCGGCGCGGTAGTCAGTAGCAGCTGGAGCGAGAGAAGCCAAAACTGGCTCAGGTCATAGGCGGATCCAGGGGGACAAAGGAGAGCATTTCCCACAGATCGACCCCCCAGTGCCCCCTGAAATGGTCATTGCGCCCCATAAAATGGTCACGGTGCCCAAAGATCGACGATGTCACCAATTGAAATGTCCCTTCCCTGCTCCCCCCAGGATGCGAGTATGTGCGCCCTTGCGACAAAATTTGAAGCCCATCTGACAGGTTTGACGCCCCAAAAGTGGCACCCCTGCTCCGGAAGGCGATTCTGACCTTGACTTGGACATACTATCATTTGGATACATCCAACATCGAAAAAGTTTAGGGCTGTGCTACTTGCAAAATTATCCCCGAAAATTAAAATCATTCCAGGTCCATTACACCAAACGTTTTTGTGCTATATTAGATCTTCGTTAAAACAACTTCAGATTATTGCTTCCGAGACCGTTCCATCTCGAATACATGGGATAATTTTAGAAATTGTTTCCTGCAGCTGTTATCACTGCAATTACGTAAGAATTTTTGATAGCATGTGCTTTTGGGAAGAATTCGGCGGTCCAATCATACGTTTGTTTGAGAGCTTATGCGTCATAGACCACAAGGCGCCATAGATTTCAGAAATTATTGCACAATAGTTTCACAGGAAGGACGAAACAAAAACAATGTTTCATCGTATTGCTCTATCTCGAAACGGTCTGACTGTATTTTCCAGGGAACTTGTACCACAACTTCCCATCGTTTTTTTAGAGTAATGTGCGTGCGTGCGTGCGTGCGAGTGTGTGTGTGTGTGTGTGTGTGTGTGTGTGTGTGTGTGTGTGTGTGTGTGTGTGTGTGTGTGTGTGTGTGTGTGTGTGTGTGTGTGCGTGCGTGCGTGCGTGCGTGCGTGCGTGCGTGCGTGCGTGCGTGCGTGCGTGCGTATGAGAGGGCGGGGTTCTAACAGAAGCATTTTAGTGGCTGCAAACAGGCCGCGTTTAGACTATTAGTTCCGGCGCGACGCGGGTTTCCCTCGCCGCCGGCCACCCTTGACCTTCAGGCGGGGTGACGACGATGTTTTACGCTAGTCGATCCCGAATCATCAGTCGGAGAAGTCTCCGGTCAGGCAGAGACTGCTGACGCCTCCGAGTGGGTGGAAGGTCTGTCGGTGGGCAGGCTGGTGGTGGTCATCAGCTGGTGTCGGGACAGGACCTGAAGAATGGACCGGCTGCTGCAGCTGACGGTGGCGTTAGTGCTGGTCTCGTCCGGCTGGGGACTGCCGCAAAATCCATTCAAAGGTCGGTGCATCATGCTCGTCGTCTTCAGAGCGTGACTCAGTTTCCATGGTGAAAATACGATCCGTAGTGAACCGCTGGTCAGGATACACCGTGGAGTCGTCTGGTCTTCAAGTGTTTCTCAAG
Source organism: Lepas anatifera (assembly GCA_034440635.1). Taxonomy (NCBI): domain Eukaryota; kingdom Metazoa; phylum Arthropoda; class Thecostraca; family Lepadidae; genus Lepas; species Lepas anatifera. The sequence continues at coordinate 1,515,213 of JAOTON010001136.1, read as the reverse complement.
CACTTTAGCGCGGACCGTGCTATGGTGCTGGGGAATTAGCACTTGATGGACTCCATCTGCATTCCGATAATGATCGCATTCTGGCCATGGAGTCTGGGTTACTGATATTTCACTTGAGCTCAGATAATCCGGGAATTGTGACAAGTAAATACGTCCCATTCCATCTCAATACGAGTGGCCTCTTCATGGCCAAAAGTGGAAATATTCTGACCAAGAGGCGGAGCCAAGACAACTCTAAACTGTTTGTGGTCGGAATCGAATCCTTCTACGTAAGGTACCTACCTAGATTTGCGCTGTCTGGCTTCTATCCGCGTTCTAAATACAAAGACTTCCCGATTTAGATGCCTCTTCCCACTTGAGATGAAAACCCAACAAAAGGTGGCGAGGCTGTGAATGCAGCGGTCTCCAGCACTCCCACGCTCAAGTGCCGAGCATCAAGCATCCAGTCGGAATTCACCAATTCAGACACACATTCCCATATCTGCCAAAAATAATACATGTGGATGTTAGCACTCGCCTCCGAATGTGTGATAATTAAAAAGTACATGCGCCTGTCCCCAGAATGGTTCGCATTATACTCGTATTATACGTGCTCATACATTAGACGTTCCTACACCGCACATCCCAATAGACCACTCGTAAGATAGGTCCACCCCCAATCTCCACGAACCCACTGAGCGTCAGTTGGCTGACGGTCCCTTCAGAGTACACATTGTCTCTAAATACTAACGATACTCTTCACAATTCATCTTCTAAAAGTTCGCCTCAGAGCAGCTACACTGTTCCACCACCGTCTCAGTATCAGTCAGTCAGCCAGAGACAATCTGCAGACTCGAGACGAACGGCAAATGACACGGGCGACAAGGCACCGTGTCAAGAAGAAACGATCAGGAACCAATCATGAGAACACGATAGTATAGTAGTGAGTATTCACGGACGTGTCACTGGAATCTGTAGCGCGCCGCATTTCCAACCTCCACGCCCTGGAAACTTCCCGCCGCACTTCAAAAAGTTGTGGTGTGGAGGTTTGTTCATTACACGCTGTGACGCTGATAACCTTATTCTTCAAGATTCTGCGATTAACAACACCGTTGCTTGTTAAAAATCTTTCAGGGTCTAGGGCCCATTCGTATACCCACAACATGCTCCTTAGAACTATTTCATTCTGGGTGAGCTTGTGCTGTAGCATGAACTCCTTTCCGCAGCCGGGGAGTTCTGTAATTAAACAGTCCAAATTCACCGATATCCCAGTAAGGCTAACACGCATGCAGCCATGCGGGATATTATGTAACAATGGCGTGCTTTGCAGACTTCGATTTCGGTGGTTTCCTCAAGTTCGCCGCGCGTGAAACGTCGAAGGCAGTCAGCAGGCAAACGCAGGGGAAAGTGCAGCTCATCAACCCTGTCAATGCCTTCACGGATGCGCTGGGCAACTCTGACCAGTCGCTGAGCGTCGGCACACCCTTCGGCCAGTTCACTATCGGCGGGGGAGGGGGCGGGGGCGGTCAGCGGCCGAGCCCAGCCCCCGCGACCACGCTGCCCACACCGGCTCCGACGCCTGCTCCCACCACCAGGCCTCCCACAGCAGGTGCGCCCGAGTTAGAGCCATTGAATGATAATTTTATGTGAGAAAGAAGAGGCAACGGATTAAACCACGCAGTGCTTGAGAGCAAATACGCACCATTCAGGCTCAACAGATTAATGGTCTTATAGGTTAGCTTGAATCGGATAAAAAATTCACCCTGCTCATTTAATGGCGTAAAGGTATACCTGCGCATCAGGACATTTTTGTATGGAAACTGACCGTACTTTAAGAAAATGCGGTCGTTATCGTTAACGATACATGGAGCCCTTTGCGTCCTGAACAGAGCCGTTTTCCCCTATCTCCATTGACGAGTGTTGACGTGCTGCAGCACCGTGACTCCATTGACGGGTGTTGACGTGCTGCAGCACCGTGACTCCATTGACGGGTGTTGACGTGCTGCAGCACCGTGTCTCCATTGACGAGTGTTGACGTGCTGCAGCACCGTGTCTCCATTGACGAGTGTTGACGTGCTGCAGCACCGTGACTCCATTGACGAGTGTTGACGTGCCGTAGCACCGTGTCTCCATTGACGAGTGTTGACGTGCTGCAGCACCATGTCTCCATTGACGAGTGTTGACGTGCTGCAGCACCGTGACTCCATTGACGAGTGTTGACGTGCCGTAGCACCGTGTCTCCATTGACGAGTGTTGACGTGCCGTAGCACCGTGTCTCCATTGACGAGTGTTGACGTGCTGCAGCACCGTGGCTCCATTGACGAGTGTTGACGTGCCGTAGCACCGTGTCTCCATTGACGAGTGTTGACGTGCTGCAGCACCGTGACTCCATTGACGAGTGTTGACGTGCTGCAGCACCGTGACTCCATTGACGAGTGTTGACGTGCTGCAGCACCGTGACTCCATTGACGAGTGTTGACGTGCCGTAGCACCGTGTCTCCATTGACGAGTGTTGACGTGCCGTAGCACCGTGTCTCCATTGACGAGTGTTGACGTGCCGTAGCACCGTGTCTCCATTGACGAGTGTTGACGTGCCGTAGCACCGTGTCTCCATTGACGAGTGTTGACGTGCCGTAGCACCGTGTCTCCATTGACGGGTGTTGGCGTGCTGCAGCACCGTGACTCCATTGACGAGTGTTGACGTGCTGCAGCACCGTGTCTCCATTGACGAGTGTTGACGTGCTGCAGCACCGTGTCTCCATTGACGAGTGTTGACGTGCTGCAGCACCGTGACTCCATTGACGAGTGTTGACGTGCCGTAGCACCGTGTCTCCATTGACGAGTGTTGACGTGCTGCAGCACCGTGACTCCATTGACGAGTGTTGACGTGCCGTAGCACCGTGTCTCCATTGACGAGTGTTGACGTGCCGTAGCACCGTGTCTCCATTGACGAGTGTTGACGTGCTGCAGCACCGTGTCTCCATTGACGAGTGTTGACGTGCCGTAGCACCGTGTCTCCATTGACGAGTGTTGACGTGCCGTAGCACCGTGTCTCCATTGACGAGTGGTGACGTGCCGTAGCACCGTGTCTCCATTGACGGGTGTTGGCGTGCTGCAGCACCGTGACTCCATTGACGAGTGTTGACGTGCCGTAGCACCGTGTCTCCATTGAAGAGTGTTGACGTGCTGCAGCACCGTGTCTCCATTGACGAGTGTTGACGTGCTGCAGCACCGTGACTCCATTGACGAGTGTTGACGTGCCGTAGCACCGTGTCTCCATTGACGAGTGTTGACGTGCCGTAGCACCGTGTCTCCATTGACGAGTGTTGACGTGCTGCAGCACCGTGTCTCCATTGACGAGTGTTGACGTGCCGTAGCACCGTGTCTCCATTGACGAGTGTTGACGTGCCGTAGCACCGTGTCTCCATTGACGGGTGTTGGCGTGCTGCAGCACCGTGACTCCATTGACGAGTGTTGACGTGCTGCAGCACCGTGTCTCCATTGACGAGTGTTGACGTGCTGCAGCACCGTGACTCCATTGACGAGTGTTGACGTGCCGTAGCACCGTGTCTCCATTGACGAGTGTTGACGTGCTGCAGCACCGTGTCTCCATTGACGAGTGTTGACGTGCTGCAGCACCGTGACTCCATTGACGAGTGTTGACATGCCGTAGCACCGTGTCTCCATTGACGAGTGTTGACGTGCTGCAGCACCGTGTCTCCATTGACGAGTGTTGACGTGCTGCAGCACCGTGTCGCGGAGGTCGCTGCGGACCGGGACCTGACCAGCAGCAACAGACCGGAGGCGGCGCCCAGGCCAGGGAGGAGCTCTTCCCTGGTGAGACACGGACTTCCTGTCCCAGAGTTGGCACCGTTAAAATACATCAAAGATTTGACTTATTGCATAATACTAATAGCTTTTAACCCATTTTCAGACTGAACACACGCTGTGTGTGTTAAGCAGTCATAGTAAACCAGATGCTACAAGCCCGTGATAATTCCACTTACATACATGCTCCAAATAATATAGCTCTTCGCCAGCTATGTAGCTTGTAGGACGCATTAGGTGCCATGGTAATCAGGACAGAGCGCTGACGACGTCTGCTCCGTCAGGGTGTGGCGTGAACCGCAACTTGGGCACGAGGATCGTGGGCGGCACGGCGGCGGACCCGGCCGCCTGGCCGTGGATGGCGGCACTGCTGCGAGGCACGCCCGGCTTCTTCTGCGGCGGCGCGCTCATCTCGCCGCGACACGTGCTCACCGCGGCGCACTGCGTCGCCAGGTGGGTGGGCCGTGACAGCGGCGGAACCAGGACTCCGTCCGGGGGGGCTCCCAATTCAAATGGCGAGCCGCAGGTCAGCTGAGGATCGTGTGCATTTTGCGGCAGCAAGTCAGCTGAGGAGGACCTGTGAACTTGTACGTGGAGCATCCTATCAAAGCGGGATCCCAGCCCAAATTCTCACCTTCGCTACATCAGTGGCCGGCACACAGTGTTCCCTCCCGAGTTGCAGTGTAAGCATGACAGGAAGATAGCACTGATTAAAGCGATCCGCCTACGGACTGGAAGGGCAAGCAAGACAATACTGCTGATTCTACTTAACACAATTAGCTGAGTCAGCACTCTATCTTCTCGGCTGTTGGTTCGTAGGCAATAGCATACTGCACAAGATAAACAACAATCATGGAAGACTAAAACCAATACCGACCCTCGTTCATTTCCTATGCCTAAATAAAGTTTAACGAGACAGAATGGGCATTGCCCACTGCCTCAAATCGCACGAACAGTGGTGGGGAGATTCCCTCGCCAATCTACAGCGCATCTCTCGCGTACTATGCCATACCAGTGCACACTGACCGTGTGACCATGTATCGATGACCGCCGCGGCCGTGCGTCCGGCAGGTTCCGGCCCCGCGAGGTCAGGGTGCGGCTGGGGGTGTACGACTTCAGTAACGACACGGCCGGGGCCAGTGTGCCGGTGCGGCGGATCGCCGTACACCCGCGCTACGACACCACGCTCTACCGCTACGACGCCGCCGTGCTGACCCTGGAGCGGCCCGCCGCGCTCGGCGACGCCGTCTGGCCCATCTGCCTGCCCCCGGCGGCGGAGGCAGCTACACCAACCAGAGGGCCACCGTCATCGGTCAGTCCCGCGGGGGTCGAGCTCACACAAATGACGTCTGTCTGATGGACGCGCTTTTACAAAGCGCTGGTACCGGATAAGCCTGAACACACGACTGGCGCCGCACAGCCCATGACATATTAATGAATCGAGGAAACGCATGAATGTTTGCAAACAACCCTAAAGCAGTGAATCTCAACAGTGGTACAAAGAGAATTCAACCCGGTATCTTACCTAGCGCTGAGATGATTGGGTGGGTGTAAGCTAGCTGTTAGGGTTTAACGACACACCAACTGCCAAAGGCCACAAGGAGTGGGCAACTCCACCTTGTAAGGAGGGATTTTCGGGCTCATGTTACTTATTCAGATAACCCAGGAACTTGAGCCCGGAAGCTGCGGATCAGGGAGACAGCTGTTCTATCCAGTGAGCCACGCACCTACCGACACGTGGGTTCATTACATTTTAGGGGCACAACGGCCGCAAAAGGTGAAAGCCCAACAGCACGAGTAACTGCGGCCGATGCACAGGCTGGGGCACCATCTACTCGGGCGGGCCGGTCAGCAGCGTGCTGCGCCAGCTCACCATCCCGGTCTGGAGCCAGCGGGAGTGCGACGCCGCCTACCCGCAGACCATCGACCGGGTGTTCGTCTGCGCCGGAGGACGCCGCGGCGGCCAGGACGCCTGCCAGGTCAGCCACCGCCGCCTCAACCAGGCGCTATCGGTGCTCGTTATCACTCGCTGATGAAGGCGTGTATGGTATTTATCCGATCCTTCAAGCTTATCAATAAAAATATTGTGAAGTTTTTAAGATATCATTCAAATCTTCAGCAGCCATTTCCTTTTAATCCCACATCCTGTGGAGTCGTCTGTATTCCTTTAAAGGGAATGTGGCACCTTCATAACGTTATTTTAACTGAGATAGCCAAGTTGTAAAGCAAGTCGGAAAACCCGGTACTCAATATATCATTTGTCTTGGAACTAAATATTTCCGCAGAAAAAAGCTACAACCTACCTGCAATGTACCCCTCATGTACCCTAGCAGCAGGCCACAGTTGTCATGGCTGTTGGTGTGACGACATATGCTGACGTCACGATGAGCATCTGCCAATCGAAGCCATTGAAGCTTTTCGAGTATGGTAGTGGTTGCCAGATCATGACATCATCCGCAGGCAGATATTTATTTCTTTTCCTAGAGGAGTATTTTAAAAATCAAAATATTGAGCTTATTGTACATTTTTCAGAGAAATCATGAGTGGTTTCATTATTTTCGGCTAAAAGTACGCCTAATTACACTAAATTCAGGATTCGACCAAGGTGCCACATTCCCTTTAATAACACCATTGTGTATGTAGCCGACCCAAAAGCCGAAATATTGAACAACAAACAAAAATATGTAATAATTCTCAATCAAAAGTGATGGGCACGTATCCGGGTTCCCACAGGGAGACTCAGGAGGGCCACTGCAGCACCAGCGGCCGGACAAGACGTGGTCAGTGATTGGAGTGGTCTCCTGGGGCAAGAAGTGCGCCGAGCCGGGCTACCCCGGCGTCTACACGCGGGTGACGCAGGTGCTGAGCTGGATCCGTCGACAGACCGGCTGACTGGGCCACCGCTGTCAGTCTAGCGAGCTTGAGCGTGACACCGCGCATTTTTCTATTACCACTTACAAACGTCTTCGGCACAAATATAACATGGATGTATACCGCTGTTGTTTTTTCTTTTACATAAAACAACCTCTGTTCTACAAGGATTTGCCCCCCCCAGGGAATCATGACAACAACAAAAATTAAATAAAACGATAAAATAGGAAGATCCACCTGGAGCGAAACGTGTGCTGAATTAATTTTCGTTTCTTTGCGATTGCCACAAAAACACGTTTTCCCGCTTAATTACACGTTATATAGAAACTTTAACTATCGAACAGCTTACCACGCCAATATCTGTGTTGCTGATGGCGAAGCGTCTCTGAATTAATAACTATATAACGCTTAAGTCACTTAAATATTCAGCCTTTTCGGAAACGAGTGTCTTAATTTATACGGCTCTGGGAGGACCCACCTGGCTTCAAAATGCCACAACGACAAGAAGCCGCAAAAGCTTACATAGCGAAACACAAAATACCGACTCTCATGGAAAATCTCCTTGCCAAACTACTCTTCAACCAACCAGGTGAGGTCGCCGACGAAGTTAAATTAATTGTTTCTAGAAGTCCATTTTTAGGCCTTAACTACGATAAATGTCAACATCTAAAATTGGTCCGAGCTCTACACCTTCCATAACCCATGCGAGCTACAAGCGCAGCCGCACTCAAACATTCAATATCTGCGACAAAGACTTGATATCACACACGGACCACAACAGCGATCTTACAACTATATTGGTATACCTTTGACGGTGAGAGACCGTTATTACTCACCAATTTGCTACCCATCTGGTGGTTTTCACACCATCCAGAGAAGTAACAAGGTATTGAACACCTGCGATCTCAGCTATTCCTTGCAGGCGATTTTTGGGAGCTAGTAAGCCCGCCGCCTCACGCGTCTGAAGCGGCGCTGCTCCTATCTGACCGCGGCGTCTGGGACGGACCGGCAGAGAACCCCACCTCGTTCCTGATAGCAGAGCTGGAGCGGCTGGTTAAGCTGCGGACCGACACCTCGCAGCCGGCGGCCACGCTCTTCACCCACCAGAACGTGGCCGCGCTCTTCAACCAGTACGACGTCAACCGCACCGGCGTCATCACCGCCAAACAGTACACCGACGGTGGGCGCACTGCAGTCGGCCTAGTGTGATGGTCTGGCCGGCAGGTGGCAGCACTAACACCTGGCAGGTCCAATGATGTTCAGAGTGGCGGCATCGCCGTTAGGGTCGTGCCTGGAGCCACCATTTGGTGCGCAGGTCTGCTTTGTCACGGTCCAATTCCTGTCGGCTCCGTTACTGCTGTTGTGGCGGGTGGACGTCCACAGATCAGTGCTACTCCGCAGGCACCGTAAAAATAGAGACGTCAATACAGTTCGCGAGACTTGTCATATAGATATACCGAGAGAAAGCCTGATTACTGTGGTGCCCAGTATTGACATGGAAAGTTTGTTTTGACAAACTGATTCTTGTAAAACTTAAACTCCCGGTGTTTTGCGCATGACTCGATGCTTGCACTCCTTAACAGAAAAGTCATTGCCTGATCATGTGCAGGAGGTGACTTGTGGTGCTGTGTCCACAGTCTACAGGACGCTGGCTCTGCCGCTGCACATCACACCAGCTCCGCACACCACCCAGGCACAGTTCATCGACGACGTGTGAGTACGGCCCAGGTCCCCGCCGCACACCACGCCACACCACCCAGACGCAGTTCATCGACGTGTGAGTAGGGCCCAGGTCCCCGCCGCACACCACGCCACACCACCCAGACGCAGTTCATCGACGTGTAGTAGGGCCCAGGTCCCCGCCGCACACCACGCCACACCACCCAGACGCAGTTCATCGACGTGTGAGTAGGGCCCAGGTCCCCGCCGCACACCACACCACACCACCCAGACGCAGTTCATCGACGACGTGTAGTAGAGCCCAGGTCCCCGCCGCACACCACACCACCCAGGCGCAGTTCATCGACGACGTGTAGTAGGGCCCAGGTCCCCGCCGCACACCACGCCACACCACCCAGACGCAGTTCATCGACGTGTGAGTAGGGCCCAGGTCCCCGCCGCACACCACGCCACACCACCCAGACGCAGTTCATCGACGACGTGAGTAGGGCCCAGGTCCCCGCCGCACACCACGCCACACCACCCAGACGCAGTTCATCGACGTGTGAGTAGGGCCCAGGTCCCCGCCGCACCCACGCCACACCACCCAGACGCAGTTCATCGACGACGTGGAGTAGGGCCCAGGTTCCCGCCGCACACCACGCCACACCACCCAGACGCAGTTCATCGACGACGTGTGAGTAGGGCCCAGGTCCCCGCCGCACACCACGCCACACCACCCAGGCGCAGTTCATCGACGACGTGAGTAGGGCCCAGGTCCCCGCCGCACACCACGCCACACCACCCAGACGCAGTTCATCGACGTGTGAGTAGGGCCCAGGTCCCCGCCGCACACCACGCCACACCACCCAGGCGCAGTTCATCGACGACGTGTGAGTAGGGCCCAGGTCCCCGCCGCACACCACGCCACACCACCCAGACGCAGTTCATCGACGACGTGTGAGTAGAGCCCGGGTCCCCGCCGCACACCACACCACCCAGGCGCAGTTCATCGACGACGTGTGAGTACGGCCCAGGTCCCCGCCGCACGCCACGCCACACCACCCAGGCGCAGTTCATCGACGTGTGAGTAGGGCCCAGGTCCCCGCCGCACACCACGCCACACCACCCAGGCGCAGTTCATCGACGACGTGTGAGTAGGGCCCAGGTCCCCGCCGCACACCACGCCACACCACCCAGACGCAGTTCATCGACGACGTGTGAGTAGAGCCCAGGTCCCTGCCGCACACCCCACCACACCACCCAGGCGCAGTTCATCGACGACGTGGAGTACGGCCCAGGTCCCCGCCGCACGCCACGCCACACCACCCAGGCGCAGTTCATCGACGTGTGAGTAGGGCCCAGGTCCCCGCCGCACACCACGCCACACCACCCAGACGCAGTTCATCGACGACGTGTGGTAGGGCCCAGGTCCCCGCCGCACACCACGCCACACCACCCAGACGCAGTTCATCGACGACGTGTGAGTAGAGCCCGGGTCCCTGCCGCACACCCCACCACACCACCCAGGCGCAGTTCATCGACGACGTGTGAGTACGGCCCAGGTCCCCGCCGCACGCCACGCCACACCACCCAGGCGCAGTTCATCGACGACGTGTGAGTAGGGCCCAGGTCCCCGCCGCACACCACGCCACACCACCCAGGCGCAGTTCATCGACGACGTGTGAGTAGAGCCCAGGTCCCCGCCGCACACCACACCACCCAGGCGCAGTTCATCGACGACGTGTGAGTAGAGCCCAGGTCCCTGCCACACACCAAACCACACCACCCAGGCGTAGTTCATCGACGACGTGCGAGTTGCCGGCTAGGTTCGACCACACCCCTCCCGTCCTGGTAAGTCTGAACAGCTGTCGCACTGGTAATGCCGCCGTGTACAGAAAACGGATACCTCTAAGTGCTGATACACTGGGGTGCGTTCTTTTCCCCTTGCACGGCAGAATGCGCTCCACGATGAAATGTTGGAAGTGTGATTATGTCACTCCGGATAGTCGAGCGCGGGCCTCGCTGACCGCTGCCCATTCGGATGTTCGGGTCTTGCACAGTTAACTGCAGCTTCAAAGGAAACAACAATTCGTGGTTTGCAATTTTTCTCGACTCATGTTCTTATGACACAATCCGAGGTTCTTGCACAGTTCCGTTACCAAGTTCAAAGATCACACTTCACAACAGCTCTCACAACATACAACCTTTACCGACCGTTTGGATGACACTCCAGTTAAAACATTGCACAGTCGCTCCAACAGATAAACACTCCAGCGAATACCAACAACACACGGGGCTGAAATAAATACTGCAGCACTTCATTGTAAAAATGCATTCACTGTTATTTTCAATTAATTATAGAAAATTGATGGGTTCTGTATGCCTTACGTAAGAAAATAAATCCTGAAGAATCCAACGGCAGAAATACTGATAGAATTGAATGTAAGGTTGCGCGGTCAGTATTTGCTGACCGTTCGTGTCTTGCACTGTCCACAGGGAAGCCAGTCTAAAGCTGAAGGAGTGCTCCTTCTACTAACACCATCAGGATGAGCTCTACGCCGCGACGCCCCTGAAAATAAAAAGAAGACAAGCTTTAATGAGCGTCATGGTTCGTGACACGTTCAACTCAGTCCCACACCATGGAAAATGGATTACCCAAGTAAACGCTATTTTGCTAGAAATGTAGCAAGGTGATCAGAAACTACAAGTAACGGCCAGGGAACATATAATCCATTGAAAGCATATTACGACAATCATGTGTGTTAGTTGTATTCATGGTAAAATCATCGCTTGTATGTTTATGAATTCATCAAGAAATAACCGGAAACATTTTCAGTTGGATGTCTAACACCTCCCCTGCTTCGCCAGCGGAGTTGTAAAAGCCATGATCTGCCTCTGAGGAGACTGCATGTGCGAGTCCATGCACGGGCCCCAGCGTCGCTGCCGAAGGTCAATACACTGACCAGCGTTCGCTGCGCGTGTTCTCCTTGATGTCGTCGATGATGAACTGCACCACGTGGCTGGTGGTCTGCGCGCCGTGAATGTCTGCCGACCGGTGCGGTACATCAAAACGCACTCCTCATTAAAGCGGTACATCGAGCTCCACAAACATCCACAGCAAAAACATGCACAATATCAGAGCCACATGACGAAATGTTGTCTGTCCCGGAACTTGGTCATGACCCCAAACGCTTCAGCGTTACGCCCAACGTTATCCGCCAGCTACTTAAAGGGGGTGTCCCACTTTTATAACGAGTTTTGAACTGAGATGACAGTTTTGTAGTATTTCGAGAAACCGCTATTGACATATTTAATTTCGCCCAAAGGCTCTCTGTATACAATTTCCGCAAAATAAAGTAAAGAGGCTTACTTCCTTACTTGAAAGCATGAAATAATCCTTTTTTATCTGGCAGCACATGTCACGTGATAAATGTCAACAAATGGCATGGTCACGCATCCTGACATGTTGTAAGCCGCCGCAAACAGCCAGATTCGTGATTACACGCGATGCTTAGGTCAGTCCAGCGTAGTAAGACAAGAGGTGATATCTTTATTTTGAGCGATTTGAGGTGGAAACAAAATGCGGTTTCCTAATTTTCAGACCTATTTTGTGCAGAAATTCTTCCTTCTAGGATTTCGACAAAGCGGTCTATTCGCCTTAACCGTAACACAACCAGAATACTGTCAACCCATACCAGACAGCTGGTACAATATGAAAAAATCGATCGGCTTTCACAACCGTGCATGACCACCCGACCGCCCTCAACAAACCGACCCACACGAGTACAACCTGACTTTATCAGAGAAAACCACGAGCCAACACACCTGACGCCATTCTGCCCTCTTCGTCCCTTTTGGCTTGGGCTTTCCAGCTACGGTGACAGGGACCACCAGGGTAAAAGCGTGAACTGGGCATTTAACAGCGAGCAACCACTGCTGTTGTTCTTCGCACGACACCGTCCAAAAGTTTTACAATTTACTTGCATTGGTAACGGAAGGAGGAACTGAACTGAGCCGCCCCGGTAGCTCAGTTGGTAGAGCGTTGGGCTCCGGCCCGCTGCTCAGAAGCATGCAGTGGCAGTGCATGTCCAGGCTTGGGATCGGTTCCCCTGAGACGCTCCGGCGCTCAATAGTTTACCCGACGTACAGGTCGGCTGGCAACCAGACTTGTTGAGTCGCAACTCAGAGTCGGAGTCGACTCAGAGTCGGCTCAAATTTTGCTCGAGTCAGAGCTGAGTCGACTCAACTTCATATTTGGGTTGAATCAGAGTCGACTCAACTGGACAACCAGTTGAGTCGAGTCAGAATCGGAGTCGGCCTCCATGCTGTGAGTCAAGAGTTGAGTCGACCAACACTATTTTCTTAACATAAGTGATCACATGACTGACATTTTAGAAATGTACACATCTAGTTTTGAAGGATTTTATATTGCTATTTGGTAATAACAGGTAATTCATTATTCTCATATCCACACTAGACCCATGCCTGGATCAGTTGTTAGCAACACAAGTTATGTAAAATATCGTTTAAAAGCACACACATTTGATAGTTTTTACCGTTTAATCCTAGCAATCAGAATCACACCGAAAAATTTGTGATTAGGCACGAAATCAGACTTTTTCAACTTTGAGGATGCACACCATCCAAAATCCTAACCTCATTCTCATGCAAAGGTAATTCACTCTTAGGAAACCACATCTTTATTTTCTATTTTCTTCCTTCCTTTGGCTAAAACACAAAAACAACACATATCAGCATCAGACAGAGGTACCAAAAAAACCTTATTATGCACATAAGCCTTGAAATGGGTCGAAACGGAAACTAAAAGCTTCAATTATCTGCTGATTTCAAAGCATTATCTTGATTTGTCGTTTTTATTATCTACACCCACTGGTAGATAATAAAAACTGCCTATTACGGAAAATGGATAGCAGTCCTACCTCTGGCGTAGCCTGAGTAATTTCAAACTGTGAAACTGATCAACTGAAAAATATACATCAATCCTCTCACTCACAAACAACCACCGCCCGCTCTTCAAATTATGATGATGCCGATTATTTGTATTTACCACCACTGCTGCCGCCGCGCCTGCACTCGTCACAAAACGATCATGGTGCGCAACAAGATGCTAGTCATTTAGGCTTTAGTAGCCCGAAGGCATGATTACCTTTACATGGACCTGCAAATTTTTCTTACGCCTTTTTAGTCCCGTGATTTTAAACTACTATCCATCGTCAGGTTTGCGCTATCCGAGGCTAAGTTCGTAATGTCTTCAATGCGCCATCTGTAACGTTTACGTGTTTACTACAGCTTTTCCGGAGGACAAGGCGAGTACTCATCATCATTGTTTTTGGTTTTGGTGAGGTGCTGGATAGGGGCAGTGCACAGTGTAGTATTTATTTCTAGGTTAAGTTCGTCACGGGATTGTTCAGAATGTTTTGGGGCAGGGATCGGCTCTCAAAATATCATATGTTCATATATTGATTCCTGTTTTTGCAGTTGAATCGTCGCTTATTGCTTCAATTATGACTGCTCATGAAGGACATGCCTTTAAAATGCAAAGCCATCAGACCCTTCCCATTCTCACCTGTTCGCGATTAGCATATTTCTTCATTCCTATGCAGGAATAATTTCTATCATGAATTAATTCATTGAAATTGGCATATTATTAAAGGAAATGCCCAGTTAGATTAACGCAATGAATAAATGTACTGGATTTTGCATACTATTGAAGGAAATGAGCATTTTTCTGTGCATATTTTGCCTTTATTCTGAGTCGGAATCGACTCCGACTCAATGCTGATTTGAGTCGGAATCGAGTCGGCTCACTTCGAATTGGGCCTGAGTAGAGTCGGCTCACCATTTTCGACTCAGTGAGTCGAGTCAGAATCGGAGTCAGCCATTTAGCTGTGAGTCAGAGTTGAGTCGACTCAAGAAAATTTGAGTCATCAACAAGTCTGCTGGCAACTGACTGGTGAGAGGGTGACCTGAGCGGGGCGGCCGTCCCTGTGCTTTGTGGGACGTTACACTTTGGCTTCTAAATCAACCCTTCATTGTGGGGTTGCTCGTTCAGGTGGTGGAGTCGGGGTCTCCATGACAAGTCCCTTGATGACTTCAGTGAGACTCCGACCCCAACAGTCGAACTGAGAACAACTTGGACCAAATTTATAAAAAAACTGTTTTACTTTCCCGGTACCCCACAAAAATGGTAATTATTTTAATTCTTTAAAGAAGCCCCCATTTGAAGACTGATGATTCCTTTCGACTCCCACCATTCCATCATCACCTACAATTATGAGATGAGCCAACAAAATTACTAGCAACTTAGCCCATGGTGCTCTTCTGGCCGTTTGCTGCTTTGTAGTGCCGCTTTCTTTTTTATCCCAGAACTGAGCGCACCAAAATCTCTCGACATTTTCTTGTCCCGTACTGAAGGCCCTTACAACTCTCGAATCTAAGAGAAGCTGGCTAAAATCTTAGAATTATTGCAAAAGTGCGTTTCATTGCGAAATTTTGATACATTTATCTACCCACCGAAACGTGTTTTCTCGCTTGAGTCCGGCCAGCCTGTGGGATAAACACATCGTCGCTAGCAAACGCTGGTATACCAGCCACCCGTCACACCTGACTTTGTCCATGGCCCTGTGCCCCCAGCCGGGGGTGCCGTGTACGGGGGCCGCCGTACCTGGTGTGACGATGCGCTCCTGAATGGCGCGCTCGATGGCGTGTCGCACCAGCACCTCGTGCTGATGCAGGCCCAGGTGGTGCAACAGGTCACAGCCGGCGTTCAGCATGGCCAGCGGGTTGGCGATGTTCATGCCCACCATTCCGCTGCCCGTGTTGCGCGTGCCGGGCTCAAACACGGCGTACTGGCGACACGGCCGACGTCACACACAGCAGCACCCTCCGGTACACACAGCGACACGGCCGACGTCACACACAGCTGGGCACAGCAGCACCCTCCAGTACACACAGCGACACGGCCGACGTCACACACAGCTGGGCACACCGGCACCCTCCGGTACATACAAACACAATCTCACCGAATTCACCCAACTCATACATAATCACCTCCGGAGGGACAGCCAACAATTCACGTGACATCGTCTGGAAGCAATATAATACTAGACTATGTTCAGACTGGTTTCCTGGCTACACAGTGACATCTTCAGTGAATAAATGGAAACCTTTCGTAAAGAGACACAAGACATATGACTTCCGATTACAATTCTAGTTTCTCATTAAATTTTCCTATGGAGGCATGGCTCGATTAAAACACTTAACAAATAAGATTCCGACATAATGTCATAAATTGAGAGGCATTTTCAAGAGAAATATATTAAGCGTTTTCATTGATCCTGCTTAATTAATCAAGGAAATACGTTAGGTGTTAGTAGTTCGAAAAATAACTGACATAAATCAATTATATATTCAAGGGAACAGGCCAGAAAGATAAACAATATTTCCAAATCGTTTTTTTGTCAAGTTATGAGAAATATTTCACATTTCACATACTTTTACAAATATTTCCTAAGTTTCCCAAATATTTCATATTTCACATAACTTGACACATCAACTATTTAGAATATTGTTTATCATTCTGGCCTGTTTCCTCCAATATACAATCGATGTAAGTCGGTTATTTTTCAAAGTATTTTTTGTGGCAACATTCAACTGATTTATCTGCCATCTCAAAACGATGTTACCTGTTGTGTAAAAAAACATGACTTATTTGATAATAACATAGTAATATAGAACTATACGCATATTCATGGTCCATACTTGATTTAACGTTATTAATTTATTATAATATTTTGATGAAAGCAAAACGGCGCAACAGAAATGTTTCATTACGCAAGGAGGTGATCTAAAAGGCTAGTAACAAGTCCGGTCGTTATAACTGGTTATAATACCAGATGCTTTCCGTGCTATATGCACGGTTTATATGGCGTGATTGGTTTGTGCACTATGTGTGCGTTCTGTAAATATAACTACTGAAAAACAAGACGCAAAAGGTGAGAAAAAGAGCATTTCCAGATTCCGAGCCCTTGGCGTTGCACATAAAATAAAGCTGCTCCACAGTGGCATACGTGACCAACGTAGCCGCAGTCTGGTGCAGCCTCCAGTCTGCACCGCCAGCTGTGCTGCAGGGTCGCACCTTGGCGCCGTAGTTCCTGCCGGACATGATGCCGGGCCCGCCGGCCAGGCCGCAGGCCACGTTGGACACCACCGTGCCGTAGAGGTTGGGCATCACCATCACGTCGAACTGCTCCGGCCTGGACACCATCTGCATGCAGCAGTTGTCCACGATCATACCGGAGAACTCCAGCGACGGAAACTCCTTGCTGATGCGCTTCATCGTCTCCAGAAACAGGCCGTCCGAGAGCTTCCTGAAGAGGTGCGGAGCGGGCACGCGTCGTGAGAAGTCGTCATCAGGACAGAGACGATGACTCCAATCGTAACTGGTCGATGCCTGAGATGTCAGACAAACAACTAAAACTGATCACTGTACACCACTGAACTACAACGGTGCCAACTAATGACAATCTAACCGCACTGGGTACAGACATCTGAGAGGTAAGGATACAATTTCCTCCTTTCTCGATAAACAAGAATACTGATAACGTCGCTTAACCCAGGGCATGAGGCCCCAAGGTTTGGGATAGCAGAAAAGAGAGGCGCAGCACCGCGGTTCAGGGCTCACCTCTCACTGCATCATTTTCCCATCATCCCTGAAATTTTTACCCCGGGTCACCCAAGGTCAGGTCACAGACGAGGTCAACCAAGGTCACCTCACTTCAACTTTAAAGCTCTGCAAGACTACATTTCGAAGTCGATCGATTTGAAACTTCCCACATGACCTCCAGGATCTACAAGGTGTATATCCGGGATTTTTCGATTTCGTGCCTGAGGTCAGGTCACGAGGTGACCTCTCCCATTGAAAAGCATGGGGAAAAGCTGTCATATGATCTAAAAGTCACAAAACGATTGAAAATGCTCAGCTGATCAGAAAAGCGTTCTTGGACATCCTTTCACGGATTCCAGGGGCCATATTGCCGACCTCTCAAGGTCATCCAAGGTCACCAGGGTCAAAAACAGTATTTTGACAATAACTTGACCTAATTAAGTTAGAGCGCTGAAACAAACACCATCGTGTTTGTCTTGTCACTGGCTTTCATTTGATATACGGCGAGGTCACTTTCGACCTTTGGACCTCAGGTCACATCAGGTCACAGGTGACCTCGGTCAAACCACTGACGGAAGGTCTTTACGTTCCACATAGCGGAAAAAGTACTGGAAATTTCTATCAAATGTACTACCACACCCAATAGCTCTAATGGCATAAGAGTTATGCCCAGTTTGCTTAAGCATTGCATATTTGAGTGAAAATAGCCGATCTTGACCTAATTTGACCTCTAGGTCAAACCATTGACCGAGCACTAAAACATGCGAAGTAATTTCTACTGAATTCACGCGAGCTTCTAGTGCACTTTGCGATTTGCGCTAACGCCCATATTTTCGGAGTTAGAGGGGGCATCAATGGCCCCCGGTGGATCGATGGCCCCCGGTGGGGAAGGTGGCGCCGGACCGGTGGGGCGCGGGTTAATGAAGTTGAATGACCAAATTTGTGCAACAGAAATGGTTACGTTTGGCTTCGGAATGCAGAAAATGAGAAGTTAAATCCTTGACCACACAATATTTATTTCTGTATTCAACATCGGCATCTCGTGCAAGACAAACATGGAAAGCACAGCGATAAGATGAAAAAGCTGAATCATGTAGTAACTGAAAAGCACTCACATGATGTTGGCCTTGTGTATAGCGGTGACCTTCTTGCGACCGTGCTCCAGCGCGTACTCGAATGTGAAGCGCGCCAGTCGCTCACAGTTGGAGAGGGTGATCACCTTGAGGCTCTCAATCACCCCGGACACGTTCTGCCAACGACAGGTCACGCCCGGTCGGTAACGCCCAGCGCCGATCGCCGGGAGTGCGCGGAGCACCGGCCGTCCTTGGACCGGGACGCTGCAGCTTTGGCGAAATCCAGTAGTGACGCTTTCATAGACATCACCGAAACAATGCCTGATCGTTCGCAACCGCAACGTCAAATTTGGCATGGAAAACACGTTGCATCTTACGATAACACTGGTGGTATCCTAGGCCCGGCCCCGTCAGCCACCTTTCCATATCACGATTTTCACCTAGACTTGGGCTATGCCCCCGCCCACACGGGCGAGAATCGGTAGTCTGGGACACCCATGTAGTATGAAGAAGATTCCAGGTACCTTGCTTGTGCGTACCCATGTGTGCCCATTTTAAAATATTGAATGGTAGAAACTTAAATAGCAAAGTGTTTCTTGCCATCTTTATATGCCGATTCCTCGCTCGACTAATACTATTCCCGATAGCCAGGAATCAATCAATAGTGTTGCAAAATGTCAATTTCGTACATGTTTCACGAATCAACAACGTAGAACACATGTAGCTACTCTAAGCCCAAGAACACCACTGAGGCCGACAGTAATCGTGGTCCAGAATCTAGTTAGCTGAGGTGGGCACCGCTACCGAATTTTGGAAACCGCTACCACTACCCGGGCTACTTTTTCAAAACCAAGAAACCACTTCCCGCTAGTCCGCTATAGCTTCTCTTTCTTATAAGCTCTTCTAAACAGCTACCAAAAATGTGTTTTTGCAGTTCTTTTTAAATAAATTTCAGGGACAACTTCTGATTATTTGCAAATATCGTAGGAATGTGCGGTCCATTGTAATACACGCAAACGAAATAAAACAGCAAAACATCCATTCAGCCTGCTTTTGTCTCCATCTCCTACTGATAATTGTCTACGTTTCCCCTGAACAGGCTATCGGTGGCAGCAGCGCTTTTGAATTGTAGAGTCCGCTACCCGCTACTCCGTTAGTTTTGGGTTCTAGAAACCGCTACCGCTACTCCGCTACCATTTCGAGAGTCCGCAACTAGCGGAATGGCGGAGCGGCCGGCTCTGCTGGTTAGCTAGAAAATGTGACAACCACAGGCGTCTTAATTCATGCAAGAGGCGACAAACATGGTATCGCCGAATCTCCGCAACAATTCACTTCGCGCGACTAATCAATCATGCGGAAAAAGAGACACAAAAACCTATCAAAAGCGCTTGACTGCAACGCCGCCGGATCAAATGACTCATAAGCATCACGAACGTCAGGAATAGTTTAGGGGCCGTCTCGCGATTCTGCTCCCCGTGCCGGCCGCGGTACCCAGTTCGGCGCCGCCCACTCACCTCGTGCTCCATCATGGCGTACTCGCCCTCCGTGTTCTGCCGCACGATCATGATGTCGATGTCGGGGTGTCGGGTGGGGATGGTCGGGTGCGACTGGCAGTGCAGCACGTAGGCGAACAGGTCCAGCTCGTTCCGCAGCTCCACGTTGTGCGAGACGGTGCCCGGCTGGTTGCTGCGCGACTCGATGTTACCTGCAGCGTGCAAGCTCAGTCGGTGACAGCAGACACGGTAGACAAGATCAGGAGGTGTACAAGAAAGCAGCGGTCAGATAAATCAATGAATATCGGGAGAGTGGGTGGGCGAATTAGGGGCCTAGGTAAGTAGTGGATTGATCAGGACAGATAACAGATCCATAAGAGCAAATTCTAGCGAGACCGGGAATTATTCAAAGCTGCATTGTCCTCTACTCTGATTTTGCAAGCTTCTCAAGTAACAGAAAATTAACCATTTTGTTTGTGAATAACCTTATGTTTAATGCCGATGGCCACCTTCCAATTCTTTCGAAACAAAAGGGCATTGCATAAGAGATATAGCTCCAAGATTTCATTAAAAAAACTTATGTTCTGCGGAAACTAGCTTTACGAAATTTGTATCAAAATCAGAAAAAATGGCAGTACATGGATTAAAATATATAACAATATAAATAGATACGAATCACCGAACTTATGATGCACAGAGAACAAAAAAAACAAACAAAATGGTGCAAATGGGAGGCTCTGAATTGTGAGCTTCAATGCGACGGCCACGTTCCCCGCACAGGCACCGACGAACCAGCGCGCTACCGCGTTTCGGTGCATGGGCAGAGAGTCGGACGGAGCGTTTACTCGCCTTTGATGGCAACGCCGTTGCGTTTGATGGAGGTGATGGCACTACGCATCGCGTCCTCAACACCGCTGATGTCCACCACGATCTCCTCAAAGTCCACCGGTACACCTGCATACCTGCAACCAATAACAGCCGTGGCTCATACCTTCCACATGGCAATTAAAAATGTTTGCAAGTTCTTGGGCCCATCGAAACAGAGGACTGGTCCGGTGACATTAGGTGGCATAAGCTGCGCCCTTGAAGCACACCACTGGACCGAAATCTATTTAAAGGTTGATCAGGGCCATACTCCCAACAAAACAGCACTGGAAGGTCAGCACAGCTCCCATGTTTAAGCGAGCACTGCCCACTTGACTACCATCTCCCAAGTGAGGGGTGGTTGAAAAACGACTTCCAGAGGTTAGAACACTGAACAGTGACACTTTAACTCACTGTGCTATGGCGGTGCCTAACTTCAAGCTGACCATTGTTTATTAGTAATCTTTGTATCTGAGAATCAGCAGAACGAGGAACAGAGCAGAAATTTGAGAGCTGATCATTCGATGGAACATATCAATGAAACAGAATGGAGGAGATAGCAGATTATGCAAATATTGTACAAATTGCAAATAACATTGTGTTCCACCAGCTGAATCATTTTCCACAACATACGCACCAGTTTCACCATCTCACTTTTTCAGTTTTACCACAAATGTGAATAACTTATTCAGTCACTGGCTCCTTATCATTGCATAAATGAGGCACTCTACCAGAAAAAAGCTTATTTTACACACACTGGTAAGTGCCAATCAGCCTCTGACAAACACTAAACCCAAACATAAGGCACATCAGTGCTTTTGGACTACATTTTAGACAACAACGATTTAACACAGAACACTCAAGTTTTAACAGTTCACTTGTGACTGCACCATGTGTTACATACTGATGGATAAATTGTTCAGCAGGATATGACAACATTCAGCTCTTACACCAGGCAGGAACACCTTTTCCACATACCTAAACACCTCCTTGACATGGCCCATCATTTCAGGCCCGATGCCAGCTCCTGGCAACATGGTGACAGTATGGCGACCACCATATTTGGCCAGGGACCTCTGCAGAAAAAAAACAATTACTCCACTTCATCGAATTGGGTGTGACTGACAGCATGAAACAAACTCATTGTTGACACTAGCGCTTTTTTGGTTATTGAGGTGGACCTCCCAGAAAATTAGTTTACCTGAAAAAAGGGGAACTAAGCATTAAGTACTGTCATACAAAACAGGTATCCCTTGTTACTAAGCCACTGGAAACAAAATTGCTTCCTTGGAAAAGGGACATAATCAACAACAACACAATATAGACAATAATAAACTGATAATGTTACTTTGCACTAACATATGAAAAGGAGGAGCCAAAGATGTTCATCTGAAAGCAGTACAATCATATTACCTGTGAGCCATATGACTTTCCAGTAGCTGCAGAACTGCTGAGCTGACAAGCCACTGTTGCCTGAAAGACAAGGAAGACTACATCATTTGCACCCTCTATGCAACTTGAAGCAGTAAAAATTCTGCTTCATGTTAGCGCTACCAATGTCAACCACTTCAGCAAATTAAATAATCAGGGTGGCAGCTCAGGGAATCAGTAAGCCATCAAGCTCTAATGTTATTGATGACTCAATACTTAAAAATTTTGATAATTTAGGTGAGCCACATCAATATTCACAATTGACAGGTCTTTAGTTCCAGGGATACAAAGGAGTGGTGCAGTACATACAAAAATAGCAGTAAGGAAAATCCCTGGAACAACAAAATAATAAGACATAGGCTGCTCCAGTGCATCCCCCCTGCTTCCTCCAATGTATTCCCACACTTCCATTATGTCCTCCAATCACCTACTGAAGAAGGTTTTTGCAACATCCCAAGGGGATTCAAACCTGGTACACATACTTCATTTGTTGGTAATGAGGTAGGTGCTTCACACATGTTGCCAGATAACTTCAGGTTGATCTGTATGATAAGTACCACAGTTTAAAAGGTCCAATGGATCAAAGCTTTCTTTAATTAGAATTGCTAAAGGTTAACATATATTTTAAGTGCCACTGTTCAAAACATCCTCCAGTGCAATATTCCAAGTACCACAACTGGCGTTGGCCACAACTGGTTAGGTTAGGTTAGCTTAGCTTAGCTTAGCTTAGCTTAGCTTAGGTTAAGTTAGGTTAGGTTAGGTTAGGTAATATTAGGTTAGGTTGGTTAGGTTAGGTTAGGTTAGGTTAGGTTAGGTTAGGTTAGGCTCGATTAGGTTAAGTAGGCACACAGTGTAGCCACAGCAGCTTATGAAGATGAAAGTGCCACCAGTAGGTTAGGTGCACCACAGGCCAGCTCGCTGAGTCGAAAAAGGTTAGGTCAGGTTGGGTTATGTTGTGCTACATATAGAAATATTAAAAAGAATTACCAAAGGTTCTTGAAAAAGTGTCACTCAGCAATGCCAAAAGCAGTTTTGGCACTAGGAACATTTCATAGAAGAATGTTTCAGCAATGCAAAAAACAGCTAGACCACTTGAAATAGTTCACTGAAGGAAGCTTTGAACAGTGGCACTTACGATCCGGATCAACCTGTGGCGCTTTGTTTGGAAGGAAGTTTTGATTCATAGGAGCTTTTGAACTGTGGTACTT
This sequence comes from Lepas anatifera, assembly GCA_034440635.1. Classification (NCBI taxonomy): domain Eukaryota; kingdom Metazoa; phylum Arthropoda; class Thecostraca; family Lepadidae; genus Lepas; species Lepas anatifera. Next base: position 1,492,118 of record JAOTON010001136.1, on the reverse strand, counting down.
ATGATGTAGATTAGCCTGCTGTGATTCTATCTGGCAATATGTGTGAAGCCAGCTACCCGCTACCCATTTGTTTAACCAAAACTATTTTTCATCTATTTTTTACCAAGTACCATTCCATCCTGAATGTGCGCTGCATGGATTCTTTATAAGTTGACATTTTCTACACTTGTAATGAAGGCCACCAGATTTGAACTTTGGCAAAAGTGCAATTCAGTTTCAGAACCACAAACATCTGCTACCTCTTTTGAACTGTTCCAAAAGGCACATGGTTTTGCATCTACAATAGCCTCCTACAAGCACCCCTCATTTTTCAATGTAACACATTTTATTGCACCACCATAGACCACCATCACCAAAAATAAGAGAACTATCATTTGTGTTCAAAATATAAGATTATATACCAACAATTGCAGGAATCAAACACCTACAGATTGAAAAAAAATGATTTGCACACCTCCATAACACATCACTTTATTTTTTGGGAAGGAGCCACAGGAGCACTCAAAGTATCATAGAATCTTTGACTAGTTACCTGAACACCAGAAAGAGACCGGGCAGTCCTCAGAAGTACAGAATTCAGCAATGTGCCTGCCATATTACACTGCCCCAGTATACACGCGGTTATGGAAATTAATGAAAATAAGCACAACTGTGGAAATCAATGCTTCCTTTCAAAGATGTCGGATTTTTTAATACCTTATATTTTGAAGACACAACATTGTTGAACAACAAATACGTGAGCCGCCAGTAGTACGGAACGAAACTACAACACCTAAATAGGACAGCCAAACAAAGTCCCGTCAGCGTTTTTTTATTCTCCCTTCTTTGGTGGCGTAGCAAATATCCTTTTACCACTGTAACGTAGGCAATGTAGGTTACTGTTTATTGCTGTCCTATGCTACCACTTTGCTAATACTTCTTCTTCTTCCTTCTGATTCTGTCTGGGCCCCCCTCCTCCTTGGAAAAACAAAAATTCATTTCTGACGCAGACCTTTCGCCCCATTCTAATTTTCTCTTCATCAGCTTAAAGTGGCTGCACAATATCCAATCGAAACAAGACTTTTATAGTTGGTAGCGCAAGCACTCATCACTTATTTGTAGCAATAAAACAAATAGCAAAAAAGCGAACATAGCAATTAAATCACAATGATGCCAACCTTATCCATTTTAACTAAAAACCCTTAGAATACTCTCTAAAAGTCCAAATAAGAGTCTACAAGTCTAAAAAGTGCAGTCTGCGGAAAAGTTGGATTGCAGTCTTCGATGGTCTAGGCATAAGCGGATCCAGGAAGGAGAGGGGGACAAGGAGAGCACTTGCCTCCCGACTTACCATTGGTGCCCTGAAATTCTAACGGTACCCCTCTGAAAGCTCGATGGCGCTCTCCTGGAATGTCGCTTACCACCCCTCCCCCAGATAATGCAAGTTGCGGCTCCACCGCGATATAATATGGCGTCCACATGATAAGTTTTTCTGACCAAAAGTGGCGCCCCCAGGTCTAGATGACGCTCCCTCGACCATGCACCCTTTTCCCTCATTCGGAAATCCCGGATCCGCCTCCTTAACCCTCGCCCAGGTGGGCCGGGGGATGAATGAACATCCCCTTACATTCTTCCGATGGCACCAAAAAAAAACGGCGACGCGAAGCACCGCCGTGCTCAACACACCTCATCCCCCATCAGTCCTGCAACTTCTTCCAAAGTTTTAAAGTTTAGTCATCCCAGCTCAGGTACAGGTCAAGTGACCTCACCTTCATACAAGTTTAAGTTAGCACAAGTAAAAATGGGGAGAATCTATCTCATCGAAACTCACATAATGGGCGCACCAAGTACCTACTACAAAATATATTCCGGTATCCTTCATATCGATGGCCAGTGACGGCGGAACATCCGAATTTAATGGGGGTCGCCATGCCCCTCCCCCTTCCGGGGAAGGCCATGGATTTAACAACCCATTTCTTTCCAGTCAACACCAAGGGTTGGTGTTAGAATTTCTTTATTTAGGGGAAGCACCGTATCCCGGTGTCCCCCCCCTGTTTCGCCGCCAGTGTCGATGGCTTAGCTTCAGGTACGGAGCACGATCTCTCCATTGAAAATGCATGGCGAAAACGAGAATTGGGCGAATTTATTTATGGCGAATTTATTTATTAATTTATCAATTGGCGAATTTATTTATTTATATTAATCCATTTATGTGGATGCAGCCTAGAACACCTTCTATATTATCCAAATAGTAGTATCCTAAGCCCCTTCCAGGTTCATGTGGCAAGTTTCGACCTATGACCGTTGGATTGTAGAATATCATTTAGGAGCAATGACGGTGGAAAGTCCGAATTTAAGGGGGGCACCATGGGTTTTCAAACCGATTTGATTTCCAGTCAACACTGTAGGGTTAGTGTTAAAAGTTCTGATTTAGGGGTCACGGGGCATCGTGCCTCCTCCCTTAAATCAGGAGTTTTAACACTAATACCTACTATGGCGTTGACTGGAAATAAAACGAGTTGACAAGTCCATGGTGCCCCCCTAAATTCGGACGTTCCGTCGTCACTGCCAGTGTCTAGGACTACTTCAGAAGGTTCTCAGGCTTGGGTAAATATCTTGGCAGGAAATGATGAAACAGCTTTTATTTTGATACCGATATACTTGGATTATTAATGTGAGTCGATAGATATGCATACTTACTATGCTAAGTCAGATGGTGACCTTGAACCTTAGTTCACGTCATTTCAGGGACGGCGGATTCCAGGGTGCAAGTGGTGCAGTTGCACTACTCGATTTTTTTCAAGTGGTGCAAAAGTATCTTTTTGCACCACTTGTTTTGGCTTTGTCCAGGGAGGCGCCCCCCCCAGGCCTCAGCCGGCGCCCCCGGCCGGTCAGAGAAAATCAAGCCTAATTACCGCCTACCTGAAGAGGTAGGATCCTCTGTGAAAAAGACATTTTCATACATGAATGACGCACCTTGACATCAAAACTGCGCCCTGGAAAGCAAAAGGCGCCCCCCCTTGAGTAAAGGCGCCCCTCTGGATAGCATAGGCGCCCTTGAAAAGCGTAGGCGCCTCCTGGACAGCTGAGGCGCCTCCGAAGAAGAGAAACGGCGCCCCTAGATATCACATGCGCCCCCTGGTTAGCACAGGCACCCCTTGACAGCAAAAGGCGCCCTCCGCAGAGAAAAGGCGCCCCCTGGACAACATAGGCGCCCTTTGATAAAAAAGGCGCCCCCTGGAGAGATAAGAGAGAAACCCCCCCCATCCCGAGAACAACGGCGGCAGGGACGGCGGATTCCGCAGGACAGGGTGTGCAGTTGCACACCTTGAAAAAAATGATGGTGTACAATAGTATATTTTTGCACACCTGGTTTTGACCTCGTACGAGGAGGCCCTCACGGATTTGGGTGGCACCCCCGGATTTTGCCGGCGCCCCCGGCCGGTCAAGAGAAAATCAGACACATCGCCTGTCTGAAGGGGTAGCCCTGGAAAGCAACTGCGCCCTGGAAAGCAAAAGGCGCCCCCCTTGAGTAAAGGCGCCCCTCTGGATAGCATAGGCGCCCTTGAAAAGCGTATGTGTAAAATAAAATACACTTTCAAATATGAATGGCGCCCCTGACATCAAAGCTGCACCCTGGACAGCAAAAGGTGCCCACCCCCTTGAGTAAAAGCGCCCCTCTGGATAGCAAAGGCGACCTCTAGACAGCAGAGGCGCCCCTGGACAGAAAAAGGCACCCCCCAATTGAGGAGTAACGACGCCCCTGAATAGCATAGGCGCCCTCTGGTTAGCACAGGCACTCCTGTACACTAAGAGGCGCCCCCTCCCCCATAGAGCAAAGGCACCCCTCTGGATATCATAAGCTCCCTTTAATAGCAATCGCGCTCCCTGGACAGCAGGGGCGCCCTCTGAATAGGATAGGCGCCCCAAAAACAGCAAATACGCCCTTTGATACCAAAAGCGCCCCATGGACAGAACACACCCTCTGGATAGCATAGGCACCCCTGGACGGCAGAGACGCCCCTAAAGAAGAGCAACGGCACCCCGGGATAGCATATGCGCCCCTGGTTAGCACAGGCACCCCTGGACAGCAAAAGGCGGCCCCCGCCCCCTGAGTAAAGGATCCGGGTCTCTGGATAGCATAGGTGCCCCTGGATAGCGCAGGCGCCTCCTGGACAGCAGAGACGCCTCCGAAGAAGATCAACGGCGCCCCTTGATATCATATGCACCCCCTGGTTAGCACAGGCATCCCTGGATAGCAAAAGGCGCCCTCCCCGAGAGCAAAGGCGCCCCCTCTGGAAAGAATAAGCACCCATGGATAGGAAAGGCGCCCCCTGGAAAGGACAGCAGAACATTTTTTAAGGAAAACTCAGTGGAGGCGGGGCGGTGGAGATTTTCTTGTGCTGGCCATTATAATGTCTTCGGGGGATCAAACCCCCATTTGGAGGGGGCGTTAATAAAATTTAGACGTGCTAGTGTTAAAAAATGTTTCCTAATTTTTGTTATTCCATATTCTAAAGATTAGAGATGCTGCCCAGGACTGCGGGTTTTTTTCAACGGAAAAGGCCAAACCGGGTTTGCGAAAAGGCCAAAAGGTTCAAATTGTATTTGCACTAAAAAATCTTGTTTTTTATAAATTTCGTCCAAGTTCTTCCCAGTACGGCTGTTGGAGTCTGAGTTTCATTAAAGTCCTCAAGGGACTTGTCACGGAGACCCCGACCCCACCACCCGAACGAGTAACGCCCACAATGAAGGGTTGATTTAGAAGCCAAAGTTTAACCTCCTACAAAGCACAGGGATGGCCGCCTCGATCAGGTCACCCTCTCATCAGTCAGTTGCCAGCCGACCTACGTCGGACAAACGATTGAGCGCCGGAGCGTCTCAGGGGAACCGATCTCAAGCCTGGACATGCACTGCCACTGCATGCTTCTCAGCAGCGGGCCGGAGCCCGACGCTCTACCAACCGAGCAACCGGGGCGGCCAAATGGCCAAATAAATACCACAAAAGCCATATTTGAGGCTAAAACGAACCCTACCGGGTGTCATAAACCCACAGAAAAAGGACAGAGCACTTTTGTATCACTGCAGTGAACAGTGCACTGTATAAAACTAAATGTTGATAATTTGATATTGACTTGACGATATATTTTTAGCACACTGCCCATCTCATAAGAAGGCAGGAGTCCCCTTCCAATCCCGTGTGGCGACCCAATTATTTTATCCACATAACTAAACAATTTGTTAGCATCATCAATTATCTTGGCCGCACCACTCCCCGCTAACATTTGATATCTTCCTGCCTTTTCTGTGAATTGTTTGCTCTTGAACAGTGACGGATCCATAGGCAGATCCAGGATTGCCAATCGGAGGGGGAGCACCTTCCCGGGGGGCGCCATCCGGAGCAGGGGGCGCCACTTTTGACCGGAAAAACCCACCAGGTGGGCGTAAAATCCTATCGGTGAGCACCGATTTTCGCATTCTGGGGTAGAGTGGGAAGCGCCACTTCAGGCGAGTGCCATCGACCTTTCAGGGGGCGCCATGACCATTTCAGGGGGCGCCAAGGATCGATCGGGGGCTGCATCTGCCCCTCCCCTTTGCCCCCTGGATCCGCGTATGGGCGGATCTAGAATTTTAGTAAGGTGGGGGGAAACGCGGAGCCTCAAAGTGGGCACTTTACCATCAAATTTTCACCCAAAGGGCGCCTATGGTATTCAGTTTTCGGTTAAGATAATTTTGGTAGCCATGTGATTGAATGCTGAAATAGATCATGGCAGGAATAGGCATGTGTGATTTGTGACATAAATGGGACCTACTAGAATAAAAGAAAACAGCTTCAACGTGTCCAAGTACTCTCTTGATGAATTGGTAATTTTTTTCGTTTATTGGCTATGATTTGCGCGTTTAATGATCATGTGCAGTGTTCAGATCGAAGTGAAAAGACCATTCAGATTGATAAAACGAGTATATTTTATCACTGTCCATCCACTTATACCATCAACCATCGCCTTCAGGTCAAGTTCAGGACTCACTTAAGAGAAGAGGTGAGCGTGCACTGTGCATGCCCAAATCGAGACACAGCCGCCCTCCCGATGGACAGACCGCGCAGAAATACGTCCTCGTCGCGTTTGATTTCGCACACGCGTACGACGTAGTGGACCACCACCTGCTACGCGTTCGCCTGCTGTAGATGGGGCTGTCAAATTGCACGGTGGCCTGGATTTGGCAGTGACTCCGGGACCGAAGAGTCCAGGTGGAACTAAATGGTGTGCTTTTCAGTGAGCGCATTTTCCGAACTGGCCTGCCGTAAGGAAGTCTCTTATCGCCAGTTTTATTTTGTATGGGGGGCTCGGCTGGTAGACGCACTCTGCGCGGTTCCCGGATGCTCCCCTACATGTACGCCGATGATACGGCGGCTCTCTGCACGGGCAACAACATCCAAGTCGCCAAGGACCGGGCGCAATAAAGCTGCTGCTGGCACCCTCATGAAGTGGACCCGACAGCACAAAATGGTGGTATCAGGAGCCAAGATCCAAGTACTGGTGATGTCCCAGTGGGCCAGAGACGCCGATCCCTTCAATTTTAAGGTCGACGGGAAGTCTGTCACTGCTGGAGACACTCTACAGCTACTTGACGTCACCATCGATCGGCTCCTCCATTTCGGTCCACACTGTAAGAGACTGTGGGAGAAGGTCCACCCCCGCATCTCCCACCTACGTCAACTGTCCGGCTGCAACTGGGGGCTGCACGAACAGCACCTCCGAACCGTCGCTACTGGCTACGTGAGAGGAGCGATGGAGTAAGCGGCCGCAGCATGGCTCCACGCCACACCGCCATTTCATGTCGAGCTGCTGGAACGCAAAATGAGAGCGTCGGTGCGTATCATCACAGGATGCACCCACTCCACTCCCAGCCGAGTTAAGACTCCCCGCGTAGCGGCCAGAAGGAGGGTACTCGCGACCCGACTGCTGGTGAAATTCCATACCCTGCCGCCTGAAGACCCTCTGTGAAGACGTGCGGAGGCGACAGCGCCCTCTCGACTCTCCTCGGTGACTGGGTGGCGGCAGGTGGGCAAAGACATGTGGGATCAAGCAGGCATCTCCCTCCCCATCGAGTCTTTCCTTCCTCGACGTCTTCCACTGTGGGTATCAGGAGAGTGAGTCACATTTCAACTAGACGTGGGCCCACTGACATCAGGAGCGCTACCTGTCCGGAAGAAGCGAGTAGCTCTCCCCCACCTCGCTTCCCTGACTCAATGTGCCACATGGGTGTGGACCGACGGGTCAGTGCACGGAGGGGTCACGAGCGGGGGAGCTGGGTCTTCATCGAGTCACCAGACAGAGCCCAGCATGAGCTCAGGCGACCAGCAGGCTCGCTCTGCTCGAGTTTTCAGGCTGAGATGGTAGCCATCAAAACTGCCTGTGTCTTCCTACTGGACTAATCAGTGCACACAGAAGATCCAGTCATCTTCAGCATGGCCTGCCAAGGTGACGACGCATTATAGAAATAAAATGGCTTCAATGTCTGCAGATAAGACAGCGAATCGGTAAAAATCGCAAACTTCCTCACCATCAGCTTAGACACCTGGTCCAAACAGCAAAAAAGGAGTACAGCTCTGAAGTAAAAATGGATCCTTCGTAAGGTAAACTAGAAAACTTCTCTACATCGTCACCAACAAATGCACGCCCTGTGCCATTGTCACTTTCTTTTGCAACCGTCTATATAGAAACAGACATGGTTTTCGAACGGCTCCGCAAGCAAGTTCATAAAATATTGGCGCGTCGGTTCAGGAGGCAAATTTTTGCTTTGTTGGCGTAGGTTGTGTTCGTGTTAACTGTCGAGATGAGCTATGGTTCAATAACAGCTGCTTCATGTGGTTCGACGAGATTGCTGTCGATACCAGCCTGTGCCAGCCAGGCACAGACTCTCACTCCCTGGTGACGGGTTGCAAAACGCGAGCCACTGTCTATCTGACTGAGGTAGGCGTCGCCAAAAAAAATGTTTGGTATGTGGGGCGTGTTGGTGACTTATTTTAAAGGGAACGTGGCACCTTGGTAAAATCCTGGAATTTTGTGTAATTAGGCGTACTTTTAGCCGAAAATAATGAAACCACTCATGATTTCTCTGAAAAATGTACAACAAGCTCAATGCTTTTATTTTTAAAATACTCCTCCAGAAAAATGAATAAATATCTGCCTCTGGATGATGTCATGATCTGGCAACCACTACCATACTCGAAACACTTCAAGGGCTTCGATTGGCTGATGCTTATCGTGATGTCAGCATATGTCGTCACACCAGCAGCTCACAACAATGGGCGCCTGGCGAGAGGTACATGAGAGGTACATTTCGGGTAGGTTTTAGTTTTTTCTACGGAAAAATCGAGTTCCAAGACAAATGATATATAGAGCACCTGGTTTTCCGATTTGCTTTACAACTTGGCTATCTCAGTTAAAATCACGTTCTAAAGGTGCCACATTCCTTTTAATAGCTTAATGCAAAGCGAGTATCTTACTGCGCATTTGCAGCGGTATTTCACTAATTTCCTTTAGCATGCTTATTATGGGTGAAGCTTGGAACGCTCCTGTTACTATTCTGATAGCGAGATGACGGACATATCGATAATCTTTTTCGCGGACTAAGGAGTGGCCTCCTACGCAAGCCCGGTCTGCGACCTGGGATAACCCCCCACCGGCGCAGGAGAGCCGCATGACAATGTGCTGAAATCAACCATATTTCATTCTCAATGTATCTCTTCATAAACCTGTAGGTCAGTGCCATCATTCTTTTCTTTGAAATAAATAGTAAATATCCCGCAGTCAACCCCGGATTCGACCCGCGCACCCCCTCATCACGAGACAGGACCTCTAACCACTAGACCACTGCGCCACACTGTACCGACTCCCACTAACCCTACACTTGTGACCCGTCAGGAGGTCACTGGCCGGTATCACGCAATCAAAACGATGCTGTGATCGTGGCGCCGGGTGTTGTGTTCGTACAGAAAAGGCATGGTATAAAGCTGCTTCTAGAAGACGAACCAAATATTAGATTCGCCTAGAATCACTTGTATCGGCGACCCAGGACCCTAAGCTAGCTTTATGCCAAATTGCATCCACTTCCATTCATTTTGAGGACTTGAAACCATGGTGAGAAGCAAACATGTTCCGAGAAATTTAGCTCCTTGAAATACCCTTTCGGACGAATTACTCGAAAGCCGTTGGAGATAAGTGGGTAGTGTAAATGAATTGAATGACTGCTATTAATTTTCCTATTCAGCCATGTCAATTCTGAGCTTGTGAATGACATGTGCTCTGAACCGAAAAGCTGCAAATAAAAGGTTTTCTACTAAAATTATATTTATACATATAAGACAATGAATTTTATTATCACGATATCCATCTCCGAATATTATCAAGCGGAAACAATGTTCTTTCATTATTTGAAATGAAAAGTCAAATCGGCGCATTAGATCGCGAGAGATTAAGATTTAAATGAAATGAGCAAAAATGTAGTCCTCCGGTAAAATGGCAAAAACTAGGTCAGAATTTTACGTTTTCCACTGGAAACTATGCCTAAGCACAAGAAAATTGACGTAGCTGCCTCCACGTGGCTGTCTTTAAACTAACTGAAGCGTGCCTTCTGACATTTCGAGCTTACAAGTCGGCTGTCAAATTTCATTTTTTGCTTGTACTAGAAATACTGCGTTTTGGCGTAATAAATATTGTCGGACCAGTTCGAACTTTTTTTCTTAGGTGGCCTTGTTGCTTATTCAAAAGGAGGCAAATTTCAAGTTCGTCGCTTAAGAAAAAGAAATGATAAAAATGCAAAATTGAAAACATTTGTTACAAAATTTCTCAAAAACTATTTTGAATTTAAATTCGGGGTCTTAGTTTGGGCGTCTAGCGTAAAAGGGCAATCACCCTACACAATTGCAGAGCCCTGGTATCAACTGTCAGAACCGCCAAACGGCCAGAATAGAGCCTCTTGAGAAATCTCAATCCGCTTCGCTCCATGGATTTCGTCATGCGGCTCTGACACAGCCGTACTCGATCTTCGGACGAATAAGTGATCTATACAGCATAAGAAGCTTATAACGTAGCGTATAACAATGAGCGTATAACGTGCGCATAACGTATATATAGGCGATAAGCGTATAACGTGTATAGCATGAGAAACTTCTCTATCTGCACGGTATCTCATCCTCGTCAACACCTTCAGTATTTTCAGCGTATCGAAACATGTTTTTGCGGAAATCCTTCAGGTGTGGCACATATGAAAGCTTATCGAGTGTGAGCCTGATAAATCTGGTTTCTGCTACAACGTCGCTCGGATTTCCGCGAATTTACAAAATCGGGTATTCAGTCTCAATGTCTATTATAAAAGTGCATGCACTATGTCTTTGAACTTGAAAATTTCAGTCCATTGCGTGTGATCCATTGCTGCAATATGTCAAGGCCAGGCTGCAGCCGCCTCTGCGCAGCTGCTGTAGTAGACACTGTCACACATATTGTGAAGTCTTCAACGAAAAACACGTGACGTATGTTTGCGGGAAGTGTCTGCAATATCATTGGTCATAACTGCAAACAAGGCTATGAATATCGCAGAATCCTGGGCTATGCTACTCTGTTGCTGATGCTAATCCGATACGACTGAGTTTACGCGAAATCTAAAATACCTATTTTTCGGAATATTAGAAATAAACCACCCCAAGTGGCCTCGCACGCCGAGTCCAAAGAGTTTCTGCAGAACGCCATTGGATAGCAAAGGCGCCCCCAAGAGATGATGGCGCCCCCTGGGGAGGAAGGCGCCCCCTCCAGAAAATCTTGCACCACTTCTCGAAAATGGAATCCGCCGTCTCTGCGTCATTTTCATGTTTTGACCTAGGATTATCACATCTTGCATAATTCGATTCCTGTATAGAGAGCAAGCAAATGGTGGCTAATTGATTCAAACTCAACTTCGGTCAGACGCTAGAGCCCAGAAACGTATCTCTCAAGTCTGTCACCTTCTTTGATCTGGTATGGCCTCAATATTGACCTGAGCCAAAAGTGACTGAACTAGTTTCTCCAGAAATTGTTATGAGCTATCCACCAGCGTTCGTGTTTTTTCGCTAGCCTGCATAGAAGCCAGGGCGAAGGTGGCTCGCAGGCCCATCGGGGCAGGTGGTAACGCGGATTTAAGTTTATCGGCCGGAAAAACGCAGAAAGCGGGAGAGGGCCACCGGGAGATAAAAGATGGATGCGGTGGGGAAGGACCGGGAACGTATTATCTGTGTTTCGGACGCAAGCGACTTCTCCCTTTCAACCCTGGAGGAGTGTAGAAATCTGTGGTAAAGGTGCTGCCTGGGCGACTCACTCTCCTCTAATTCCGTGTGCCTTTGCGTAGTTCGCGGACGCTATTGCTCAATGGGAGGGAAGGGAGCCCGGAGACAATCAAGCTCCATGAAATTGTTATGCTTTACCTGTTAGTGTTAATCTGCCATTGGTGATTAAATAAACCTATTTTACAACGGGAATACTTCGTTTTCCAGTCCGCCTCTTTATTTTTTTCTTTATTCTAAGGAACGTAGAAGTTCGGCGCGAAGTGTGGCCCAGATATTAAAACTACACTTGGCAATTAGATCCGTCGTTCCTGCACGGAATATGATTGAAGGATAGATAATACCGCTAGCGCCGGGTGAATACCTTTTTTCGTTTCCTCTCTGTTTCATTAGCTAAAACAAATTAGATAAAACCGTACACTGGCATCACAATGTACATACTTGGGGCTCGGAATCAAGCTGGAAATATTGGGAACAGGAAAAAATGTAGGTACTTGGGTTTGATATCCCGTTTAAAACATTTCTCCATTGTTCCTATTCGAAGTCCTAAGTGAATATGTCACGTAATTTCACACACACACACACCCATGTCAGACGTACGCATCACATCGCTGTGCTGATGATGGCCCGAAACACAGTTGCACGGTCAAGTTGCGATATATTGTGCACTCTCTGCTTTCATCGAACGTGAAGTTACGCCGATCGCCCTACAAGTCGCTAAGACAACAAGCAAGACAAAATCAGCAGTGCAATAAAATCAAAACTGGACCTGGCGCCACAACATTTGATCAACAATCCCCATGGTACGCGGGATGCCCAGTGTTACCAGGAATTTGCCGAGACAGCGCTCTTTTCCCGGCAGATACAACTTTAATGCGCCAGGTTATTATCCAAACATATTGCTAAAAAAAATAGCCTGCAGGTGGATAATCACTGTAAAGCCAATTGTGAGTGCTTTGGCCAATGTACAGCGATAAAGGCATAACTATTCACGTTTCGCTTGAATTGTGCCCAATGGAAAAACGCATGAAAAAGAAACGTGTGACTTCTGTTCTGATACACGTATCCACAATAGCGAAGACAATATCTAGGAACTCAGCGAATAATAGTTAAGTCAGGAAAATAATCAGCTGGTCTTCACATTCCCTGCGAGGACACAAATGTGAAAATAAATGCAAAACAAAACCTTTTAAGCCCGGAATGAATAAATTTCTGTAAAAAGAGATGTTAAACGTTGAGAGAGGAACTAAAACCTACAAATGACTCGGCTGGGCGTTCCCGCTTCCCGAATATTCGGGACGAGAAGACAGGGAGGCACTTTAGAAGCTCCACAGGTTTTATAACACCGTATTTGTTTTGGCGAAATAGTTAAACATTAACACCTACACAGTCCATTCTTTCGTGAAATTCTTATATCACAACAATGTATATCAATGTACATATGTATACCACTGGGTAACAGTAAGATAAGAATGGTCCCTCAGTCATCAAAAGTTACATTTTACTATGCGAAAGCCTAACGCTGTTCTGAAAGCTCAAAACAGATAAACACCTCACCCAATTACGACGTCAGCAAATATTGTTCCGTAAGTTTATAAAAGGTATCACATTAAGCAAGTAAACAGCCATATGCATAGCACATGTAACACATAGGTCGCACTTGTCCCCCTTGAGTCCACATCACGCAGCATGTTCCCCTGTCAGACGATCAGATCGACAGTACACGGTTCACGAAGTCTCACAGTCAGGGTTCAGACGGCACCTCAACCACGCGGCACTACACGCTCCTAGGCGGCGGTTCGGCAGCGGGCTCAGATACTGAGCAGCTGGGCGGCGTCCACCAGCGAGTCCGGGTCGGCCTTCACGAGGAAGGCCAGCTGCAGCTGTTCGGCGATGGTGCGCGGCTGAGTGCGCACCACCGACCCCAGCAGGGCAGCGCGCTCTCGGTGCAGCCACCGCGCCGCCTCCTCGCCGCCCAGCTCCGGCGGCGCCCACAGCAGAAACTCCAGCACTCGCTGGGCGCGCCGCAGCGAGGCGCTGTCGTCGCGCTGCAGCAGGCTGGCCAGCAGCTCCCACCGGGTGCTGGACGGCAGGTCGGGCACGCTGCTGACGCCCCGACCGTCGCGGGCGCGCGCCGCCGCCTCCGGCACGCCCAGCAGCATCAGCAGCACACACAGCGCCGCCTGGCAGGCCGACAGCGGCGGCGACTCGCGCTCGCCGTCCAGCAGCACGGCCACCAGACGGCAGTGCGGGTCGCCGTCGGTGTGCAGAGCGATCACCTGCTGCAGCGACTCGTCGATGGCGGGCTGTCCGCGCGCCTGCAGCGCCTTCAGCTGCCACACGGCCTGAAGCAGCAGCAGCCAGGCGGCGCGCTCGTCGCCCTCTGACGTCACGATGGGACCGGCGGCCAGCAGCGACGATAGCAGCTCCGCCCGCGAGGCGCCCAGCACGTGGACGGTGACTGTGTCACACAGGGGACACGTCAGTGCACAGGGGACACGTCAGCGCACAGGGGACACGTCAGTGCACAGGGGACACGTCAGTCACAGGGACAGTCAGCGCACAGGAGAGACATCAGTGCACAGGGACACGTCAGTGCACAGGGGCACATCAGGTTACAAGGGGCACGTCAGTCACAGGAAACATTAGTGGACAGGGGACACGTCAGGTTACAAGGGGACACATCAATGTACAGGGGGACACATCAGTGGACAGGGGGACACATCAGTGGACAGGGGGACACATCAGTGCTAAACGCAGCACAGACAGACACACGCCATGTCTGATATTGACAGTAACTGCCCTACAAGTTATGGTCCGGCCCATTGCTCACCGAAAGCAGCGCAACTGAAAGGAAAAGCACAGTCTCGGACAAGACACTCATCCACTCAGCTCAGATATTATAACAGTACTGACCCTGGACCTCCGCGTGGTCGCCGGTGTCCGACAGCAGCGACCCCGGCACACTCTCCTCGAACTGGGCCAGTGCAGGCACGGTCAGAGGCGGCGACGACGGCGCGCCGCGCTCAGCCAGCAGCACCACTTCGCCGCCGGTGGCGTGCTCCGACTGCAGCAGCACGTGCCGGCCCAGCGCCACCCGCGACTGCGGCGCCACCTGGAACTGCGCCAGCGCCAGCCCCGACGCCCCACGCAGCGCCAGCTGACGCTCCGAGCCCGGAGGCAGGTGCGTCACCTGGCGGAACGGCAGGGAACAGTTGGCACGAATAAAGTGAAACGGAGCAGGAACAGAACCTTCCCGAACGCAATCCTCAGCGAATCTAGGGAGGACAGTCTGTTATGAAGGTTACGAGGAGACAGGACATTTACATGACAGCTTTCGGTGAAAAATTTCAGCGTTCCTTTTTCAGGCGGTGGCGTATTAAAACATCCTCGGATACATCCGTGCATTATTTTGTTTCGGGCCGAAATTGGACTTGAGGGGCTGGCCAACGGTTCATGGGCCGGCACGAGCTGTGCGTCAGCGGCGAACGCAGACTGGGCGTAATTAAAGACATGGGCGGATACAGGGGCAGGGGGAAAGTGAGGGAACTAGCACTCTCCCCAATCAGCCCTCGGCGCCCCCTGAAATAGTAACGGCGCTCCCACTTCACTCATGTCACTTCCCAGCCCTCCTCCAGGATACGAGTATACGCGCCTCCCACAATAGGATTTGGCGTCCACCTGATGGCTTTGCCATCCAAAGTGGCTTGGTTCGGATGGCCCCCCTCCCCCACCATGTGCCCCCCATCGGAAATCTTGGTAACCGGAAGGCCCATAATGGAGAGGGGGCAGCTGACGGT
Organism: Lepas anatifera; assembly: GCA_034440635.1. Taxonomy (NCBI): domain Eukaryota; kingdom Metazoa; phylum Arthropoda; class Thecostraca; family Lepadidae; genus Lepas; species Lepas anatifera. Next base: position 1,477,019 of record JAOTON010001136.1, on the reverse strand, counting down.
AGAGTAGGAGCGGCTGACGGTAGAGTGTAACAGTGGAGTAGGGAGCGGCGATGGAGCTGACGGTGGAGTGGGAGCGGCTGACGGTTGAGTGGGACGGCTAGTGGGGATGAGGAGCGGCTGACGGTGGAGTGGGAGCGGCTGACGGTGGAGTGGGAGCGGCTGACGGTAGAGTGAGAGCGGCTGACGATAGAGTGGGAGCGGCTGACGGTGGAGTGAGGGGGCTGACGGTAGAGTGGGAGCGGCTGACGATAGAGTGGGAGCGGCTGACGGTAGAGTGGGAGGCTGACAGTGGAGTAGGGGCGTCTGAACGGTAGAGTTGGAGCGGCTGACGGTGGAGGAGGCTGACGGTGGAGTGGGAGCGGCTGACGATAGAGTGAGAGCGGCTGACGATAGAGTGGGAGCGGCTGACGGTGGAGTGAGGGGGCTGACGGTAGAGTGGGAGCGGCTGACGATAGAGTGGGAGCGGCTGACGGCAGAGTGAGGGGTAACGGTGGAGTGAGGGGCGTCGAACGGTAGAGTTGGAGCGGCTGACGGAGGAGTGAGAGTGGAGCGGCTGACGATAGAGTGAGAGCGGCTGACGATAGAGTGGGAGCGGCTGACGGTGGAGTGAGGGGGCTGACGGTAGAGTGGGAGCGGCTGACGGTAGAGTGGGAGCGGCTGACGGTAGAGTTGGAGCGGCTGACGGTGGAGTTAGGGGTGACGGTGGAGTGAGGGGCTGACGATAGAGTGGGAGCGGCTGACGGTAGAGTGGGAGTGGCTGACGATAGAGTGGGAGCGGCTGACGGTAGAGTGGGAGCGGCTGGCCGTGGAGTGGGAGCGGCTGACGGTAGAGTGAGGGGGCTGACGGTAGAGTAGGGGGCTGACGGTAGAGTAGAGCGGCTGGCCGTGTGGAGCGTCCAACGGTGCAGTGGGAGCGTCCAACGGTGGAACTTGGGTGTTCCATGGTACAAGGAGAATGGCCCGACGAGGTACGCAGCTCTGGTAAAAGGAGCATGGTCGACGCTAGATCAGGGGTGGTCAGCAATGTGGCGAAGGTAGCCGACAGAGAGAAGGTGCGGCTCTAGCGGTGACCGACAAAGAAGGACGTGGCCTGCGGCGGTACCTTCATGCCCTTTCCTGGGGGTGCTAGGCATTTTGCCTGCAGTGAGGGTGGTTATTGATAGAGGTAGGGCCGTTACCAGTACCAGATCACTGATAAAGCAGGGTGTCTGTGCGGAGAGAGGGACAGCCGATGGTTGAGCAGTGGCGCCCGACAGTGAATGGACGGCCAGCAGCTGAGCAGCAGCAGACAGCTGGAAAACCGGACATTGCCAGGAAGACCCAATTGGATACCATTTTGCTTTTTCCGCAAATTATTACGAGTCAATATGTGCCATAAGTGCATCGCTTTGAGCAGCCCTAATGTGAAAATGACGACTTCTAACAAAATATTGATATAAGACCAAAAGGTCTAAAAACAGCGATTTTGCCGTTCCACAAAGTGGTAGGTGAAACCAGGGTCTGACTCGGTTGGTCTCCCACTAGACGAGCTAGGAAATAAAATGACCCCCCAGAAGAGCTTTGAAACATTTCTGGATTTAAGACATAAAATATATTGATCGTTAGCATGCCAATATATTTTAGACTTGATATTAGATACAAAAGGGCCAAAAAATCGCGACGATATTTCGCTGTCACCAGCATCAACAGGTCTGGTAGCGTATTCTTCTTAAAAAATTCCAATGCACGCCTTTACAAAAAACCGCCCTCGCTCTGACCCTAATGTGAAAATGACGACTTCTGTGACAAAATATTGATATACGATATTTTATATTGACATGCTGACGATCAATATCTTTTATATATTTCTCGCCATTATGCTGCCACAAGCTATCCGTATGATTAAAACATTTCTGGATTTCATTAGATACCTCCGCGGAAGACGAATTGGTCTGCCACCAATCATTTCGAAGGTCGGACTAATAACGAACTTAACGGAGGTCAACGAACGTCTTATCCTTGAAAAAGTTTTTGTCGCTAGTATTTGAATGAAAGAGCAGGCGGCAATAATTTGGCATTCCAGCACCCTCTCTCGTTACCAATGTCCAAACCAATCATGACGCGGTGAAAACAGCAACAGAGGTGACATTGCTCTACCACGTTCTGATCCTGTACCAGCCTTGAATCATAGCGTTGACCCGAGACGACACAGAGTAAAAACAGATGGGATCTTAGAAAACTTCGGAAAGTTTGTCACTGTTATCATAAATGATACCATGCCACTTCATATCACATCACAAAATCGTAATCACGTTATCTAACGAGGTTACTGTCCCCGAGGATGGGGCGTCTCACCTGTCTGAGCGTCTCACCTGGTTGAGGACCTGTCCGGGCGTCCACAGTGTGAGGACCTTCGGGCGTCTCAAAGTTTGAGGACCTGTCCGTGCGTCTCACCTGGTTGAGGACCTGTCCGGGCGTCTCACAGTGTTGAGGACCTGTTCGGGCGTCTCAAAGTGTTGAGGACCTGTCCGTGCGTCTCACCTGGTTGAGGACCTGTCCGTGCGTCTCACCTGGTTGAGGATCTGTCCGGGCGTCTCACCTGGTTGAGGACCTGTCCGTGCGTCTCACCTGGTTGAGGACCTGTCCGGGCGTCTCACCTGGTTGAGGACCTGTCCGTGCGTCTCAACTGGTTGAGGACCTGTCCGGGCGTCTCACCTGGTTGAGGATCTGTCTGAGCGCCTGCAGGTTGCTGGCGGTGACGGCGTCATAGCTGTCCTGCAGTCGATCCGGCACAGCGGCCGCCGGCCTGCGCAGGCTGAGCCGCGAGGGCTGCGGACGCCACGGGTCGGCAGCGGGAGCCTGCTGCAGGACGTGTCGCCGGTCAAGCACGCGACTCCACTCCACCAGGCCGCGCACTCACACGGCTCTTAGCTTCTTATACTATGACGCATGGCACAATACCGCTGGACAACGCTTAGGCAAATTTGTGCGAGTGCTTGGTGTGGATCAAATTTTAGAAAACTTCTCAAGTCTAAGCTCCAGTATGACCAGTCTAAGCCCAAGTATGACCAGTTAGTGACATTGAATACATCTGACAGCGACTACAGGACACTGTCTCGCTTGACCTCAGTGACAGTGTGGTCTTCAAAATTCAGACAGTCCAGGCTGTTCCCGTTTTTTTCGACCAAATTCGTTTTTTGAAACTCACTGCCAATCTTGAATACAATCCGCACTTAAAACCAGGACTAATCCACCAAAAACGCGAATCCGACACCAGATCCGAGACTCCGCACTTTTCTGACGAGTCCGATCCAGTCTACGGACGGCTCCGGGACGGAGACCCGTCCAGGAGCCGTGACGCCCCGTACGCTGAGGCCCTGCGGCAACGCCAGGGTTGAGCTGGCTTGCGCCGACATACGTAGTGTGCGTTGCATAACAGGTACCGTGTACCGCCGCGCATGCACCGTGTCAGCGGCCGAAACCACAGCATGCAGGCGTGCGGGCGAAGGTGCCAGTACACGTACCATCCCAGCCGCCTCCAAACACCTCTGCAGCCTCTGCGTGCGTCACACAGCTGCTATAGGCTTCCAATGAACTTGTCCATCACGTCTGACAGGCAGCATGGCTGGACTTGTACCCACTGGTCGCGTTTGTTCTCTTTACCCCTGCTCGCTGGCGAGGCCGGTAGCATGGGGCTGCAACAAAGACGGCGGCCTGCGCGCTCCCCTCCCACTACCCCGCGGGCGAGGTTATGCAAGGCGGACGGGATGCAAACTGGACGGAAAGGAAACTTCGCTCGCTGACACCGCAGTTCCAGCAGATAAATATGCAGCCAGTCGTCAGCTGGCACGCCAAATACCAGTTGCATGGAGTAAAGCTCAAAGCAAGTTTTATTCTCAGGGGAGCTGTTAATATCGTGTTTCTCCGGAATAGCTTCCGTGATGTAGTGTAACTTGATCCAAGTATACTTCTACTTAATTTAGCATTTCCTTTCCAACGGCATAAACTGAATAAACACAAAGTCTGCATAGTATCAGCAGACATAACACGCTCATCTTATGTCTCCTACACCATCTTCTGTGAGGTCTGGGGACCGGTCAAACGTTGCACTGTTCTTGTCGAAAATAAATATTCAGCATCAAAATATCATCCGGGGAAAACCTACTATTGACACCGACTCCCGCGAAAAATACATGGAGCACAAATATTCAACGATATTCTGATAAGAAAGTATAACAATCATGATTCACAAAAGGCTAACCAGACATGAAGGATTTTATATTCGCCCTTGATGCTTAACGGTACAGGAATTGTCGTTATTTACAAACGTTCCCCTTATCTTTATCGATCAGCAGGTGGTGGACCTTTGGTGGGGAGGGGGGTGGTGGAACCAGGACGACCGGTCACGCCCCGGGAGCGCCTCACCCAGTTCCGTTGACCCAAGTCACAGTGCCATTTCCGTGTTTGTTGGTTCGGCGCACACTCGCCAATCGCCGTGTCGGCGCCACCGGCGAGAGCGCACGCGTGACCCCACCGTGCGTCACGCGGCCGCGCGTGTCACGCACCTGCGCCGGCTGGGCCGTGACGTCACCGTTGTCGGCGTCGGCTCCGTCCGGGTCGGCCTGCGCGCGGTGGCGGTCCGGCTTTTTGGGCGCCAGTCCCACCCTGCTGACGCCTGAGGAGTGATGTCATGCACTCAGTGCAGCCGCCGCCGCATCCTGCACGGGGGGGCACCGGCCACCGCCAACCAGAAGTGTGGAAAGCCCGGCCACCCTGCACGGCCGCTGCTCTACGTCTTGGCAGAACTAAAACATTCAACATGCCCCTGGTGAAAATGCACACAACACCGCGGATGCACCGAACAGAGAGGCTTCGAAACAAGGGGATAACCAGGTGTGTGGAATTCTAAAATGATGAGAGGGGCCCGAACCTGAAACATTGTCAATTACCACCACGATACAGGCAATAGTAAAATGTTAAGTGTGTTTTGGTCTTCCCACGGGCCTGTTGAACAGCAAAGCGCCCGATTTGAGGTTCCTAACATGAGATGTATAAAATTTAAGGGGTGTTTCAGCACTACTTCAAAGTTTCATTACGGGGTCTTTGGCTACCCGCCAAGAGATATACACTCACACCCTTGTGATAAACTGTGCAAATAAGAACAGAGTAAAATTAGTGAATAAAAAATAAAAGGGTAAAACATACTTTCTACTTCAACGGAGATTGCAAAAGCACATCTTTCTTCCAAAAACATTTCCACTTTAACGTTTAGGAGCAGGCGAAATGGGCGACTATGTGAGAGCTCTATATATCAGCCTTATTAGGGGGATGATAAATATTAATGTTATCGTTGCTCAGTTGCCACTTAACATATGATTCTATATGAAAAATGATAGCTATTGATGGTTTTGTTAAGGGTCTAGCTTTCAAAAAACTTCGACCATCGGCAATTGAAAATTTGCATTTCTGCCAGTCATTTCCCGGTACCGCACGGGCGTCCAATCGGTCCTGTCCCTTTCGGTTTTCGCGAATATTTGTGAGTATAATTACACCAAAGAAACAAAACTTAGTAAAATTTATATTCAATTTTTAAGCTTTCAAAAATCGTGTCAAGTCAGGTTACTGACCTATGATGTCATTATTAACACTTGCACGGAGAGGGTCTGGCACTAACGCGCTCTGGAGTGGGCCTGGTAAGCCTCCTCCAAGATCTCGGATACTAAGAGGTGTAGAAAAACGCCGGTTGGAGGGTGGATGTTGGCTATGGTGGTCTAAATCATGGCTAGTTTTCATTTACCTAGGTCAATATCTGCAAGGCAAACGAGGTCATAAAGGTGAAATATTGGCCATGATGGGTACCTATTGGAAAATGATGGATTATGCGGAAAAAGACGGAAACAAGCTACAGGCGGACCAGACTCATGATGGAAGATCGGAAATAATATTTCTGCCATTTTGAGGTTCAAGGCCATCAAGGTCATGACCTATAAGGTCCCAATATGGTAACTACCGTAATGTACACTATTAACCCGCGCCCCACCGGCGGTCCAGCGCCACCTTCGCCCCACCGGGGCCATCGATGGCTCCCCCTCTAACTCGAAAATATGGGCGTTAGCGCAAATCTGCAAAGTGCACTAGGAAGCTCGCGTGAATTCAGTAAGAAATTACCTACATGTTTTAGTGCTCAGGTCAATGGTTTGACCTCCCAGAGGTCAAATTAGGTCAAGATCGGCTATTTTCATTCAAATATGCAATGATTAACAAACTGAGCATAACTCTATGTCATTAGAGCTATTGAGTTCTGGTAAAGTACATTTGATAGTAAATTGCCAGTCCTTTTTCCGCTATGCGGAACGTAAAGATCTCCCGCTAGTGTTTTAACCTCCAAAGGTCACCTCGTGATCTAATATGACCTGAGGTCACGAAAGGTCAAAAAGTGACCTTGCCGTATATCAAATGAAGGCCAGTGACAAGACAAACACGATTGTGTTTGTTTCAGCGCTCTAGCTTAATTAGGTCAAAAGTTATTGTCAAAATACTGTTTTGACCCGGTGACCTGGATGACCTTGGAAAAGTCAAACGGCCAATATGACCCCTGGGGTCCGGAAAGGTGTCCAAAAACGCTGTTCTGAGCAGTCTGAGCATTTGCAGTCATTTTTGTGGCTTTATATCATGAAACAGCTTTTCCCCATGCTTTTCCAATAGGAGAGGTCGCCTCGTGACCTGACCTAAGGACACGAAATCGAAAAATCCCGGATATACACCTTAGAGACCCTGGAGGGGTCATAAAGTGTAGGAAGTTTCAAATCGATCGACTTCGAAATGTAGCTCTTACAGAGCTCTAAAGTTGAAGTGAGGTGACCTGGTTGGCCTCGTCTGGCACCCGACCTGGGTGACCCGGGTTAAAAATTTGAGGATGATGGGAAAATGATGCAGTTTTCTGTTTTCCCGGAAAAACCTTAGGGGGCCATCGATGGCCCGGTGGGAGGGTTAAGAACACTATAGCAACTGTTTAATGGGATATAAGTACTGACCTTTACCAATGACCTTTGACCCTGGTCTTTGACCTCGACCTTTGCATTGAGGTATTTTAGCTATGACGTCATAGCATAATATACGTCAGACCGGGTAACGCTATATGACCGGAAGCACTGGGGTCAATGACATTGAAATTACTGATATGACCTGACCTGGACCTTGAAATTGACCTTGACCTTCATTTGAGGTGAACTTAACATATTATCCCGGTTATATGGCGTTATGACGTCACCATCGGTCTCTAATGCAAGTGAAATGGTTCGACCGTGCGATTGCAGCGATCTCAAAATGCAGGTCTGACTTTGAAAGCCTATAAGTAAAACGAAATTCAACCGATTTTAAAAATGTCTTCACTAATCGACATGCCGTTAAATGCTCTCAAATGTGACTAAGTATCGCCTTTCGGCTACGAGCGGTTCTCCGGCCACCTTGGAAAAAGGTGGGCGACTCTAGGTACCCTCCAGTCCGCGTGTTAACACTTTAAGCCAAATTTGCTATCCTAAAAAGTGGACTAGAGCGCAACTCGGCTGCTAAAAGAGCTAGATTTCAATTTTGCCGATCACATGGAATAAATAATTGCAAACAATACAATAATAAAACAATATAATTGCTGACAATACTTTGAGGTCAGATCAACAATGAGGTAACTAGATGTTACCAACGTACACCATTATGAAATACATTTTGGCTATATTTTTGGACACAAAGATACAACAATCATTTTGCTTCATGACAAAGGACTTCAAATGGTATGTAATATGACCTGACATGTCATTATTTGATTCTGACCCGTGGTCCTCGACCTCAGGTCATGGTCAAGTATAAGGGTATCCCGTAACTTAAGATGGCCATGTCGCATGTCATTCGACTCGTTGAGCTGGAAAAAACATATTAATGCCACCGGATATCTTCTAAATCTTCGCACCGGGCCGTCGGAGCGAAGATGACACCTGTTCGTTTCCTTGCAGAGGCCAAATGAGGCTCCCCTTTCACGCTTAGACACATGGTTACAGTGGCAAAAAGTGAAATCAAACGGAAATAACTACTTCGAAAACCCTTGCAGAGACAAAAATCAGTTAGTGCCCAAGCACCTTATATCAAGTCAAGTTAATGCGGTAGCATTCTACGTAGAACCTACCAACTCTACCGGACTCTCCCGGTACCCGTCACCTTCTGGGGAGAGGAACACGGCCGAGAGTTCAGGTAGCAGGGTGGTCGTGATGTAACGTCAAAGGCATAAATTACCCCAACAGAGCAAGAGCATGCATAACCTTGATTAGTATAGGCCAAATGGTCTCCATGACACCGAAATCATAGTTATACTGCGTTTAATTGTAATTTTAAAAACTCAGATAATTGTGTTTACCCTGGTGACCACTGCTGACATAGCTATGAACCTAACCGGACATCCGTGACATATCACATTTTCAAGTCAACAGCTTTTGAATGCTATTCAGAAATTTCGTCTTGCATTTCTAAGAGCGAGCTAGATTTCCACTTCGAAAAATTACTATGCATGGGCATAGGAATGACGTCATAACTCAGTGACCTGACCTAGCTGGGTATTTTTTGTCAAAAATATTGCAAAAGCTGTCAGTTAACAGATGCGCAGACTGATATTGCCTTAATACAAATACTTCTGGAATTATTTGCAAGAGAAATTAAGAAAGTAGGTCCAATGGAACACTCAATAGGTACCGGAAAACAACCATCAGAGACGAAATTTTCACTTGCCCATGGTCGAAGTTTTTTGCAAGGTAGAACCATTTCTTCTGCACTCAAAGTCTCCATTTTAACCCTAGAATCACCCCTGGGTGGCAATAGGTCTATTCCGAAAATTATTTTTAACTATCATTATCATCCCCCCTACCTTATGCAGTGACCCGAAGTATTTTTAGATGGAATGGGTTTACTGCCATATGACCTACGTTGTCGACGCGCCCTAAAACCCCAAATATAATGATGAAGGAGGGAATGGGTAACCATCCGATATTTTCAGATTTTTTCCTCCCATAGTATCACAGGGGCGATTCAACGTTTCCAATTTTAGACGTAGTTCCTAACCGATGGTGACGATGAGCCCATCTCTGTGGTTTGGTGCCTTGAAGACCGATTTAAGGTCACATGCCACCGCTGCCGACAGAAGTCAGAACCCAGCCAGCAACCACCACAATACTATTTGTGTGCATACATGGTCATGGGTGGAGGATCCAATTATTCGATCAATTGCTCGCCTGGGCAAAACATTTGAGAAACAGAACTTCAAACGAAACATTTAATTGCAGAGGCAGCCAGGTTCTCCGAATCATTAGATCTTCCACCGATGATATAAAATGCATATGTACGTATATACATATGCATCAGAAGTGCAGCCCATTAACCACGTATGTACCAAAACCAATAACAATAAAACACCAAGGAACCACATCTCTGAACCCCAGAGACACATTTCGATGCAAACCGAAAGATCATTCCACTGGTGCAGATGTGTTCAAACATGATACACATCTGTCACCTCATTACACCCTCCGGCATGCTTTCAGGCGCTGGGTACTCGTCTCTCACCAAGATTAGCGTAGTCAGTCTCAGGCTGGCCCCGCCCCCAGCCGTCACGTGACCGGCTCAGCAGCTGCGGGTTGGGCGGCGGCGGTCGAGTGGGTGGGGTCTGGGGAGGTCGTGACCCCTCAGCTGTGACCTGGCGAGACGACGGTGGCGGCGGTGGCGGCGGCTTCGGGCGACCTGCCGAGGCGATGAGTTGTCATCCAACACAATTCTAGCAGTTAGCATCCCTTTGGACGATGAACGGTGTCTGAAAAGCGTCACTGCCAGGGACGTCAACAGACACTTTTACTGGAGGGTGGGGACGGTCTCTCTCCTGACGATGACCGGGGCCGGGAGGGGAGAGATTAATGGGACGGGGCCCGACTGTATAAGACGTCCTTGAGAGCGTTACCAAGCATACAGGTAGGAAGGCGGGGTAGTGGGGATACAGGCCCACCAACTTTCAGATTCTCATGACTGCATGAAAAGGAATGACCTAAAATGCCTTTTGCCCCCTCCCCCATATTCCACTTTTCCAGGCCTAAAGTACTGAGGCAGTTACCAACACTAAAATTGAAGAAGAAAATTATATACGTCAAGAAGTGAAAAACTCCGGGGACGTCCTGCAGTTCACCAGTTGGGGACATGTCCCCCCGTTCCCCACTTCCGATGTCCATGGGAGCTGCTATCGATTGATAACGATAGCACCAGAGAAGACTTCAGCTGCCCGAATATTTCGCAGAAGAGATTTCCCATTTGTTGAGAATAGCGCTGTTGCAAGGCAGTGCCTATCCTGGGGATAGGTGACAGTCTGGCAGAACTGACACTATCGAGTGTGGAGCGGGTGAAGCAACGAAGCATTTAACTCCAATGATAAAAGCAAGGTCAGGGACCCTAGTCACGGGAACCACTCCATGGCTTCCGCGTTCCAGTTTCTTCCGTTTGTTTCACACGGACACAAACCTGATTTCCGAGTCAGCGGAGAAACGGGAAAACGAGCAGACTCGTTCTTCCGTAATGTTTGGAGAATGGTGTAAAACATCCCATGACAGCGCAAGCCCCTGGCAGAGCTGATTTGGAGGGTGTCTTCAATTGTCACTTAGAAAATGGAGAAATGTAATTCTTGGCTCACCCAGCTGCATGATTCAAAGCGGTGTAAGGTTCTACCTAGTGCACTCAAAATATCAGTGAAAGAAAAATTTGGCTCATGCGTTTATCAACTGGAAAAGCACGGCCATAAAACCATTCTAGGAAAACTACAGTGAAGGCAAACACAGTCCGGCTTGACTTTCCTTAAAATAACAATGGACGTTGATCTTCTAAAAAATGTTTGCAAGCGCTCCGGTGGCTGGCTCGACCGGCACCGTTTCCACTGGAGTACGCTCTGAGCTACGCTATACATTACAAGTAATAACAGCCTACTATAGGCCTGCGTATGCAGCCCAACGTGGCGAGAAGATGCCACAATCCATTGCCCGCAGCCGGTTGCAGAGATCAGCAGCCTTTATCGAGGAAAGGTTACATCAGTGGAGAGGCAAGCACTTCGACAAGGGGGAGATACGCTCTGTCCGCCAGCCTTACCTTCAAGAGACTCGTTCAGCTACCGGGCGCTCCCAGGCATAGGCGGATCCAGGATTGCCGGTCCCGGGTAGGGGGCACCTGGTCCGGAGGGGGACATCCGGAACAGAGGGGCGTCACTTTTGGACGGCAAAAGCTATCAGGTGGGCTCCGATTCCTACTGTGGGGGCGCCGGTACTCGCAGCCCGTGCGGGGGAAGCGACATTTCAGGGGACACCACCGAACTTTCAGGAGGGGGAGACATCAGGGGGCACCGAGGATCAGGAGGGGGGGGGCAAGTGCTCCCTTGCCTCCCTGGATACGCCAGTGTTCCCAGGCATTATCTCAAACGCTCTATTGATTAAATTGGCACATTTCTTCCGAAGAATGTAGCTTTAAAGCATCAACCGGTATATGTATGACCTACATTTTTCAGCCTCTTTCCGATAGCTGTGCACCATGTGGTACATTGCGACAACACTGGCAGAAAATTTTAGGCGATAGGCTCGATCAGGACGTAACTGGGCCCGGAACCGAGCAGCAGCTCACATAAGTGGCGGGCGACGCTCTCACTTCTGCAAAATTCCTGAGTGTGCCACGAAACCTTAAAACAAGTCTGAAAGCTTGAAACCAGCATTCCACTTCCACATGACTGCCATTCTCAACAGAAGGTTGAAAAACAAGCATGTTGTACGGTTAGAAGCCGACAGCAGCGCGCCTCGCCTACCAATCCACCTGCTCGGCCACTGAAGTCAGCACCGCCCCAGCTGAGGTAGACACTAAAGCTCAGTGCCGACACAAAACAATGATCGCTACGGCTGAACCGTACGGATTCCGAAGCCATTTGTTGAACACTACAGATATTGTTCTGCGCAGTCGCAGAGCACTCCCAGCTCGCACTGAGCAGAGACTCAGCCCAGACCGGACTCTGCCATCTGGCGGCGGCTCCTGTGCCCATTACGGCGCGGCGCCGTGTTTTGAGGTCGGCGTGCGCCGCACAAACAGACGCCCCGCGGCCGGGCTATCGGAGGCCGCTGCCCAATTCGGAACAGTGTCGGCAGCGCGTCACACAGCCCGCTGATCGCCGCCGCCGCGCGGCACCGGCCAGCCACCGCCAGCGCTCAAGGGTTACGGCGGACTTCACAGGCCTGCTTCTATGACGACCACCCATTCACTGCTGCCATTTCATTTCACATGAAATTGTAGCATAACCCATTCGAGGTGCGGCGGGAAGCAGCGGGGCTAGGATTTATAAAACAACTAAATATATAGTCGGAGGTGCGCTCTCTTTGAGCTTGAACGGTAACCGTTAATTCAAACGTGCACGTCCATGATAGATGGCCCTATCCCAATACGAGGAAGTTACCCTAAAATGAAATGCTGCCCTGCGCCCAGCATCCCCCTAACGGTTGCAGGAGGCCCTTTGCTTCTCAAGGCAGGGACATCCCAAGGAAGCATGAAGACTCCTCTCTGTACATAGAGCGAAAGTTCCTGGGGATGGAAGGAGTCAGTGGAAAGGTGAGGGGGAAGGAAACGCACCGAAGTAGCCCCACTACACTGTGGATTCGAGATACCCTCCTGGATGAAAATGAGTTTTTAAGCCGTTCTCGTGGCCGGAGGAGAGCCTTCCTCCCATATTCGTATTGTCAAAGACGGCACTGCCGACATACTTGTAAAATGTCTACGGAGGTAAGCGCGCAAAATGACATGCTTTCGGGGTGCACTAGTACCCCAAAAGTCAGAAAAGCGCTCCTATAAACGTCAGAAAATATCCCATAGCCCGCTGGTGCGGTGTGTAGCAAAAGGAGACGTACTTAGTACATGCTGAGTCTTAGTCGTCTTAGTCCATTTTAAAGACCATTTCTATGGGTCCATATGCTCTATCCCACCCTAAACCTAACCCCTTCACAGAGGGTTGGACCCGAAAGGCACCCCTTTTCACAATTCTACACTTATGCAAGTACGTAGATAAATGTGCATTCCACTGAAATTACCAATAGCAACAAATACGGACACGTGAGGGGCGGTGACTGTACTCTAGGCTGAGGAAAGATAATCTGCTGGAACATTTACATAGCGACTGTATCAGCCTGGGTTGGTCCGAGGAGGGGGTGGGTAAAGGAGGCGGTCGCCCCCTTAGGTTCGTTTAGCCGCTCCCTGCGACCGCTGGAACCCATGTCGGGCACTGAACGCGCCCTGAACGCCACTAAAATGTAAACAGCTGTGTGGTGCAGGCGCCGTCAAATATATTATAGAATGTTATTCCGACAGAAGCGCTCTATTTGCTGGCGTTTTTAATTGTTTGCCACCCGTTCACTGGCAGCCACGGACTTTTATTCGACCATTGAGTCGCTCTCCTGACAGAGCCACCCTTGTGCCCACATTTGCTCCACCACCCAGTCCCTAAAATAACGTCAAAAATCTTATCGGGAGGGCACTCATCGAAATGCACAAAAAGTGCCCCCGGCGAAATAGAACATTAGCGGACCCGGGACTTCATTTGTGGGGGGGGGGAGGCTGGAGGGCTCGAGTCTCTGCCGCCGTAGCATCTGAACAGTCTCCGGCTATCCAGTTACTGTAGGAATTCTGACATTTCGGGGGGAGGGTCTGAGCCCCCAGCCCACTTGTATCTGCCACTGGCATAGGCCACCCCCATGAGTATTCACCTCCCCCTTACCGAATTTCGACATCCGACATGGCTCAGTGCTGCATCATTCTTGGCAGTGATTCTCAGTGAAGTCTAAATGCACGAAGTCTGACTGAATGTTTAGGGAACAGACCAAAAACAGCATGTAATCCATTCTGGCATCAGTAGGTAATAATCATACATGCCATTCTGTCATCTTATGAAAGGAGCGGAGGGAACAGTTTCTTATTGTTCGAGGGGGAGAAAAATCGACCAAGGGGCTCTTGACTCCTTTTCCGGGCTTCGGATGGCTAAAAAAACAGTCTAAAGCCCTCTAGCAGATGCCGCTGGTGCTCCCCCGGACCGGAAATAAAGAACTCGCCAGCACTTCTTTCCACCAGACCCCGCTCAGCTTTACACGAGGTGAAGCGGCCGCAGTCAGCAAGACGCGCTCGCACGGCGATGGCACTGCTGCCGCCGTTCTATGTTGTAATCAGATCTGGTTGGTGACCACACTGTGAACCGGTAAAATGACGACAGCAGTCACTGTAAATCGGACCTTCAGGCAGTCCAACAGGCGCGTGACACATCCTGTCCAGCCAGGTATGGTATTTCGCGGCAGCCCTTGTCTGGAAATAGTTCAAGGTATTATCGACCACGTCACTCCGCGCGGACCAGGGTGGTCATTGCCTGGGGGCGTGATGACGTAAGAAGGGGAGTTACAAAAACGGACTGCGCGCGGGCACTAACACTTCAGAGGACTGATTCGAGTTCTGCTGGGCGGCTTTTACAGCGTCATGCCAACCACAAAAATGTACAAAAACCTGCACCCGTTTAAAATAAAATTCTAGTGATCGCCTTTTGGACCATTCACAGATAGTCAATAGGTACCTAACAGAGTTTGCCTCACTTGCTCCTATACCTAAACACATCTTCCCCGGCCCTATTCCTCCAATTGCCACATACACCACAAATAAGATTTCTGAGGATTTTTTCTCAGCAATGATTTCATTTGATGCAGTGCGCGCGCCAGCTACACGTAGCCATTTCACGGAAACAAGGCCTGAAGGGTGTAGCCAGAATTTCGCTCAAGGGGGAGGGGCACCGAATAGTGCCCGAGATAGCGACTAAAAGGCCTAGCTGGCACCAAAGAGGGCCCCATACAGCGGCTGATCCGGCTAGTGGGTGGGTTTAAAGGGGGACGGGGTCATGTTGGCGAGGAAGAAAACCGTGTCGGGGGCGGCGGCTAGCAGGATCAAACTGTTTAAGTGAAACATTTTTCACATCAGCTAACCAAACAACAGCTAGCCAAACAATCGCTTCAAACGAAAGTGTCCCTCAAATATCTCAAGCAAGCCAAGCACATTACTTCGTAAACCAAATTCAATTATCGTTGAAAATCTAAAAATGTATTTAAATTTGTCTTCCTACACAAGACACTCTTTCAGACTCGGAAGGCTCTTTCACTTTCAAAAAGGTTCTTTCCAAACGGGCAAATAATAATAATTGTTGGGGTTTAACGACGCACCAACTGCCAGGGTAATACGGCGTCGCCAACTTTCACCCTGTTGGAAGGGATTTTGGGGATCATATGGACTTATTCAGAGGCTCCGCCGGGACCTGAACCCGGGACCAGTGGCATAGAAGACAAGGGTGCTATCCACTAAGCCACCTCATCCCTCATTCGAAACGGACAAAAACGCTTGAAAATGTTCATTACAGACGGACAGAGCCGACCAAGCTGATCATTGAGGGCCAAGCTTGTCAGAGGGCCCTGCTGGCCTTAGAGAGCCTAATGGTCACATAGTGTTCTGCTGGTATGAGGTATCGTAAGTGTCTTTACTGCTTACCAGTGGTGGACACTTCGATAACCCCAATCTATAACGAATACCGAAGTCGTTATGAAAGAAAAAGTAGTCCCAGACCTCGACAATCGAAGTCACACTAGCGAAGTCGCAGATTTGAGCCCTTCGATAACGATAACTTGTTTTGTTTTATCAATCCATTTTCCAATAGCCTATCATGTTTGCATAAACGAAAAATGCGTATTCTACGACAATCAGCTGTGTTTCAAACGGCTGCTGAAGGTGCTTAGGCGCTCCTTCGGTAAATACGTTTTTCTTCAATTACCCTCAGACAATTTTGTTGAGAGGGGCGGATTTTTGTGATCGCTAATATTCACACGAATCCTGAATCCTGGGTCGTAAGTTCGTCACACCAACAGTGACGATGTGGAACAGCTTGTAAGACTCCCTCGTCCGCCTCGAGTCCGTGCTGGCTAACAAGTTGGCGGCGCTTAACGCCATTTGCGCCCCGCATAACATCCTGAACCAGTCCAGTTTCACTAACCAGGAGAGGGAGGTTGTACAGGAGTACATCCGCGTCATGAGGCCGGTGGCGGATGGTCGCGACAAAATCCAGAGTAAAACCACGGGGTATACTGGCTCCATTCTTCCTGTCCTCCTTGCTATCAAGACCAACCTCTGGAGAAAGCTTAGAACCTCACTGGAAACCTTGTAGATGCCCTCATGAATGGTGTAGGGGCTAAACACAGGTTTCGAAGTAAGGTTTGGAGAGCTTCTTGAAGACGATGAACTCCTCATGGCCACCGCCCTGCAACCGGGAAAAGGACGTCCATCGTGTCATCAGGAGTTGCATCATTCGGGACGAGGGAGTCGCCAACCCATGCCGAGGAGTCCGGGAGGTGAGGGCCTGAGAAAAGAGAGCCCGGAAAAGATCTTCTTCGGCGTGTAGGCGAACCTTTTGCCCACTGAACCCACCCCTCCCGTAGCTAAGTCAACATCAGAGTAGCTAAAGAGTTCGATGCCTGGTCAAAGATGGCCTTTCGAAGGGGGATGTGGCCAAGAGCTTCTTCCCGGTCCGCTACAGAGCGGTACCCGTGGGATTGTTTGAGCGTTACAACATAGCTATCCCCAGCTCAGGCCGCAGTAGAGTGAGCATTCTCAGTGGGCTAAGACATCCTGAAGTCAAAGCGTAGCACTCTTCAAGATGGCTGGGTTCGTGTGTTCAGGGTTCGTGCTTAACCGCACGAACCCCACTGCGATGAACTTCGTGCGGTTCGTGCTTCTGAAAGGAAACGCGCACCTGCTCCAGCACGATTAAGTCTGGTCAAACAGGACCCTGCTGACCATAGCTGACGTTGCGAGTCGCAGTGGGCTTTGCTGCCCAAAGAGCCCTCCTGGCTATCGTCAATTTATTGGTTAGAGGGCCCGGCTGACCAGAGAGGGCCTTGAGGGCAACAGTGGTTCAGAGGGCCCTCATTTTACAGTGCTCCAATGATCACAAAGGGACCTGGTTGTCACAGAATGCATAAGCGTAGAGATAGGAGGCAAGGGGTCATGGCCCCCCCAATGTTCAAGATCTTAACCATGGACCCTATTGTGTGGACGAGAAAGCAACGACTTCAAAATACACCTTGTCTCCTCCCCAATGTTCTGAACGTTTCCGCACCTATGGCAGAATGTGGTGCTGGAGAGGGATTTAGAAGGCTCTGTCTGACATGAAGTTCCACGGCTGGTCAGAGAGCATATTGCGGATGAGCCGTGTTCGCGCGGCACGTGTCCTCAAGGGGCCCTCCGGATACTCGGAGGGGAGTGGGGCGTCCCTGCCGTGCCCTCCCTCGGCTACGCCCCTGAAGGGCCTCTTCCGCAGCTGAGCCGTCCATGAGCAATCGGGCGCGTGGTCGCCGGCGCCATTTGCATTGGCGTGGAGTTGAATGCGTCACACGCCATTCGATAGTAAATTACCACATTTCACGACGCACTAAATCAACATTCATATCAACACAGCCTTCGTGTGTACCATGGCTCAACACAGAGTCAGACTTCGGCCAAACGTTTAGGGGGATGGGGAGGGAAGAATAAACTGGACTCTGTATCCGCCGCATGTAAAAACCAGAGCAGGCGCGTCGCCACGGAATTTTACTAGGGGACTGACCCCGGACTGGTGATAATCGGGGTGGGGTGGGAAGCGCACTTTGTGCATAGTGGCTGGCTGAAACCCTAACGATGATGGACTTCACCAACACAATTACGTAAGTCCAGGCTGGTAAGAGGGAGAAAATGCAAAAACAACCTTGGTCGAGTCCCAAAATTTTGAAGGAACATCCCCCTCATTCGCGAGGTAGGAGGGGGGGGGGGGAGGGCGTGTTCTCTTCTGCCCTCCAATTTTGATGCCTATGCACCAAAGAACGATAATCCTGTCTGCTGTTAGGAAATGTTTTGTTTTACTTTTAAGCAACAATATTGGATTTCATCACAGGTGGGCGTCATTACCAGATTTTGGGAACCACTACAGCTATTTCCTCTATTTTGGCTAGCTGAAACCGCTGCCGCTATTATTGCTACTTTTTCAAAATCGCAGAACCACATCCGGCTACTTCGCTTTTCTAATATCTTTACTTTTTAATTCGAAGCGCATCTTAAAGCGCTGTAACGCCCAAAGGAATAATGATAAATTTTGTGTAAACTCAAAAATTTATTATTCTTTCTAAAAAAACTAACATATTGTTACTGTTCATGGCTTTGGTTACTAATAAGATTATAACAACATTTGTTACTACACAAAGCCTCGTCAGAGTGAAAAAACGACCGGTTTCGGGAGCATCTCGCCCCCTTTTTCATGAAAGAACATATTTTAAGCCACATCAAAGGATCAAACAATTACTATTCAAACCAAAGGAAAGGATAGACAACCGGCAAAAACTAGGCCCAGTGTACAGGACGGAATATTATGACTGTCCAAAAATATGCATTGGAGAAAGCAAAAGGGTAATGGAAGTCCGACAAGACGAACACCGAAAATCTCTACAAGAACTAATCAGAGGGCCAATCGACGAGAGAGCAGCAGAGGCCACAGCGGAACATTCGTTCAAGAAGGATCATGATATCAAGTGGGACGCTACACAGACTTTAACTTTCGACTCAAGAAAAAACAGCGGGAAATAAAAGAGGCAATTTACATCCAGAGCACCCTACTTTAGAGGCGGGCAAAGGTGCCTTGCACAGAACGCCTTATAAAAAGCCCTTAACTAACTAACTAACTCCAGAGCACCACGGACCCGAAAATGAATAGTAATATCGGGAAGGTTACCATCTTCCCTGGATTTTTGACCCCTTGAAACGCCAGCCAAACAAGAGAATTAAGTGAAAAATAACGTGTTTAGAGCTAATAATCATAAAATGATTCGTCATGTTCACGGCTAATATCGTTATTTCAAGCTGTACAGTCTTCCGTGTTTTCGCACGGTTAGGTTCATGTTATAGTGTTATCTCACTTGAAAACGGGGCGGGATGCTCCCGATACCGGTCGGGTTTTACACTCTGACGAGGCTCTGTGAAGTAACAAATTTTATACTTATCTTAAAAAATTTTCCATTTATAACATAAAAAGGTCAGGACCCCCGGATTTTTGGTCTCCATGGGCTTTATATAGGACTTGTGTTGCCGCGCTAGCGTTAACCCATCCAAGACGCCCGGGTTCAGGAAGAGATCTCCAGCCCTGCCGGTTATTCATTAGCATTATGTTTTTACATCTCGGGAAGCAGTAGCTGTAAACCATTCGAACACGAGCAATTAAACCTTATCTATCAATGATAGCGTAACGGTGCTTTAATCTCGTCTCAATAACGCCAGGCCGGGGGTATTCGGGCACCTAAAATCAAACATAGCGACGTCCCATTAAACTGTTTCCGACCTAAGCTTGGCTCTAATAAAGAACGCCTCTCTATTTGTAAGAAATCGAAAAAGAAACCTGAGGCAACACGAGAACAGGAACTCACCCATCCGCAGGTTTCCGGGTTCTTGAAATACGATTTTTCCGAGACATTGACCGTTTTAAAGCTCTACGTGTGTGAAGTAGTGCGGGCTCCGTTTGCATTGCCCATCGCTCAGCGGGCCCTGACGGCGCCACGTCCGGAATTTGTCTGGTATCTAGACTCTTGCTGGGAGCATTCTGGACACGCGGCTGGCCTGATTTGCCAAGTGATCGGCGATGCACATGGAGCCATCGCCCTCGGCTGATCGAAAGAAAGACCAGTCCAAATAGTGGCACGATATTCGCCCACAAAGTCGCATCGCCATACCAATTACAAAGAAAGAAAAGGAATGAGTCCTGCTGCGTCTCGTCCGCTCTGCGCGATCTAGCCACACCACTGATACATTCCCCCGTCTACTCCGCATCTGTACGACCGGCGCGGTGGGCGCGGATCAGACAGCGGCAGCCGGCGGGGCCGCGCGGCGGTGTGTGTCAGTATCTCGGCGTCTCGGCGGCAGTCGGACGGCGGCGGGATCGGTCACACCCCACCGCGCCAGCTAACGGTCGCCGGCAGTGCCGCAGGAGAGCCCCGCCGGGCTGGCCCGGCCTCGCCGAGTTCCGAGGACACCACCGCTGGTCAGACCCACGCCAGTTCAGTGACTCTCACAGAACAAGGGTATCCGTGCTGGGTTACATTCCACCCTAAATAGCGTGCCCTTGATTTCGTCAGCTCTTGCTTCTGGGCACGGTCTTTTTCATTGCCGACGTCATAAACAAATGGCTGGCTTTACACAGCACAGCTCCATAGCTTCATCCGCTCCGGGTCCTGATTAAAGTACCGTTCCGCGTTGTCTGCTGCCGGCGTTGGTAAACTCACCCTCCCTGACTCAGCTGAACTGGGCCGGCCTGACGAACGACGCCACACAATGCAGCGGGAACGCAGTCCAGTTCTGCTATACATCAGACTGCCCGGCTGTATCCGTTCCCACTTGCCAACAGCAGGCCAATCTCGCTCGTTAGCCGCGCTTCCCCGTCTACCCCGGCTGGCGGGACTTCAGCTCAGCGCTCCACCAGTCACCTGTGAACCGCAGGCGGCGGGGCTGGGGCGCGTCCCGCAGTTTCCCTGCTCACCCGGCTGTGCCACAGTGCGCGGTTCCAGGGCGCCGCCGACGGCGACACGGCCGCCCGGCCCGGTCGCGCCGTGTCAGCGCTGGCGGTGAAACGCTGCACGCCGGCCGGGCGCGTTCCAGCGCGGCCAGCTGCCGTGCTCGGCGCGCCGACGCCTCCCGCACAACTTTTGTTGCCGGTGCACACTGCCGCCGCCGGCGCGTGCCGCAAAGGTCGCTCCCGCCTGCCTCTGCACCCACATCAATCAGTGCACTAATTTTGCTCTGACGTGAAGAAGCACTGCCCGAAGTGAGCCGAACCAGGGGACCTTTTAATATGCAGGAACCTTGTGAATGTGACGTTTTTGTTCCAAGACAATACGTAGCGCTTGCATGGAAACGTCCAACAGTAACGCGCCGGACTAGCGAATTAGCTCGGGCAAATGGAAGGCCGGCGTGCTGACGCAGAGCACAAACTGCCGGTGGACAAATAATGCCCATTTTATAGTCATCTGTTGGATCCAGGGTTTGGCAGCCAGCAGATGCCGCGCCGCCGAAAGACGGCATCGGGTCAGTCGGCGTCACGAGACCGCGTCAGCTGGTACCGCGGTCCAGGCTGCGGCACAAATGGCGCAGCGCTGGTTCCCACCGAGCACGCCGCCCTCAGCGACATTCTCCAGCGAGGCCACGCGTAGCTGAAGGACAGCGTGCCCATCAGAACCAGCGGCGCCGCCAACCCAGCCTGACCACCGCAATCAGGTAACTCGTCTCTGTAACGGTGCTGAATGGCGTTCTTTTTTTGAAGGGAGTAAGTACCTACAAGTGTCGTCAATCTTAATACCTGTATTCGGCACTAAAATAATCATGCAATAAATATATTATTCCATCAACAAACGAATTGATCCCCTCGATTTTCGTTTGGCGGCCACTCTGAACACATACTGGATAGGGAAAGTACCAACAAGGAAAAATATCGGGACAAGTGACAACGCTTGAGGATTGAAATATAGGAACGCTCACAACGCTCCGTGCCCAAACCGAGATTTAGCGGCTTTAGCATTGCAAAAACGGGAACAACTTTATGACAACCAGTGACGGCGGAACATCCGCATTTAAGGGGGGGGGGCACCAAGGACCCATTTCTTTCCAGTCATCGCCATAGGGTTAGTGTTAAAATTTCTTATTTAAAGGGGCACCGTGTCCCGGTTCCCCCTCCCAGTTTCACGATCAGTACTGACAATGATTTAAGACTTTGCACTGTTCCATGGCATTTCAGTTACCAGCTCATGCGTGTTACCAGCTCATACGCCGATCTACCGTCACGCTAATTTGGAGACTTTTTATTGCTAACAGAGGGAAAAACGAAATATAGGGTAGGGGGGTAAGACGCACACGTTAAGGAGAATGTGTCGACCAATCCTGCGTGGATGGAAAGCCTCATGTTTTCTTCGTTAAGTTCTGTGATCTTGTTCACACTCGGATAAAAATTTGGGACCTAACACTATGCGAAGCGCGAAATTTGTGTTTTCTGAGACCATAAAAAGGCGTTTACCCGATAGCGGGGTAAAACGCCCCACCCGGGCAAAACGCCGTCATAAACACCCAGCGCATACTGTATCCGTTACATGAACAAGTGGGAGCATTGTTGTGATTACGCTTACGATAATATGACAAAGTGGGCAAGTTATTCAGGCATTAAAGCCCGAGACAGCAAAAAAAGCAGATAGGCCTTTACCTATTAACGGAAAACGTGAAAGCAATTTAAGAAAGAGCCCCAACATATTTTAGGGGTCAAAGCACCTTAAAGCGCCTTGGTTCATTCTGCCTGCAAGTGGTTCTTTTCGGCATGTCTTCCCATATTCTGCAACAAAATTTCAAGGTAGGATGAGGATGGGTATGAATAATCTGGAAAATTTATTTAACGATGATGATGGTTCGGGATCGCTATATGCAAACAGTGCTTCGAACAGATCCATGACGAAAGTAGGTATTTAATACATCGGCGGATCCAGGAGCAACTTTTAGGGGCCAAACCAACCTTTGGGGAGGGGGTAAATCAAGAAGAAATCTCGAAAACGTAGCATTTAAAAAGGGCCAAAATTGGCTTTGAGGAAAATATACTTTTTAGGCTTTGGTGGGGACCACGGCCCCTTTAGCCCCCTTGAATCCGTCTGTGATTTAAGACCACCCTCAAGATGACCAAATGAGAGCAAACGCGAAAACTTTCCTGTGCGATATAGAAACTAATATTTGAAACTCAATGTCTCCTGTTACGGTGATTTTTCTAACCCAACGTATGTACTTCGTCATCACGACCAGTAGTGGTCGTGATGGTGAATGGCATGGCAGCCCTACCTTCATGTCCTACCTATCCTAAGGGCACACTTATCCATTGGGATAAAACGCCTACCAAATATTGGGGTAAGGCGCCTGGGGCGTCTTACCCCGCACACACATGGGCGTCTACCCACGTAGCAACGGCAGCGTCGCAACAAATATTACTCAATTCTGCGGCGTTTCTATGCCGCATAGTGACTGTCAAAATGCCGCACAAACTAGCTGTTTTAGCCTCACAAATTTCTGTGAGTGCATCTAAAACGCATACAGTACAATCGCAACTTTAAGATAGCTTGTTTTATATCCGGAAGGGCAAAAACAACAAATGTTTGCAAAATACCGGAGCAGACTAGGCGCGTCCAATCACGCTCAGGACCCGATTAGAAAGACCCTACCAGAAAAAATACTAGATGGAGATCAGTCCCTACATCAGCCTGTAACGTAGTAGGCGTCTTACCCAGGTGGGCGCGTTACCCACCACCCTAAGGCTTATTTATCAGCCAATTTTTTCTGGAACATGGCCAAATCCATTATTTTCCAGTGGCGGCGCTTGAACATTTTGACAGCCAAGACAAGATTGGCTTAGAGGTAAGGACGTCTCCCAAGCTGTTTACCTGATATTGGACATGGGCGGATCCGGCAGGTCGGCTGGAGAAGGAGGCAAGCTCAAGTAGATGAGCAAAAATAATATTTATGTTCAAATGTTTAGGCATATAAAAATTCACAAAATGTATACAAAACATTTGTCGGTGTATCGAGGAAACGGTTATGCGGCAGCATATGAAGGTACAAGGCAAGATTCAAAAAGGATAGGTAGGTAGGTAAGTAAGCCCGGAAGGACGAGGTACTCACGAGAGCTTCCCATTTCAAGGACAGCTTCAGCACTTAATTTTTTATGACGTTTTTATTATACTTATTTTTTATTTATACTTATTTTTTATCTCGCGGTACGATCGATTTGTCCACGGATTTTTTTTATAATTTCATCCACCAGATTTTGTGTCATCACTTCCGTCCTTCATAAGGGTTTCATAACTTAAATATCTTGCTTATAGTTGCCAAACACCTGACCTGCACTAGAGAAGGCTAGAAATCCGCGAATACAAGAATGTCAATAAATGAATCCGCTGTAATCAAGGTCCAAAGACGCGGCATCACACGTGCTAGGCATGCCTAATTTGCTGATTTAACGAGCCAGTACTCGCGTCTGAATGAATGATGTATTAGAGATGTCAATCAGAAAGCACAAGTTTGATTTTTCAAGGGGTTAGGCAGATTCAGCGCAATCGCTAGGTGCCTAATCTCGCATTTGCTGACGGTAAGAGCTGCGAGCGTGGATTGTCAGAGATGCAAATCATCGGCTCTTTGACCCAGTGCTCCGAAAAAGGAATATTCTGTGTAACTTTAACATCGAGTCAAAGTATATTTATTTCACGTAAAATAAATATCTACTTCGACATTCAAAAGTACCTAGGCAGTACCTAATGTGCCTCTATGGAAGCGCCGCCACTGCTATTTTCAATATCAATTGCCCCTAATACCATCAATCTAGAATTGCACCAAGGTGCCGCATTCTCTTTAAACCTTCTAAGGAATACTTAACCTGTGCAAGACGTTTTAATTTTATCGATTCTAACATAATTTTGGGCAAAGGAAATTTTCAGCGCCAGCTTGACGTCACAGTAAAGGCGACTCCATATGGGTGGTTGGGAGCGGGCCAAAGCCTATCAGATGGGCGTCAAATCCATCGTAGTCTGTCCTGCGGTACACGCGGCGCATGACGAGACGCACGCGCCGGTCACAGGGGAGGTGTCAGAGATGCAAATCATCGGCTCTTCGACCCAGTGCTCCGAAAAAGGAATATTCTCTGTAACTTTAACATCGAGTCAAAGTATATTTATTTCACGTAAAATAAATATCTACTTCGACATTCAAAAGTAGCTAGGCAGTATCTAATGTGCCTCTATGGAAGCGCCGCCACTGCTATTTTCAATATCAATTGCCCCTAATACCATCAATCTAGAATTGCACCAAGGTGCCGCATTCTCTTTAAACCTTCTAAGGCATACTTCACCTGTGCAAGACGTTTTAATTTTATCGATTCTAACATTTTGGGCAAAGGAAATTTTCAGCGCCAGCTTGACGTCACAGTAAAGGCGACTCCATATTGGTGGTTGGGAGCGGACCAAAGCCTATCAGATGGGCGTCAAATCCATCGTAGGGGCGCCGATACTCGCATCGGGGGGGGAGCGACATCAACCTATCAAGGGGAGCTGTGACCATTTCAAGGGGCGCTAGGTCACCACAGCATAATTTCTCAGCACCAGCGCACCTTTAATAGCTCTAGCCAGGCTGCACCACATAGTATTTCTTTGGCTAATCACAACACACCAAATCGTTCTGCATAACGTTCTATCCTAAAACGCAAGCAAAGGCGGTGGGGCGACAGAAGGGGGGAGTGAGTTGCCTCTCTCATACATGAGAAACCTTATCGCTAAACCTAAAGCTTTGATAGGAAAGGCAAGGGTTGAAACATAAGCGCGGATGGGTCCATGGGTGCACTTTATCTTATATATTGACTCTCCACGAACCAATGCCTCCGTCCACACTTACGTGTGCCCTGAGCAAACTTCGACGTGGCAATTAAGCAATCTTTCATGCAAATTTAATGATATGAAACGCACTCGATTATTTTCATTAAGAAAGGGAACAAAACGATCCAATTTGGGGATTTCACTGGCAGGTTTTTGCGACCGACTGTGCGGCTGCTCCATTTCTCGGTACAGTTGGGAGCGGATGCACTGCAGTTATCGTGCAAGGCTACCCAACTGGATCCTGCACGCCAGACCATCATCAACGCGTTTCCTACCGACAATCCTGAGCCTCCTCAATGCGGTTTTGATCACGTTGAGAAAGTGGGCAACGCAAAACATGTAGGCAATGGTCTCGCTATGGCAGTCGGGTCTCACTGCGCGCCGCGCCGTCTGCCGAACAAAGTACGCCGCAGCCCGCGCGCATTCTGCCGACTC
Organism: Lepas anatifera; assembly: GCA_034440635.1. Lineage (NCBI taxonomy): Eukaryota > Metazoa > Arthropoda > Thecostraca > Lepadidae > Lepas > Lepas anatifera. The sequence goes on along the minus strand of JAOTON010001136.1, from coordinate 1,451,031 downwards.
GGCGGTACAATGCGCCATATAAGCCCATTGTCAGCAATAGAAAGCTGCATGAGAGAGGACATACTCGACCCTCACGTAAAGAACATCAAGAATATTTTAGAACTAAACGCATGATTCCACCTCCATCAAAAGGACAAGGAAATAGTCGCTGCGAATGAAGCCGCGGCGTATTTTTACAAAAACAATGAAACGACAAAAATATTATGGAAACACACATTAATTCACTCCTCTGACACTCTTACAAGAGGTTCCCCGCCCAGGGGCGTTGTCAGGGACCTTTCACTAAGGTCAGGGAGTGGGGAGGGGTTGGGAGGAGAGGTGTAGGCTGCAACCTGGCAAAGACCGGGGGCCAGGTGGGATTAGGAGCCAGAGCTTATCTGTCCCGGGTTCATTAACGAGGTAGAAAACCAACGCCAAAACGGAGAACAAGAAGGTCCTCACCAGCAAAGAGGAAATACATAACAACAACTAGATCGAGCGTTTTAAAGTGGCGGGAGGGACGTCCCCTCGTTTCAAAATATGGAGAGCACCTTAACCTCCTCTCCACTTTCGCGACCATGCCTCCCCAAGACTCTAAAAGGCATCAACCAATTTTTTTCATATCGGCTCCGCCGTGCGAGCAGGCAGGGTATTAGCACCGAGGCGTGAGGGTGCAGTAACATTGCTGTGCTGGCCCTGTCCTGCGGCACACGCGGCGCGTGACGAGACGCACGCGCCGGTCACAGGGGGAGGGGTCTGCAGCGGGGGCCGCCGGACAACGACACAGTCCAGACCAGCACGCGTCGGGACTGGAGGTGTATGCACAGCCGAACAGTATACAAGAGACCGTACAACCTGCTCTGTACCGCCCACGTCACACAGCAGGAATTGACACGCGTGAGATGCTATCATCTTGCAGTGGAGTACCATCCCCGGTCCAATCAGTCGGGAGAGGTGGGCCAAGAGACGCTCAGGAGGATCCTTACCGGCGCGATGGGGAGACGCTCTTAACCGCGCACCTCGTTGCCAGAGGCGCAACGCACATACATCATTTCTTACTGGTTTAGGGAACGGGTAACAGTGTACCCTGGCCCCCTTGGCTCCGTCAACATGATCCTTGTCAGAAGCTCAAATGACTAGCATTGTTATATGCTGATAGACTGGCAGGGAACATCGAGATCAAAGTCAACACGATCCCTTTAGAGCACGTGTCCGAACAAAGGCAGGGTATGACGCGTCACCATATCACGAGAATAGGGAACAGTCACGAGAATAAAAAAACACGTTCAAGATAGCTCTTGGAGTTGGAATTATCGCGCAGAATCGAAAGTGCGACACTCCTGGACTATAACGACTCCGAAATTCTAAAATAATTGTTTACACTAGCGGTTCTCTTATTTTCTAGATGAGATAACGTGATTGAGGTGAAAAGTTACCGGTATTCACTTCAATCGATGAGTCTCCCGCAACTTATACAAAATGGCAGACATTTCTCGCTCGTGCGAAAGACCCAGAGAGCTCTGAGGACCGAATTGGAGCACGCACAGGCTTATTCAATTAAGCATTGCTTAAGCCTTCATTACTTTTCTCAGGGGGCGGACCCAAGGGGGAGGGACGAGGGAGCGATCACCCCCCCCCCTTGGACCGACCTTAAGCACTGGAAAGACACGCCTCCCGTTCGCAGCCGTCGGGCCCCCCCCGCAGGGCGGTCTGGCGACTGTGGCTGTCCCCGGCCCCGCAGGTTGCCTTCCAAGTATCACCCGAAGGTACATACGTCTAGGGGCCCTATCTAATGTACCCGGGGGTCCCTGAAATTAATCTCCGAGGCCCCCAGAGTAGGCCTCGGGCCCCAAGAGCTGTTCTAGGAGTCCACAAGAATTTGGCTCCATTGGTCACCAGAGTTGCTCTCGGGCCCCTGTCTCTGAGAGCCCACGAGCCCCGCGACCGGGCCCCTAATAATCGTATCGGGGCCCACTGCTGCCCAAGCTGGGCCCCTATTCTCAGCCGTTGTAGGTCCCCAGTATTCTAGCCGGGCCCCTGTGACTGCATCCGGACCCCTGCGGTTCACCCGGGCCTCCTGTGGCCATCCGGGCACCCTGACACGCTTCCGGGACCCTTACGGTCCACTTGAAATCGCTGAGACTGCGACCGTGCCACTCAGAACTATCCTGGGCCCACTGCTGTCGAAGCCGAGCCCATGTTCTCAGCCGTTGCAGAGAATTCCCCTGTAGTCCACCCGGGCCCTGTGACCCTAGCCGGGCCCCGTGCGGTTCACCCGAATCTTCTTTGGCCATCCGGGCCTCCTGAAATGCTTCCGGGGTCCCTGTGGTTCACTTGGAACCTTTGCGTCCGCGACCGGGCCCCTCACGATGATCTCAGACATAGTGTGGCTACAGTCAGGCCCCCTGCCTTGCTTGCGGGACTCCCTTGGTCTTGGCCCTCTGTGGCTACATCCGTCCCTGCTTGGGAATAGTAGGCATAACATCCTAAACTCTTCATTTAAGCAAGCCTCAGAATATTACATGCGATCTGAGATGGTGCCGATCAGTGATTCTAGACGAAATTTGGTCAGTCCCTGGATTTGTGGAGATCCAATCAAATGTTGAACAGACCTCAGGGATTTTAGGGCCAGTTCATAGTTTTGTGGGCGTTTAGAGTTTTCGGATTTCCCCCAAAACGGTGTTAAAGCATTTTTGCTCACCGACAGATGTTTATTTTTTTTTTATCAAAAGTTATAAATTGCACAATCGGGCCCCCAAAGCTATTCTGGGCCCCTTTCGAGAAAGCCGGCCCCCAGTCAGAGTTTGCCCCCTTCCCGGAGTAATTTCTGGATCCGCCCCTGACTTATCTTCACAATAATTCCTGTCAAAATATATCAGGCGTTTGTAACAACATAAGTTAAACCAATCAGACGATGAAAGTACTTCGTCATGGTTTGAATACACTTTCACATATCAGCTGGTACATCACATGTGTAAATCAAATTTGTAATGCTGACCATATCAGCGACTCAAAAGACCCGTTTTTATACCTGAGAAGGGTGATAGCAGCCCCACTGAAACCAACCATATTATGCATATATTTTCGGGTTTCTTTTCCGGATTCCAGATTGATAGTTTTTACCCATGGGTCAGAAAGTGACGAAGGGAGGGATATTATTTTTTTATTTCCCACCGACAGAAAACTACAGCTCTCAAACGAAAACTCCTTGGACTGGGGCTCACTTCAGCTTGTACCAACTTTGATGTTTTTCCTGTTTGTTGAGATACATTTTTGACACATGCAACTGGATGCCGACAGGATTATCCCGGCCCCAAGTAGTGGCGTCCAAAGCTCAACACTACCTGTTCAGTTCTAAGAGAAAGCGGTGTGCTCTCCATCGTTCCAAAAACAACCGGCATGATCCGAGCCTCACGAATCAGCGGCATGACAGGCATCTCTCGGCAGACGCATCCGCAGCAGATGGCATGCAGTTGCAACAGGGAAGAGCGACGCAAGAAGCCGGCAGATGCCGAAAAATAGCCGGCCATAACGGTGCATTAGCGGAGAGGCGCCTCTTCACGCTCACCCGTTAGTGGCATCTAAGAAAGTGGTGGGCATAACAGCAGCGCTCAATACCAGATGTTTGACACGCTACTGAAAGAGCAGTCTCGTGCTCACCATTTCTCCGGGTGCTGACGCACAGCGCGGTGAATTTCCAGCACATCCGACCAAGCGGGATCGATTATTGAATCCCTCTGGGGCGTTGAATTTCTGAAAGAACTTCCATCAAAATGAAAACAATCCGGTACTTATCCGTATCTAATGGTATGTTATTACTACTATAGCTTTCCAGCATTCAACATCGAAATGACTGTCCCTATCTTAGCTGTGGTTTCGATAGCATATAATTTTCCTTTTCCAAAAAGCAGCCACGCATCCAAGACTACGGATCACTCCGAGGGAAAAGACAAACATTTAATCCGTCAACATGTAAGAAAGATCTGCTAAGTCACATTTTTAATTCTGTCTCAGTATCAGCAGGCTCCCTGAACATGCGTGGTCGGATCCCTAAAATCCATTCCAACATGGTGCGAGTTGGCGACCCCATACCGTTAGGAGCCGGTGTGTCATTATCCCCTGCCCCAGTGGGCCTCCTATCAAATAATTGTTGGGGTTTAACGACGCACCAACGGCTAAAGTTATATGGCGTCGCTCTCACCCTGTTGGGAGGGATTTGGGGGATCAAATCAACTTATTTAGAGGCTCCGCCACGCTTTGAGCCCAGGACATGCGGCTCTGAGCCACCGACCCACCTTCACCCCAGTGCGGGTGGGGGGGGCGTGGAAGGACGTTATAAACCAATGCCCATGCACTCGGCTCCGATGCAAGATAACGAAAATAAATTTAATACTGCGAGACGGCAGTATACAGATAATGAGGAACGATCACCAATAATATCCGCCATTTTTTGGCTCAGGTCAAAATTTAGGTCATACCTGGTTACGCCACGTGATAGGTAATGGTCAGTCTTTTTACTCTAGCTCCTGACTGGATGGAGTTAGAGACAAGTTTTATACATCATAAGATTCCTCTCGTTATGACAAATCGAATGATGTATATTACCATAATCAGTCAAAAGGATAAATACGAGACCCAAGGTCAGGTTGAGATCACTTTCTGATCTAACATGGTAATTATGCACATCAGTGGACTAGCAATGACAGTACGAACGCAAGGATATCCGAATAAAAGCTCTGTCACCATTCTTCGCTAAGATATTACGACGAGTCTAAAACCTACTTAAGTAGCTCCAGACCAGGGTACTTTAACTACGGGTACAACCAAGTTTCCTACTAAATATAGTCCTCCCATGATGACGTCACCGCCCTTTCCTACTAACTTATAGGAGATTCTACTAAGTTTTTGGAAGGATCAGCTGGAATATACCAAGTTTGGGCGTATTTGGCACCAATCTAGTATAAATCGAAATCAACTTGTTTCACCCATTTGAGAGTAACCTTGATCTCAACGGCGAGCAGCGTATTTTACGTAAATCTAATGAAAAAATTATAACACTTCAAAGAATTTGTTGAAAGGGCATGCATTTATTTGATCAACTCAGGCCTACTTAATAGCCGAGAGAAATAAATTTACCTTCGCTGAAGAGATCACCGGTGTTTATTGTCTTCTGCTGCAGGTACCACCAACAGCCAATCAAAGGTCAGAAATCAACAGCCAATCAAAATCGAGATTAGTCTTACTGCAAACAGCTGTTAGTGCTGCACCTGTCCTTATTTTGACACGCTCTGGAAAATTTGTAAAAATAATATTCTTTACTGGAGTTTTTGCAAAACGTCTGATGGTTTCACAAATAAAAATCTTTTAGCTTTCTGTTCAACCATATAAGTTCTGTTGATACAGTTCTAAAATAGGCTATTTAGAGCTTCGAAAAAGTGCAATTTCTCCAGTGCCCTGCATAGTAACTGTGTTGCCTCTCCAGCCATGATGAAGTAATGCTGCCAAACAACTTGAACGGGGTCTGCTCCAGACGGCGTCTCAGAAGTCGCAGGTTTAAAAGTTCAAATAGGCCCTTTAGAGTGCTCAAAATACCACAACTTTGAGAAGAAGAAGAAGAAAAAGAAGACATTCTGAGCCAGATCAACATGAACAGAGCCACTTTCGGCAATTTCCATGCATTTGCGACGGAGAGGTCGTGATCCGTACCTGGCCCTTGGTCATCGATTGTAAAAATGTTACTCCGTGGGCTTATTATGTGATACACTGGCGGATGCAAAAGGGGCCAAGAGGCCATGCTCCGCCACCAAATGGCGAAATTGTGACCGATTTTCTAAAAAAAAGAAAAGAAAAAAACACTATGTTTTCCAGCTTTCTCCCGAGTTGCTCACCCCCCCCAAACGACGCTCCTGCGTCTACCACTGACCCCAGGCGTGATATTTATTTCAAATCAGCAGATTCCACTTGTTCTCTTTGCAGCTAATTGAGAATATTTTTTACATGGGGTCACTTCATCTGGCCTTTTGGCCTGACACCTGAGATAACCCAAAACTGAGTGGCGCAAATCATCAGGAATAAAGCGTGTCAAATTCGACGGTGCCTACGCCGTCGTTTCCTGACTGCCGAGTATGAAGTCAAAGGGAGGCTCCAACATAACCTCCCCCGCACTGGAGCGAGGGTTCCAAAAACTTTGAACGTATTGACTTCCAAAAAGTTTGAACGTAAATAAGCTGTGCGTACCTACTCATAAATATACCACCGCCTTAAAACGCAAAACTAATGAACGCGTTCACTGGTGAAAATGCTGTACTTAACGATAAACAACATCAGAAGGTGAAAGTTATGATTGATATACTATCGAATGGAGCCGTAATGGGGCTAAGCTGGACTGCTTTCACCTTTGAGGCCAATTATTTTCCCCAATAGTGATGTTCTGCAGAGCGTGAGGCAACGTGTTCCCGGCGTGCCCGGCATGGTAGCATTCGGATCATCATCATACTATCTTTGGACATTGCCTTATCATAAGAAGAACAAAGCCGAGTGCTTTGCACATTAGTCCGCTACTTGCAAACTCTAAATGGTGGCAGAGTTAGTGGTAGCATTTTCTTTCATCAAAAAGTAGCGGAATGCAGGTCCCGGACTAAACAAATAAAAACCACTATCCCTACAGACAGACTAAGGGGACACAACCCAACAAATCAAGAGATGGAGATGAAGAGAAAGGTCTATCCGTTAGGTTAGAAAAACAAAAGAGATTGAGCCAATACCTTTCTTTGTGTGCGTGTGTGTGTGTTTTTTTGCATATCTTACAATACCATTGGTAACTTGGCTTACAATATTCACATAAACAGAAGTTTGAAGAACTCGATACACATTACAGGTGAAAATATGTCATTAGCAGGTAAGTTGTGGTTCATAATAACAAGTACCGGCGACGAAGTGTCACAGTCTCGGGCAGCAGTTTCGCGATTTTGAAAAAAGTAGCGCTGGTAGCGGTGACAATTGCAGATATCAAAGTAGCGGAAGTTGCGATAGCGGTTTAAAAATTTTGACAGCGGCACCGAGCACTGTAGAACAATAAATGTACAGGGGAGGGCAAGTGGGGGCACTCCCCTAGATTGGCCCTCGGCGCCCACTGTAATGGTCACGGTGCATCCCCCTGAAATGTCACTTTTCAATTCCCCTCCCCAAAAAAAAGAGTATCCACGCTCCTGCAATATGATTTCGCGCCCATCTGATAGGTTTTTCCGCTCAAAAGTGGCACTCCCGACCAGGTGTACCCCCCGCCGCCCGATCGGAAATCGTGGGTCCGCCTTTGGTGTTTGTAACCCCAATTCTGCACTTAAAACCCCATTTTCATCACACGGTAAGGCCATCTAAAAAATATTAGATTATAAAAAATTTCCATCGAATGCCACAAATTACGGTATATCCGGGAAACATCTCAGGAGCATACGATTAAATATGAGTGCCAACTTCATCGGAGTACCATTATCGGATGAACAAGTACCATAGATCTCAATCTAGAGAATTTTACAATACCGCATATCAACGAATCAGATTACCTGAAGCACCAGCAAAGTGAAGCTTTGAGAGTGCTTGTACACTTTGCAGCTTCTTAGCTTCTCCAAATAACGCGCACACAAAGCCATGGGAGACTTTCTCGTTTTGCTTCTAACGAGAAACGCCGAACGAAGGCACCTGAACCATTGGCTTCAGTTTCACGACGATGAGGCTACAAAATGCAAAGCTCATGAACAGCATAATTGGAGGCCTACATTTTAATGTGTTGCAACCTTGATGCGATAAATAGAGGCAGTCTAAAGGGTTACTGAGGTTACCCCAGAAATTGATACGTTTTCATAGAATATACAACACATGCCACGCGTGGAATTCGAAAACAGCCGCTGATGCCCTAAAGCTTTGAGTGCAACTGACATATAACAAAGTTAGCGGGGTGCTGTCACAGAGGATGATTGGCTGCAGCGTTGTCTGGGACTCGGCAGGGCGCAGGGGACTCACCTTCGGGTGTGAGCCCGGTGGACGACCGCTGGCTGCCAGTGCCCCCATGGCCCGCCGCAGTACCGCCCGGCTTCTGCACCGTCTTCTGCGCCGCCTGCAAGCACACCAACAAAAGTCAGGCCGGAAAAATGACGACCGGTCGAGGATTTCACCATGTGTGGGCGGTTCATGCTGACTTTCCAATAAGAAAGAACACAGGCCCTTCGGTAGGCAAATGGAATAACCTCAACTGAAGTGACGCTCAGGCTCTAAACGATTCCACACGCGAATGGCGATACATGATTGATTTACCTACTAAGGGACCCACAATATCTTAAAGTCGAGGAATATGTTTTGGGATTTGGGTTTAGGGGTGGGTCAACCATTCTGGTTATATGGAACCAGAATGTTAAAACATGCTTTGAAAAATGCTAAAACACGCAAGCTCAAGTAAGCATTTTTTTGCATGAAAATCGGTTTTCATTTCTTCCAGCGCATGAAGAAAATGTCTCAAGAAAATGCCAAAACCCCGCGGTAGACCCAGGACTTCATTTCGGGACGCTAGGGAGCTCGAGCCTCCCTCGTCACAGCCTGAGAACAGCCTCCGGCTATGCAGTTACAATAGGCATTCTGACATTTCGGAGGAGGGGGGCTTGAGCACCCATAGCCCCCCTTGTATCCGCCACTGCCCAAGCCCCACGGACAATTTCACACATGTTTAGAGACTTCTCCTAGGCAGGTTGTAAATATTCATTAATTAATTATACTGATAATACGGAATTCATTATACTGATAATAGTCTGCATCTAGAGCATTCGTTCTCAGATCTGCAGAAAACGAAGACAATGCGGGCACTGGGTCGGACATGTGGGTAGGATCCAGGTTACACGAGCTAAATGAGATTCGACTCGGTCGAACGACTCTGACTGGTTAGGTTTACTACCGGGAGCACACCTAACTGGCGCGTCGAGCACAGCCATCATCACGCAAGTCAGGTGAATCAGCTTTCTCCCTAGTTCACTGCACGCGACCGCGCCATGACATTCCAGCACAATGATTTACAGAGCAACTATTGTAGCATATGCATTCGGTGATGGAACCTTCGGAGTCGTTTCAGTTGTCTTTCAAATAACACAAATGAGCTGAAATGATAGCAGAATGCATCTCACAACTACTATCAATTCGACTCTTAAAGGGAATGTGCTATCTTGAAGCAATTCCAGACTGAGTGGTTTAGGGAATTTTTATAATATGAAGAATATGGCCTTATTTCTGCTGAAAAATGGCTAGTAATTCTTTTCACTGACTTTACCTCTGTTAGAGGCAAGAAAGTCTCCAAATCGCGTGACGTCAAATTTTGGTAATACTTTGTACCAGATTGTGCCACTATGATATGAACAATAAATAAATATGAATAGAAATGAAGTGTGTTTAGCCACGATAGGCTATTATTAGGAATCAAAACAACACTTTTCGACTTCGGCTATCTTTCTTTATAAAATAGTTCACCTTTCAAACTGTTCACCTTTCAATCAGTGCTGGCGCTTGAACATTATACAGCATAGGCACGATGGGCTTAGAGGAAAGTACGTCGCCCAGGCTTTTTACCTTATAGTGGACACAGGCGGATCCAGGTCGGCTGGAGAGGAGGACAAGCTCAAGTCGACGAGCCAAAAGAAATTTATGTTTACATTTTTAATATTATGAAAATTCAACAAATAAAAACATGTGTCGGTCCATCGTGGAAACGGTCATACGGCAGTATATAAAGGTACAACGCAAGATTCAAGAAGGAAAGGTAGGTAGGTAAGTAAGCCGGGAAGGACAAGGTACTCACGAGAGCTTCCCATTTCAAGGACGGCTTCGGCACTTCATTTTTATGACGTCCAATTTTTCGTGGTACGATCGATTTGTTCACGGATTTTTTTAAATTTCATCCACCAGATTTTGTGCCATGACTCCCGTCCTTAATAAGGGTTTCACAAATTAAATATCTTGCTAATAGTTTCTAAACAACTGTCCCGCACTACGGAACGCTAGAAATCCGCGAATACAATAATGTCAATACGTGAATCCGCTGTAATCAAGGTCCTAAGACGCGGTATCGCCCGTGCTAGGCATGCCTCGTTCGCTGATTTAACGATTCAGATTCAGATTCAGATTTATTCGAACAAGGTCCACAAAAGAGGGCTTTTCACTCGTTCACGTCAACGAGCCAGTACTTGCGTCCGAATGAATGAGGTATTAGAGATGTCAATCAAAAAGCACACTTTAGATTTGCCACGAGGTTAGGCAATTCAGCGAAATCGCGAAGTGCCTAATCTCACATTTGCTGACGATAAGAGCTGCCAGCGTGGATTGTCAGATATAGATAACAATTGTCAGATTGAGATAACAATCAAAACTAAACATCATTCTTCATGGTTCTTTATTAAATAAGTCAAACTCTAGCAAAGTAACCCCAATCATATTCAAATATATTCATAAAACAAAACGCTTCGATTAACTGCTTCTGACCAGCCCGGGCCGGGCAGAGGTGGCGCTGCGTGGTCGGCACTCGGCGGCTTATGTACTTTGAGTGGCGGCACTGGGTGGTTCCCTCCGTGGTGGTGCGGCATGTCAGGAACCAAACCGTGCGAGCGGCGCCTTGTTTAAGCATTCGTGCTTTTGCGCCAATCGCGAACCATGTCTTATGTGTTTAAGTGTCAAATATGAAAATACACGTCTGTCTGTCTGTCTGTCTGTCATATGCAAATCATTGGCTTCTTTGACCCAGTGCTCCGTAAAAGGAATATTCTCTGTAACTATAACATCGAGTCTAATTATATTTATTCCACATAAAATACATACCTGCTTCGACATTTAACAGTGGTTAAGCAGTGCCTAATGTGCCTCTATGGAAGCGCCGCCACTGCTTTCAATCAAGTTCAAGTCATTGAAGAAAGTAACACGCACTTAAAGTCACCAGTACCAAAGCACATTTAGCGCGAAGTTTTCAAGAGGTCCAAGCCAGAAATATTTGCCCGCGCTGCAGGCCCGGGCATTATGTCACGTTCCCAAGTTCATACCATGCGACCACCAGGGTGGGAGGGGGTTGGTAGGTGGCGAATTTTACATTTTTCCGCAAACGGTAAGCTCTGGGGAAAATAAAATTTCGATCCAGTGGTTTCTGGACATGCTCTAACACATGGCTATCTCGGTTCAAATCCCATTATGAGGGTGCGACATTCCCTTTTACGTCACAAAGCACGGAGATGCCTCCTACTGCACCAACTAAGCAGAGCCTGCTTCATTGCCAGGGGCGTGGATTTCCGAAAATCATTGGGGTGCCCAAATTTGAAGAAAAAAATTCAATAACCATCGTACAAAAATAGAAAGCACGACATTATATATGTTTTGGGTCTCGCACAGGCCTATTGAAGTAAATAAAACCAGCTTAAATCCTGCAAATCGTAAAAATTAAATTCAAAGGAATTTCTAACAATAATTCATTTTTCCGGGGTGCCCGGAAACCCCCACAGAAATATAAATCCACACCCCTGTTTATTACCATCACCTGCTGATGGCAATGGTCGTGCAAATGTTTGTCACTTTCTCTGGCAGTGGAATCCGGGCCCGGTGGCGCCATACATCATGCTCCGTCCTTAAACCCCTAAACTCGTGCAGAGAACGTGTATCCGGTCCCTGCCCGGCTTAACATCACAATCGCGACCAGTCACCGCCCAGTCCTCTAAGAAGCCCGGCCTGCTCAACTAGTGCAATGGTTGAGAATTGTGGTTCCTCTTATGATATGGATGTAGTACCTAAATGCATGAACCTGCAATTACATGGTGGTGCTCAACATGAAGTTGCGAAACCAGTGACACTGGTGATTACTGATAACAATTAAGATAACGCAAGATACAACAATAAAAACGTTAACACCGGGTTTCATCCAGAATAAACAGAATTCAAGGGTTAGCCGACAAGGCTGCCTCACAAAATTGAGATTTGATACTGTCTTGGGTCATGGTGTTTTCCTTCAAAGCAGTTAAACCTTTCATTGACACAAAAGCTCCAGTTCGACCAGCAAATATTATGGGGTCCGTCTGTAAAGTTGAGTGGTCTACGTTGCCTTTAATGATCGCCGAATAAGCGACGTAAACAACCGTCGCCAAGCATACTCGACAGTTTGGGCCTCCTCGAAAACAAACGTCGGTTTCGGGAAACTTTGTGCCTTTAGACAGAAAAGCTGTGACCAAGCCCTCGTCTGTGGCGGCTGCCTCTGGTCCCTCTGAGGAGGAGACCCTTGCTATGGGTGACTGCCCTGTGCCTAGTGCAGGGACAGCTTCTGCTGGAGTGGGGCCCTCCATAGTTACTCAATTGAATAGGTCACCCAATGGTGAGCAGCTTATGCGGGGTTCATCCCTGCATTCAAACCAGTTACCACCTGATGTGCGGGAGGTTACTCTCCCGCCCCTCCACCTGCCGCCGCCTGGCATGGCTGCTCATGTTGACTCCATTGGGGCTTGCCCTGCCTCACCAATGTCCCTGACTGGTGCCGTTGATGATGTGTAATCCTCATGTCTGGCTTTCTTGGTTTATTTCATTCTGTAGTTGATTGTAATTCTCATTTTTCCCAGCCTGCCTTTTCAACTAGGATATTTCTCGAAATTACTTGTACCGTTTTGGTTGCCTCCCCTTTGATATTGTGATATGATTGGTCCACCTGCTGCTGTACTAGAGTTTGGTGTAAAGCTATTGCTAGGATCATCTTGTTCTTTACCTGTAAACTCCTGTTTTGCTGTTGTACTGTTTGATTGTTTGCTTTTGCACTTTGTTTAAATTCCATCTAAGGATTCAAGAACCCTCATCATTTAATGCAAACTTAAGATTCCTTCCAGATCTTTCTACACTTGACCATGAAGATTCCCAACATTCGAACTTACAACATTTGCTAGAAAATTGCAACTACTACACAATTGATTCCTATAATATTGCCAATCCGCTTCACAGTTTCTCAATACTGCATGTTAATATAAGGTCTCTCCCAAAAAACTTTGAATCACTTCAGGCCCTCATTGCTGAACTTAAAGATAAACCCTCAGTAATATTAGTTACTGAATTATGGCTACCATCAGAACTTGTAAATTCATACCAGCTCCCTGATTATGTTCTGGAAATCACCTGTCCATCAAATTACAAGGGGAAGGGTGCAGGTATATTCATTTGCAAACACATGGCATATAACAGAAGGGGTGACCTGGAGTCCAATGTAATTCAGCACCAGTCAGTCTACCTTGAAATTCATAATATTTTTCCTTTTCGGCTGCTAGTCGGATCAATATATAGATCACCATCTTACCCATCTGCAATTTTCCTAAATTACTTAGAAGAAACTATTGAAAAAATATCACTTGAGCAAAAAATTTGTATAATGGGGGCGACTATAACTTTGACATCTTGAACTCATCTGCAAGCGATCATATCTCAAGTTTTGTGCATTCCTTAGCAGCGCAGGGATTCCACCCTTGCATTTCATTACCGACCAGAATCACTGCAGAAAGCCAGACTCTCATTGATAACTTTTTCTGTAATGACAGCTCTATTGTAAAATCTTCATCTGTTTTGATAAGCGATGTTAGTGATCATCTTCCTATTGGATTAACACTTACTTCAAATATTACTAAGCCTGACCAAACTCCAAAACCAATGCTTTCTTTTGACTTTAGAAAAATTGATCAACTTAAGCAGGCTATTACTTTAAAACTCCAAAATTTTACAACCATAAATGACCCTCACTTGGCAGCTCAAATATTACAGAACACACTTAGTGAAGAGATTGCTCATCTCTCTTCAAGTAACAGTAATCGTAGGTCCACACCAATTCGGCCTTGGATATCGTATGGTCTCCTACGATGTGTAAACAAGAAAGCTGATCTATACAAAAAGTTCATAAAATCACGCACTAAAAATGACGAAATCTCTTACAAGTTGTATAGTAATTGTCTCACTAATATTATCAGAACAGCCCGTAAACTTTATTATCAAAGGAAACTGGAAGAAGAAAAATCTGATCCTAAGAAACTCTGGGCTACATTACTCAATGTTTGTCGCAAAAACAAAACTAAAAATGATGCACCTGTTCAATTCAATGTCGACGATCATTACATAAGCGACCCTGTTCAAATTGCAGATGGGTTCAATGATTACTTCTCAACAGTAGCAGCAAAGCTTGATAATTCTCTCCCACAGTCCACTTCAGATCCTCACCAGTACCTGGGTGAGCCAACTCCACAACGCTTTCAATTCCATATGGTAAATACTGAATATGTTCAAAAGCTTGTTGCATCCCTTGGTAATAAAGGACCTGGATATGATGGAATTAGCTCGAAAATTCTTAAATTAATAATCCCTGTCATTTCACCACAAGTCACGTATTTGTTCAACCTTTGTCTCTGCAAAGGGGTATTTCCAGATGAATTTAAAACTGCACTTGTTGTTCCTATCTTCAAATCTGGAAACCAATTTAAATTCACAAATTATCGCCCTATATCAATCCTTCCTGTTCTTGCAAAAGTATTCGAAAAAATTGTGGGAGCCCAGCTCACTGAATACCTGTCTGAAATTAACATGCTGTACAAAAACCAATTTGGATTCCAGAAAAAACGCAGCACATACATGCCAATTGCCTTATTGTATGATGATATAACTGCTGCTCTTGCCTCTAAGTTGTTATCAGTTGCAATATACCTTGATTTCAGTCGTGCTTTCGACACAGTAAATCACGGAATTCTTCTCTCTAAATTAAGGTTTTGGGGAATTCAGGATACCACTTTAAAATTTTTTCAATCATATCTTTCCAATCGAGCACAAATAGTCAAATATAACTCAAAAAATCTAGCTGTCCTAGAACGGTTTCCTTGGAGTTCCACAGGGAAGTGTGCTGGGTCCTCTACTCTTTCTCATATATGTAAATGATATGGCTAATTGCTCGCAAAATCCCAAATTCTACCTCTTTGCAGATGACACTGCCCTATTATTTACAGCACCTAACTTAACAGACCTCCAAACCCAAATTGACCAAAGTCTATCAGACATCTCGAGCTGGCTCTGCTGCAATCGGCTGACCCTCAACACTAAAAAATCCACTTATCAGCTTTTTTCCTCTTGCCTTACCGACAATATTGCCATTAGAATTAATAATGACGTGTTGCAACGAAAATTCACTACAAAGTATCTAGGTGTTCACATAAGTGAGAATCTGAAGTGGACGAAACATATACATGCAGTCGCCAACACAATCTCGCGTAACATTGGTCTCATGCGTAGGGCACAGCATATTCTGGACCCAGGTCACCTCCTCCTGCTTTACAATGCCCTTATTCTTCCTTATTTGAGCTATTGTTTACCTATTTTCGGAAGTACGTACCAGTTCCACCTTAACAAACTCATATTGCTCCAAAAAAAGCTGTGCGAATCATTGAGAAGACCGACCGCCTTGCCCACACAGACCCTCTTTTCAGAAAATATAATTTACTTAAAATCCCAGACCTGGTAGAAATGGCTCAATTAAAAATAATGCATGACTTTTTGTCTAACTCTCTGCCCTCTGCTATCTCTGAAAAAATCAATATCATACACCAAGATCCTCTAGGTCGTGTCATTAGACAAACGCAACATTTCCAGGTCCAGTTCGCTTCCACTATGTATCGAAAGTTTTCTCTATTTATATCGGCCCCACGAGCATGGAATAAGATTATAGCTAGCAAAATTAGAAGACTGGAAGATGTCCCTATGAGTAAATCCTTCTTCAAAACCGTTATAAAAAAACTATACCTTGATAAATATTACTGATAAGTATATCATATCCTAAGTGTGTTAACAACTCAATTGTATCAATATCAAAACTGTTTAACCTGAAAGTCTCATTCTGACTAATATTAGCTTAAGTTTCCTGCCGCATGCACCAGCCAGAATCACTCGAGAACAGTATCTATTATTAATTGAGGAAAAAACTAATTTCATAAGAATCTAAACTGCGTTGTTGCTTGATTTCGGCTTTGACGGTTGCCTACAGGCCCGCCTCCGGCACCATCGTGCCTTTCCTTTCATAGTACTTTACCTCGCGCCTAAATCTCTCCAAGATTGATCAAACTGTTAAAAAAAGTAAAAGAAATCCTCTCCCTCCTAATCTAACAAAAACATGAACTCTGCTTCAGGAACACATCATGCCCTGACGCCCGTGCGCCCGGCCTCCCGCCGGGGCGCGATGGGGCTGGCTGTCCGCCGGCCGTCCGCTGGCGCGTGCTGCGTCGGGGCGTCCGCCTGCGCGCTTGGCCCAGCTAACCGCTTCACCTAGCCCCCGCTGGAGCGCTCTGCGGGCTGGCGCCCGGGGACTGATCGCCTGACCGACCAACCACGAGCGCGCTGCGCGGCCCGCCTCGGGCGGACGCGCTCTGAGGCCCGATCACCTGCCGCCGCGCCTGTTCGCCTGGCCGACGTCCGGCACTCTCCCGGACCGATCGCGCTTGCGCTCTGCCGCCACCGTCATCGTCCGCGTTGACGCCCGCCGGTGCGCCCTGCTGCCTCGTCGCCGGGCGGGCTGGTTGAGTGGTGGCTGGGCGCCTACATGTCTGTGATTTTACGACGCTGACGTATGTGTTTTTGTTTTATTGGCTGTGTATGTGTAGTGTTTTAATTTAATTGCGTTACACCCTGCCAGTGGCATTCTTAGCACCTACCTGTACCGCGCCGATATCCCCGGCGTTATTTAGGGGCCCCGCGCCGGGGGTATCATGGTTGCGCGTTTCGGTGCCTGTATGTTTTTATGTATCGCTTAGTGCAAATATACTGTATGGATCTAAAAGTTACATGGGGAGGGGGGTGAGGAAGGGTTACTGATGACTACACCAATCTCGCAACATTGCTCATCTATCCATGCCATCGCTCTGGATTTTTTTTGTCCAGGAAGCAAGCAAATCTCGGAAGCCACCTGCACGCGACTACCTAAAAAATGAAACCTATATAGGAAAGAACAGAAGGGCAGCACTGATACAAGAGACCCGAGTCAATCAAGAAAATACCACGTACGCTTGCGTATATGTACCTAAGGACGGGAAACCGCTGATTCCATCATCGTATTCGAAGAAAATGTTGTGATAAAACGTTCGCCTCAGTACTAGTAAAGCAACAGACAAAGTTTAGTGAGCCATTAGCCGGAATTCGATAACAAAGAACACTTGACCTTACTGACCCGGGCAGCTCTCCGAACAGGAACTTAAAAGTCGCAATCGGATTAGGATATAGCTCAGCATCGCCGCTCGACACAGTCGCATCCACGAGCGTTATCGCCGGGTTTCCACTACAAGCGACTGAAAAAGGAACAGCAGAAATGCGGCGCTTCCGGCTCAGAACAGCGACCTGGCCCCCGGAATCATATACAAAACAATACACTACTCCAGATTTCGGCCCAATTTTCTGTCGAAAATTCAACAGTGCTCAAAACAAGCAACTGATTTGAGAGCAGGAACGCTAGTGAAAAACTTCTAGCAAGACAGGCAAATGTGTAATCAAGACATGACACATATAAGGCTCCAAAATACTAATGATCTAGAACTATAATTACCAGCGGCTATCAGTTTAGCTTACTGTTGAAACGCAATAATGGCTCGAGTGGCAGCATCATTCACTGCTCCAGCAGAGCGAACTTAATTTCGACACCGTTAATTGGACAAATTACACCAGCTCACCAGCTACTGTTACCTCACCCTGCGTTCACAGCAGGCAGGCGCAGTGTGCCACGCGTGAACTCAGCCATGTATGATGGACGTGTGAACTGAGGCCAAGTTACCAATGTTTGCGCAGCGTACGTATCGAGCCACACAGAAACCAACGACCTTGGAAATGGAAAGCATATCATCTTTCATGCTCCATAATGATTGTGGTAGGCGAACGTGTTTGCTTCTCACGCCAGTACACGATTAGCTTTTGGCGGTATTGACAAACCAGCCTTAATTTATGAAGTTTCATAAACCTGCCATGGAACGTGGCCTCATACAGCTCAAAAGGCATGTTCTTATTCATTCATTTATCAGGGTCACTCTCAACAAGCACAATGCCCAATTACAGGCAACATTGGCTCGGGTGTTTCAGGATCCTCTGCACCGGGCCAGACGGGACAGAGAAGGGGGTTTCCCGCCCTGGGGATTGACCCACGTTAATCCATGCTGCCCGGATCTGAAGGCGCGCAATGAAGCCAGCATGCTACTTGGCCAAAAATAAGATATAAATATAGATTATGCGAAGTTAAAGTAAAGATATGCGAATACATGTAAAATCTAGAAAGCATTCATAAAGCCGGAGGAAAAGAAAACAACTGCTCTGGATGGGAAATTGGTAGGAGGATCAAAGGTTCTCTCGCGCGCCAGACATTTCCCTCGCGATAACTGACACCCAACCATCAATTTCGAGCATCTGAAATGTTGCCAGCTCTACTACCTCTCTGAGCTGGAGTCTGAACCCATCTCACCGGTGCAGTAGGAGGTGAGTCGCCGGCGCCGTCGGCGCCACGCCTCTGCCGTCGGCGACGCTGGTCCTCGTCGTCCTCGCGCCGCCGCTGCTCCCCCGAACGCGACACCACCTCCACGCGGCCAACGCCGGCCCGATCAATCGGGTGGATGATCTCCGGCTTGGCACGGAACTCCCCGTACACCTGGTCCTTGTCGCGCCGCTTATCGTCCCGTCCGAACTTGAGAAGCTTCTTCAGGGAGAAGCGAGCCCGGGAACGGAACTCGTCGCGTCGCGAGCGCCGCTCCTCGCCGGGGCCGCCCGCCAGTCGCCGCCGAACCTCGTCGTCGTTGAGGACGCCGGCGTCCAGCAGGCCCGGCCGCGGCACCGACTGGGAGCGCGGCTTCACGCCGCCGCCGCGGCTGCCGGACTCCGTGCCGGCCGCGAAACTGACAGCAGCCTGAGAGCCACGCTTCCTAGAGCGCGGACTGACGGACATGGTGCGCTGCGGAGCGACAGGAGCCGCGTCGTCGTCATCGTCGTCGTCTGTGCTGTCGGTGCTGGCCGAGGAGCGCGCCCCGTCACCGGCGAGGGGGCGCGACAGCTCCACGGCACGCTGCAGGGCCGGGTGGACGACGCGACTGCGTGACTGACCGGTGGGCTCGGCGTCGCGGCCGCCCCGACTGGGTACGTCCGACTTCATCTGGCTGTGGAAGGCACTGACGCTGCTGTGAGGAGATGGAGGACTGCTGTTTAGCGGCTGAGGGGCGTCTCGGCGCGTGCGGGCTTTGCTAGGCTCTTCTTTGACTGATGTTTGCGGCCGCTCCTGCTGGACTTCTGCCAGCTGATCACGCTCCTGCGCTCTTTTCTCATCACGATTTCGCCTTTCCAGTTCCTCGCGTTTCCGCTCGAGTTCTTGCTCTCGCTTCAGGGCACGCTGCTGCTTTGTTTCGACGTCCTTGTGATGTATGGAAGACTTGGGTGAATAAGAACTAGGTTTATTCTGACTGCCATCAAATGGCTGTTCTCTGGAGCGAATTTCGTCACCAGCGCTTTTAGTTAGCCTTACCGTTTTCTTCTCAGTTTCACTGGGTAGTTTGAGCTGACTCGGTGCAGGGTCAGCGGCTGTTTCTGAGGCGGCTGCCAAATCCGACTCCAGTCGACTCAACTTTTCAGTATTCTCACGACTGTCCGCTCCCTGCGTCGGTGCTACATACCGGCCATTTAAACTCGTTTCAAGGCTTAACCTCCGCTTTCCATTGTCTTCATTGATCGGACGACTTAGCGCTTTCGCTTTTGCTGGCTTTGGAGTGAGACAAGGCTTATCGCCAAGCAAGGTCGGTTTTGAAGAGGCGACATGTTTAGCATCTGTGACGGCATTGTTAGTCATGACATTGCCTTCGGGAGAGCCTTTTTCGCCTGTATTGGTACACAGCCGATCGGGCTTTGTTTGGGTGATGACGTCACTGCTGTTTTCGTTAACACCTGAAACACCACTGCCACTGACGGTTCCGTCTCCCACAGCTGGCCCTGCAGTAACGCAGGCCTCAGGAGCTGATGGTGACAGACTACCAACAGCCCCGCTTGTGGAGCTCGAAGCACCTTCCTTCGTCAGCAACTTGGGCCTGGAGTGTTTTGAAACACCATCCAAAGAATTCAGTCTGGCCCTGTTACGCTCCTGCAATTGTGCATGGCTGCGCTTTTGAGCGCCAGACTTTTGTGAGGCTGCCTTCTCCGCTAGCATGGACTTAATGGCGCTTATATTACTAATACCCTCCGATTTGGAAGCAATTTCATCCCTTCCACTTATAGCCGGCTTGACAGCTTGGTCCCCAGACAAGTCAGTGCGTCTCAGACGCAGCTTAGATTCCTCCTCAGAAGGAACAGCACTATCATCCTGCATACCTGTACTGATCCCTTTCAGAGAAGATCCCTCATTTGCTTCGCTATCGGATTTATCCGCGCGATTACATATTTCTAGTGGCTTATCTGGCGACGGATCTTCCCTATCATCGTTCGACTTGTTCTCATCACCCGACGATATCGGCGAGTCGTCCAACCGGGTCACCTTATTGTCCAACGGGGTCACCTTGTCCACCTGAGTCACATTATCGTCCAACCTAGTCACTTTGTGGTCAGGGGGTACCGCCTCTTTGTTGGCTGTAACACGACTTTTCTCCACCATTTCCTTCCGGTTCCGATGACTGGACTTGATCAGCTCGCCGTTTTGCATGGGAGCCACCGCATTGACCTTGAGCGGCCCCGGACCACGCCCAGTCGAGAACGGTGCCACGCTGACCAGAGGTGTGAACTTCTTGTGGCGGCCGGTGAGCGCGCTCCGTTCCGTGGTTTGATCATTTTCGTCCACCCAGTCGACCAAGGTCCGAGACTTCCCTCGATAGATTGCTGGAGATACTGTTGAAGTCGGTGTTGCGCTTGGTGAGGTTCTCGAAAGCGCGTTCCTCCGGGGTGAGGACGTCTGACGGCTCGGCACACTCGGCGGCGTCGTCATCTCCGTCAGTGGCGTCGTCATCGGAGGAGACCGGCTCACCACCCTCGCCGATGACCTCGTGAGATTCTCGGAAGGTGAGGTTCTGAGCGCGGCGACGGCGCGGCCGGGACTCCGTGACCAGAATACCGGCCGCCGACGCCTGCTGTGCCGTCGACGCCAGCAGGGACCGGTTGATGGCCGACGTGACAACTGCGCCGCTCTCGTCACGGTCTGCACCGCGATCGTCGCGAAAAGAGATGCGGCCGCTGGTGCCCAGACCACTGCCGATGCCGCCCTGTGTGCTTGTGACGTGCCGGCTGGCCAGGTCCAGTCGCTTCATCGTCAGCTGACGTCACCACTGCCGCTGCGACGGCTCGATTTCGCCGTGGCGCCCGCTGATGACTGATGCGATGTGAGCGCTGCAATGTCGCCACCGCCCGCCACCTTGCTGTCGACCCAGACAAGTGCTGGTGGTGGTCTCGTCCTCGCCGCAACTGCCGCAGCAAAGACCGCCAGCGCGGATTCACACGCCACACAATGAAGCGTTACGGCACTGGATGCCCGCGTAGGTGACCTAGTCTCGGAGAAAGCACTGCGTCTCTTGAACAGTGGCAACGGTTACCACCTTCACCGTTTTTCTTCCACACACTGAACACTCACTATTCACTGTTTACTTAACACATGTCACTAACCACTAACATCGCCCCAGGCGGGCGCTGTCCTACCCTCCTGCGAGTGCCGCCACCGCCCTCCCCCACCGCTCTGGCCCGACTGCGGCGCTGGTGCTGCTCTGAGTCGGCGGGCCGGGCCGGCGCTCCGCTGCACTGCCGCGTCCGCGCGCGGGCAGCCGCGCCGCACCACCACCGGAGCCCCACCAGAGCCGCCCGAAGGTCGCGCAAAAGCCGGTGGGGGACGCCGCGCGGGCGGCAGTGTCAACAGACGGCGGAGGGGTGCAGGAAGTGCGTCGATGGCGAATGCTCCTACTGATGCCGGTCTGGGCAGTGTGTGACCACTCGGGTGAGTGCTTGGTTCAGTGTAGAATCACGGTCAGGGAAAACAGAGACTCTCAGTTCTGGGATTGCTGCTGTTGAAACAAAGCCATCGTTAGTCACTGTCACGTAAGACACAGATTCTGTGGAACGTTTTCTGAGAGTGTTGCTAGGGATCATGTCTGCAGGTACGGCGGGACGGACGGCCGGGTGTACGTAGCTGACGGCCCGATGCACAGCGGCGGATCACGGCTGCCCGATGACGTCACTGCGAGGCTCTGTCACCGTAAACACGGCACGGCTTCTGAGTCACACAGCAGCACCGTGTGCTGCGGCCACTGAGCCACCGCTGTTCAACGCGGGGCGATGCACGCTAGTGTTACATGACTGCCGACGGTGCTTCAATTCAACGGCACAAACCTTTATGAGGAACATCGGTACCTCAGCGGCACCAAAACCCACCCATCCATACCCCGGGCTCGCAACGGAAACAAGCTCTACAAAGTCAGAAACAGATCCCTGAATCGTCACAGTTTGAGTTCAGCAGCTGACATCGATACCATAGTATCTGACAGAATTAGGGCGCTCGCTCAACAGAGGCATGAGCGAGTGCACAAACCGGATAAGGTCGTAGAGAAAAAGTAGCCCCGTTAGTACGTTCCAGTTGCCGAGGTCACTTTACTACTGTCACTGGCGAGATTAAGGAAATGATGCACGCAACACATTAATCAGCATCGCGGGCGGATCCAGCAATTTCAATCGGGGGTGAAATGGGGAGAGTACGTGGTCGGAAACGGGCATCACTTTTGAGCTGCAAAACCTATCAGATGGGCGCCAAATCCTACCGCGTGTGCATCGATACTCGTATTGGGGAGGGGATGGAAAGCTACACTTAATTTCAGGGGGAGCACCATCCTCCTTTCAGGGGGCGCCGGGGGTTGATTGTGGGGAGGGTAAGTGCCCCAGCTTGCCTTCCCTGGACTCGCCTGTGATCAGCATGGCAGTTTTCCCTTGAGTTTGGCATTGGAGGACCCTGCGTCCGATGTTTTTGTGAAGATAGCGATATGGAACATCATGTAAGTATGGTGGCAGGAGTAGTGTGGAGTTAGGTAGGGCTTAGGACATTAGGGTGAGGCGAGCTGGACGCGTTCGAGCTGGTTACACTTTGACGTGGACGGAAGGAGAGCCTCGCAATGTTTCTGGGACAACTATGGAATCTGCTTTTTGTCCTTCGAAGCTTTTTTCAAAATGTCTAGATAGGTGTTTTCACTTTTTCCCATGGACTACAAAAAACGAACCCACACCTTTTTCCATTCACGTCATCATTTTTTCCATTCAGTCATCATTTTTGCTCCTTCATTCGCTTCACCATAACCTGTTTTTATGAGGTATTAGTGGCGATGATCCGAACGATTGAATTTTTTAATAAGAATTGTCGAACTCCAACACAAATCGACACTTTAATTTCTATTAATGGGGGGGTGTTAGCGGGGCCGAAAGTGTGGAAAGATAGTCTTTTTCATGAAAAGTTAGGCAAACTCGGAACATTTGGGCGACGGGCAGGGATGAATGCCATCTTTGCCTCCTCTGGATCCGCTACTGATAGGACCCCTTTACGAGAGTAGTAGTATAAAAGCAACCGTACAGTACAGCAGAGGACGTATGCCATGGGTGCAAAGCCGCCGTTTTTGTCACGGCCAAACGAGCAGGTGTTCCATCAGTCGGATGAAAGAAACTCAAACATAGAACGAGTTTATAGCATACCTACAAGTACAAAATAAACTGCGAAACTTTGTATGATCAATTTGCAGGAGACCTGTATTCAGCTTTCTGGGCTCTGGATTTGGACCACTTCACCCTCGTGACCCCGGCCCACGAGTGATTTTGCCTTCCCTACGCCGATGTAAAGGGGTCATCCATAATTACGTAGCGCAAATTGTTGCCATATTTTACTCTCCCTCCCCAATGAAACACTTCGTAAAGGTATCTTGACGCTTCGTAACGCTCGGGCAGACCCCCATAGAAATTACTGAACGCTACAATTACTTACCTTGACTTAGATCCTCACACTGAAAATATGGAATTGGGGATATCTGCAATATTGTCACGAATATTATTTAAACCTGAGATTTGCACAAAGTACTACAATATGTGGCTGAAGTGTCATATCAAGCCACCACGTCATACAGGGATTTCAATTAACCTCGTACGATCAGGAAGTGGGCGCAAGCGTGGGACATTTTTGGGGAGTGGGTATTAGGGATATAACTCGGGTGTTAAACAATAAGTTCCAATGGATCTGGAAAGTGATCTGGCACAACAATTGATGAGCTTTCACCACGATCCGGCGTTCAACTGATGACTTCGCGGTATACTCCATCAGTCAGATGAATAGAACGACCAGGAACCATCATATATAACCAGATAAAATCATGGATGTAACTTGTAAAATGGAGGATGATTCCTTGGGACCCGCCGAGAGCACGTGTTTCAGACCAAAAGTTTTGTAAATCTCTTCGTTTTTTGGCCTAGCACTGGGCGAAGAAATTATTTAAAAAATATTAAACCTAATTCTAGCCCGTAACAACGTAGACATTTACATTAACCTAGAGCCCTGTTCCAGCTGTCAGCACAGTTTTGTCAGCAGGACCTCTAACCTCTCCTCCAGAAAACTAACATCAGCGCCATAATCGCCTCTTGTTTGTGCTAAGCAAAGGGAACTCAAACCTTTACACCATTAAAAAATGTTAGACTGCCATTTCGTGCACTTGCTATTTTTCATCAGCGCAAACAGCAGGCCGTCAGCCCGTAAAACCTCTAGAACTAGTTCCCGGGGAGAGGCTACCGTCCTGTGACGTAGGCGCAACGCGGCCCGCTGATTGGTGCTGACAAAACTCTGCTGACAGCTGGAACAGGGCTTAGGTGAGTATAAAATTACTTTGAAAACTTTAAAGTGTAGGCTTGCGGTTTAAAGGGAATGGACCAGTTTGTCGAAGTTCCAGAAAGCATATTAAATCAATAAAATTGGTCTAAAAACAAGGAAACCACATTTTTTCTTCACTTTGATACGCTAAAAACATAAATATACCTTCTTTTTTACTAATTAAAGACGTCATCAAAATAATAATTGTAATAGTCAGTAAAATCACAAACCTTGATTTAGCTCGATCGTAGACTCGCTGTGAAATGGCATTGAAGGTGAGCCGATTACTGCGCATATGTGACATTCCTTCGACGCGATTCTAGCCGTGTTGTACTGCCGGCAGAACGCAAAATATTGTGCTGCACGCATGGCAATACGGTATCATTAGCCACAAGATACGGTACTGCGCATGTGTGCGGCATACTAGTATGCTTTCTGCACGGCAGAATAACACAGGTTTTGTCTCTGTTGTTTTGTGTACCTATTTTGAAGTGTCCGTGGTATTATCAAGGTAAATATTGAGGCAAATATGACAAAAATATTATTTGTAGGGCATTGATTTCCGTTGATGCTAACTGATATTACTGTGTTGAGTGTATATAATTCATAGCATGCTTAAAAATTGCTTATTTCTTATGCACTTAAAGTTTCCAAGTTAACCAAGGAGCAGAACAAAGGAAAAAAACTGGTGAGGTCATGATCTTCTTAATTTGACAATGAGGCTGGGGGCAAAGTAAAGGACTGGCTGACAATTTTCCATGGACAATTCCAATCAGGATCACATGATTTATCCAGATGCATTTGCAATACTAATAATTTGTTGGCAATGGAAACAGTGAAAATCTGACTCTCGGCCAATCCACATCCAACCAGATTTGGCAGGAGTTCGTGCAGGGATTGTAAAGATTTTCCTTACAGTGCAGAGGTAAAGGATAGTAGATTTCAGAGGGTAAATATTTATTTGCTGTGAGAGAGAGAGAGACCTTTTTATTGTCTTTCATAAAACACACAGACACATAGCCAGCACAAACAGGGCAACCAACCACAGTGACAGAGCTCTCCCCGGCTATGGCACCACCACAACCTTTAAAGGGGAAAGAAAAAATAAACAGAAGCGAGCAAATACAAAACGCAATGAACACTGAATTTATGTTAAATACATCTCAAAGAACAAATATAATCACAGAAAAATCTTAACAAGGATAATTCTAAGTTGAGGGCCCACATATGTTACAGATGCAATAGTAAGGACGAGAGGGGGCAGTGCAAAAATAATTATCAACTAAAAAACAGAGCAAGGCTTTCCGCAGTAATGAGCACAGATCAAACTCAAGTCTATGCTCACATCATTATTATTTCTTATATATATTAACGACCTTCCCGACGTAGTCCAAGCTCAGACCAAGATCTTTGCCGACGACACAAAAATATACGCACCATGTAACGGACCAGCCCCATCTGAAGTACTCCAGGCAGACATCGAGCGGGTAATGAAATGGTCCGAAACCTGGCAACTTCCATT
Organism: Lepas anatifera; assembly: GCA_034440635.1. Taxonomy (NCBI): domain Eukaryota; kingdom Metazoa; phylum Arthropoda; class Thecostraca; family Lepadidae; genus Lepas; species Lepas anatifera. The sequence goes on along the minus strand of JAOTON010001136.1, from coordinate 1,424,641 downwards.
CAACCAAACCAAATGCACAGTACTCCATTTAGGACCCAACAACAACCACCACCGATACCTCATGGGCGCCACAAACCTTCTGGTCTCCACGGTTGAGAAGGACCTCGGTGTTCGAGTTGACTCTGATTTGAAGTTCCGCGACCAAGCAGCGTCAGCAACAAAAAAGGCAACCAGATACTAGGTTTGATTAAAAGATCTTTTCGCAAAATTGATTTGACAACACTCCCGATTTTGTACAAGACACTGGTGCGCCCACATTTGGAATATGGCAACCTGACCTGGGGACCATTCAATAGATGCGACCAGAAGATGATTGAACGAGTCCAGAGGAGAGCCACAAGAATGGTCCAAGCATTCGGCATAAACCTTACAATGAGCGTCTGCAGGAACTAGATCTTCCATCGCTCTACTATAGGAGAATACGGGCGACATGATCAGGGTGTATCAAATCCTGCACACCTCCCTGGATGTTGACCCTGCCAGATTCTTCTCGGTTGACAGATCCGCTCGAACAAGAGGCCACCAGCTGAAACTTATAAAACCAAGAGCTCATTCTCGCTCCCGGCTTAACGCGTTTGGAGTTCGTGGTTGTGAACGACTGGAACAGCCTTCCCGCTGAGGTTGCCTGCGCCCCTTCAACTATTGCGTTCAAATCGAGGCTAGATGCTTTCTGGATCGATATAAAATATCACATCCCCGACACAGACTAGGATCAAAACGCCACACTAGGAGCTCGTTGTGACCGGACTTCATAGGCCTTAACTGGCCTCCAATCTCCGTTTTCTACTAGGTACTAGGTACTAGGTACTAGGTATCTGAACAGCGAGACAAATTATGAGGTTAGTAAAATCAAATCAACAAACCAAAAAACTACTAAAAGCGAAACAAAAACAATAACAGCACATATACAACAGAAAAAGCAGAGATAAATACAGAAGATACCGGAAACATACTTAAGAAAAACTAAAAAGACAGACAACCAAATCATGCGCAAAGTCAACATCTTACTCGTGCACCTGTGACAGCATTATATAGCAGCCGGGCAACACCGTGAGCCGGCCAGTGAGTGAGAATGAAATAAAACAGTATCAAATTCTAGACAATACTATTCATTAAACAAAACTATTATTCATGAAAATTTGGTTGTATGCACATTGGTTTAAAATTGTAAATTTCTCCATTTTTTGCTATGGTTTCCATTCCTTATTTTCTAATTTTAAAGTATTCCTTGTCACCAGCTTCTGGTGAAAAGGGGTATGAGGTGGCTTAGTGGATAGCACCCTTGTCTTCTAAGCCACCGGTCCCGGGTTCAAGTCCCGGCGGAGCCCCTGAATAAGTCGATCTGATTCCCAAAATCCCTTCCAACAGGGTGAGAGTTGGCGCCGCCGTATGACCCTGGCAGTTGGTGCGTCGTTAAACCTCTACAATTATTATTATACCAGCTTCTGGTATTGTTTGCCCTGGCTCAACTGCTACAGAACCAACTTGAAAAGTTCGTGATAACTTTTTTCAAAATATTGCTCAGGTGTCCCAGTGCTGTGCTTCCTGCTTGCTGCAAGCCTAATTGTAGTCCTGATTGTGTAAAAACGGTAGGGTTTTAATAATTATGCTCATTCCTAACCTGTTTTACAATTTAGCATTTTGTCCGTAGAAACTTTAATGGAGGATCCTTCCCTATTGTAATATTCTATTATTGGATCTTCCATGGAAGCGAATTTGTCCACAGAACTGATGTACAAGCAGCAGAAGCTGACAGCAGGCTGCGGGTGGTGGTAGGTGAATTTTCTGTTATTTTGTCTTCCCTTTTCTGGTCTCCTTGCTGCCAAATGCTCTCTGATGATTATTAGGTTTATTTATTGGTGATGGTTTCACAAATTGTTTAACAAATATTTCCATCGAGCAAGGTAAAGGTAAATACGACACAGATTTTTGCACATAGCAATGGAGACACAAATGATATTGTTTTATTCTTCCATATCTGGTTCTCATTGCACCCTGTTCATATATTTTTATCAAATCTTTATGTAGACTTCAAGGAAATGTAGCACATGTTTGATGTGATTTTGGCTGAGATGGCTGGTGGGGTGTTTCATTTGTACCTTATGAAAAAACATTGGATTCCATGTCATTTCCACTTCTCCCCATTTCAGTGTTCAAAAGGGTGCAGTGTATGCCCATTTTAACCAAGTCTGAAAAGCATGGCAGCAGGCCAGACGAGTCGCACCAGCCATCTAAAATTTTCTCACAAATTCGCAATGCCAGCCACCTAAAATTCACAACAATCTGCAAAATACCAGTGAGATAAATGCACTCATCCCTACCCACACAATGCAATACTGCCTCCGTTATAAGTTAGTTTGATAAGTCCCCCTCCTGTGTCTTTATAACCATTCATAGATTATTCGTTTGGTTGTCAGTGTCACCTCCCTCTCACCAGTCTCGCATTTCACATGAAGTTTATGTGTGTTTGTTGTATGTTTTGTTATGTCTTACCATTTCGACTTTGCTGGGTTTTATGACTTGAAATCAATGTGATTTCTAGCTTTTCCAACAATATCAAACAAGATTTGTAGATCTTGCACTTAACTCCATGTCTCACTTGACTCACTTACAATCTGATTCATGACCAGCCACAGAAGGAGGATGTCGATCATACAGCTTGGTGTGCTTACAAACTTATTTGCTGTGTTGCTTTATAGTGTTGCATTTTTTTCACACCGAGAGTACTGGGGATGCTCGATGACCAGTCTCCGCCGAACTGTGGAAGCCCTGCTGCTAAAGTACCCCTCCTTGACGTGGGAGATGGAAGCGGGCATTTCCCAGCAGCTTCCACCCTCAGCCAGCAGCCAACCTGGTACATATGGTGCCTCTGTGGAAGGTATGCCCATTTTTTTAAATTATTTGTTTTTGGTAGACTAAACACTGGCTCCGCCACTGTAACTGATGGTTATATATCAGCTATCCAGCTGAGTCGGTCAGAAGGTGTGCTTAACTGTAACTTCAGCACAAGAAAAGTAATTTGAATAGCTACAGGCTCAGCAGCAGACTTCAGCAAGATACGCATCAGCATTAGCAAAGCCAATGTTTTGCTTCCGGAACATCATGATTTGTCTATTCAGTAATAGCTTTCACAGGCTGGCCTGCTTGCGTTAATTAACTTGCGCAGGCAGCTGTGTGACGCAATTACGTTTAGACCCATCTTCACTGCAGAAAATCAGTGCTTGAATATACATAATATTACAAGCATCAGCAATGGAAAAGCAGATGTGTGCGAGATTGAGCGGCCGAGGTTTGCGCGGTCGTGCGGCCGAGTTTTGCGCGGTTAGCTCTGGAGGGTGTCATGCTCCTTTTTTTGCCACACACCTGTGACTTGTATGGTTTTATTTCTCGTAGTGCTTTGAATTTTTTACCTTGTTTTGAATGTGCTGTTCCCGCGTCCGTGGCCGCCTTAGCGTTATTTTAGGGATCGCTATAGGGCGGTCACGGATGCGGGACCTAGGTGTTATAGGATGATGATGTAATATACTTGTATGGGTTCATAGGTCCTAGGTTGTCTTTTATCCTCCTTTTTCTTATCGCACTCTGTTCTCCTTTGTGAGTGTTTGGTATGTTAAATATGGATATGGGATCATACATGTGTGCTTTCACATCGGACATTGTTACCATGACTCCAACGGATAGGTATATTTCTTGACTGGAGGAAAATTTCATAGACCTCTCAAATAAAAGATATGGGACACTGGCTGGCATTCACTAATCGGTTACTAAAATACGGAGTGGGCACCGGATTTAGTGCCGCAGAGCTATCGTAAATCTTTCATTTCATTTCAATTTATATCTACCCTCGGTACAGTGCTGGTATGCACACTCCTATCACTAGCAACAACTCAGCGTTACAGATGCCAGCCAATGCCCTGTCGGTAGGATCCCTGCGTCTGCCACGACCCAGTAATTGTTTTGCACAGCTAAAGGCTGAGGGATGCCTGACTAATATATTTCACGGAAGATAATGTAAAAAATGTTATTTTGCAATATCGAGGTTGTTTTGCATTTATCATATTATGTAAATGCCCCACACACTGCCTAACGGGCGAATTTCTTCTCCCCTTGGTTGTCGAGATCTCAGGGGCGCTTTAGGACTCCCTCCACTGCGTGTTGACGCCAGACTCCTCTCCACTGCGTGTTGACGCCAGACCCCTCTCCACTGCGTGTTGACGCCAGACCCCTCTCCACTGCGTGTTGACGCCAGACCCCTCTCCACTGTGTGCTGACGCCAGACCCCCCCTGCACTGCGGGTTGACGCCAGGCCCCTCTCCACTGCGCATGTTAACTAAAAATAATGTGCCCGTTCTACCAACGTCGCCCTCAACTACTTGGCAGTCCTCGACCCCTGATCCGGCCAGGACCATAGGCGGGATCCAGGATTGCCGATCGGAGGGGGCACCATCCGGGGGGCGCCACCCGGACCAGGGGGCGCCACTTATGACCGGCAAAACCTATCAGGTGGGCGCCAAATCCTATCGGTGGGCGCCGACTTTCGTATCCTGGGGGGAGGGTGGGAAGCGACATTTCAGGGGGCGCCATCGACCTTTCAGGGGGGCGCCGAGGGTCGATCGGGGGGGGCACGTGCCCCCTGGATCCGCCTATGGCCAGGACTACTGAACTGAACACGACTGATGAATACCTCTTGGAAGTAACTCATCTTCAAAAATCGGTCGGGACATGCAAGGTAGAAATGTTGACCCCAAACAAAATTATGCGTTTTAACTTTTCAGCAACTCCGCCTCCCCGTGCTCACCGAGGCAGCAGTGACCTGCGCCATGCTCTACCACGCCGAGACGCGTTGTATGCCACTGCGCCTCCAGAAGGGCACGGGGGAGCTCGGGGCGCTGAACCGGCCCAGGCGCTGCCAGGCCTACCGCCAGTGCATATTGTGGAGGTGAGGCCCTGTGAGCCATGGAATCAACGGTGGCCATGTTAGTCTTAAAAGTCCCTCCTAGTGCAATTATCTCCAATAAACCCAATCACTGTCTTAACACACGGTAATCTTGAAGTAGACACCTCAATCACAGCACATGGTGTTTCACTCTGATCCAGGTGGGGCAGGCTTGGTCGCGGGACGCGCAAACCGGTGCCGACATGCGTGGTGGCTGCCATACGCAGCAAATGGCCGGACCCGAACGGGGTGTACATCGTCTACAAGGAGCTGGCCGACGAGATCCTGTAAAGGTAAAAACTGTCCCATCCATAAAAACGTGTGTATCAAAATAACGCGTAAATGAGAACCGCCAAATCACACACACCCGCGACCCTCACACAACTGCAAAGTAGAACATAACACCTGCGAGTACAAAGAGAGTGACACGTAAATGAGAACCGCCAAATCACTCACACCCGCGACCCTCACACAACTGCAAAGTAGAAAACAACACCTGCGAGTACAAAAGAGAGTGACATGTAAATGAGAACCGAAAAATCACTCACACCCGTGACCCTCACACAACTGCAAAGTAGAACACAACACCTGCGAGTACAAAGAGAGTGACACGTAAATGCGAACCGAAAAATCACTCACACCCGCGACCCTCACACAACTGCAAAGTAGAACACAACACCTGCGAGTACAAAGAGAGTGACACGTAAATGAGAACCGAAAAATCACTCACACCCGTGACCCTCACACAACTGCAAAGTCCAACACAACACCTGCGAGTACAAAGAGAGTGTGAGAAGACATTTCCAATGGGCATCAGAGCCAGTACAAATCAGCAGGATAAGCACGATGCAACTCGCGACAAGTACATGCATCTGAATCGTTTTACACTATTTAAATCTGTAACCATCCACCGCCTCACCCCGGACTGAGAGTGCAACGGGTCCAGGGGTAGCCCTGCGCCACGGCACCAGGCCCGAGCCACGGCACCGGGCCTGCGTCCGAGACTAAGTAGACGCAGGACGCCAACAGACACAACACCGCCAGATTAAAGTCCAAACCGGCTCCTTTCCGTTCTGACTGACTCTAGAGCAGCCTTGGTTTCCTCTGCTCCAGGTGCTCGGTGCACCAGGCTGAAGGGATGCCGCCCCTCGGTCTCCTGGCTCAGAGGCTCGACCACAACGTTTACGGCTCGTCGCTGCAAGAAAGCGTCCGGCAGTGGGCGGATGTGAGCGTGCTTCTTGGCAACCTTCAGAGGGCGCAGTAGTATGAACGCGTCGCTCACCCTGCTGTACACGCGCACGGTCCTGCCGCAAAGGAGAACATATCGTCACATACACAGCTTTAACCTTGAGCGGGGCTATGCAGTTGGCAAGATGCAAGTCCAGAATGCTGGTTGTAGTCCTGACAGTGTAATGTTAAGTCCAGAATAGTCCAGAATGCTCATTTTATTTCCTGCAGGATAATGCGAAGTCCAGAATCAGCATTCTAGTCACAAAAGTACAATGTGAAGTTACTTAATTTTGTTACGTGCTGGTGGGCGTTGCATGGCAGAGGCCATGCAACGCCCACATGGCCTCTGGGTTCATCATTCACGGAAATATCGAGTTCCAACACAAATGACATATGGAGTACCGGGTTTTCCGACCTGCTTTACAACTTGGTTATCTCAGTTAAAATCACGTTGAGAAGGTGCCACATTCCCTTTGATATGCCTTGACGGTAACATTTGGGATATTTCAGGGGAAAAGCAAAATAAAGGTCACGGAGTGAAAAATAATGGCTCAAGATACTTTTTTCCTATCCAAACCCAATATTTACTCTGAACTCAACTGGTTCTGTTTGTGAAAGTTGAAGCCCCAAAATTTTGCCTACAGGGTAAAAAAGGAGTCGGGGCATAAGGGAGGTCGACCGCTTTGGGGGAGGGGGTAAAACGTTTCATCTCGAGCTTTTCCGTTGGGGGGCACATACCTTTTTTGCCCCCCGAATTTCCATAGGTTACCTAGTTTCATACATCGGTTTAGAAAACAAAAGTATGCCAAAAATTGGCCCTTCTTGTGGTAAGACTTTTAAAAGGCAAAGGTGGGACTTACTTTACATATATTTCCTCCTTGGTCCACAATATATTAGTTCGCATGTGAAAATGTGGCCAGGTATTATAGATGAGATGTCCCATTCAAAGTATAGTTTCTAGGCTCCATCGTCCGACTAGCTTGAACAGTACTTCACACAGGTAACATTTATCTTTGTTGCAATATATTGAAAGCAAGCATACTGGTTAGAGATGCCGGTTCTTACGTGGAACTTCTCGACGGATCCCTCTGAGTGCTGCGCACACCACCAGAAGTGGTTCTTGACCGGGGTGATCCACCGTAGGAGAGGCTTGCAGGCAGAGCTTTGAGAAGCACGTTGCCGCAGACGGGGGGGCAAGGTTTTTGCCTGCATGCCAGACGTCATACGAGTACTTGACCTCCGGCCGGCTCCTCTCTGAAAGGCAATTGTTTCTTGGTAAACCATAATTACGCGTCAAACACTAGAATGAAATCTGATGATTGGCTCCAAGTGATTTCTTCATCGGTTTAGTTTACCGCTACCATATGTGCATTAGGGCGCGCGTTACAATACTTTTTCTACTCCTTCTACTTATTTTTATTTTTTATTAGGGCCACTCCCAACAGGCACACTTGCCCAATTCCAGGGAGTATTGGCATGGGTGTTTAAGGATCCTCTCCACCGGGTTAGATCGGACACGGAAGGCGGTTTCCCGCCGTGGGGATTGAACCCACGTCAATCCATGCTATCCGATCCGTAGACTGGCAACGAAGCCACTGGGCCACCCCGGCCTTATAAACACAAATATAAGGGCAATCGTACATAAAACCGTCATTTTCTGGCGTTTCAGCAACGAATTTTCACTTTTTAACCCTCCCCCAGTGGGGCGGAAGGGTGCTGACTAACCCCCTACATATTTTTCGTCGTCGCGTAAAAACGGCGGCGCCAAGCGCCACCGTACTTGGTACAGCTTATAATTAATCAAGTCGGCAACTTTCCCTAAAAAAAATGAAATCGGGTCATGTCGGGGCAGGTCACCATGCCAGGTCAAGTAACCTCACTTAAAAATTGTTTGGGATTACATAACTCGGAACTCGGAGTAGCGTTAATTTATCAATTTGCAACCTTTTTTCATATAATGGGCGCACCGGGGGCTACAAACTATGTTTCGGTATTTTTTATATTGTTGACCTAAGGTCAGGTACGAGTCATGACCTCTCCATTGGAAACGCGTGGGAAAAGCGCAAATTTGCCGAAAAAATGTTTCTTTTTCTGTATACAAAGCTTGTTTTGACCTGTGACCTCTGTGAGATCATTTGGGTCTACTTATGCATGTTTTGAGACTCATGTCAATAAATGCGCAGTAAACGAAACGAAAAATATGCATGACAGATGGTGTATTAGATTTAAGGTGCATGACACATGCTAATAACAAAAACTCTTCCGATGATGTCCCCATTAAATTGAGGGTAAAGCACCATGGGAGACCCCAATGTAGGATATGCGGGCTTGATGCGGCAGAGAATAGCAATACCAAACATTTTCAGGTCAGGTAGAAATGTCTGCCCTAATGTCAGGTAGACATTAGGGCAGCCGAGATCAAAGAAAGCAACATAGTGATAAAACGGGCATCAGATTTCATTTTTAGCTCTTAATTTGTAAAACTAGAGCAAATGAAGCAAAACTATGCATTATTGGAGCCCTCTCATCATTGCAAGGACAAATGTGTCACTATGTCAAGTCAAATGGTTAACAGCAGCACTGAAATCATTTTCAGTGTAGCACGAGAAGCAAATGGTGCTATTGGAATATATGCAAATCAACAGACCAGGCTTATAGTGCACTCGAGAGGATTTTTCGTAAATAAGAATATTTGCTGGGATACATACCCAGCAAATGACTTCGTCGGAATCCTGGACGGGCCGGTAACCGGTGTCCAGGAAGGACTGTCAGCCCGAGCCCTGAAGCGACTGGCAGCTGGTGCCCTCGACAGGCTGAGAGCCGGTGTACAGGGGGGTCGGCAGTCGATCCAGCAGGCTCCACGGCATGACACCGGCACCGGCAGCATGGAGTGCCCGCCTCTCAGCTGCTCAGCAGGAGCTGGCTGCAGATCATACGGTAAATGGCAGAGTAGTAAGAATGCAATGCATTCTTTTCACTTCCAGTTGACACAGGAGCCACACTGGTGGGGTTATGAAAAATGTGCACGATACAAGGATGAGACATGGCAAAGTGAAGCACGACACACAAACATGAATTGGGGTCTAATGGCACCCGATTCCATATGTAAATAATGTAATTAGAAGTGATGGAGCGTGCTACCAAAGCAGACTGCATGACTGCATTAAGAGGGGTTGCCAAAAGAGGATAACATCCAGCAGATGTACACAACAAACACCAAACTTACATCACAATATCCTCCGCACTGGATAGATGAGATTGTAGGATACCCAAGGAAGCAGCACAGGAAGTACTGCACAAACGAATATTCAACAAGCAAAACAAATTATTTTACAAAAACTTGTAGGTTCAGGGGAATACATTTCATACTGACCATGATTGATGGGACTGCAGTTGACTTCAAACGGTGAGGTTAGGTTCACTCAGCTTGAAGTGTTGGCGACATATGCCGTGGGTGGCAAGCACCTTTGTTGTTTTAGACGCGGCCATCCACTTCTTCCTTATGGCAGGTCTGGCAGGAAACCTGGAATATAAGGCTCTAGTGAGTTTTGAACTGAACGCAATATGGCATGCCACAAAGAAACCCCACTTGACACTTTAATTTGACAGAATCCATGATTTGAGGATATAAAGGATGTTTTCCCTCCATACTCATTCATTTCATATACAGGTTCCTTACAATGCAAGAGTGATCACAAGACCGGTTGCCAGTGAGGAAGAGTAAAAGAATAGAGAGGAGATGTATGTAGAGAGGAAGAAAAGAGAGCAGCGTATGTGGTGTTTAAAACAATCACAATCTCACAGAGGCTGGGGCTAAATAAGACATTGGATAGGACCAATTCTAAGGTTATGATCAGCTTGCTGTTCTACATACACCATATGAAAAAGGAACAAAAACATTCCATCCTGCAGTAAGTCACTATACATCAACCATGGCCTTTACAGTGGATGGCCCTGGAGAAAAAATATAACCAAAAATGTATGAAAATACCAATAAAACCAATGTAAGCAGCACTATTTTTCTTCCACATGTGCAGACAATTTTGGGTACTTGGCATCACAATTATTTTAGGTAGCTGGTATGACTTTTGTCAGGATTACCATCTGAAGTATGGCATATCATGGAGTGTGGCATATTTAACAAGATCTCATTGTTGCAAGGGTTCCCCAGGAATGGTGGTAGTGGTGAGAATTTTGCACCAAACAAGGGACAAAATGCACTGACCCTTACCAGAAAGGAGGAATTTTTAGGGCAGAACAAATAAACATTTCTCTTTGTTACCCACCTAATCTCCTCTGTAAATTTGGAACTATAAATCGGTGCAGCTTTGCTCCATTGGAGCAAATTTAGTCAACTACCAAAAAATTTATGTTATTCAATAGAAATGTTTTGACCTGATGTTCTTGTCAAAACCATTCTTGGAGGAGAGAGTCTACCATGTACATTGCATATAAAGGAGGGCTATAATTTAAGTGACCTTATTGCCGAAACATTTTCTAAAATACCTTGTGTAGCCTAAAGATGTTCATATTGGTCTCAAGTTTTGTCTGTGGAATGAATAAATGAGAGTCTTATTACTTCGCACAAATTTGAATAACACTAGTACAACTTTGACCACCTTTTGATAAAAAATGGCAGAGGCCAGTATTTATACACTTTCCTGTCAGTGATTGTTGAAGCTCAGCTTCTTGCTTACAATGTTCCAAGGTTATCCATTGTTAAACACCAAAGTAATGATGAGTGAACTGCAAGTCAGGCGAAATTACACAATTTTACATTAAATTGTGCTTATCCTTGTTTCTCGCATACCAGAATGTTGTTGGTACCAGATACTATCTTACATGTTTTAAAAATTGCACCACTCACACCAGGCTTAGAAGGGAGACAAGCACCAGCAAGAGATCATAAAAACACGACTGGCAGAGCGAGTAGGGGAACTGGATTAATCTGCCCAAGACATAATCTGCCCGAAACAAACTTTCACTACTACCTTTCTTTGTTATAAGGGGGGCCCAATTAGTAAGGGGGTGCAATACACACTTTCCCCTATAGTAAAGTGCACCAGTCTGCAAAGTCTGACAGCAAGCCAGAGAAGTTGCATCAGCCATCTAAAACTCTCAGTGCCACATTGTCAGCCCCCTAAAATTCACACCCATCTGCCAGTGTGCAAAGTATGGCATTTTCAACGAGATCTCGTCAGTGCGAGTGCCCTTGGAGACAGGAGCATGTGGTGCGAATGTTATCAACCTGGTGTGAATTTGTGAGACTTAGGCGAGGAAGGTGACACTGGAAACCAAACAAATAATGTCAAAATTGTTATAAAGACATAGGAATGAGCCTTAATATATCGATCTATCTGAACCAGTGTGCAAGGTATGGCATTTTTATGAGATCTTGTTGGTGTGAATGCCCTTGGAGCCAGGAGCAAGTGGTGTAAATTTTATCAATCCTGTGCAAATTTGTGAGACTGGTGTGAGGAATGCGACACTTAAACCAACAAATAATGGCTGAATGGTTATTATGACACAGAAGAGGGCCTTATAAAACGTCCTTAATTAACTAACTAATAATAAAGGTAACATTGCAACTTTTGGGTAGGAATGGGTACATTTTTCTCCCTGATATGTGGCAGATTGGTGTTAATTTTTGGAGACTGGTGATGTGAGAATTTTAGATGGCTGGTGCGACTCATCTGGCCTGCTGCCACACTTTGCAGACTCGTATATGAATAAGTTTCTCCACCGAGGACATGTTCAGGAAAGAGTCTGCACCATTCTTAACCTCTCCAGTCAATATTTGAGGCATTGTGAAATAAAATAATTAAGTTGTCAATGTAACCTTACTTAACAGAATAATCTCCCTGGAAATAAATAAAGTGCAAAGAAAAAGTACCTACCTCTAACATATTAGAGGGAATTTGGTAATTTCATTATCAGTTTTGAAGTGAGATACAAATGCATTAGATCCAATATACAGTTTGACTAGCTTTGAATCGTATTTCAAGTAATGTTGGCTAACCGTACATAACCTATAATTGTTGAAAATCCTTGGAAGCCATAATGACCTGCTGTCTTCGTTCTTTGACGAGCTCGATTGGAGTCTTCACTCGGCCTTTCTCAGGAAGACCAAGCGATAAGTACAAAGAGGCACTGGTCTTGTCTTTTAATGGGATTACAGCACTTAATTCCCAATTCCCAAAGCCAGAAAATTCAATCCTCGTCCACATACTTGGCACCTTGCCCAACCCGCCGGTATGTATGGCCTTGAACCCGCCTACTCTTCTTCCTGTATTGTGTTCGGGAACACAATCACAATAGAGTTGACTCGTACATCAATATGAAGGGAAGCACTTACCCTACTTACAGCACACAGTAGTGATTTATAATGATGTTAGTGGTAATTAAAGCAAAATATAAGGAGACCACTCAAAAAATTTTATGTTTTGCCCGAAAATTTCTTCATTTGTATTATTTTCTGCAGATATTGCAAGTTAATAGGGTTAGAAGCATGATTAAACTAATCAAGTGCCTAAATTTGGCAGATATGGGCCCACAACTTCAATCAATCCTTTATTTTTGTGGGCCCACAACTTCAATCAAACATATAATTATAATTGGTTAGTTTTTTTCCGTCATTTTAATTGTTTTGTTAGGCACGTTTTGGATGATCTGTCTGCTCATTTTATTTTGTATTGCTTCTCTCTTTTGTTTTTTTGCTTTGTTTTTGTGTTATTTCTACTGACCAGCATTATTATTTGTCCTAATCTCATAACATACAAATATCACAACATACTCACCTTGTGCTGTACTGTATGACTATTGCTTGCCTCTCTCATGTTTCTTATCTGCTGTTCATGTCCTTTGCCTCTTCACCTGTCTATATGGAAAATGAAATAAAAAATTGATTGATGTATTTCTTCTCTAAATAGCTGGACTTGTAATGCGTATTGGGTCGGCACTAGAAACTGGAGAAAATCCGTGACGTAGGTGTGAGGTCATCACCTGGTATGATGTCACACAAGCGAGGAAGAAAAATGTTTTGCTGGGCGTAAATTGCGGTGAACCTGGCGCCTCATTTTCAAGCGCTTGCGCGAACAACGGATTTGTCTGTTATCCAGTGTGTTTTCATGACAGTTTTGTGCAGGTGTAAGACACGAATCTTCGATTATTTCACTCTATTTTTCTTTTTAGTTGCTTGTGATAGTGGTATTGTTGCTCTTCTTTAAATTATCCTCACACATAAAAGGATGGGAATGACATGATATTTTGGATAGCTTCTTGATGTATGACCAATTTATGGCTGAATTCCAAGATTTCTAGGACGTCTTTCAGTAATTTATGTTCCCAAACATGCATAAATAATATTTTAGCAGCATGGCCCATACTAGAGATTAAATTCTTGTGAATGATAGGTGTATTGCTTTGTAGTGCTTAGGACAGATGAAGGGAACATGAGTTACAGATAAAACAAATGTAAAATAAATTTGATTTTGCACCCAACTTCTGTTAATCTAATTGGCTTATATAGACATAGCATTCATGAGCCCTATCTTAGGATTTTGAGTGTTTCATTATGCCTTTTCTTAATGGCTCTGGCTTTTTGTTCTCATGTTTGTTTTAAAGAAGGTACATTTTTGTGTCTTGTTACATTTAAAGCATTTTGAAATATTATTTAAACTCGCTCTCAGCAACACTGTTGAATCACCGCCTTGTGTAACAGTTCCTAGTCCCCAGTTTGCAAAGTATGGCACTTTTGACGAGATCTCGTCTGTGCGAGTGCCCTTTTAGACAGGAGCGAATGGCACAAATTTTACCACCTTGGTGCAAATTTGTGAGTCTGGTGTGAGGAAGGCAACACTAAAAATCAACAAAATCATGTGGGAGAAGGGAAAAACTGAATTCTTCAACCATGGGTGTGTTTTCCTCCCTGTTATATTGCGGATTGGTGCAAATTTTTGGTGACTGGCAGTGCGAATTAGTGTGATAATTATAGGTGGCTGGTGCGACTTGTCTGACCTGCTGCTATACTTTGCAGACTGGCCTAGTCCTATGTTCTTGGGCAGGTATAGAAAACAGGGATGTGCCTACTTAAGATATTTTGACTAATTATTTTTTGGTGCTTTGTGTCATGGGCACAAACGATCTCACATTTTTTACCATGGCCTCTGAACAGTGAAACTGCTTCAGATTATTATGTTCATGCACAATGTTTGTCTCAAACAATGCACCCTTTTGGACAGCATATGGAGAGAATTTTGAATATTTCAAGTTTGATATCCAGCACTGGCTATCTTATAAGAAATTTCGGTTTAAAATATCTGAGTGACTTGGATCTTGGAACTCTGGCCTCAAACTCTGGCAAGGTGAAAAGCTGTGGTAGCTGCTGAAGAATGTGTTATGTTTTATGCTTGCTTTCTTTTTTAATACATGTCTTTTGCTTTTCCAGTAATGTAACATCAGGTGTCACTGGAAGACTTCAGCAAGATCTACATCAAGACCTCAGGATGTACATCCCATCACAAACCAGGAGATAACTTTTTAACACCAGTCAATGAAGGGGCTTGGAGCTGATCAGACACTGGACTAGAAGACACATCTTATTTTCTTGCCAGTTATGAGTGAGAAGAGTGATCTCCTCTTTGTGGCCTGCCATCAGAGCTACCCATTGGTGTATGTGTGGCTGCTGAGCTGGGAACCTACTTGCCCAATCTATAGATTTCTGAGTTCTTAGTCTTACACCACAATGTGGTTAGCTTCTGGTGCCGATAACAGCAAAACAGCTTGCTTGCCAAGTGTAGATGTCGCCACAGCGTAGTCTCAGTGGCGGCATCTACATTTTCTTAGGTAGTGCCATCGGACCCACTTTGGTATTGCACAGTCTAATTCCAAAAAGTGTTCTTCGTCCGTGTTTGAATATCGATGTTCCCTGGAAACTGACTGCGGCAGTAAAATTAACACTTTAACCGTAAATGACCTGGCTCGATTCGTATTTCATTGAGCAGCCGCATCTCGTTTTTCAGTAATTAGCCGCAACATTGACTCGAATTTTAAGTAAGTGTTTTTCTTTCACGCGCGTGACGTGCTTTTACTGCATTTAGAACAGCGTCCTAAACTGCTGCTGCTGGCGAGACCGCCTACAAGGCGGTCGCATTTGTAAGTTGCTTAATCCTCTCAGTGATTTTGAGTGGGCACATTGTCAAAATATGCTTGCGTCACGATTCAGAGCTTCTTTGTAGCTCTTAAATTTTCTGGTTTCCAATCTGTTTACGTGGCATGTGTTCCCTGACGTTGCAGTGTGTGTTATCTTCATCGACGGGAATGATACATGTCAAATGCGTGGCGGCGTGGTAAATGGTATTTTGCAAGGAATGTGTGGCCTGGATTTTTATCCAACATGGATTTTCATGCCTTTTTTCCTCTTCTGCTATTTAATCTCCTTTTGCACTTTTGTTTCACAGGACAAAGGAGAGGTGCATGATACGTGTTTGTCGCTCCTTAGCACGAAAATTTGAAAGAGAAAAATACATCTAGCACGGAAATTACATATAGTTTTGGAAACATAGTTTTTCAAGCTACAACTAAATATAATAGAATATTTGCGCTGGACATGGCTGGAAGTCTCTTCTCGATCCAGGGGGTCCTGGGTAGGTTAACGCTGGTACGGCCATACAAGCCCTATACAAAGCCTATGGGAGACCCAAATTCCAAGGGGTCCTGACTTTCCAACACCCGCGGGATTTCCACCCATGGCGCTGGAATATAAAGTTAACAATGCCCCTGGTCCACAAACGCAATCACGTATTTACACTTTCTCCACACTGCCTAGACGTGCCACGTACTAATCTGACGAAGCCAATTACGATAACCTGAATGGAAAGAAAGTATATGTGTAAATAAGATGTCTCTGATAACCAGGGCTGCCAAGACATACAGTGAGACGCCAGGTTTTGCGTCGAGTGAATGAAAAAGCTGACGCTCCAAGGGGAAGGGGGTGCGCTGGGGCGGTTCTAGTCGGAAACTGGGTGCAGGGTAAAAGGGATGAGTAGTTCTCAATCGGGGGGGGCATATACTCCGTTTACCCCAGGGGCGTAGCCAGAATTTCGCTCAGGAAGGGGTAGCACCCTGAAAAGGGCCCTTGCGACAGCCCCAAAAGGGCCCTGATGGGTAAAAAGGGCCCTCCTCATGTTACAGAATAAAGTGCTGAAGAGGGCTTAAGAGGGCCCTGTCTGGTATAAAATTCCAAATTTAGCCACAGAGCATAGTGCGGACGAGCCGCCCTTCGCGCGACTCGTATCCTCAAGGGGCCCTCAGGGAGGAGCGGCTATCCCTTCCGCGGTTGGCTACGCCCCTGGGTTACCCTGTTTGCAGGGGAGGGCAAGATAAACATTAGAAAAGCATCAGTTGCATTTCAGGGGACCAATAGGATAGGCGTATCCAGGATTGCCAACCTGGGGAGGGGGACACCTCCCCGAGGAACGCCACTTTTGAGCCGTCAAAACCTATCAGATGGGCGCAAAATCCTACCGGGGGCGCTTATTTTCGCGTTCGAGGAGGGAGGGCGGGTGGTAGGAAGCGGAATTTCAGGGGGTGCCATCGACCTTTTAGGGGCGCCGTGACCATTTCAGTGGGCACCGAGGGTTAATCGAAAGGAGGGCACTTGCACCTCTGCTCCCTGGATCCGCCTATGGGGGAGCCAAGAATCGTTTGTGGAGCCCAAGAATCGATTGGAGGAGCCAAGATTAGTTTGAGAGGATCTTTCCGCTTTGATCTGTCAGATGCATCCATGGTGGACCTCCACTTTGCACCTCGGCAGCCTGGATACTTGCTGAGCTGAAATAATGTTCGTGAAAATTGAAAAGCTGGCATCTCTAGCTGGTTTAAAAATTGCTAGCAGATGTCACTAGCTTCGGTGTTTGCGTTCGTAACTCTGTGTCTCATTTTTAAATCAAATTGAACGTGAAGCTTGCGTCCAAATGCTATTTCAAAAAAAACAAATTATCGAGATATTCGTCATATTTGTCTTCCAATTTTGTTCTATATGTATCGAAAAAACATAGATAACAATCGTTTCGGCACATCTCCCCAAACACCGAACGTGCTCATTATCCAGTTTCTAGCAGGAGATGGCCATCTGGAAAAACTGCACTTGGAACAGACTACAAGTACCTATTAGTGGATCTGGTCTAAAAATAAAAAAATTGAGCATGAGTGTCGCTACTTGCATCCCTTATATCCTCTTATATTATACTATTGCGCAATTCAAACGACCAAAAGAGAAATATACATGTTTTTAGTCTCAAAACACTTTACAACTATGAACACACTGCAAGCGTACTTCATTCTGTCCATCACTATCTGTTAGATTCTGGCGCAAAGCTCGCGAAAGCTCATAGCACTGAGCCCACTAGCGCCACCAGACGGGAAACGCCCAGCAAAAACTCCAGTTTCTAGTGCCGACCGCGTATTGTTGGACCAGTTGTGCCCGAAGGAAACGCATGTGTTGCGCCATCTTCGTCGCACCTTCAAACGGGCATATCGCAAGCTGGCTCACTGGTTAGCATGACATTTCCCGCTAGTGGGCGGGGCTCAGGCCTAAGGACCAATCAGATTGTTGCAACCATATGGAAGGTATTCCTTTAGGGTTTGAAATAAGCCAATAGGCCCCTTTATTTTGATGTTTAAAGTGTGCGGAAATTTTATATAGAGAGCTTTGAGTAAAACTAAATATGCCAAAAGTGATTCCTGCACCTGCTCTACAAAACTGCTATCTCAGTTCAAAACACGTTATAAAAGTGGGACACTCCCTTTAATAATGTGTTGCTTGGTACGTCTGATGCTTTGATTAAAAAAAAAAAATGCTGATCTCGTAGGAGTTGGTTTTGTGGGTTTCTCAAGTTGGTTTAACTTCTGTTAATACAGGTAATTTTAATATCTGGCATGCCTTTTAATTTTGTTTTTGTATTTCATGTGCATATTATGTTTTAGTACGTGTAGTTGTTTTCAAGGATGCTTCTGATCTGGCATGAGCTGTTTTCCCTTTTTGTTGATGAATTTTGACCTCTTTTTATCTGAATTTGGATGCCCACGCTCAGCAGAAAAGTAATTTCAGGATACTGGCAACAAACGATGGCAGCATTGGAAAATATGCATGTTAGATTATAGTTGTAAAGGTCACAAGTCAGTGATCTTGTTTGACCTGTGATGTGCCTGATGACCTCAAATAACCTTTTCCACCAAACAGTCTAAGGTACGTACGGCAGCTTGGAAGCTTTCTATAGATATTTCCATGAATTTACGAAATTTTACCACCCTAGGTCATGACCTCGGTTGAACTTGTGACTATCAGACCGTAGGAAGACCACAAAGGCAAGAGCTAGACACTGATCAAAGCATAGGGGCCCAAATACCGGCCATCTTCGGATTACAGGCTTATTGACGTGACCTCGACTGGGTCAGATGAGGTCTCCCGAGTTCACTTTCCCTTTGCATATGCTCAAGAGGTCAAAGGTCATCAAGGCATGTGCACTGAAGCTTAGAGCCCGTGTAAGCACCCAGTTCAAGCCACATTGGTGCTCCTAGACCAAGAGCAGCGAGAAATACGGCGAATATATTCTGCAGGCCTTTGAGAATGACCCCATAATATAGAGATATTATCTCCATGACCTGAGAGGACGCAGTCTTGAAAATTTGTCAAAATTTGTTAAATTGAATTTGATTCGCAGATCTTGGACGAAATTGCTCTAGGCCGAGCCGTTTGTCTGACATCGTGAAAACAATGACGAGGGGTAAAAATGGACTCTCGTAGGGCGTGGGTCATGGTAAAAATTCCCACTTGGCCTCCGGGAGTGGTGTAAGATGCCTTGATTTTGAGAAGAATAGTTCGTGTTAAGTCGTATTTCCCGAAGAAGAGTAGTTTTTGGATCATATCCAATTTTCCATAGATCTCCATTGAAAAGGTCGTGACGAGTACCTGACTTATCGACATAACAAGCTCCGTCATAACCGTAGGAAAAGCGAAAGGGGGCATATGGCCCCACTTAACTATTCTTAACCCGCGCCCCACCGGGGGTCCGGCGCCACCTTCGCCCCACCGGGGGCCATCGATGGCCCCCCCTCTAACTCCGAAAATATGGGCGTTAGCGCAAATCTGCAAAGTGCAATAGAAAGCTCGCGTGAATTCAGTAAGAAATTACTTCGCATGTTTTAGTGCTCAGGTCAATGGTTTGACCTCCAGAGGTCAAATTAGGTCAAGATCGGCTATTTTCACTCAAATATGCAATGATTAAGCCAACTGGGCATAACTCTTATGTCATTAGAGCTATTGAGGCCTGGTAAAGTACATTTGATAGCAAATTGCCAGTACTTTTTCCGCTATGTGGAACGTAAAGACCTCCCGCCAGTGGTTTGACCGCCAGAGGTCACCTCGTGACCTAATATGACCTGAGGTCACGAAAGGTCAAAAAGTGACCTTGCCGTATATCAAATGAAAGCCAGTGACAAGACAAACACGATGGTGTTTGTTTCACCGCTCTAGCTCAATTAGGTCAAAAGTTATTGTCAAAATACTGTTTTTGACCTCTGGTGACCTTGGATGACCTTGGAAAAGTCAAAGGGCAAATATGACCCCTGGAATCCGTGAAAGCGTGTCCAAAAACGTTGTTCTGAGCAGTCTGAGTATTTGCAATCATTTTTGTGGCTTTTATATCATGAAATAGCTTTTCCCCATGCTTTTTCAATGGGAGAGGTCGCCTCGTGACCTGACCTCAGGGCACGAAATCGAAAAATCCCGGATATACACCTTGTAGACCCTGGAGGGGTCATGAAGTGTAGGAAGTTTCAAATCGATCGACTTTGAAATGTAGCTCTTACAGAGCTCTAAAGGTGAAGTGAGGTGACCTTGGTTGACCTCGTCTGGTGACCTGACCTTGGGTGACCCGGGGTAAAAAATTTCAGGGATGATGGGAAAATGATGCAGTGAGAGGTAGAGCCCTCAACCGCGGTGCTGCGCCTCGTCGTTTTTCTGCTATCCCGGAAAAACCTTAGGGGGCCATCGATGGCCCCCCGGTGGGGCGAGGGTTAACATTCTTGACCTTTTAGGGTTGACTGGAAAGAAACAGCTTCAAAATTTGCCGCCCCCCATGTTCTGGACGTTTCTAAACCTATGAATTCCGAATTTAGAACTTGTATTCCTTATTGAGCTTACTACGTGATTAGTCAGATCGATCGGTTGAACATTTTCTCATTGGCACTGCCTTCACAAAATTTTGGGGGTAAGTTATTCGCTTGCCCTGGCCTAGTGACCTGACCTGGGATGACCGGGGACCCAAACGTGATATTTGGGAAAAGTTGCGCCAATAACCAGAGACGCGCACGTGGCCGCGTGGCTGTCGCCTTTGTTACAACGGGTGACAACTGTGACCGCCTGGCTGGGGTATATTTGGGGCACATTTCAGGTAGGTTTTTAGCTTTTCTCCACGGAAATTTTGAGTTTCAAGGCAGATGGTATATTCAATACCGGGTTTTCC
Organism: Lepas anatifera; assembly: GCA_034440635.1. Taxonomy (NCBI): domain Eukaryota; kingdom Metazoa; phylum Arthropoda; class Thecostraca; family Lepadidae; genus Lepas; species Lepas anatifera. The sequence goes on along the minus strand of JAOTON010001136.1, from coordinate 1,403,950 downwards.
CAGGGTTTTCCAGCATTCTTTGCAACTCGGCTATCTCGGCTAAAATCACGATGTAAAGGTGCCACATTCCGTTTAACAAGAGTACTCTTTCACAGTGAAAACGTGCCCCGTGAGACGTAAAAGCTTTTAAGCACTAGCGCCCTTTTTCTTTCCTGTCCCCCTATGAAAAGTTGTCAAAAATGCACTGAGCCCTATACAAAGTCGATGGGAGACCCGAAATTCAGGGTGAGTGGGGTTCGGATCAGAATCCACCCTCACCAGTGTAGTGTAATATAGGTATAATCAGGGTAGTATAATGGTAAACCCAAAGCAATATAGACATTGATAAACCCCAGCCCCTCCCCCTCAAGGATCCAACGCACTAGAGACCCTAGAGACACTCATGGAGACACATGCAAGCCATGCAAGGATCTCTCCTGTCACGAATAGTTTTGACTGGTATCGATAATTTGCCCAGGGGCTAACAAACATGCCTGGACTTGGAGGGAGGGGGTTGCGCTCCGGCCAGGGGGTTGCGCTCCGGCTTTTTAGCCTATGCCAAAAATGGCAACCTCAAATCTGGCATTCACCATGGTGATGACGTCAGCGATCGCCTAGAGTTGCTTAGCAACGCATTGTCGCTGAGCATTGTAGAAGACGGGGCTATCAGGAGATAAGTTGCGTGTTAGGGGCAATAATACTGTTTTTTGAGGACGTGGGGTAATAAATCCTGGGTCTACCCCTCGCCAGATGCATCTTGAAACCGTAAAACACTCCACGATCCGGAGTCGATTCTCATTGAATAAATAGGCGGCTCCACCTTGAGAGCAACTGCTTACGTCACAAACGTAAAAGTCTCTATAAATAGAGGTTGCCATTTTTTGAGAGGGGAGCGTTCTACCTCTACATTTAAAGGCCTTGCCTGGAGGTCAGCAAACATGGTGGAGTTCTAGCGGGTTTTATAAAATTAGTTTATCTGACAGAATTTTCCAAAAATTCTTGCATTTTGTTCATTTTGTGCAAGGCCATTTTGTGTGGTGTTATTATAATGCAGCCCCCTCCAACACCAAGCGTTGATACCAGATGTGACGTCACACCTCTTAGCATATCACATGGGAAAATTAAATGATTCAACATCCAAATTTTTGCAAAAAGGGGCCCAGAATCGACGAAGAAATGCTTATTTATTGTATTTGGATAAACTTGATTACTATGTATTTTCACAAATTCATAAGTGGACAGTGTAATTAGCAGCAGTTTGACACACGGCCCAACGGTGAATGAATTCCTTTACGCTCGGTTGACGTCACTCGGGCGTAAAGGAATCTCTCTTGAATATACCTTTGAGTAAAGGTATCTTGGTTTTAATGCACAACAATGTTCTACGCGTATAATGACTGACAGGGTACCCTAACTACTATAATCACGTATAATATACTCTGTTGCCTTGTTATAATGTATGATGTACTACATGGTGTTATAACAGTAATGCAAAGATAGAAGTTTCTATTTTCGTGCTAGCTGCAGATAATAATAAAGGGAAATTATCATAAATTGGTGGGTAGGTTAGACTTATTTTCATTTGCTGCAACCTGCAGCACAATAGCAGCTAACCGATGCAAACAGACAGGTACCAAAGTTGCGAACAATGCTGTACTGGTCCCTGTCACAAGTAGACACAATACATGTTCAGTGTTATTCTGCCAGAAGAATGCATAATAGTATGCGGCATGCATGCACAGTATCATGGACTACACGTCACTGTACTGTGCATGCGTGCAGCATACTAGTACACGTTTTGCACAGCAGAGTAACACAGCTATGAGCTCTATAAAGCTATGGTAGAATACAGCCTTATGTTTTCAAGACCCTGGAATATTAAGTGTCGCCTCTAGCAAAAAGTGGGGTTTCAGTCGATCTTTAACCTGCTGCAACTCGCTGATAATAATAAACTTTCCACTCTAGAACTTCAAGTATATTGGATGTGGTATATTGTTGCTTTTTGCACTAGGTGAAGATTATATTTTCTTGTTTCTCCCTAGGTTTGCTGAAATATGGTATTTTCATGAACAGTGGTGGACAAGACCCCTCTATTCTGATGTCTTTGCCCAAAGTGCACCATTTTGTTTCAGTAGGTGATTGGTGGAGTTAAGATTTTGCTGTAATTTTTTTAAATAGTATGAATTCCAGCATCTTTCTGAGGACACATCCTAAATTGATCAAGCACTCATTGTCATTCCTTATGGCAAGCACTTTGATCCATATATTGTATTCTCAGCATCATGGGTGTTCACAGTGGGGGACAGGAAATGTACCTCCCTCAACTTGTGAATCAGCAAGAATGTCTTCCTCAAAATATGATAACCCAACTTAAGCTTTTTGCATTTTCTCCCCTTACCTGTTCAGATACATGTAGTGGAAAAGTGAACTGTCTCAACAAGTTGTCCTTAATATCAATTTTGTCTACAACACAGTTTGTGATCTTTTAATACAATACTATGTAAAGCAAGGATTTTGGCTGTATAACTCCCAAGTTAATAGTAAATAATCATGCAGTTCTGACATCCATTTTTGTTTTGATTTTCAAAGCAAAATATATTGTTGCAAATGCTTTGTTTCTCTGCATATTCAAACCATATACAGAAATTCTGCCCATTCTAGAGTATGGACATCATTACCAATTTAAAGATGTACACACAAAGCTAAAGAAAAGCCCATTGCTAACTCCACTGAGCCATAGAAGTAGTAAAAAAAGAAGTACCTAATAATAGTTCAATGTTTGGGAGGATAAAAAGAGCTATGTTGTACATAAAACAGATTGTATAGTCCTTTTCTTTTACAATGTTACCTTTCCTATGTACAATGTTTTCCATATATATATATATATATATATATATACATAAATGTATACATATATGCATACATTTACACATCTGTGTGTTGGTGTCTCTCTCTGTGTGTGTGTGGAGAAAATACCCCAGGCTATAACACAATAATGGTAGTTGAGACCAAAATTCGAAATATGAATTCAATCTGCAGTGAAATACTCCAATAAACATTGCTTTGCTTAGGTACCCAGCTGTTGGTATATTGTTTGGAAATAGTTCATGCTGCTAAGATTGGAATGTACAGGATATATCGACATATTCAAAGAACGTTTTTGAAGTGCTTTTTGTTTCTGATGAATCCTCTTTCCCCAGATGAAAAAAATTGGTTAGACTTCATTATTGACAGCCATCATCTCCAAAGTCCATATTGATTAGTTCAATAGATAAAAGTATGTCGCCTGCTGTGAAGGTCCTAGTATGTGGCAACGTTGATGGCCGATTTAATCAGGTATTCAAGCGAGTGGATTCCGTCAACAAGAAGAATGGTCCGTTCGACTTTCTGCTGTGTTGCGGCACATTCTTTGGCGACACGAATGATGAATGGAGTGCGTACCGTAATGGCACACGGCGGGTTCCCCTGCCAACCTACGTGCTCGGGTCCACCAGCTCTCTGCCGCCACACCTGGTGGAGCCCGGCTCAGACGAGCTCTGCCCCGACGTAACTGCCTTGGGAGAGCGCGGAGTTTTTACCACGTCGTCTGGCCTGGGCTTGGCGTATTTAGGTTCCTCACAACAAGCTGCCGAACCTAAAGAGGCCGACGTGAGCGCTCTGGCACAGTCGGTGGCTGCTTCGCGATCTCCCAACATCGACATTCTGGTGACTACGGCCTGGCCTCGCGGCGTGACCCGGTACGCCATGCAACCTGTGGGTGTGTATTCGGAGGAGACGGGCAGTCCGGCGGCAGCCCGACTGCTGCACACACTCCGGCCACGCTATGTATTCTCTGGTGGACTGGCACTGCACTACGAACGGCTGCCCTACCGCAACCACCAGGTGCTGCGCGACCAGCAGAGCCACGTCACACGCTTCATCTCGCTGGCAGCCGCCGGTAACGCCGAAAAGCAGAAGTGGCTGTACGCGTTCTCGTTGGAGCCAATGGTGACGATGCCGCGCGCGGCGTTGATCGCCCAGCCAGCTGACGTCACTGAGTGTCCGTTCAACGCCGAAGAGATGGCGGCGGCTGCGGCCAGCGAGGATGGCAGCAATCGGCAGTACTTCTACAACATGGAGAGCGGGAAGGGGGATGGGCCAAAGCCGAAACGACGGCGTCAGGACGGAACTGAAGGCGGCCGGCAGCCAGCGACACCGTGCTGGTTCTGCCTGGCCTCTCCGGAAGTGGAGAAACACTTAGTGGTGCACGTTGGCGAGAAATGTTACCTGGCGCTTGCCAAGGGTGGCTTGGTTGCTGACCATGTTCTGATCCTTCCCGTGGAGCATGTGCGCGCTTCGACAGAGGCCGACGATGACGTCTGGGATGAGATCATATCGTACAAGGACAGACTGCGCCAAATGTTTGCCAGTGACGGCAGCTCCGTGGTGTTTTTCGAGCGCAACTACCGGCAGTCGCACTTGCAAGTGCAGTGTGTGCCAGTGCCGGCGCGGCTGTCGGGCGCCCTCAAGGAGGCAGTTCAGGACCACTGCGACGGCGAAGGGGTGACTCTGGTCGAGCTGCCGCCGCTCTCGGACGTCCGGCAACTGGCACCGCCCGGTGCGCCTTACTTCTACGTCGAACTGCCGGGCGGAGAGAAGTTCTTCCACCGAATTGAGAAGAAGTTTCCCCTGAATATCGGCCGGTCCATGTTGGCCTGCCCGCCGCTGCTGAACAAGCCCGGTCGTGTTGATTGGAGGGACTGCGAAGTCAGTAAGGAGGACCAAACTGCAGTGGCGAAAGAGTTCAAGGCAAAGTTCAAGAAAGTTGCGTGATAATATCGCGCTATATTGCATCCTGTATTTGAGACCTCTTTGCTGTGTTGGAAAGCCAGGAACCAGTTTTTTACCATTTCGAGAGAAGCAATGCTCGTGGACAGAAGGTGAGGAATTTTCGTTTGGGTACCCTGAGTATCCTTCCGTCCAAACGTATCGATGCCGTCAGTCTTAGGATTACATGTCCTGATTGTGACCCATGCTCCCTTTCATAACGATGCTTTATTTTGCTGCTGTTTATGTCGGATTGTTGCGTATTTGTCGAGAGACCAGATAGACATAGGATATAGCGTCGGAATTTTCGTAGTCTTGGTCTATCTTCTATCAGACTACCTTCGCCAGCGATGGTAAAGTGAAGAGCCCAGCCAGCGCTCATTCTAGAGATGTACAGTTGGATGCATAGCTAGAATAGGCGTTGGCCAGGCTCTTCACTTTGCCATCGCTGACGAAGATAATCTAACGACTTTTAGAAGCACTGATTATGTATCCTATATCTGACTGGTGTCTCGGCAAATGTTCAGCGATCTGAATATATTCAAATATCATGGGTCCCCGCACCATGCTGTTTCTCTCGGGAATTTGAGTTTTTGACTGGCGTAAGGCCTTGCATATTGGTTGTTAGTTCATATGTCCATGCCATTGTACATTTTTGGATATTGAAGGTGAAGCATCCAGAATTTAAAGTTGCGTTCCTAAGGACGTATCAATTCCTCCTAAGGTTGTTTTGTTGCGTCTGGTGAACACAGCACTGGACATCATCACTCGATGGGGATCATTGTGGGGATGTGAGATTCCCATCAGTGGCTAGGCAAATGCAGATGTAGCATTTGTCGGTTGGGTACAAATATCAATGAAATCTATGTCTTCGCCAATACAAATACCATGCCTCCCTACGTCTTGGCAACGGCGAATATGCGTCCAAATGATCGACTTTGGTCTGAATTATTGATAACTTCAAGGTGCTGTCTGTCAAGGGTTGCTGAATTAAATGGGAATTGATCGCATATTTTCTACTACTGAATTTCTATTTTTATCGGTGAGTTTAAGTTTATTGCAGAATCGATGTATCTGGGCACAGATACGATACGAGGGAATAAGATTTAGTTACAACTCATTCTATCGCAAAATTGGAAAATTTTTAACTGTACTCATTAGCATTTCTAGTGACGCTTTTGGCGTGGCCAAATCATATTCGGCTAGTTGTTGAAATACGCTCATTAAGTGCTCCTTATGTTTGCCTGTGTCCTTCATACCGATGCTCAGCAGTAGACGTTAGGATGTATGGGCGTCGAAAGCGAGGAGGACGGGGGAACGCATCGCATGCCCCCCTCTGCAACTGGCGGGCACGGGGTGTCCCCCAGAGTCTGGTACCCGACCCGGGTGTTTTGCATTTTATCATTATCTGCGTGAACCTATATAGGTGGGTGACACCTTTCCTTAGCAGGCAACGCATCACGAATAATGGTAGATGGCTGGTTACTAAATGCTAAATAAGTTGTGGGAATCTTTGCAAGTTTTTTTCAGGGCCCCGAGTGTCGGTAGATTCAGTATCCTTGAAGGCCATAGGATGATCCAGGGATGGTCCAGGGTCGTAAAGCCGCAAACTGGTCCGTAAAAGGAACACGAAATCGGTGAGCGAAGATAATATTTTGTCGCTAATTGTTATGTAATTGCTGTCACTCTACACATGTGCTAGAGCACTGTGGGGGTTCTCACCCTCTCCGGTACTTCTACCCTCTCAGCCCGGTCGAGTTCTGAAACGTCCGTCCTGCATCGGTTACCGACCCATGAAGGGTTCTTATTGCGCCGTAAGAACGGTCCGAGTCATAGGCGCATATGCTGTGGAGGGCTCTTTGGGCTACAATAGCCCCTGCTGGCTATAGGGGCCTGTGGTGTTGCAGATTATAGGGGCTTTACCAGCCATACAAATATTGCAGGTGACAAGATTGTCGGCATCTGTCAAAGGGCTCTACAATCCGCAGAGGTCTGGCGACCTTAATTGACCAGCATGACCCTAAGTCCCGCCTATGGAGGGTCATAAGTCCCGTCTATAGAGGGCCCTAAGCCCTGCCTATAGACGGCCGTAATTCCCGCCTATAGAGGGCCCTAAGTCCCGCGTACAGAAGGTCCTAAGTCCCGCCGATAGAGGGCCATAACTCCCGCCTATAGAGGGCCCCAAGTACGACCGATAGAGCGCCCAGCTCACCAGAGGGCTCTGCTGACGACAGGCAGCCGTGCGGAGAACAGTCAGCCCCCACTGGTTTAGAAGCTTTTCTTGTTAGTGAGGGTCCCGATAGAGTGCGTCCTGCCGACTAAAATTGCTTCTACTGGAACCATACAATGTATTCAGTATTTCAGCAGAGGACATCACGAAAGAACATGACCTTGAAAGTGCTAGTATGACCTTGACATTCATGTGAGGTTACCTTGACATATCCTCCCGTTTATATGGCGTTATGATGTCACCACGTGGCTTCCAACGCAAGCGAACTGGTTCGACTGCACGATTTTTGCAATGTCAAAAAGAGGGTTTGACTTTGAAAGGCTATTTGTAAGAAATTCAGCCGATTTACAAAATACTCGCACAATCTATAGGCGGATTCAAGATTGTCGATCGATGGCACCTTCCGTGGGGGCACCCGGACCAAAGGGGCGTAATTTTTGACTGGAAAAACCTATCAGGTGGGCGCAAAATCCTATCTGGCGCCGATTTTCGCATCTTGGGGAACGATGGGAAGCGACATTTCAGGGGGCGCCATCGACCTTTCAGGGGGCGGGCGCCGTGACCATTTCAGTGGGCGCCGAGGGTCGATCGGGGGCACGTGCCCCCTTTGTTCCCCTGGATCCGCCTATGACTCACCCCGCATCCTCGGGGAGGGTTAGCTGCCCGGCCTGCCGCCGACCTCCCTTGGCTACGCACCTTCAGCGCATGGTGTAGGAAATTGCTTGGGCATAACTCTTATGCCATTAGAGCTATTGAGATTTACCCTGATTGAGATGTGGTAAAGTCCATTGGGTAGGAAAATGCCAGACCTTTATCCGCTATTTGAAACGTAATGACCTCCCGCCAGTGGTTTGACCTCCAGAGGTCACCTCGTGACTTAATGTGACCTGAGGTCACGAAAGGTCAGAAGGTGACTTTGCCGTATATCAAACGAAAGCCAGTGACGAGACATACACGATGGTGATTCAGCGCTCTAGCTTATATAGGTCAAAAGTTATTGTCAAAATACTGTTTTTGACCCCTGGTGACCTTGGATGACCTTGGAGAGGTCAAATGGCAAATATGGCCCCTGGAATCCGTGAAAGGGTGTCCAAGAACACTTTTCTGATCAAGCCGGGCATTTTCAATCGTTTTTGTGGGTTTTAGATTATAAGACAGTTTTTCCCCATGCTTTTTCAATGGGAGAGGTCACCTCGTGACCTGACCTCAGGTCACGAAATCGAAAAATCCCGGATATACACCTTGTAGACCCTGGAGGGCTCATGAAGTATAGGAAGTTTCAAATTGATCGACTTCGAAATGTAGCTCTTACAGAGCTCTAAAGTTGAAGTGAGGTAACTTTGGTTAACCTCGTCTGGTGACCTGACCTTGGGTGACCCGGGGTAAAAATTTCAGGGATGGTGGGAAAATGATGCAGTGAGAGGTGGATCCCTCAACTGCGGTGCTGCGACTCGTCGTTTTTCTGCTATCCCGGAAAAACCTTAGGGGGCCATCGATGCCCCCGGTGGGGCGAGGGTTAAAGGGAACGTGGCATCTTTATAACGTGATTTTAACTGAGATAGCCAAGTTGTAAAGCAAGTCGGAAAACCCGGTACTCCATATGTCATTTGTCTTATTGGAACTCGATATTTCCGTAGAAAAAAACTAAAACCCACAAGACACCAGCCCCCTCATCAACCCATCGCCGGGCGGCTATTGTTGTGAGCTGCTGGTGTGACGACATATGCTGACGTCACGATGAGCATCAGCCAATCGAAGCCCTTGAAGCGTTTCAAGTATGGTACTGGCTGCCAGATCGTGATATCATCCACAGGCTGATATTTATTTCTTTTTCTAGAGGAGTATTTAAAAAAAAAATATTGAGCTTATTGTACATTTTCCAGAGAAATCATGAGTGGTTTCATTATTTTAGGCAAAAATATCCCTAATTACACTAAATGCCAGGATTCGACCAAGGTGCCACATTCCCTTTAAAGGAGGGGCTTTGCATAACGTGAAGTCAGACAGGGCTCTCTTTGAAGTGAATCACAGCCGGCGACAGCAAAGTGCGGGCGGGCGGTGCATCACTCGGCCCATAGGCGGATCCAGGATTTCCAATCGAGGGGGTGGCGCCATCCAGACCAGGGGGTGCCACTTTTGACGGGAAAACCTATCAGGTAGGCGCAAAATCCTATCGGTGAGCCCCGATTTTCGCATGGGGGAGGGGGGGTGGGAAGCGACATTTCAGAGGGCGGGGCGCAGTGTTTTCAATCTTTAGGGGAGGGGCGCAGTGACCATTTCAGTGGGCGCCGAGGGGTCAATCGGGGGCACATGCCCCCTTTGTTCCCCCTGGATCCGCCTATGACTCGCCCCGCATCCTCGGGGAGGGTTAGCTGCGCGACCTGCCGCCGATCCCCCTTGGGTACGCACCTTCAGCGCATGGTGTAGAAATTTTTTTTCAGTTTATGAAATCTATTTGTACGAATTTCGCCACGTTTTTTTGTGCCCTCAAATCACGAGAACACGCTTTTATCGCAGCAAAGCTCGTTTGCGTTCCGCATAGCGCAGGAGGTAGCGTTCCCTCAACATCTCTCATTTTAGAGGTTTATATGGCTTGGTAATCGTGACCCTAATGCTGCTGAATGCCAAAATGGGCAAGTCGAGAGAGTATCTTTTTTTGGCACAACACAGGTTTGTTTTCTTTTCTTTCCTTGAAGAAGTATATAATACTGAATAATTTTCCTGCTGACCGGGGAAGGTAGGTAGGTAAGGGCAGTGGAATAACGGCAGGTACAGTCCCCCGCAATTGAAATTGCCATGACTAGGCTCGACCGGTTTAGGATGAATATCTCGCAACCTATGGCGTCTATAGCTTTATAAATGGGTTCTTCTTATGTATTTTTGCAAGAGCTTTCCAGTGGTTACCATTATTTCCTAATCTGACATCTGCGTGAGAAAATATTACACAATTACTGATTTTGCTGCATTTTGACGGGGTAGCCTTCGGCTGACTTGCCACCGCCCCTGATAATCCCCGACCCTTCGCTCGACTGGCACGCATACCTGGGTCACGTGATTACTACGTGTTTACAACGACAGGTGCAAGGCCACACGTAGTAAAAAGTGTGTGGCAGGCAGGGGGCACAGTGTTTTGAACCGAGGTGATCAGTACTGTCTCGCAGGTGTCTAGCCCCAGGCGGTCCGTCCAGTGACCGAGGCGGCTGGGCACGAGAGTCCAAGACTGGGTATGTCTGAGTTATGGCTTCAAACAATGTTTCCAGCCTCATAAGCCAGTCTGCAGAATGTGGCAGATTTCGACGAGATCTCGTTGGGGCAGCCTCGGGGCAGACCTACCGATTTGGGGCAGCTTTTGGTCGATCTTGGGGCAGAGGGCGGGCTCTTGGGGCAGGAACCAGTACCTGGGGCAGCAGTCGGTCCGGGTAATCACCGAGGGAAGAAGAAAAAATAATGAAAAGAAACGACAATCATTAGTTAAAGTTGCGCCGTAAAAGCTGAATTGTCGCAAAAGCGTCATATTTGTCATCAAGAGATGTGGCCAAAAAGATACCAAATAAAGGAAATTTCTAATAGACGTAAAGTCAAAGTTCCTGGAAATTAATAAAAAAGCAGGCAACAGGCGCCTTTCTAAAGCAAAGTTTAAATTTCTTTATAAATTTGTAATCTAAACCTAGTTTGAATTACAAAAAACAATCTTAGAACTCAAAATAAAATTTCCCTGTATGTAGTTTTTTGCATTTCCTCTGCTGTTTTGATCGCCAAAGGCCGGCAAATTGGGTCTATGTCAAAAGGTCCACTATTCAAAGGGTCCACCGTTCAAATGGTCCACACATAAGCAAAGCATGTCAACCCCTCCCCCAAGATAAATGCAGGTCAGTGATGTGACGTCACAAGAGCGTAAGGGAATCTTTCTTCGCTTGGGTCTTGTGAAAATATTCCAAATTTTTATGCTTTCATGCAAATGTGAGAAAATGCAAGGGGAAAAATGCTTTAGCTTTGGAAAACATTATTCTTTATTGAATTTAGTTATCAATTGAAATAATTTTTTTTTAAAGTATTGATTATACGCAGTGAAAGCAGTGGCAAATGACGTCTTTGGGGGAAAAGACTTTGCTTGTAAATATACCTTTGAATAAATGTATTCTTGAAGTCGTGCATCATGAATGCTAGATAGCTGCTGCTGTGCGTGGAGGGTCATGAGTGCGTTGTCGTCGGCGAGTTGGATGCACGGCTTTATTTCATTTCTGGGTGTTACGTTTAAAATGGAGTAGATAAAACATGTATCGGTAAAAATACCCCCCCGTTGGAGGAGTCTGCCCCAACATCCAAATTTCTGCCCCAATTGGAGCAGGCTTTGGGCTGCCCCAAGCGCCTCGTCGAGTCGCCTGCCACGTTCTGCAGACTGGCTCATAAGGCTCACAGGATCACTGCTGAAATATTTTTCTGGGGGACTAGAGTTCATGGGGTTTAAAACGGCACCCTGTGGCCGAATTTTGTTATTTAACACCCGCCCCGGTGGGTGTCCGAGCCATCTTTTGCTGTAGGGGAGAACACTTCCCCTCGAACCCGGCTCCTATGCAGGATAGAGGGAAACGCGAACACTGGTAGATGGTTCATAAGAATTTATCGCGAAACTACATTACTCACTTTTTGTCTCAGGTCAATATTTAGGTCATGACAGGTAAAAAAATGTGATGGGTGTAGAGGGAGTTTATGGGGCCTATCGTCTGACTGAATTCAGTTAGTATAAACTGTATGGCGCCATTGGCTTCCTCTTTTTACGGAAAATTGAACCATGTATAATATGACTATACTACATGAAATCATAAAAGTAAAGTGACCTAAAGCTGGGTCAAGGTCTTTATCTGATCTAGCATAATCAATATGCATATCAATCAACTTGCAATAACAATCCAAACGTAATGGTATCAAAATAAAAAACTTTTTCATCATTTCCTGCGAAATTATTGACCCAAGTCTACCTGTTTAACCCTCGCCCGGTGGAAGGTGCTTAAACACCCCCTCGGGTGTTTTCCGGCGGCACGAAAAAGCGGCGTGAGGCGCCGCCGTACTTAGCACACTTTATCTTTGATTGATTCCGCAACTTTTCCCCAAATTTTAAGGTTGGGTCATCTCAGTTCAGGTCACCAGTGCAGGTGACCTCACCTCCAAAAATGTTTAAGCGGCATAAGTAAGAAATGGGTGAATTTATCGAATTAAAACTTATTCCATATAATGGGCCCACCAGAGTGCTACAACATATATTCCGGGATTTTTCATATCAATGACCTAAGGTCAACTACGGACCATGACCTCGCCATTGTCAATACATGGGAAAACAGAAATTGGGCTGTATTTGTGTACTCAACAGCTGAGAAAACCTCAATATTCCCTAAATCGTAATATCCTGGGACCCATTCCAGGCTCCTGTTGCAATTTTTGACCTGTGACCTCTGAGAGGTCATCTGGGGCTATTTAAGCAGTTTTCAGACTTTTGTCAATAACTGCATGAAATGATCCAGCTTTTATTTTGATATCATTGCGTTCAGATTGCTATTGCGAGTCGATTGATTGCATATTGACTATGCTAGGTTAAAAAGTGACCCTAAGCTGAGGTCTGGTCATTTTTAAGTTTTGACCTAGTATGGCTCGTTCGATTTTCCGATTTGATTCATCATTCGATTTTCCGTGACGAGAGGAAGCGAATGGTGTCTTACTCAACTCTCCAGACGCTAGATACCAAAAACTCTACTCAAAATCCCACTTCCTTTGACCTGTCATGACCTCAAAATTGACCTGAGCCAAAAAGTGACAAATGTAATTTCTTCATGAATTTGTATGAACTATCCAACAGCGTTCGCTTTTTCGCTATCCCACGTAGAGGCCGAGTTCGGAGGGGGTGTTCAAACACCCCCCCTCCCACCAGGGCAAAGATGGCTCGTAGGCCCACTGGGGCGCGGTTTAAGCAATCCAAGATGACCTCTCAGAGATCACAGGTCCAAACTTGCGGCATGAGCCTGGAGAGGGGCTTAAGCTACTACGATTTGGAGAATGTGAAGGTATTCAACTACATATCAACAGAAATAAAACCATTTCCCTCAATTTTTGTTTTCCCATGCATTTCCAATGGAGAGGTCATGATCTGTATTTGATCCTAGGTCATCGATATGTAAAATCCCGGAATATGTTTTGCGCTAATTGATGGGGCTATTATGTGATATGAGTTTTAAGAAGACAGATTCACACCGTTCCTACTCATGAAATCTTAAACTTTTTGGAGTTGAGGTAACTTGACCTGCACTGTTGACCTGACCTGAGATGGTGCAAACGTAAAATTCTAGAAAACGTTGAAGAATTAATTACGGATAGGGTGCGCCAATTACGGCGGCGCCGCGCCGGCATTTTCTGCACAGTCGGAAAAATCTGAGGGAGGGTGTTCAGACCCCCTCCCTCCGGGGAGGGTGAAGACGACGCCAAGAAATTTTTGATTTGGCTGAATCCAGTCAGGTGCAAGGGATAATAATGGGAAAAGCCAAGTATGTCAACCAGACACCACCTGGCCTCTTTTCGCACCCACTACGACGTGGGGCGTCAGTCCATCTCCCTTTCCCTGTTAACTCAAGAGGCAAAGGTGATACGAAAAATAGAAATGGCGCTGGAAGCTCCTTGCCGTCTTGTTCTAAAGATATGAGCACAGACAAGCTCGAAACTATGACCTCCGGTGATCCCTGGTAGCGTCTTTACTGACGTGATCTCAAAATAACTAGACGATATCTGGGAAATTTTTATTTTGAAGAGCTTTTGAATGAGGAGGAAACTCGACCATGGCCTGCTGTAGGAGTCGCGTTTTTCCCTTGCTTTGTCGTTCTTATCTAAGAAAACAAAAATGACCCACATGGGCGTGGAAATCACGTTAAAACTCGTTCACCTGACCTGAACTGTTATCAATTTACAGTTATAAGTTGTCAGGCTGATAACCATAAATTGGTGTAAGTCGACTAGTCTCTCATTTAAATCGGCTCCGAATAACTCGCCAAAAATGAGAATGGGGCCCGGGAAGAGCACCAAGGCGATTAAAATTATGTATATGGGCATATTTTTTCCTTTATATTCCCCGCTTAGCTTATCAATGGAATGGCCTGGGGTTGTGGGGTAAGTTTGAATTCAAATTGTTTATCAGGTTTAACATATATGCCTGTTCCATGGGTGTCTGTTCCTGTTGTGAATTATGCTGATGGTATTGTCACCATTGTGCTGCAAAATAAATAAATAAATATCTCTTTATTATATGGTAATCAGGACTTATGCACCAGAAAATGGTTAAAATGAAAATGATTAACATATTTGGCTACAATTCATGAACGCTAGGTCGCTAAAACTCCTTATGAAGAACAAGAAGGGAGCATGAAAAAGTGCCGTTTGACTAATGGGGTCTCAATCACAAAAATGGTAGATAAATGCATGAGGTAATGAGTCGAAACCTGCCACTACACTAAAAATGACTAAAACTATCGACTTGCAAGTACTGAATCCTCATATTTATTTGAAATGTTTCGAAATTAGGAGCAGATATTCTGCCTGAATTTTATTCCACTGTTTTCTTGTTGCTCATGTGTCCAGAGCGAAATACACACATTCAGGTCTTGCTTGTTTTCGCATTTTTCCAGGGACAAAGGAAGAAAATGGGTTCAAAGCAGCTTTGGGGGTTTACACACACCGACTGTTGAGGCTATATAGTGTCGCCAACTCTCATGTTGCTGGGAGATGGGCACGAAGAGAACATTACATGAATCGAAAAAGAGCTATTGTTTTTCTTTATTAGGCTCTTCGGTTTCCTACCTTGCCCTTGCTTGCCTGGTTATGTGCTCATAACGACCTTCCTCAAAGGTCACATTAGCCCTTGCCAAACGGGAAAGGCCTTCAGGTATTTCGAGCTAAAGGGGTACTGTTTGCCAGTTAGGGAAAAATTCCAAAGGCTGGGGACCATTGGTAGGGGCTGCCAACCAACAATGGTCATCAGCTTATATTCAAATATATCCTGATTTGCACAAATCAGTATTCAGATAGAGGGATGTCTTCAATTCCAATTAAATGCTAGAGACGCTGTATTGGAGTGGTCAGCGTAGCTGGATTCCACCCAGCCGACCCGGGTTCAAGGCCCGGCGGTTTCCCTGAACAAGGAGCAAGCTGGTTCCCGGGATATCTTTTCAACAGTAAAAAAGTTGGCGACACCATATGACACTGGCAGTTGGTGCATCGATAAGCCCAAAAATTATTTATTACGTATAATATCGTATAAAGTTAGTGATAAGGGGATGAGGTGGCTTAGTGGATAGCACCCTTGTCTTCTAAGCCACCGGTCCCGGGTTCAAGTCCCGGCGGAGCCTCTGAATAAGTCGATCTGATCCCCAAAATCCCTTCCAACAGGGTGAGAGTTTGGGACGCCGTATGACCCTGGCAGTTGGTGCGTCGTTAAACCCCAACAATTCTTAAAGTTAGTGATAAATGCTTATGTGCCTCTTTCCGGGCGACCAAAACCAATGCAGATACGTTAAGTTGAGATGGCAGCTAAGGATGCACGATAGTTAGGGGCCTCTGAGCCAGCTAGGCTTTCGAAAGATTGCACGAGCTTAAAACACCCTTTAGCCCAAGGGGCTCAATATTAGGCTGCGGGAGTTCTCAAAAATTTATCGAGGCTAAAGATTTAAACTCAATGAAATCCCAAAACAATATACTGATAATAATCTCTCGGGCTAAACCAGAATCAGACCAGCTTAACATTCGTTTCCAGTCCAATTTTAGTCTTGTGTAATATACCCTCTCAGGTCAAGGGAGCAGCGTAGGCTTCAGGGGCGTACGCAGACCCGAGTTTTGGGGGCAAACCCATGTCTGCCTGTCCTCCTGTGGGGGGGGAAGGGGGGTGGGAGCGAAGATTGTTTGCTCTACATACCTATTGTAAACACCTTTTTTCAGTGCTCGACAGATCTAGTATAAGCTACCTCTCCAAGTGCATGATCGCTCTCCGGGGGGGAATGGGGAAGCGAATATTTTTTGCTCTACAGGCTTAGTGTACACACCTTTTTCAAAAATTTCTCCGGCGTTTGGGGGGAAAGATAGTTTGGCCCCCCTCCAGCGCTTTGGGGGCCATGACCGGAATGCCCCCCTGCGTCCGCCAAAGGTAGGCTTTGGTTACAAGGTCCCCCGGGTAATATTCTGGTTTCGCCCAACCAGAATATGTAAACAATATTTATCCTAAAATATTTTCATTTCAGCGACACATCGAACAATTTTAACATCAATAATAGCTGGAACCAATGTCGTGCTAAATTTCGAAGAGTAGTAGCTCTCGAGTTGGTGGATTTCATCAGAGAAACATTCACTATTCACTGCCCTTTTACCCTTGGTGGTCGCACGTGGCAACGAGACCCCTCAAACAGCACCCAGTTCTAATGGAGGACCCAAGGGGAGGGGGACAATACGTATTTTCTCTCCGAACGAAAAAGCTCGGAGCAAAACCATAATGTTATCCCCCTCCCCCAAGCTGTCGACCTTTTCCCCGGCTCCTTTTAAGTTCATAAGCAAGGTGTTGGTGCTTTAACTGAAGAAATCATTTTCAAACAGAACCAGTCAACTTCAGTGTGAATATTGGAGCCTGGTCCTCTTGATATTTAAAATCGTATTTGGATGAATGATCCTTGGATATCGAAAGCAAGCATTTTGTGGCCACATATTTCACCCAGTGACGCCTGTTTGTTTTGCTTTTCGACTTATATTTACTCCCCACTCCCCGCCTCCCCAACCTGCCGGCTAGTTAGATTGTTGCAAAAGCTTTCACTGCGCGACGTTTTTTCTTGCGTTTCGATTTTTGTTTGTCCCACCAAAACTACCGCCTAGATCCATCACTGACCAATTTTACCGCTAATGATACTCTCAACAACGATCACTATCACCGCTAAAGCTGCTACATAGGCTTTTATACCTTTGTAATACTGCTACAAATTATCTAATATTTTCAGCATAAAATATGATCATATCCTTCCGACAAGTGAGGGTGCTGCCAAAAGGCCGCAAGAAACCTAGCGCTGATTCCCTGGCTCAACTCCCCCGGGTTCAACTCCTTGGGTTCATGTCCAGGCAGATTCTCTGAATAGGTATGATGATCAAATGCACCAAATCTCTCCTTACAGGGTGAGAGTTGGTAACGCCATATAACTTTGAGAGCTGGAGCGTCGTCTAACCCCAACAATTTTTGTTAGAGACTATCGCAAACGCTATGCCAAGCTTGCACCGTGTGATGTCAGTCTAGAGGCCAGTTCATGGAAACTCAATCCTCCCCAGTTAAAGCAATGGTTGCCGTTCGTTGAGGGGAGACGACTGCGTGATTTTAGTCAAGCGAGGGCACAGTTTATGCTCCCGAGAAATAGACTACAAAGGTTCTCAAGCTGGAAATTTAAAAATTCTCTGTGGACGGAATTAAGCTCATTTAGTTGGAAGCAATTGTCCCATAATAAATAATCGCCGCCACCGACGAAACAGTGATAGAGCCAGTGAACCGTCACCCTTGACAAGAAAATTTCCCATCTAAAAACAAAACCTCGTCAGGTTCAGGCTTCTTGAGACCTTCGCAAAATGCTGCCCACACAATGCCCGATTTTCCTATTGTTTCTTAAATCGCGATGTTTAATGAAAATTGGGGGCCTGCCCCCACCATAGGGGGATCTAGGATCACCGATGGGGGTCACCTTGCCGGGGGTGGGACGTCATCCGTACAAATTGGGTGCCACTTTTGGCCGGTAAAAGCTTTCAGGTGGGTGCCAAATCCTATGGCGGGGTGCCGATTTTCGCATCCTGGGGGAGGGGTGGAAGTGACATTTCAGGAAGTGCCATCGACCGTTTAGAGGAATGCTGTGATCATTTTAGGGACGCCGAGGGTCAATGAGGGGGACCTGCATTCCTTTACCCTTGGATCCACCTATGGCTCCAACTGTCCCCTCTTCTGACGAGTATCTGAAAATATGATTTTAATGAAACCTCCAAACAAAGTTGTATCACTGTATCAGCCGTTTTACCAGAATCCTGTCTAAATAAACATGCAGGTGAGGGGAGCCCGGCAGCCAATGACAGCTTACATGTTTCGCAACCCAAGCACAAGGACGGATATAGGAGGGAAAATTCGTGTGCTTCCCCGCAGCAAAATATATTCCGATGGTTGGCCCCATCTGTGCCCATCTTATTGGATATTGCTCCCCCTCAAAAAAGCAACTCGTGGTTCTGCCACTGCATTGCGTGGTTTCTGCCACTGACCGAGGCCCCAGGTCAGTGACGCCAGTTGTCCAGCACACAGCAACACAGTGGGAGCAATTGCAATACGAGTGCCCCTCAGACACGACAAGATTTGTGAAAGGGATGAATGAGCTGGCACAATGCCAACCGCCCATTCATCTGTGAGGTCACGTGGTCCAGGTATGGGCGAGAGGGTCAGGGATTATCAGAGGCGGTGGCAAGTCAGGCGAAGACTACCCCGTCAGAAAGCAGCAAAATTAGTAATTGTGTAATATTTTCTCACCCAGATGTCAGATTAGTAAATAATGGTGACCACTGGAAAGCTCTTGAAAAAATACACATGATGCACCCGTTTCTAAACCTATAGGCACCATAGGATGCAAGATATCCATCCTAAACCGGTCGAGCCTAGTTATGGCAATTTCAATTGCGGGGGACTGTACATATTGGGGGAGGAGGCAGGGCCGCGCCCAGTCAAGATACCTTTACTTTACAGAAAGTGCGGTTAGTGTCTCTATACTAACCGTGGGATATGCTACGGTGCTGCTTGGCGCCCAGTAATGTCTCTATTGCTTTGGTAGCCTATTGCCGTGGTATTTAAGGACTGTTGTGAGGTTATGGAGGGAGTTCAGAGTATCTTTACCTTGCTATGTTCGCAACTCCTCAATTGCCCTGGTTAGCAATATCTTCATCAGTAGCTTTCACATCACAGGAGTCACAAAGCTACCCTCTTCTTAAAGACCTTCCACATAAAGACAAATCAAAATGTAGAATTTGAGTTTTGATGCAGCATGTTAGGCTAGCTGTGCTGCTTGGTGTTTTTGTATGGATTCATGCACCCTGGAAAGCATGCATTTAATTCTGCTGTAGAAAAGACTTCTTGTCAGTCCTGTCTTTGGTGGAGTCTTGGAGTCACACCTTCTGAACTGTGCCTGGGTGTGCTGCATGTTTTGAAGCCGTACATGCCGAAAGTAAGCAAGTTAAAGTGGGGGTTCAATAGAAATGATAAAAGGCAGGTGATAGGAGTGAAATTCATACAAGAATATTGGTGCTGTAATTTTCTGAAAAAGTGAAATGAGGGCACAATATAAGTATAATATTTGTTTTGTCTGCTTACTTTTATGTCCCAGTTTGAGTTGGCTGTGGCAAACTGAAGCAAGCTGTAGTGTACAATAGAAGTGAGGTAGAAGTGAGACAATGCTGTATGCAGTAGAATACAGCATTAACAATTGGAAAGAAGGGAGATCAAGATGATTTTGGTAGAGCAATTTTTTTCAAGAAAGAACGCCTTTATGTTCTGATGGAAGTTTGAAGCAAAAAATAAACTGAAGTAAAAACATTTCCATAAAAAATGTTGATAAAAAAGCTACAAATTCTGTCCATTCTGCTGCCTTACAAGTGGTGCTTTTGGACCAACCAGTGTTTTGTGGGCCTTGACATGATGACTGACATTTTCCATCATGAAAAGATGTGTTGAAAGCATCCTTTTATTTCCTAAACAAGTGCTGCTATGTGTGTTGCCAGTGGGGGCTAATACTGAAAAACTTGTTAGCTCTGTGGGCTGTCACTGAAGTAATGCTCAAAAGTGGTGATTACATAGTTCTGACATTGTTTCATATTGTGTGGCATCAATTAACCCTCGCCCCACTGGGGGCATCAATGGCCCCCTAAGTTTTTTTCGGGATAGCAGAAAAACGACGGAACACAGGACCGCGGTTGAGGGCTGTATTTCTCACCCCATCACTTCTACACCATCCCTGAAATTTTTTACCCCGGGTCACCCAAGGTCAGGTCACCAGACGGGGTCAACCAAGGTCACTTCACTTCAACTTTTGAGCTCTATAAAGAGCTACGTTTCTCAGTCAATCAATTTGAAACTTCCTGCATTTCATTGCCCCACCAAGGTCTGCAAAGGTGTATATCCGGGATTTTTCTATTTTGTGACCTAAGGTCAGGTCATGAGGTGACCTCTCCCACTGAAAAAGCATGGGAAAAAGCTGTCGTATGATCTAAAGGCCACAAAAACAATTGCAAATGCTCTGCTTGCTCAGAAAAGCGTTTTTGGACACCATTTTACGCATCCCAGGGGTCATATTTTCCCTTTGACCTCTCCAAGGTCACCCAAGGTCACCAGGGGTCAAAACCAGTATTTTGAAAATAACATTTGACCTAATTAAGCTAGAGCGTTGAATCAAACACCATCGTGTATGTCTCATCACTAGTGTTCATTTGATATATGGCAAGACCACTTTCTGGCCTTTGATGACCTCAGGTCATATGAGGTCACGAGGTGACCTCTGGAGGTCAAACCACTGGCGGGAGGTCATAACGTTCCACATAACAAGAAAGGTCTGGCATTTTCCTATCCGATGTAGTTTACCAGATCTCAATAGCCCTAATGGCATAAGTTATGCCCAGTTTTCTTAACCCGAGTGGTGAGATCTGACCACCAAAAAGACCAGGGCTAAGCTCGCCACATATTTCCAAATTCGGCAGAGTTCTCCAAACTCCGTTGTCAGACGAAAGATGGACCAGGCTATCATCACAGCTCAAAATTTTTTTCTGTCATGTTTAGGGGGAGTGGGGGCATATCAAATCTGGACATATCTAACGACAGCCTTTGTGGAAATGACTACATTTGTTTCTCTCCGGCTATCAGACAAAGGTCAAATTATTGATTCATTTTACTTGATGTGGTAGCCAGAGAGTCAGACAGGACAACAGTGTTCATTTTTTGCTAGGGCTTCAATTATCGTGACTTAGAAACGAAATAATTTTGTGGTCGAGTATTCGACCACTAGGAGATATCCGTCAACTAGGTTCAGTCATAATTTGGTTTGGACATTCGGCAAATTTAGAGCCAAATGTGAGCAGGTATTGCAAAAACAGCCCAGTCTTGAACATTTTGACATAGGCAAACGTAGGGGGCGAAAGGGGCAGGCAGCGGGGATACAAGGGGGCTAGGGGCAAACCCCCCTCAAATTTAGAGTACCTATGGTAAACACATAGCCGGGGGCCGATAAGAGGCACTGATAGGAGAGGTCAAAACCCCAAGCCCCTCCAAAAAGAAACCTGGAACCGCCACTGGAGGCAGGTGATCCCTCTCTCCCTTCGTCGAAGTTCCGCCCACCTGAAAAGTCATCGGCGCACTTATGAAAATTCGCTTTCCACCCCAACCCTCTTCCTAGGACGGGAGTACATGCTCCTCTGCGATAATATTTGGGCCGGATGACCCTTCCCCTTCCTAGCTTCAGGGCGTCGCCACGGATATGTCTCGAGGGGAGCGGACTACGATTTTGCTATGATCGGGGAGAGGAAGGGGGAAGCGAACCCAAAACTCAAAGATCGAAGGGCATTAGAGAGCTGCAAACCAAGACTTTGCGTAAGCATCTTAGGGGAAAATATTACAAAGGGCAAATAATGTAAAAATATGGCTCGAGGCCCACAACTGGGGATGTCCCTTCCTGGCTTCCAATCTGAGGAGAGCCGTCCCCTCCCCGGCAATCATCAAGTCTGCGATGTGGAAGAACCGCTTTGAGTCGCACATGCAATTCCTGCTCTTCCAGGACAACACAAAGCTGAACATGAGTGACCGCTACTCCAAGCTATGTCCTCGGGCTGATCGCATCCATAAGAAATTGCTGGAACACTTCGTCCAACAACATCACCCTACCTGTAAGATTCGGGACGAAGTTTTCTGCTTGAACCAGGTCAATGGATACATCGTGGCGTTTGATCTCTACCAGGGATGCAAAGGAATATATGATAAGTGGATCTCGTTGCCGAGTTCGGGAAGAATGCTACCACAGTGCTTGTGTCGCTCAACAGGCTGCCGGAGGGAAGAAACTAATTCCATACCACCCACCTTCGACAGCAGCTTCACTCTGCTTGATCTGCTGTGCGAACTGAAGATACGAGGATTCGAAATCAAGTGGACGATACGGTGGGACCGGTTTCCGAAGGGATGCAAGCTCACCTTAGTGGAAACTATAAGGGAGGCAGAACGGGCTCATTCACCGCAGCTTGACTATATCTAGAAACAGTTGTGCTGTGGAAATGGTAAGCTGGAAGGACAACAACGTATCGACCATCTCATCTGCTCTACTGCTTTCGGTTAAGGTTCAGTCGCCTCTGTTGACCGATACCAAAACAGGACCCAGGGGAACCCAACTGCAAAGGCTAAATTATGTTAAAAAATACGAGACAATGGGAGGCGCAAATCAGCAGGATCATCATGTCAACAGCTACCGCGCTTCAGCCAGAGGAAAGAAGTGGTGTTTTCCGACATGGGGGGAGTTGGAGGTCAGGACCCCTTCCTCAACAGGCTGGACATACATCATTTACAGCAGTCATGATGAGTTAGGTACTGTCTGGTTTGCGAAGCTTCCTATTTCTTCTATGTGTGCTCGTGACTTAGGCTGAAAAACCATATATTATGGATACCTCAATTACGTCCCCTCACTCTACTCCTCGATTTCGGGTTTCTCAAGGTTTTGTACCCTACCCCTTCCCCCATAGGTTTGTATTGTTTTGCCAGCGTTAACCCATCCAGGAACCCCTGGGTCGAGAAGAGATCTCCAGTCTTGGTTTCCGATCTTTGGGGGTAGTTCCCAATGAACTTCACCTGGGTCAGCTGCAGAGGCACCCAAGGTTGTCGGTAGACCTGCCACGAGTAAGCCTGGGGGACACAGAGTGCGCTTTGCACCCATTGGAATACAGAAAGGCTCTGTGATCCCGATTTTGTGAGTTTAGTCCATAGTGGATGGAAGCTGCGATATTTATTTCCAAAGTTGAAAATTTGACCCGTTCCAAAGCATACTGGTCCTGCCCCTTTTAAATTGAGTAGCTGACAGGTGCAAATCAAGTTTGGTCAGTCCTGTCGTCAGCACGTCCGCACATTTTATGATGCGCCATTCATTTAAGGCTCAATTATGAACTAAACCGTATATGTATGCTTGTGGAATTATTTCAGTACCGTTAGAAGACCAGCACATGCAATCAATGGCAAGTGGGCATACAAACCTAACGACGGATATCCCCTAGTGGTCGAGATCTCGACCACCTCAAACAAATTTGGGAGGGAAGGGGTCGGAGGTAAAAAGGGGATGGCACTGTAATGACACCCAAGCAAATCTGTTTGTAAAAGAATTGAAATCCTAGCAAAAAAATTAATTCAGGAACAAAAGGGTTAAGCATTGCATATTTGAGTGAAAATAGCCTATCGTGACCTAACTTGACCTCTGGAGGTCAAACCATTGACCTGAGTGCTTAAACATGCAAAGTAATGTCTTACTGAATTCATGCGAGCTTTCTAATGCACTTTGCAGATTTTCGCTAACCCCCATGTTTTCGGAGTTAGAGGGGGGCATCGATGGCCCCCTTGGTGGGGCGAGGGTGGCGCCGGACCCAGGTGGGGTGCAGGTTAACCCTCAATTATTACCATGTTCCATTTTATTAACCTACTTCCCTTGTAGTGGGCAGGTTGCTCATGTGAATGTGGAGCACCTGCTCCAATTTGTTTGAATATTCCACAATTTGTCACTTTTTTGTTACTATCTATTAAACCTATTGTACCTGTTAAGAATACCATGACTAACAATATCAAAAATGTTGTTGAGGTCTCGATCCACAGGAATGTCCACCCCAAGCAGTAGAGTAGAACTGCTGTCAAAGGAAAGGAAGGGTATCTCCAATTTATTAGCAATGAGAGATGCCCTTTTTCTTTTGCATTGCAGAGAAAGCCTACCTGAGAGTAGTGGAGTTTCTTCCTGTGAATTAAGGAAGGACAGTGCTCCACTGTAAACTGATCAGTCTTTGCAGCAGATGCTATTTGGACCATGTTTTGTTTGTATTGTGCAGAGTTTAACTTAATTCAGATCTTGACTGATTACCTAAGCCTTATAAGTGTCCTTCAAAGGTGCGGTGGCCACGGCTCAATTTCCACTCGTCCTTATTATTTTACCAATTTTCCACTTGCTTTCAGGTAGGGCTTTAATCAGAATTCATAATCGGTATGGACTCATTAAAATGAGAAGTACCAAGGAATATTATAAAAACTTCAAACCTTCAAAGGGTTGGAATAAGGGTTTGATCATGTTTCACAGTATTGTAACTTTGCATTTTCCACTCCCGACTATATTTCCCAATATGAATTTGCACTCAACACCCACACAAAACCAGTTTTGGGACACTAAGTGTCCCATTTCAAAAATGCAAGTCATGAAATATTGATATATGCTTTGCTATGCTTTGAATAATTACAGTACAGTGAGTCCAGTCTGCAGAACATGGCAGGTTTCAACAGGTTCTTGTTGGGGTAGTCTCAGGGCTGACTCAATGACTTTGAACAGTCCTTGGCCATCTTTCAGGCATGCAAGTAAACCTTGGGCAGGGACTGTTACTTGGGGCAGCACTAACTCACCAGGGCAGGCACAGTGCCACTGATAAAGAGGTGGGTGAAAGTAAAAAAATTGCCGCTGAAAACACATTGGAGAAACATGATCCCATATTCTATAGATCAGCTGCAGCCCACTGGCTTGGTATGTACATAATACCTTGTAACCCCACGCTTATAGGTATATTCAGGGGGTTGGGGCAAGGGAGGGCACTTGCACTCCATCGACCCTCAGAGCCCCTGAAATGCACACAGCGTCACCCTGCAATTTCGCTTCCCGATACCAGGATGCGAGTATCAGCGCCTTCGTGATAGAATTTTGCGCACACCTTCACTTCACCGCTCAAAAGTGGCGCCCTTTGGTCCAGATGGCGTTCCCCCACCATGTGCCCCCTCTTCGATCGGAAATCCTGGATCCGTGCATATCCACAGTAACATGGTTGCATACACGTACCTACTTAATTGTCGTAAAAGTGAAAAGGATGGGTCCAAAAAGTGGCAGTTTTTCATAACTTGACGCGATATGGCCCGTATTTATTAGAAATTTATCCTGTGCCATTATTGAACCCCTCAGTGACCAGACCGGCTCTCGTGCAGACCGTCGGCGATGAGTGCGTCGATGAACATTCTGCTGTACACAGTACGCACCAAGTTCGCGTCGGTGCAGCACGTCTCCACCGACACGGTGTTCTCGTGGCTGTCCCGGCCCCGCTCGGACCTGGTGCTGTTCGACACTCGTGCCGCCGCTGAGTTCTCCGTCAGCCACCTGCCTCACGCCGTGCACGTGGACCCCGACAGTGACGACACGGCGCTGACGGCCGCGCTGCGGCGCCATCTACCGGAGCCCGGTCCAGAGACCACCACCATCGCCTGCTACTGCTCGTTAGGCTACCGCTCCTCCACCGTCGCCACCCGTCTCAACCGGCTGCGCCACCAGCTTCCCGATACTGATCCGTTGCCGCCGTACGAGGCTGTTAACATCGAGGGCAGCATCTTCAAGTGGGCTAACGAGGGAAAGCCTCTGGTGGACTCCTCTGGGGCGCCGACCAAACTGGTGCATCCTTTCAGTAAGATATTCGGTCGTCTGCTGAACCCTGAGCTGTGGAAGTTTCCGGAGACTAAGGCTTAGTGAAGGTGCGCCGCGATGCGATGGGCTCTTCTGCTTCTCCAGGTGTGTGGGTGTTCGGCTCTGAATCTTTACCTTTACGGGAAGACGTCCGGTCTGTGTTCAAGGGCTAGGCAATGCTGCGATAACTTTTTACCCTTTCATTTCTGAAGTATTCACTTTTCCAAAAATCCAGATTTTGATGCTTTGTAGAAATTGTGCAAATTTTCATTTTGCTCCACAAATGCTGCATTTTTCTCCAAATATGTGTATCCTGAATATAACGTCTGAAGCGATAAGAAAATCCTAATGCATGAGAAGTTCGTATAATTTTTATATACCAAGGCCATTGTAAGCCAGAAAGTCTTAAAAACGGCCTAAGACAGTGATATAACCTGGGGTGTGTGGAAAGCTCTGAAAGCCCAATCAAGTGCAAGTACTTACACTTTATTTCGCGAAGCGTTTCTTGTGTCTCGCTTATTTCTTTTGTAGCATGTTTTCTCCCTGCCTTTATGCTTTCCTTTCTTCGGTTGCCTTTTTAGCGGTCTGGACGTCTTCATATATATATATATATATATATATATATATATATATATATAATATATATTTTTTTTTTTTTTTATGAGTATCACATCCCACGATGAAAAAGGTGACAAGTGTAGTGCAAGAACGGAAGTGCCTGATATAGCCTGTAGTTTTTTGTATGAAGATAGTCAGTAAGTTGTTTTTCACTGTCGCTAAGTCCTCATTTTGTATGACAGCAGGCTCTATTACAGTTGGGTCTGTACCGGGTTCTATGGGTGCTTACATAGTTAGAACTGCGCTTGTCTTTACGTATGTACCTCTGCGTTTTTGCAGTGTGTGTGCGTCGTATGGGGTGACTACCACATCCAGAGTATTGTGGGAGAAGTTGAGTCTGGCAACTACACTTACTACAAGCTGCAGTGGGAAGGACCCGTCTCCATTCTTGTCGATTCGCTGTAAGTGGTACTGGACATATTTCAAATGTCCATCTGCGGGTCGCGTCGTCGATGACTTGAAGACTTTTCGCAGCCAGTTAGTGTATCCTTACCTCGGTAGTAATCTCACTCCCATCTTTGTTTACATGATGTAGGACTGGAGCTCTTGTTCGCTGATTCATTCCTTTTTAAAACCGAATTTGCGCAACACTAGCGTATTTAATGGTAGTTATAAATTTTGGGGAGAGTTAGCTGATCAGACGCAGCCCGCTTCAGCTGATTGAGAGCCGTTTCAGACCTGCCGCGTCGTGCCCAGTGTCCATGCGTGTTGTGCCGTAGGAGCGGGGACGCCGACCTGTACGTGTCGGAGACGCGGCTGAAGCCCAGCTTCGAGCCGGACGAGTACGACTTCAGCTCCACCACCTGCGGCACGGACCGGGTCGACATCCCGCGCTCGTGAGTTCCGCCTCAGCTGTTCCAGCTGTGTACTTCCAACTGGCACCATGGCAACGTAAAGTAATCGAGTAGTAGCTTGCGGGACTCCTTTGACGTTCGCCATTTCCGTCGTTCAAAGGTCAAACCCGTATTTGTGATCCCGCGGCGATCTAAAATGTTTCAGAAGAGACAATTTTCCGTTTGATGCCGTAACTTCTTTGGTATTGGCCCAATTTATATGATACTGATATGGTTTGAAACGTCTGAGCTAGGGATGTTTTGTGATGTAAATATTGTTTCCAAGATATCGAATGAAACCACTCTTTGTCGCAGCGCACGCCTGACTTGCCTCCTCCTGTTGCAGCGCGGCGCGTCCTCTGGGCGTGTCTGTGTACGGCCACCCGCGGCACAGTATCTCCACGTACGAGCTGCGGCTGGTTTACCGGCAGCCGGACTACCTGGACGAGTACACACTGCGCGAGGCGAACGCCAGCGGTGACCCTCTGCTGGAGCAGCTGCGGCAGCGGGGCGGCGGAGAAGAGGTACGCGGCACGCGCCGGCCGGCCAGAGCCTCTGTGCTGTCTGGGACGTGGTGGTGGTAGTTTAGACGCCCAAGTATTGATTGAATGAAGTGCCTTCGTTCAGCGGATTTAGATTGAATAATCGAAAGTGAAGTCATGTTCTACGTTTGGTAATTCTTCCCTAAAAATACTGAAATGGGTTTCTTGTTTTTTTCAGGATCATGAAGAAAATCGACTGATGGATTTGTTATGGACTTTTGTCGAAGTATTTCTGGAGGTGCTCCTTTTATAAGAACTTAGTATATGTGTAGTATTGCTATATGAAGTATTTTCTCACGGGGTTTTTAGCAAAAGTGATTGCATCAGATTAAACATATACAGTGGCCTAAACGACAAAAAAATGGAAGATTGTGAAACAGCAAACTCGGTGAAATCAAATGACGCCCCGGCGTCAGACACTAAAACGGACACAGTGCACGCCGACGCGAGCGCATCGTCGCACAGTGAGGCGGCCGACCCTGGCGCGAGGAGGCGGCACCCTGGCGCGGCGGCAGCGGTGTCCGGCGGTGAGGCGTCCGACGCTATAGCCGCCGGCGGCTGTTCGGCGGCAGCTGAGCGGCTGCAGTCGGTCTCGCGGTCGGCGCTGCTGCAGTACGAGACGCCGATGCTGCTGGACCTGCTGCACGCCGACGGCCTTCTCGTCACCGCCAAGGGCCTGGGCCTGGAGCGGCTGCTGGCGGCGCTGCTGCGCGTGCTCTGCGACCCCGGCCAGCTGGTGCTGGTGCTGGGCACAGCGCCGGCCGAACAGCAGCACGTGACGGCTCAGCTGGAGGCGGACGGCGTCAGTCCGCTGCCCCGGGCCGTCACGGCCGACACCGCCGTGGCAGAGAGGTGAGGGGACCGCCGCTGGTGTGCTGGTGCTCGGCTGAACAGCCACCGGCCTGGTGTACGCGGAACTGCGCCGGCTCCAGCGTGTAGTGCGATTACCGAGTCTGCGGGCGTTTGAACCCAAGTCAGTTCCCTCTTGTATCAATTGCAAGTTTTTAGGCGTCCCCTCTGATTTGCTCTCATGTACTTGAACAATTTGAATGCAATGATGATGTGATCTTGCTTGCATTCTCTTTATAGGAGAGGGTCAGGACGCATTTGTTTTGGTTCCAGTTACGCAGCTCTGTGTTATCTCCGTCAATAGCTGTCTGTATACCTTGCTCGCCACCCGCACCCGACACCCGCGCCTCGACCGACAGACAGCGGGTGTACCTGTCCGGCGGCGTGCTGTTTGTGACGTCACGCATCCTGGTGGTGGACCTGCTGACGGAGCGGTGTCCGGCCGACCTGGTCACGGGGGTGGTCGTCTACCGCGCCCACACCATCGTCGAGTCCGCCCAGGAGGCCTTCATAGTGCGACTCTACAGACAGAAGAACAAGGTAGGCGCTGACCGGTGTCCGTTACTGGCGCTTTCTTCCCTTCGCCAGCTTCTTCAGAAAGGGTCCTGGGCGACCTTCCCCATCGCCAGGAGGAACGACCATGTGGATCCAGATTCGTTCGTGAAACCTTTGTAGAGGGTGTGTGTCAACCTCCTTTGAGGGGGCCCTGATAGGCAGGGCATTCCGCAAGGTGTCCGTTGAGTCCGGGTCTCCGCACCCCCGGCACGCGTCGCTATGCGCCCGGTTAAACATGTGCATTAAACATGTGCAGGATGTCAAGTGCAATGGCGCTGGACGATTTCTCCCCTCCGGATGGTAACGGTTTCCTGTAACTATCATAACCCTCATTTGCTGGTGTTCGGTACTTACCTTGTTGCATGTGGTCTCTTTCTGCACCTTTTCTTATATTTGCAGTCGTTTAATTTGGTATATAAAGGTTTCAGCTGCACATTTTTTCGATATACAATTTGCATCTGCAAATGGATGTTGAGGTGACACTTCTGGAGTTTTGCCACAGCCGCCCACAGAACACGGTCGAAATTTATTATCCAAACGTAACGCTCAACTGAAGCGAAATGCGTACCAGTTTCGTTGAGGAGGCACCCTATCTGTACAATGTTTCGACAATTACTGCTAAGGGTGGAAAGTGTGTGTCTCCCCCACACACTCGGACAAGACAGTCTGGAAACCATATGGGTGAACTCGCCCGTGTTTGCATTTAAGCAGGGAATTTCCCGATTTATTTTACGAAGCGTGAACTTTGGATTGAACCACAGTACATATTCAGCACCAGTATATCGATTAAGACCATTTTTGGATACACGAAGACAAAAAATACCAGGCACCATTACGTCCTGGCTGACCATAAGCAAAACAAGTCAAAGTGACTGGAGCCCTCCGAATCAATAAATCTGATTTCTGGAGCTGTGAGTCTGACAGGGAGAAGAGTAAATCAGCACAGCGGACGAGATTTCGCTGTTCCGTATTCGGGTTCCTAGGATACTGTTCAAAAGAGTATGAAAATAAACGGGGCAGAAAGGTGTGAATGTGAGCACACCGTTTCTACCTTATGGAGATGATGCTTACAGTTGACCCATGAAGTACCGGCGGATTTATATAACGAAATATACATTTATCTACAAGCCATAAGCACATAGTCCTGTTTGAAGCTACTTTGATTTTTTACCCTCATGGTCCACGTGCGTGATTTATGCTACAGAGTTGATTTGTATTCGTTAGAAGAGTGATATTACAATGGACAGCCACACGTGGTCTTCCCCACCCGGTCGGCCGTCGCCTTGTGGTGATGGCTGATCTGGATGGCTGATCTTATGGCTGATAGCGTCTCTGGAGCGCGACGCCGGGGCCTGTAATGCTGTTAGCTTCGGTCGGAGGTATTCTCCGGAGCAGAGGGGTACCATTTCAGTTATACCATTTGTATCTCTATTGCACAACAATCTGGCGGCACAACCCATGGTACAAATTTGCGGGCTATTGAATGTGCTTAATTCCCCACTGGATCAAAAGTGCG
Organism: Lepas anatifera; assembly: GCA_034440635.1. NCBI lineage: Eukaryota > Metazoa > Arthropoda > Thecostraca > Lepadidae > Lepas > Lepas anatifera. The sequence goes on along the minus strand of JAOTON010001136.1, from coordinate 1,373,282 downwards.
AGTGTTGGCGGATGACTGTCTGCCATGTGAGGCCTAACTTAAGATCCACTGGGAGAGTGAACATACTGGCGGATACGTGTTCATACTTTTGGTACCTTTGGCAGCGTTTTGCTCTGGAAAATTGCTTTTAAAATATTTTTATAACAATAACATTTTTTATAACAATAACAAAAGAATATATAACACTGAAGTCCTGGGTTCAAGCGAGGTCTGACGTAAGATCCACTGGGAGGTGAACACACATGCTGATACGTGTTCATTTTTGGCGTTTTGCTCTTGAAACCGTATATCAGAGCAAATCTGCTGAATCTAATGTACGAGAAAGCCCATTTTTTATTTGTACCTATTGAAGTCGGCGTGAAGTGGTTGGGTCTAGTTTCGTGATTATAGACAGTGCTCTCAGTGCCTTCACTCCAATGTAGACTCAAATGTCCTGTCTGTGCTCAGTTTTCACATTCGCTCATCTTAGTTGTCGATGCACAATGGCGCTTTGCCGTTATATAAATCTTACGAATATTGAATATGGAAACCAAGAACCCGGTCTGTTGTATATGAGCTTTTGCATTCTCCAGATAAGTCACTTAGAGTCGACCACATCGGCTCCTTTTGAAATGTACCGTCACGATGCCACCGTATTGTCGCTGAGACTGGATTCCATGCAGCCACGCTCACTGCCTTCCCTCTCGTTTGGCTGCAGACGGGCTTCATCAAGGCGCTCTCCAGCTCGCCGCTGTCCTTCACCTCCGGCTTCTGCCAGGTCCAGCGGGTGATGCGCAACCTGTTCGTACGCCATCTGTACCTGTGGCCTCGCTTCCACGCGCAGGTCAACGAGACGCTCAAACAGTGCACGGTGAGCCGCCCTCTGGTCCCGGGAGTGTTCCGGAGGAGATGGCTTCTCGTTTTTGTGGGTTTTTAAGCTTGGATTCCATGTGACCCGGGAAAATAGTGTAAGCGTGTCGGATTCTTGCGTTGAAAACTAATTTCAATAGGTACTAATAAGCATGGAATCAGCATGGGTTTCCGTAAAAACTGCATCGCTTGCTAAACTTTAAGGAAAACTTTGTAGGATTTATGTAGGATAGTAATTGCTGGTCTGCATTCGTCTCAGCCGGAAGTGGTGGAAATTCGAGTGGAGATGACGCCACTGATGACTTCGATCCAGACGGCTCTGCTCGACCTTATCAACATCACCATCAAAGAGCTGAAACGACTCAATCCGTCGGTAGGTCGAAGAGTGTAGCGTGTTACCCACCTCGTGCTCTGATCTTCCTTTAAGTCTGTGCGGGTTCATTTACTGTTTCGTAATGGGTCGCGTAAGGTAGTAACGGGTCTAGCATGTCAGCTGTAATGAGCAGAACGCGCTGGGAGGGTCATGCATGATATCAACCCGTGTACTTTTGTTAGTCTAACGCTTTTTTGGGGTGTGGGCTCAGTCGTTTTATTTCCTGTTACGAAGAAATAACCATTGCCACCTATCCGTGGCAGATACAAGGGGGCTAGGGGGACTCACCCCCCCCCCGAAAGGTCAGAGTGCCTATAGGTAATGCATAGGCGGAGGCTGATTCGAGGCAATGGCGGGGAAGGCCCGAGCCCCCTCCCCTTGGAATGAATCGTGTCTGAGCTCTTGTCTGTGAGCGTGTTGGACAGGGGGAGGTGACCACCCTTCTCCGACGTAGCACCTCTGTCGGCAGCTGGACTGGGAGACGATGACCACGGAGCTGGTGATCTCGCGCTCCTTCCACAAGTTGTCGCGGCTGCGGCTGGACCCGGTGTGGCACCAGCTGAGCAGCCGCAGTCGCCAGCTGGTCTCCGACCTGCGCACTCTGCGCTCCCTGCTGACGGCGCTGCCTCAGCACGACTGCTGCTCCTACTACCAGCTGGTGGCCGCCCAGCAGACCGCCGAGCGCGCGCTCAACTCCGGCTGGGCCATTCTGGACGCGGCCGAGACCGTGTTCGTGGACGCGCGCCGCCGGGTGTTCGGGGACGCGCAGCCGGCGCCGAAGCGGGCGCGCACTGGCTCCTCCCAGCCGCAGGGTACGCCGCCACCGCCCGTCACCGGCGCCAGCTCCCAGAGACCTGAATTTGTCTCAGAGCCGGATGAACATTATTGCCCCAATATGTACTGCAATCCCTTTTGTGGCAAGGATGGGGAGTGAGGCCCCGCCCACCAGCAGCGAATCAGGGCCCATTGTTGTGAACGGACATCAAGCCATGTGGGGATTAAATTCGGCGCGTGACATACGATTTTGTTTGTACGCAACAGTAATATTTATTTTTATTCAAAGCTGTGCAGGTGGTCGGTCACCTGTAATATGGCGTTTGCCAAGGGCAAGAAGCGTTTCCCGAACATAATTTGCTGGTCACGATATTCGTGAATAAACTGTTGGTTCATCTCGTCACATTGCTGGATCTTGTCTAGTTTGACACTAAGTCCTCGCCCCCCGGGAAGTCTGGACCATAAGGTCTGGAGACGAGTGTAGGAACCAGAGGCAGTCCTGGTGAGCGGCCTGATCTTTTCACACGCTGACTCATGCAAGCCTGAAATTAGCCCGCTGAGCCCCGGGCAGAACTGTATTTAATACATTTCTCCGCATATTTAGGCATGCGCCGAGCCGTGGCTTTATCTCTTCTTGAAATCTTACAATATACGACAATATGATTCATTATATACCAGCAGCACTAGAAACATGAATCCGATTGCGTTCCCGGTGTTAACTGTCTCCGAATGCAGTGCTGCAGATGGAGGAGCCTCCCAAATGGCACGCGCTCTCGGAAATCCTGAAGGAGATACAGGAGGAGGTGGGAGAGGACGCCGGCCTGGACGCTGACGACCACAAGGTGCTGGTGGTGGCTGCCGACATGGCCGCCTGCCGCCGCATCAAGGAGGTAACACACGCAGACGCTTTGCACCAAAGGCAGCTGTGATGCGATTAGCTTGGCTCGCTCTCAGTCGGCGAGCAGAACAAGGCTCAGCTTACAGAATATCGGCTGGTGCTAGGTGCGCTCCGCCACTAAGAGATGTTCCCAGCCTGGATTGTCGCGTTAATACGTTTGTGACATACCCTTGCCGACAGACGTTTTGTGTTGCGTGTGTGACGTGCTGCGGCTGCCGGCAGTTTCTGACGTCAGGAGTTCAGGCTGTGCTCTGGAGACGCTTCCAGCAGCTGCTGGCACCCAAGTTGGCCGAGGACGCCTACATACCGAGCGCAGCAGCTGGAGATGCCGCGCCGCCGACTAAGGCACCACCCTCCAAGGGCGCAGCCCAGAAAACCGCCACAGATCAGCAGACGGTACATCAGCCGCGCCGTGTCCGCTTCTTGGACGTGCCTTACTTTTCGATGCATCAAATTCTTTGTAGACATAATTGTATTACTCTCTCAGGTCATCGTCCCTTTCCATCGAATTAAAAGATGTGGTACGCAAAAGCAGAATGCGTGACAGCAGTGAAATCCACGATGGTCCCGGAGGGATGACGTCTCAGAGGTCGCCTTTGGTGTATGAGCAGGGCGCGGCAGCCGCTGAGGAGGAGGAGGAGCTGCTGGTGACGCTGCCAACGCCGCCGCTGCTGCTGCTGATGCCGGCCAAGGACGCGTCCGACCCGTACCAGCTGCAGCGCAGCCTGCAGCGCTGTCGGCCCCGCTACTGCGTGCTCTACGACATGGACGTCACTGTCGTCCGCACGCTGGAGGTCGGTACCCCTCTCGCAGGTGGGGACAACCCGCACCCCCTCATTTTTTGGTAGCAGTGCTAAATTTCGAGATTTGATGCGATCCCGAAAAATAATTACCCGACTTATAATTGGGCTCCATAGTCCATACTTTGTAGCAATACTAATTACCCCGCGTGGGCTGCGCGCCCGCTCGGTATTCGTCAGTGACGGGCAATAAGAGGACAAAATAAAAACAGGGAAATGCTCACAGTTGTTGGGAATCTTTTTCATTTATACTAAGCCACTACAACCGAACATTTAGAAAGGCAAGTGGTAGGATTGCCACACCAAAAATTTTCGCATCCAAGTGTTCATTCTTTTGTCCAGTTTAAGCCATAGTATGAACTATGTTCTTTGGAAAGTGCGATATTCAGAAAGCCCAAGGTGTAAGCTATAAAGTATAACTTTTACTTTCCTGGAGACCAAAGATTTTCCAAATTATGAGCCATATGCGGATTTCATCGTACATTTAGCCTTTTAGACCTGCGAAACAGCTTCAGCGTTGCCAATGGCATATGGAAAATGAAAAGGTCATGTTCTTAGGGGTCCGTCGCATGAAGAATTCGTTCATTATAATTTTACCTCCTGATTCACGAAGTGCCCCCTCTCGGTTCTCACTCATAGTCGTTTTACTGTTAATCATATGATGATCATGTCTTTGTGCTAATGCTTGCTTTATAATGCATTATGTTACGTATAACTGGACGAGAAATGGGGGTTTCGGTGCCGCAGTGGAACGTTAGCGTACATGTAACCGTAGCAATAGGTGTGGGTGGCGGGTGGGCTTGTCACAGCAGCCCGGCCGGGCGCCGCGTCTGCCCAGGTGCACCAGGCGGCCAGCCCGGAGCGCCAGCTGCGTGTCTACACCCTGCTGTTCGCCGGCACCACGGAGGAGCAGACCTACCTGACGGCGCTGCGCACCGAAAAACAGGCGTTCGAGTACCTGATCTCGGAGAAGGCGTCCATGGTGGTGCCGGAGGAGCGCGAGGGACGCGACGACACCAACGCCGACCTGCAGCGCGGCGAAGACGCCGACGCCGGAGGTCCGGCCGCGCGCAGCTCGCGGCAGGGTGGCGCCGCGCCGCCGCCCGCAGAGCCGCAGCGCGTCATTGTCGACCTGCGCGAGTTCCGCTCAGAGCTGCCGTCTCTGCTGCACCGACGAGGCCTGGAGATCGTGCCGGCCACCATCGAGGTGGGCGACTACATCATCACGCCGGAGGTGTGCGTGGAGCGCAAGTCGGTGAGCGACCTGATCGGCTCGCTGATGTCGGGCCGGCTGTACAGCCAGGCGCTGTCCATGGAGCGCCACTACAAGCGGCCCATCCTGCTCATCGAGTTCGACCAGGACAAGCCGTTCAGCCTGCAGGTGGGCATCCTCAGGCGTAGGTACCGGAGTCATACCCGTTCATCATCGACCCTTTGTTTTCACTGTAGCCTACTTCATGGCACTGAACACTCATTGCTGGCATCTTGAGCAATAACTAGTGACTGGTTGTTTTTTTTTAAGAATTTACAGTTTGGGAGGGACACCATTCCCTGAGAAGTAATATTCTTTTGTCTGAAATACGAAACCCTGCCAATTAAAGGCGTGGTCCATCAAAGTGAGTGCATTCTAGATGAATCTATTCCAAATTCACTCAAGGTACTTTCCGTACCCTGTCTTCCATTGCTGAGCATAAGCCCCATTGTCACATCACACCTGCATCAAGTTGGTTTCAGAGCTACACTTGTAATGGTACAATTTTATTTGTGGAATCTAACTGCCTTAAAGGAATGTGGCACTTGGTCGAATGCTGAAATTTAGTGTAATTAGGCGTACTTTTAGCGAAAATAATGAAACCACTCATTATTTATCTGTAAAAATGTACAATAAGCTCAATATTTTGATCTTTAAAATACTCCCTAGGAAAAGAAATAAATATCTGCCTGTGGATGATGTCATGATCTGGCAATCACTACCATACTCAAAAGCTCAAGGGCTTCGACTGGCTGATGCTCATCGTGACGTCAGCATATGTCGTCACACCAACAGCCATGACAATGTGGCCTGCTGCTAGGGGTACATGAGGGTACATAGCAGGTAGGTTTTAGCTTTTTTCTACGAAAATCTCGAGTTCCAAGACAAATCATATATTGAGTACCGCGTTTTCCGACTTGCTTTACAACTTGGCTATCTCAGTTAAAATCACGTTATGAAGGTGCCACATTCCCTTTAACCTTGCAGAATGACTTGGCGTGCCAACTGTCACCCATTGCTCTGCGCTGTTTCCTGTGCCATTGGGCATGGCCACTAGACAATATTCTGTTCTGACCTGTCCGCCGTCCGGCAGTGTCACATCTGCCTGTTATCTGACCTCTGCGCTTTTCATGCGGGGTCATCTCTGCCTGTTCCACATGTGCTCCATCGGACAGGGCCGCCATTACCCGTTATCTGACCTGCTCGCCGTCCGGCAGGTTCGCTACTTCCTGTCCTCGGACGTGTCGTCGCAGCAGGTGGTGTCACGGCTCTAGTCTGACCTCTGCTCCGTCCAACAGGGTCGCTACTTCCTGTTCTCGGACGTCTCGTCGCAGCAGGTGGTGTCGCGGCTCTAGTCTGACCTCTGCTCCGTCCGGCAGGTTCGCTGCTTCCTGTTCTCGGACGTCTCGTCGCAGCAGGTGGTCTCGCGGCTCTAGTCTGACCTCTGCTCCGTCCGGCAGGTTCGCTACTTCCTGTTCTCGGACGTCTCGTCGCAGCAGGTGGTGTCACGGCTCTAGTCTGACCTCTGCTCCGTCCAACAGGGTCGCTACTTCCTGTTCCGGACGTCTCGTCGCAGCAGGTGGTGTCGCGGCTCTAGTCTGACCTCTGCTCCGTCCGGCAGGTTCGCTACTTCCTGTTCTCGGACGTCTCGTCGCAGCAGGTGGTCTCGCGGCTCTAGTCTGACCTCTGCTCCGTCCGGCAGGTTCGCTACTTCCTGTTCTCGGACGTCTCGTCGCAGCAGGTGGTCTCGCGGCTCTAGTCTGACCTCTGCTCCGTCCGGCAGGTTCGCTACTTCCTGTTCTCGGACGTCTCGTCGCAGCAGGTGGTGTCACGGCTCTAGTCTGACCTCTGCTCCGTCCGGCAGGGTCGCTACTTCCTGTTCCGGACGTCTCGTCGCAGCAGGTGGTGTCACGGCTCTAGTCTGACCTCTGCTCCGTCCAACAGGGTCGCTACTTCCTGTTCCGGACGTCTCGTCGCAGCAGGTGGTGTCGCGGCTCTAGTCTGACCTCTGCTCCGTCCGGCAGGGTCGCTACTTCCTGTTCCGGACGTCTCGTCGCAGCAGGTGGTGTCACGGCTCTAGTCTGACCTCTGCTCCGTCCAACAGGGTCGCTACTTCCTGTTCTCGGACGTCTCGTCGCAGCAGGTGGTGTCACGGCTCTAGTCTGACCTCTGCTCCGTCCAACAGGGTCGCTACTTCCTGTTCCGGACGTCTCGTCGCAGCAGGTGGTGTCGCGGCTCTAGTCTGACCTCTGCTCCGTCCGGCAGGGTCGCTACTTCCTGTTCCGGACGTGTCGTCGCAGCAGCTGGTGTCGCGGCTCTAGTCTGACCTCTGCTCCGTCCGGCAGGGCCGCTACTTCCTGTCCTCGGACGTTTCGTCGCAGCAGGTGGTGTCGCGGCTACAGCTACTGACGCTCCACTTTCCCCGGCTGCGACTGATGTGGTGTCCCTCGCCGTACGCCTCTGCCGAGCTGCTGCACCAGCTGAAGGAGGGTGCCCCAGAGCCCAGCCTGGCCGAGGCACGCGCCGCCACCGCCGACCGCGCCGACACCATCGCCGACGACCGCGTCAACCCGCAGGTACCGCAGGCTCGTGTTGTGACGTCAAGGTCTCCAACGCGTGGTCCATGCCCACTATCAGATGGCATGTGACTAAAGTAAGCCAAATATACCTAGGCTGGTAGCCATTTTTTAGCACTATCATGATACGGGAGAATGTTAGCAGCAGCCCAATGCTGATTTAATTAAAGTTAATAGTTTCATCGGCAGTTTCATCATGCTCACGGCCATCAATAAGCGATGTTATGTTTCAACCTTTGCCAAAGGATCACCGGTTTGCGCGATGTCGATCGGCCTAATTATCAGACAACATTTATACATATAAGCAATGTAGAAAATGATTGAGAGTAGAGTAGGCGTATTCTCAGGAATCAATAATATTTTCATCTGTTAAAAATATGTACAAATACTTCACCGGACAGTCGAGACGTGGTTAAAAACGAGTGCGATGTTGAAGCCCTTTCAGGGTACATCAGCTGCAGCTTATTCAGACACGCCGTCAAGTAATCCCTCCAAGGGGGATTTTCTCTAGGTGCTTATGGTGGTGAGGTGTTCCTCCGGGCTGAGTCACTGGATATCGGGCTGTTCTGAGTGGGGAGAACTATGATGCGCTAATGCCTCACAAGAAACGGCGCGGTTTCGGTGCGGTTCCCGAATTATGGACGAACATTCAAGGCTTCCAAGACAAACACCGAAACAGTATCGGCGTCTTCTCGGGGTCCGTTCGCTTTCTTTTTTAGCAGGAAATTACATTTCACGTCCATACATGATATATTTCCAGTAAAGCGATACATAAAGCATACACGTATATCACGCGCTACTACGACACCCCCGGCGCGGGGCCCCTACATAACGTCGGGGGCATCAGCGCGGCAAAGCTCGAGGCTTAAGGCCATCGGCAAAGAGAAGCAGTACAAAGCATCATGACATACATACGCTGGTAAAAACGCAAAAATACCTTAAAATTCCATCCACACCACAGCACACTCAGCAAGGACATGGATGATCACATCACGGCTCGGTCCGTCCGGCAGCCCCGCGCATCAAACATCATGCGGCCGCAGCGCCCAGATCAAACGCCGCGCGTCCGCCCGCGCGAGCCAAGCGCGCCACCAGCGCCACGGCCGCGCCCGACGCGAGCCACACCGGCACAGCCGCCAGCTACACCAGCGCCACTCCGCGCCCGCACAACCAACACCACGTCAGACCGACGTCAGCGCACGCACGGCGGCGCGCCCACGGAGCCAGGCAGCGCGCCCGGCGCGCGCACCACGCAGAGCGCCCCGCCGTCAGGGGCCACCCGCCGGCACGCCGCCCGGGACCGCCGCCGGCAGCAGCCAGCGCCATCCCGGTCGCCCAGCCGCGCGCCCCACCAGGCACATTTATGTCCACTTGCCGTCGTTGGTGGAATAGTCAGGGCCGGGCGGTCCGGTATTTCGCTACCTGCGGACTCTCATGACTCTCCAAGTGGAGTAGCAGTTATCATGACCAAAGCAGTAGTTTTTCTTGGAATTTATTGAAAAAGAAATCTGGAAAGCCATTTTTTGGGTAGCGCTTCAGGAGTGCTTTATAATACAACTCAACGGTTTCACAATTTTGAAAAAGTTGCGCTAGTGGCGGTAGCGGTTTCAACTAGCCGGTAGCGGAATTAGCGAGTGCGGTTCCAATAATCGGGTAGCGGCGCCCGCCTCTGGATACGGCCCGTGCCGACTGCCTGCTGTCTGTGGGCGCGTCTGTACCGTGAGAGACGTGCACCTCGGGACAGCACTGGCAGAAGTGACCGGCGGGAACTCTGACGGCTCTCTGTCAGTGTTCCTAATGCCAGGGTGATGGGTGGAGAGCGACACCCGGGCAAGCTAAATTCCCCACTCACTAGGATTATTTGTACTCAATTTCCACTCGCTTTTCGAGTGGAGCTTTACTTTAACAGAATGCACAAATCCTCGCTTGTATGCACTAATTAGAACTTTAGTAGTAAGGTAATTTCGGTGAACAATTTCCTCTGAAACTTTAAATAGGGATTACTTATGGACCCCAATTGTCTTTCACAATACTGGAACTTTTGCATTTTCCACTCACCAAATATATTTCCCACTCAGCATCCTAGCGCAAAATCAGTTTTGGGACCCTGCGTCTGTGTCGCCAGATCCGCGACTTCGTCAGCAAGCTGCCGGGCGTGCGCGCCAGGACGCTGTACGCGCTGCTCAACAGGATCGAGTCGCTGGCAGACCTGCTGCAGATGTCCAGGGTGAGACTGCTGCCGCCAGCACTCCGGACACTGCCTTTTTTAAGTAACCTGGGGGTTTGCTCGGGTTGAAATATCGATGCCCTTCCAGTAACCCAGTAGCCTTCCATCACAGTGTCAACGACAGCTCTGGATTTGCTTGTTGACCAGAGTTTTCCCGCACGGACCGGGTGTCCCCGTATCTCTCTTTGGTGGGTCGGGTCCCTGGTTAGCGGGCTGTCTGACTACCGGCTGCCGTGTCGCCAGGAGGCGCTGTGCGAGGTGCTGGGCTCGGAGACGGACGCCGGGCTGCTGCACGAGGCGCTGCACACCAGCCTGTCGGCTGCGCCGGCGGGCGCCGCCGAGAGGCGACCAGCCGCCGCCGCCAAAGCCGGCGCCGGCCGCGGCCGCGGCCGACCGCGCTTCTGGCGCGGCAAGAACAAGTCCTGAACTGAGGCGTTCCGGCGCCGAGTGATGAACCGGGAGCTGTTTCTTCCTCCTCCTGGACAGACCGACAACCTTTGAGAGAGCGTGATGTATGTATGTGCAAGTTCCAGTCCTAGTTATTAAGCAGCGTATTTTGGTGCGAGCTAAAGGGCGTTGCGCTAGAAAATAGTCAACGGGGTTAGTCCTAGCGTTGGTGAGTTTATAGAGGCATGTGATAATGAAAGCCTGCTGCCTTAAATACACGGTCCTAATCTTGTTTTTTTCTTTATTCTTATTTCGAATCTTCCCGACGTCATCGCGAAGGTCATATCCTTGATTTCACATAACCATTGAGATCTAATATAACTATACATCTCTGCCTCCACTATATAATTGTATAGATCTATATATATATCTGTCTGTAACTGCATAGATCGTTATATCTGTGCACATACACTGGCGGACGCAGGAGCGCCCTTTCGGGGAGGCAACTCGGGAAAAATCGGAGTGTTTTTGAAAAAAAATCGGCCAAAATTTCGCTATTGAGTGGCATGGCCCCTTGCTTCCCCCCTGGATCCGCTAGTGTGGATATAAACCGTTAAAACATCACCGTTGATTACTGTGGACTTGGCATGCGAGACATGTGAAATGCGATAATCAGACATGCGATAAGCAGGAATAATAAGTATTTCACTTAACCGTCGCCTCAGGAAAATATTCGGCGGAACTGATCTCATTGATGCTCAAAAAATGGCAATATCCACAAATCATCAGTTTTATCACCATGCTATAATAGGTGATTATTGGTCTTTTTACGGTTGTGATCTCTGCAGGGCTCGCCCATTTCTAAACGAGACCTGAGCCTTCTGCGAAATCCAGACGCAAGCTATTGTTATTATCATTATAATATTGTCAGGTGTATCACAGATTTTGTCACACAGGTTACCAGTGGTGGCGCTTCCATAGAGGCACATCAGACACTGCCTAGCCACTTTTAAATTTCGAACTAGGTATGTATTTTCTGTGGAATGAATAGAATTTGACTCGATGTTAAAGTTACTAAGAATATTCCTTTTTCGGATTACTTTGTCATAGAGCCGATGAGTTGCATCTCTGACAGTCCACGTTTGCAGCGCATACCGTCAACAAATGCGAAGTGAGGCACTTCGCGATGCAGCTGAATCTGCCCTTAGCTCGTGGCGAATCTAAAGGCTTTTTTATTGACATCTCTTATAAAACTCATTCATTCGGACGCGAGTACTGACTCGTTAAAGGGAATGAGGCACCTTGGTCGAATCCTGGAATTTAGTTTAATTAGGCATACTTTTAGCCGAAAATAATGCAACTACTCATGATTTCCTTGAAAAATGTACAATAAGTTCAATATTTTGATTTTTAAAATACTCCCCTAGGAAAAGAAATAAATATCTCCCTGTGGATGATGTCATGATCTGGCAACAGCTACCATACTCGAAACACTTCAAGGGCTTCGATTGGCTGATGCTCAACGTGACGTCACCATATGTCATCACACCAACAGCCATGACAACTGTGACCTGCCAAGGGTACATGAGGGGTACATTGCAGGTAGGTTTTAACTTTTTGTACGGAAATCTCGAGTTCAAAGAGAAATGGTATATTGAGTACCGGGTTTTCCGATTTGCCTTACAACTTGGCTATCTCAGTTAAAATCACGTTATGAAGGTGCCACATTCCCTTTAAAGCAGCAAATTAGGCATGTCTAAGTCCTCTACTACCCTGGCCTAAGCGGCCTTTTCATGCGGTATTTGTGGCACGCGCTCTGCCATATCCTATGACCTTGACAATAGCTGATTCGTTTAATGACATTCTTTTATCCGCGAGTTTCTAGCCTTCTTGAGTGCGGGACAGTTCCGCATTATTCAGCACAACATATTTAATTTTTGAAACCCTCATGAAGGACTTGTGTCATGGAAACAAATCTGATGGAGGAAATTCTATTAAAAAATATGTTCTAGAATCGATCGTACCCCGAGAAATTGTACGTCATAAAAATGAAGTGACGAAGCCGCCCTTGAAATGGAAAGCTCTCGTGAGTACCTTGTCCTCCCTGACTTACTTACCTCCCTACCAATCCTTTTTGAATCTTGCATTGTACCTAAATATTGTTTGCATAACCGTATCCACAACCCACCGACAAATGTTTTTTTGTTCATCGACTTCAGTTTGCCCCCCTCTCAAACCGACCTACTGGATCGCCCACCGGAACCTGAACACCCTCGCCCCACCGGGGGCCATCAATGGCCCCCTAAGGTTTTTCCGGGATAGCAGAAAAACGACGAGGCGCAGCACCGTGGTTGAGGGCTCTACCTCTCACTGAATCATTTTCCCATCATCCCTGAAATTTTTTACCCCGGGTCACCCAGGGTCAGGTCACCAGACGAGGTCAACCAAGGTCACCTCACTTCAAATTTAGAGCTCTGTAAGAGCTACATTTTAAAGTCGATCGATTTGAAACTTCCCACACTTCATAACCCCTCCAGGGTCTACAAGGTGTATATCCGGGATTTTTCGATTTCGTGCCCTGAGGTCAGGTCACGAGGCGACCTCTCCCATTGGAAACGCATGGGGAAAAGCTGTTCATTGATATAAAAGCCACAAAAATGATTGCAAATACTGAGACTGCTCAGAACAGCGTTTTTGGACACCCTTTCACGGATCCCAGGGGTCATATTTGCCCTTTGACTTTTCCAAGGTCATCCAAGGTCACCAGAGGTCAAAAACAGTATTTTGACAATAACTTTTGACCTAATTAAGCTAGAGCGGTGAAACAAACACCATCGTGTTTGTCTTGTCACTGGCTTTCATTTGATATACGGCAAGGTCACTTTTTGACCTTTCGTGACCTCAGGTCATATTAGGTCACGAGGTGACCTCTGGAGGTCAAACCACTGGCGGAAGGTCTTTACATTCCACATAGCGGAAAAAGTACTGGCAATTTTCTATCAAATGTACTTTACCAGGCCTAAATAGCTCTAATGACATAAGAGTTATGCCCAGTTTGCTTAATCATTGCATATTTGAGTGAAAATAGCCGATCTTGACCTAATTTGACCTCTGGAGGTCAAACCATTGACCTGAGCACTAAAACATGCGAAGTAATTTCTTACTGAATTCACGCGAGCTTTCTATTGCACTTTGCAGAGTTGCGCTAACGCCCATATTTTCGGAGTTAGAGGGGGGCCATCGATGGCCCCCGGTGGGGCGAAGGTGGCGCCAGACCCCCGGTGGGGCGCGGGTTAAGGCAGTATAATTTGAATACTTAGAGGGAGTGTGGCACCTTGGTCGAATCCTGGAATTTATTGTAATTAGGGGTACTTTTAGCCGAAAATCAAGGAGGCGTCCATAATTTCTCTGAAAAAATATACAATAAGCTCAATATTTCTATTTGTTCAATGATCCTCTACGGAAATAAATAAATATCTGTCTGTGGATGATGTCATGATCTGGCAAACCACTACCATATTAAATACGCTTCAAGGGCTTCGATTGGCTGATACTCACCGTGACGTCAGCATATGTCGTCACGCTAACAGCCATGAGAACTGTGGCCTGCTGCTAAGGGTACATGAGGGTACATTGCAGGTAAGTTTTAGCTTTTTCTACGAAATCCTTGATTTCCAAGACAAATGATATATTGAGTACCGGATCTGCCAACTTGCTTTAACATTTGGCTGTATCGGTTAAAATCACGTTATGAATGTGCCACATTCCCTTTAACACGTGCTTTGACGGGGGTCTGAGCCACCTTTGCTTTGACGGGGGAGGGGGGGTGGGGGCAGGTACATACCAGCCCCCTAAGATCTCGAGAACCATGCTGGATAGCGAAAAACGGTAAAGGACGTTTAGTAGCTCATCCACCTCTCTGTCGAAAATATTTGCACTATTTTTTTTCAGGTCACGTTTAAGGTCACTCGAGGTCAAAACATGCCGTCATAGGGATAACATGTAAATGAAGGTTTTCGGTCATTATATCTGAACAAGTAAAGATAGATCAAACAATTTGACCCATTAAAATCCTCGCAGCAAGCCGAATCCAATGATATATAACATGGCCCTGCTAGGTCAAATCAGGTCCAATATGTCATTGGACCTGACCTGAGGTCAAGTCAAGGTCAAATTAGGTCAAAATGCAAATCTTTAGAACTGCAAAGACAATCTCAATCTACTGAAGCTAAAATAAACACTTTATCACTATTTATGACCAAGTTATTTAATTAAAACCACTTTTCCCATGTATTTCCAAGGAAGTGGTCAAGCCTCGTACCTGACCTTAGGTCATCGATATAAAAAATACCGGAACATATTTTAGACAGCTCGGTGGGCTCAGTATGTGGTATGAGTTTCAATAGGATAAGTTCACCCTGTTCCGAATTATGTTATCTTTTTTAGGTGTTAACTTTTTTTAGGTCAGGTCACTTGACCTGTACTGGTGACCTGACCAGAGTGACCTAACCTTAGATTTTTATCAAAATTTGTCAAAATGATCAGCGAAAAGGTATACCAAGTACGGCGGGGCGTGCCGTTTTTATGTTATCTCCAAAAAACCTGAAGGGGCGGGTACCCAACCCCTCTCTCCCCGTCAATGCGCGTGTTAAAGCGAGCACAGACTGTATGTTGGATTGGGAAAGCGTCTGAATGCGGCCATTTGCGTGTGTAAGAAGTTTGGAGATAAACCTAGCTGCCTGTCTCAGCCTTGACTACTATCAGATCCCACTACTGACACGTCGAGCATAAAAGTAAAACTTCAATAAACATTCTCGCCCACTCAGGAAGCCTATCTCACCGGCTCACACGAAGGGCTTCAGGCCCTGTGCTGATATACAGTTACCTATCCACTGGGGGCGGAACTCGTGGGGCACCTGGGCACGGTGCTCCTCCTCAAAAGATAAATTTTAACATAAACCCTCTGGCGTTGACTTGAAAGAAATGGGTTACAAATTTCATGGCCCCCTTGAACCAAGACTTTCCGCCGCTCCTGTGCCTATCACTAGGCCCTCGTCTCCTGTAGTTATCTTGAACCCATTTCCATTCCTTGTTTTTGGTATCCGTATTGATGCAATTAAATGGGAGCTTTAGTAAAAGTGCGGCTGTTTCGACTAGCAGCACCAACCACACTTGACTTCCAGCTGACCAAGCGTTAACCCACGCCCGATGAGCCTCCGAGCCACCTTCGCCCTGGTAGGGGGTGTCCAAACAATCCCCCTCGAACTCGACTCTTATACGGGATAGCGAAAAAACGCGAAAGCAGATGAATAGTCCATTGAAATTCATGAAGAAACTACGTCAGTCACTTTTTGGCTGAGGTCAATATTGAGGTCATGACAAGTCAAAGAATGTAGCATGATAGAGAAGAGTTTATGGACTCTAGCGTCTGACAGAATTGAGTTAGAATCATTTTAGGCATAGTTCACTTTCCTCTCGTTACATCAAATTGGATGATGTATAATATTATTGTACTAGGTCAAAACATAAAAAGACCTGAACTAAGGTATTGCCAAGATCACCGCCTAGCCTAGCATAATCAATATGCGTATAAATCGACTCGCAATAACATTCTAAACGTAATGATATGAAAATAAAATATTTTTTATCATTCTGTGCAAAGTTATTAACTCGAGTCTGAAAAACGTGCAGTGGATAGCCCCAGATGACCTCTAAGGTCACAGGTTCAAACTTGCAGCATGAACCTATAAAGGGGCCTAGGATACTATGTTCTGAAGACTACGAAGGTATTACACGGTATGTACAAAATTAATTCAATTTTTCGGCCAATTTCCGTTTTCTCCATGCATTTTCAATGGAGAGGTCATTATCCGTACCTGCCCCTAGGTCTACGATCTGAAAAATTCCGAAATTATTTGTAGTACTCGGCGGGCCCTTTATGTGGTATGCGCTTCAATTCGATAGATTCGCCCTTTTCTTACTTATGCCACCTTAAACATTTTTGGAGGTGAGGTCACTTAACACGTACTGGTAACCTGACTTGAGATGTCCCAACCTTAGAATTTTGGGGAAGGTTGCGGAATCGATCATGGATAAGGTGTGCTAAGTACGGCAGCGATTCGCGTCACCGTTTTTTCGTGCATCAAGGCACGAAAAGCAACCCAAGGGTTTTCAAACACAGAACCCCCCATCCTGGCGCTAATTAACAATCCGACGTTGTTATGGTGACCAATCCTATTCACGGAGACCAGCTTGCAACTGGAGTATTTTTCCGCCTTGCTGGAATCGGCGCTGGTGAAAGAATGTGGCTTCTTAACCCTCGCCACACGCGGGGGGGTGGCATCGATGACCCCCTAATATTTTTTCACCCGATCATTTTCCCACTATCCTTGAAATTGTTTACCCCGGGCCACACTAGGTCAGATCACCCGGCGAGGTCAAACAAGTTCACCTCACATCAACTTTTGAGCTCTAGCATAGCTACATTTCTTGGCCAATTGATTTTAATTTGTCTTCACTTGATGGCCCCTCCAGGATAAAAAATATATCCGGGATTTTTCAATTTGGTGGCCTGAGGTCAGGCCACGAGGTGACCTCTCCCATAAAAGACATGGGGAAAATCTGTCTTTTGGTCCAAAAGTCACAAAAATGATTGCAATTTGTCTCAGAAAGGTATTCTTAGCAACCTTTTCACGGATTCGAGGAGTAATATTTTCCCTTTGATATATCTGAGGTCATCTTAGGTCACCAGGCATCAAAAACAGTATTTGGACCATAACTGTTGACCTTATTAAGCTAGAGCACTGAATTAGACGTCATCATGTATGTCTCGTCACTGGCTTTCATTTGATATTCGACAAGGTCACTTTCTGGACTTTAGTGACCTCAGGTCATGTCAGGTCAATAGGTGCCCTCTGAAGGTCAAACCACTGTCGGCAGGGCATTTTGTTCCACACAGCGGAGAAAGCCCTGACATTTTCCTATGAAATGTAGTTACCAGACCTCAATAGCTCTAATGGCATAAAAGCTGTGCCCAATTTTCTTAAGCATGGCATATGTTAGTACAAATAGCCTAGCATGACCCAACTTGATCTCTGGAGGTCAAAATATTGATCTGAGCGCTTAAACACATGCAAGTTAAAACCTTGCTGAATTCACAAGAGCTTTCCAATGTACTTTGCAGATTTGCGCTAGCCCCCATATTTTTGGAGTTCGTGGGGGCCATCGATGTCCCCCGTGGGGCGAAGGTGGCGCCGGACCCCGTTGTAGCGCGGGTTAACAGCTCTCCTATTTTTTATAGGGTACAGAAATGGGATACAGATTTGGGAAATTGGGAAAAAGTAAAATCAAAGGTTATAAAATCATTATTTTTAATATCTTTAATACGAATGACGCTGCACGGATTTACATACGCGAAAAGTAGATGGGTACAATTGGGAGATGTATTGGAAAATTAACATATTGCGGTTGTCATATCTTTCCCGGTCTTCAAAACTTGTATGGATATTCGCTACAAGTTTTCGGGGTCTCCAAACTTGTAGGGACACTGTCCCTAGTGTCCCTAGTGGTGGCTACGCCCATGGTCAATCACCACTGCAAAGCACCTGATTCAGAACTTCACATAACAGCATGGCACCCTTATCTGACAAAAAGAGTAAAAAAAACATTGGCACATGACCCATGGAAGGCCCATGAAGGACCATCTTTTCGCCCCGGCTGCCGCCTCCTCTGACGTGTCAGTCACCTATCACGCCTCGTCACACTCGCCTCCCGCTACACAGCTGCTTTCCAGGTAGTCGTACCAGTCCTCCAGTCCGCTCATGTTGAAGTGGACGCCCCTGAAGCGGTGCAGCTGGCGCCACGGCACCAGCTCGGGCAGCGGCGCCACCTTCTCGAAGCTCTCCCCCTGCGGCGTGGCGGCTGGCACGCGGCTGAGGTGTCGCTTCAGCGCCGCCAGCATCAGCGGCGCCAGCTGGCGGTAGCGCGCAGTGTCAGCGCCGATCGGGGCCGCCTCCGCCGGGTCGGTCGTCACGTCGTAGAGCCGCGGCGGGTCCAGGGCCACCACGTCACCGCCGTGGCAGAGGCAGAAGCTGCCGCTGCACTGCTGCACAGACGGGTTCACGTAGTGCGGTTGCCACAGGTGCAGCTTGTACACGGCTGCCTCGTCGTCGGGCGCGTACCGCACGGCGTGGACTTCAGTGCCGCAGTGGTGGAACAGGAACTGGTGGCGCCGGGCGCCGGCCTGGCCGCGCAGCAGTGGCAGCAGGCTGAGTCCGTCCAGCGTCAGACTGCCGGCAGACACGCCGGCTGCCTCCAACAGCGTCGGCAGCAGGTCCAGCGCGCTGGTCGGAGCCTCCACCTGCCGCCCCGCCGGCAGCACACCGGGCCACCGGAACACAGCCGGCACGCGGATGCCGCCCTCCATGCCGCCCTGTCCTTTTCCGCCGCTGAAGGGCCGATTACAGCCGCCCTCGCGCTCTCCATCGCGTCCCACCAGCTCCAACTGTCCACCGTGGTCCGAAACAAAGTGTACGATAGTGTTGTCGGCCACCCCGGTCTTGTCGAGCGCCGCCAGCAGCTCCCCTACTGCCCAGTCCATCTCCACCACGTTATCTGCGTAGCGTGAGTGCTTCGACGCGCCGCCAAACTTCGGCGCCGTGAAAAGCGGCGTGTGCACGTGCAGGAACGAGTGCACCAGCAGGAAGGGCGCGTCGCGCTCCGCCGCTATGAAGCTGATGGATTCGTCGAGCAGCCGCTGAGTCAGCCCGGTCAGCTGATACGGCCACAACACCAGCTCTCGGTCACGCACCAGCATATGGTTCATGAACCGGTTCAGAAGGTTGGTGTGGCCCCACCATTCGCGGCGGCGCCCCTCGGCGTCGGCTGTGTAATAGCTCTCGCGCACCATTTCTAACCAGAGGCGCCACAGCTCCGCGGCGTGAGTGGCCGCCTCCGGCCGCTGCACCGTTGGCAGCACGTGATGCAGAAACGGCTCACTGCGCTGACGCCGCAGCTCCATGTCCGGGACAGCATCTCCCATCAGCGTGAACGGAAGACCAAAGAACGACTGCGGTAGCAAGGACAATGCGGCGTGTTTGCCCAGAGTTTGCCATGGGAGGGGCTACCCATTGGGTACTTGCACATAGGGTACACTTAAACTGGACTGGTGACCTGGCTTATATGACCTGGACATACAATTTCGTCAGCAGGTGCAGAAAAGACCAGAAAGTCGATATACCAGCAATACCGTTATTAAAAAACACCGCCGTTTTTCGGCCATCTATGAAAACCCTACAAGGGGATAGGTATGTACCCATCACCGTCCCCGTACCGGCGTGTATTACGTTAGAATGCAACAAAGCCGCCACTGGCAAAAAGGTAGGCTGTGGTCGCCAGTGATACTTTTACTCTTTGCGGGCAATCCTGTGCTCTCTCACCTGGAAGCCATGCTGCAGCGGTCCGTGACACTGGTCGTCCCATTCCTCGCATGACCAGCCCTGGTGCCATTTTCCAACCAGCTGAGTGTGATAGCCAGCGTCCGCCAATGCACGCGCAAACGTGGTCTCACTCTGCGGCAGGCCGGCCCTGCCGAACACGTTGATGACCACAGCTGGGCCGCGGCGTGACTCCTGCATGCCGGAGCGCACCGGGTAGCGGCCGGTCAGTAGCGCCGTTCTGCTGGGCGTGCACACTGCAGCCGCCGCAACGTGGTGCATCAGCTGCACACCCTCCGACGCCAGACGGTCAATGTGCGGCGTGCTGAACGACGTGTTGCCATAGCAGCCCAGGTCACCGATGCCCAGGTCGTCAGCGATGATGACTAGTACGTTGGGCTGGCGTGCCGAGTTGGAAACAGCACAGCAGCAGGCCAGAATAGCAGCTAACAGGCTCTTCATGACCATGGCTGGCACACATGGAGCTGCTGCCCTCCTAGAACGGATTTGTAAGTAATTTGACAAAACACTAGTTCATTGCCTGGAGTGTAGCTTTGGTAGGTGACTGAACATAACTTTTGATGGGCGCCATGTGACCTTGGCTGTCGGTGCGCCTGAAAACCCCGGAGATGATGATGAACATAACTTGAGAGTTCCCGTTTACTATGCTATATTTACAATGGCTTTGAGAGCTGCCAGCAATGCCCGTTAGGGTGTCCCAAAATACCACTTTTTCGTCTGTGCAAGCTTGCCGGTTGACACCGCATTCTCCTTTGAGTTAATAATGAGCATGCAAAATTTGGATTCGATCCTTTGAGGTTTGGTCCCCGCCCCCCCAAAACTGGTGAAAATCGAAAATCGTTGAATTGGCTCGAAAATGGGTTCATTCGAAAGCTTATGACAGAGGAAAACATATTTCCCTCATACAAATTGATGTAAAACCACTTCTTCATCGTTTTAGAGAGCTAAGAAGTTCCGAATTGTGGTATCACTGGCCAGAGGCGGATCTAATAAACTTTTTTGGGGGTAACATGAGCAAAATGGGAAAACAGTGTCTTTTCAAGAAAATAGACCACAATTGGCCAAAGCAAGTAGAGTTTTATCACTTTTAAGGGGATGACTGGATTGGCTTTCCTTGCATCCGCTACTGATATGGACATGACAAATTATAAATTGTACTTCGCCTGATTTCGGCAAACAAAGCCATTTGCGGCATCACTACGGATATAAGTGCATGGTACCATTGTGACCGTTGGAATGAATATTCCATGTGTTCGTTCCTTTACAGAGTTGTCGTGTCATGAGTAATTTGCATTTAATGTTGAAGCGGTCTTCCTGAAGCAAATTGTACGATGCCTTCAGCATACTCGAAGAAAAGATACAATGATGAAGAAGAGACAAGTCAGCAACGGGAAAAACATGCAGGCCGACCTCTGAAGTACTCCTTTACACCGTTGTGACCGTTAGAAGAAATATACCATGTTTTTGTTCCTTTACAGAATTGTCGTGTCAGGAGTAATTAAGGTGTCCCAAAATACCACTTTTTCGTCTGTGCAAGCTTGCCAGTTGACACCGCATTCTCCTTTGAGTTAATAATGAGCATGCAAAATTTTGAATCGATGCTTTGAGGTTTGGTCTCCCCGCCCCCCTTTAACTGATGAAAATGGAAAACCGTTGTATTGGCTTGAAAATTGGTTTATATGAAAGCTTATGACAGAAAAACCTATTTCCCTCATTCAAATTGATGTAAAGCACCACTTCTTGATGCTTTTATGGAGCTAAGAAGTTTCGAATTGCGAGATCACTGGCCAGAGGCGGATCTTATAAACTTTTTGGGGGTATCGCGGGAAATGTGGGGAAAATTATTGTTTTTTCAAGAAAATGGACCAGAATCATCACAGTCTGTACAATTTAACCACTTTCAAGGGCATAGCTAGATTTCTTTTCCCTGGGACTGTGAATGGCATGGAAAGTGGGCGTTCATTGCACAAATATGATTGTTTCATTTTTTCGCAACCGATTGGTGCAGTCAGAACGACACACCATATCATCAAGCCAATGGCTTTAATGTGTTTATTCGGAAGCCCATGAATGGGAAAGGAAACTTGTTCTCAGACAAAATGTTGGTAGACTGCTCCTTCTAGTTCTATATTAATATTTTTACACGTGCACGCCATCCAGCTCTTTTTCGAGATTCGGCGCTTGGAGACGGTGTCCGCAGGCTACTGTCAGTTCCGAGCCCTCATGTCACCTTCACGGGCAACGTCGGTGTAGTCCATGATGTATTTCACCGATCGTTCCGCGCTGTCGTTTGTGACTGCTAGATTTTCCATGAAAGCGTTCATACAGATGAAGTCTGTATCACTCGCCGATTCCTGGGTGGTAAGCACTGGTTGCTGACGTTCATCCACCTGAATGCCAGCCAGGAGTGCGGTCGGACGAAGTCACAGAGCCTCAGCTTATATGCTCCTGACAACATCGGCTTTCCCTGTGCCAATGTTCCTGGCTATGTGACTGTCAGGAAGTGCAGCTGCTACCTCTGCATTTTCATCTGTTGACACACCCTCAACAAACAACCAGAGGACGGCGTTTTCCCCCGTGAGATGCCAGGGTTGACGCATGATAGAGCACTGTGTGGCTTTCGCAGCACTTGGTAGCTGCCCTGAATAGGTCTTCATGTCCTGGAATAGCCTGAGGTCAAGCCGTGGAGTTCCCGCAGTCAGTAGGGCCTGCAAGAAGTATGGGTCATGGAAGAGGGCGATTAGCTCTGCAATCTGCTTGACTTGAAGGTGCTCGGCGGGGGCCATGGAGAGCTTGTCGAAGAGTATCGCCAGAAAAACAACAACAAAGAACAGCGTGAGCAGAAAATATTTTATGTAATTCTAGGATTAGGCACCTGGTGTTGATTCATGAAGAAACTGAAGTCCTCTTGCGAAGAAGGATTGTTGTTAGACCTCATGATCATTTGCAGGTTCCTTAAGAACTTGTCACTGTTACCACGAAAATAATAACCGACTGCCATGAGTTGGCGATGAAATGAATAGAGCTGGCGCTGAAATGAAAGTGTTTCTCGATTCAGATTTCAGTATTACTTTAACCACACGCCTAGCGTATGCATGACACATTTTACAGCTGCTGTAAACCGTATTGCAGGGAACTCGAACGGTGACTTATATCGCCTGGACCTCTAAAGCGATCTATCCAGCTAGTTAGTGCTTCGTTGCACTAGGCTCTTGTATGCGGAGGGCTCGGTACCTTTGGAGGATTTTACGCTTGGTCGGTAGCTGATTGGCAGGCAGCTGAAGGGATTTACCAACAAAGTCATCTCATCGTTTCAATTGATGCCTGGACTACTTCAGAGGTCAGTCCGCATGTTTTTTCCGTCGCTGACTTCTCCCTTCTTCATCATTGGATCTTTTCTTCGAGTATGCTGAAGGCATCGTACAATTTGCTTCAGGTAGACTGCTTTAACATTAAATGCAAATTAGTCATGACACGACAACTCTGTAAAGGAACGAAAACATGGAATATTCATTCTAACGGTCGCAATGGTACCATGCACTTATATCCGTAGTGATGCAGCAAATGGCTTTGTTTCCCGAAATCAGGCGAAGTACAATATATAATTTGTCATGTCCTTACCAGTGGCGGATGCAAGGAAAACCAATCCAGCCATCCCCTTAAAAGTGTAAACTCTACTCGCTTTGGCCAATTGAGGTCTATTTTCTTGAAAACAAGACACTGTTTTCCCATTTTGCTCATGTTACCCCCAAAAAAAGTTTATTAGATCCGCCTCTGGCCAGTGATACCACAATTCGGAACTTCTTAGCTCTCTAAAACGTTGAAGAAGTGGTTTTACATCAATTTGTATGAGGGAAATATGTTTTCCTCTGTCATAAGCTTTCGAATGAACCCATTTTCGAGCCGATTCCACGATTTTCGATTTTCACCAGTTTGGGGGACCAAACCTCAAAGGATCGAATCCAAATTTTGCATGCTCATTATTAACTCAAAGGAGAACGCGGTGTCAACCGGCAAGCTTGCACAGACGAAAAGTGGTATTTTGGGACACCCTAATGCCCGTGTGTGAGTGATACATGCTGCTGTAAAAAAGTGAGGTGGGTCTTGATCAATGTTACCCCTTTAGAGCTTAAACTCCGTGACCTGGCACCGCCTGGGTTCTTTGTGCACCCACCACACCCTGGGGGAGGGGGTCCGATCGGGCCCCCTTACTATCTTGGAAAAAGGTGGTGATACAGAAAAAGCTGAAACTACGCTGAAAAGGCCTTACCTTGTTCTACTTTTGAGCTACGTTGGAACCATATCCATTGACCCATGGGATCACAGTGGGCCAAAATGGGTCATATTTAGGCCCATTTAGGAAATCCCTTATAATTCGGGAACAATCAGACTAAGAACAAAAGCATGAATACACTCGTCTTGACCCTAGGTTGACTGGTGTCTGGAGTCAAGCAAGAGAAAGTGGGATGGGCCCTGGTCAATGGCCCAGCAAATAAGTTGGTAAGCCTTTATCATATCCTTTTGGCATGTGCAAATGACCTGATGATGATGGGCAGGACTTAAATAGCCCTGGAGAGAGTAGCAGAAGCCTGCCCTCTAAACATAAGTTTCTGATCAATAACCATCCCTAGATCCTGCTCTGCCAATTTCTTTTCTCCTATCCATACACATATATTGACATAACATGTTGCACATAGACATACACTGATAGCAAGGCCTATGACGCTTATTGGGCAGGCAGTCACACAAGCATACGCCCCTGGGGCAGTGCCCCTAAGTTTACCATCCACACATATATTTCCAAGAGGAAAAAACAAAAATGGACTAGATGTTGAAAGCAAGTGAGATAAGACGTCCACGATGGCACATAGGTCGGACAAAACACACCAGGGCGCAGGCCGGCAAGTGTGAGGCAAGCGGCCGAGCGGCAGACCGCATGGGCGACTCGCAGCTGCAACACAGTGGCACATGGGCAGGACAGAGCACTAAAGTCAGAACATAGATAAATGACAACAAATACATGGAGCCATGGAAGATACAAAAAATAAACAACACAAAATAAATACGGAATCTGGAGTTCTGCTGGTTCTTTGCATGGGAAGCGACACAAATTAATTGCCGTGACTCTTCAAATGCCGTGACTCCGGTTTGAATCTCCGCCTATCGTACTTCATCTCGAGCGGATCACCTACGGCTGACGGCCCTGACACTTCAAAGCGCCACTCCACACGAACCCGCCTGTCCGATTCATCCAGTGCACGGCCTTGGTGTCCCATAAAAGGGAGGCTCAAATGTTGCTCATTTCAGCTGTTCAGCCGTCTGTGAGCCACAGCGTATGCGCCTGGAATGTGTATGGTTTTCGCCTCACCCCTTCGTGAGCTGGTTGCAGCTTTGTATTTGCAGCACACGGTACATAACACCGGTAGGATGACAGAATATGTTACGTGAATATTTGTTTTGCGCTCTCCTGTCATATTTATGCTCAAGAGGCTGTTTTGGTGTTGCATCCCAAACACTGTTTGTGTCTCAGGGATATGCAAGTTAAAACAGTTAGACTTCTGTATCCGTCACAACATGAACCCTGTTTAACTGTCTCTTGAGAGGACCCAAACAGTGTCATATTGACACATTCCATTACTGTTATCATGGCAGGTGATTTTTTAAAAGATAATTAGTAGTGACTTTCTTTTCAGACCGGAGTGCTGATCGCTGCACCCACCCCCTGATCACATTGTCCCAGCTCACTATACTCCTAGGTAAATGCTCACTGGGGTTTGGATGCTGCACCACTAACATTCCCTCCCTCCTGTGTGGGGGCGGCCCTGGGATCACGTCGCTGTCTCCTCTCTGTCCCTACATTTAAATAGCCTAATACTGTTATGTGGGAGCACCTGTGTTCTCATCTGATGCTGCTGCTGAATAAACGTGTCATGGTTTCAAGTGATATCATACATACTATTTATCAGCTAAGGTCAGAGACGAACAATTTTAGGATCCCTATGTTCACAATATGTATGCAAAGCAATAGAGACACTGGGTGAAAATTTCACAGCATTTAATGCATAGCGGAATGATTTTGCAGCAGGAATGGGACTTTCCAGTCCTGCAGCCCCTACACTGGGACCCAAACTGATCCCAGCAGGACTCAAGCCGAGACTGGGACTTTAACCCTCGCCATGGTGGGAGGGGGGGTGTTTGAACACTCCCCTCGGGTTTTCCAGCGGCACGAAAAAAACGGCGGCGCGAAGCTCCGCCGTACTTGGCACACCTTATCCTTGATCAATTCCGCAACCTTTATCAAAATTCTACGGTTGGGTCATCTCAGGTCAGGTCAACAGTGTAGGTCAAGTGACCTCATCTCCAAAAATATGTAAAGTGACATAAGAAAGAAATGGGAATCTATTGGATTGAAACTTATAGCATGTAATGGGGCCATCGATTGCCAGAAAAATATTCCAGGATTCTCATATAAGTATCGATCATGACCTCTTGGAAATACATGGGAAAAACAGAAATTGCAATATTGACCTGAGCCAAAAAACGACTAGTATATTTTCTTCATGATTTAGTATCAGCTATCAACCAGCATTCACGTTTTTTGCTATCCCACATAAGAGCCGAGTTTAAGGAGGGAGTTCAACACTCCCCACCAGGGCGAAGGTGGCTTGGAGGCACACTGGGGCATGGGTTAATGCCAGGAACATACCAGTACCAGTTACTACTTCACAGCTCATAGATTTATAGCCCCAAAAGCACAGACTTGTTGATAACTCAAATTCTCTTGAATGAACTCAGCTCTGACCAACAGCTTAACAGCTGACACTGATTCTGAATTGAATCACAGGGCTGAAAACAGTGAGTCAACTCAACTCAGCCCAAATTCAGAAAATGAGTCATCTCAACTCTGACTCACACAATTGACTATTTACTAAGTGCATATTTCCTTCTATAACACACGAGTTGCAATGAATTAATTCAATACATACAATATTGCCTTGTAGGAATGAAGCAGAATACTAGATGCCTGCCAAATTCTATCAGGTAAGATACAATAGCCATGTTATTCTGCCCGGCAGAATGCATACTAGTATGCCGCACACATGCACAGTACAGTATCATGGACTACAAGACACAGTACTGTGCATGTGTGTGGCATACCAGTATGCATTCTGCCAGCAGAATAACACAGCTATTGCAACATCCTCTATTACCCTGATTGCAGCACCTAATTAGAGGTGGGACTTTCTGGTCCTGCGGTCCCGGCGCAGGGACCAGGTTTGGTCCCGGCGGGCCTAAAGCCGGGACCAAAGGCTAGACGCCGGGACTGTGCCGGGACCAGAGCCAGTCTGGATCAGGCAGAATTCATGATAATGGTTTCCACATTTCATCTAAATTTTAGATATGAGACAAAACATAGATAACTGTGACTTTCCAGCACTTCATTGCCTCCTTGACAAAATTTTTCAACTTTATAAGATCAGGAAAGTATCAATTCAACTAGATGAAAGAGCAAAAATAATGCTGCACACACACAGCACAGAACTCCTAAGTTTCATACTTTAAAAACCACATTTTTGGATGTAATTCCTATTCCTTCACTTGACTATAAAGCAACTCAGTGACACAACCAAAATACAACCCAAAAATGGTGAGTACTGGGGTCAAAATCCCTTTGAATTGAAGGAAAAAAACGTTTTTTTGCATATAGGTACTGGAAGGCATTGAAACAAATGCTTGATTGAAAATTATTTTCTGGCATTGGTGATTGGAAATGGCTGTCCCTCCCTACCAGCCCCACTGTATGAATTACCTTCTCTCTCTAAAAAATAATCAACAATATTTTAAATTTCATCTGCAGGTTATGTTGTGAATAAAATCTGAGTGGTTTCAATTTCTTCAACCGCACACCACATCCAACCACCGCACCACAACGCTGCTTCGTTGTCGTCAGCCCAACCTAAAGGAACTGTGTGGGTGCCGTGGGCCAACAACAAGAAGAAGAATAATAAGCCGTGTTATTCTGCCGGCAGAACACATAATAGTATGCCACACGCATAGGCGGATCCAGGATTGCCAATCGGAGGGGGCACCTTCCGGGGGGGCGCCACCCAGACCAGGGGCGCCCAAACCTTTTAGGGGGGCCAAATCCTTTCGGTGGGCGCCGACTTTCGTATCCTGGGGGGTGGGAAGCGACATTTCAGGGGGGTGCCAAGGGTCAATCGGGGGCACGTGCCCCCTTGCCCCCTGGATCCGCCTATGGCCACACGCATGCACAGTATGGTATCATGGACTACAAGACACAGTACTGTGCATGTGTGTGGCATACTCAGGACTCAGGGTATTATATAATAAAGGGTATTAGATAATTCTAAATATCTTTTAGGGCCTTGGATAATACTAGTAGGCGTTCTGCCGACGGAATAACACGCCTATAATAAAGATAAAAACAAGTGTGCGCCATTGCTGTCTTTGAAGCAGAATTCAACCAAGTAGAGCTGAAGCTTTAGTAACTTCAGGGCTAAAAAGTTCTTGAAACCACATGATAATTCGGAAAATATTATATTTATTCTCTTACTAATCGTGATAGTGTACTATTTGTCTTGTGTGCACCGTCTGCGGCTGCTGTACTTTTTGCTCATTACAAGCAAATATCAATATTGGCATTGAGAATTTCCAACTTTGATTTGTCTAGCAAAATAGAATGCTGTTTTAACACAAATCAATGAAGACATTTTTTGCTACTAGCTTTGCCTTCTCACCGACCTATGCTTGGCCTCCATATTTGGAAATCCATGCATGGACATAAGTAAGCCCTATTGTTTGTGTGTGTTGGTTGTTGGGAAGGGGAAGGAAGGTGGGGGCTTACCTAATTGTTTTTGGAGGACTACTTAGGTATATAAAACAATAATTGTCAGTAGAGGTGGGACTTTTTGGGCCCCGCAGTCCCGGCCCCGGGACCAGGTTTGGTCCCGGCGGGACTAAAGCCGTGACCAAAGGCTAGACGCCGGGACTGTGCCGGGACCAGAGCTAGTCTGGATAAAGAAAAATTCATGATAATGGTTTGCACATTCCATCTAAAACTAAGATAAGATATAAAATATAACTGTGACTTTCCAGCACATCATTGCCTCCTTGATGCAATATTCCAACTTTATAAGATGAAAAAGGATCAATTCAACTAGATGAAAGAAAAAATAATATTGCACACACACAGAACACAGCTCTCACTAAGTTTCATTCTTTGGAAACAACATTTTCAGATGTAATTCCCATTCCTTCACTTAATTATAAAGCAACTCAGTGACACAACCAAAATACAACCCAAAAAATTTTTTCCTTATTTTCTTTCTAAACGTGATAATGTACTATTTGTCTTTAGTGCGCCGTCTGGGTTGCTGTAAAATTTTTTGTCTATCACAAGCAAATATTGTTACTGGTATTAATAATTTTAAAATTCAATTTGTTTAAAATAATTGAAAGCCATTTAAACACGAATCAAAAAGACATTTTTTGCTACTAGCTTTGCAACAGACCTATGTCTGCCTCCATATTTGGAAAATGGACATTAGTTTGTGTTAGAGGTGGGACTTTTTGGAAAAAGCTGGTCCCGGTCCTGGTCCCGGTCCTGGCCAACATTTCTTGGTCCCGGCCTAGTCCCGGCGAGAAAGATGTGGTCCCGGCCTGGTCCCGGCATCCTTTTTCCCACTTATTGGCTTTTAAACATACTAATTCTTGTGGATTAAGAGCCAAACATATTAAGCAAATTTATATCATCATTACAGAAACAAATCAACATAAAGTATGAACAATAGCTTCAGGAAATCCTTACCTACTATCATGAAAAATGGCCACAATTATCTGACAATGCTCTCTGGAGGAAACGTTTGCATGTTAAACCCTTAAAAGGTGCCTAAGAAATTATACATCAATCAAAATTCAAGCTGCATCACACCTCCCTTCAGTCCATCCATAAACATTCAATCAATAAAATCAATCAATAGGAGCTCAGACAAGGTCACTTACTCCTTTCCTGCTCCTTGTCCCATCTCTAATTTCTTCCAAATCATATCCGCATTATGTCTTTGTCTCCTCTCCTCTCACTTGCTCTCCCTATCCTTTTCCGTTCTCTCCTGCTGCTCTCTCTCTCTCTCTCTCTCTCTCTCTTTCTCTCGTTTTGTTATCTTTCTCTATTTCTAAAATTGTTGGGCCCACATATGTTGTTTAGATAAAAGCTGTTCATATAGGGTGTTTTGAAATGTTTAGGTGCTTCTCTCCGCACCTCATATAAAGTACCTCCTGTAAAAGAGACCTGGAAGTTGTTGCTGATGTTGACGCTGTGTAAAATCTCTGTATGGTGTGTTGAAATGCTTAGGTGTTCTCTCTACATCTCATGTCATGTGCTCTTGTGAAGATCGCCTAGAAATGGGTCGCTAAGGACGACAGTTGTGAAATAGGTCGCATGCCGATCGAGGCCACCTGCTCTGACTCCTAAGGCCTGGCAAAGATTGTCCATTACTCTGGATCCAGTGTTTCACATTGCTTCCATGTACGTTGATTACCAAATGACTCGAGTCACATCAATTCTACTAGCAATGTCTCCAACAAGCCGGACCAGAACACGAAGCGATAGCAGGAGGGCGACGATGACGAAGAGGAGCCGGCTCGAGGCGAGCGCCTCCGGGGATCGGAGAGGAGCCCTCTACTGATGACATACTGCGCATGGTGGAGGAGTATCCGGAGGTGGAGCCGATGGACGAAAACCTGCTGAAGCGGCTGGTACTACAGCTGGAGAAGTGTATCCTCAAGAACCAGGAGATGCGGACCAAGCACGCCGACGCCCGGAGGGGTTCCTCGACTCTGAACTGGCCCTCCACGAGGCCATACAGGCGCTGCACGCGGTGGCCACGGGCCCGGAGCTGTTCCCGCGGCTGGTGGAGCTGGGCGCGGTGAGCTCGCTGCTGGCGCTGATGGCCCACGACAACACTGACGTCACCATAGCTGTCATCGACCTGCTGCAGGAGCTGACTGACGTCAACACAAACTCGGACGAGGCTGAGCGGGCGCCGAGCATCTGGTGGCGGAGCTGCTGGAGCAGCAGGCGGTCGCCGTGCTGGTTCACACCATGGAGCGGCTGGACGAGGCCGTGGCCGAGGAGTCGGCGGGCGTCCACAGCGCGCTGGCCATAGTAGAGAACGTGGACGGAGCTGCGGCCGGCGGCCTGCCTGTCGGCCGCCCAGCAGGGCCTGCTGCGGTGGCTGCTGACCGGGCTGCAGAGGTAGGCGCCCTTTGACGCCAACAAGCTTTATGCCAGCAAGATGCTGTCCGTACTGGTGCAGAGTCATGAGGAGAACAGGACGATGCAGGGGGAGTTGGAGGGGATTGACGTCCTGCTGCAGCAGCTGGCCTACTACAAACGCCACAACCCGAGCTCCTCAGAGGAGCAGGAGTGCATGGAGAACGTGTTCGACGCGCTCTGCTCGGTGCTGCTGGTGGCGGAGAACAAGGAACGCTTCCTGAGGGGCGAGGGGCTCCAGCTGATGAACCTCATGCTCAGAGAATAGAAGCTATCGCGGAACGGCAGGCGTTAAAGGTGTTGAACTACGCTACCTCCGGCCCCTCGGGTGCCGATAACTGCAAGCTGGTGGAAATCCTCAGCCTGTGCACTCTCTTCCCCTTGTTTATGCACACTCCGCGCAAGCGCAAGCGGAAAGGTCTCAGCGTTGTAGAGCACGAAGAACAAGTGGTGTCGATCCTGTGTGGTCTTCTGCGTCACTATCGTGGCCAGCTGCGGCGGCGGATCATCTCCAAATTCACCAAGAACGACTGCGAGAAAGTATTTAAAAAATATATCAGGTGTCGCGCCATATTACGTGAGCTCATTTCGTTTTGCAATGTTCATTTCGGTCTTGTATTGCTCTTTTTGCTTTTTCTCGCTGCTCTTGTGCTGTTCCTTTTAACTCAACTCTTGTTTATCCGTTCTCGTTTGCTTTTTGCGCACTTAGTGTCATCTCTGCTCTCATTTTGCCTGGTTATGTTCTGCGTCCTGCTTTTGCGCTGCTGACTACCTGCTCGTTGCTTTGTCTTTGCTTCATTAATTTGTTTTTGCTTCATTAATTTGTTTTTTGCTTCATTTCTCATATTTGTTCTTGCTTCTAATAACTAAATATTTTCTTAGATTCATTATAAAAAAGCTTACCTAAGTTTTATCAGGAAAGGTCAGGACACAAATACCTTCAAGAGCCTTAAGATCAAATCACCAAAGCACAGGAGCAATTTGACATCACTTTTACAGTTGCCATGTGACTACAGGATTGTTTTTGGCTGTTTATGAAGAATTATGTGAGTTGATGCACTGGATGAAGGAGGTGACAATTAATGTTTTACATACCTAGGTAGTTCTCCAACCCCCTTCCTGCTTTCCTTCCTTTTTTCCCAGCAAACAACAACCAACCAACACAAACACACACAAACTAATGTCCATGTATGGATTTCCAAATATGGAGGCCAAGCATAGGTCTGTTCGTAAGCAAAGCTAGTAGCAAAAAATGTCTTCTTTGATTCGTGTTAAAACGGCTTACAATTATTTTAAACAAATCAAATTTTTTAATTATTAATACCAATAACAATATTTGCTTGTAATAGACAAAAGAATTTACAGCAGCCGTAGACAGCGCACTAAAGACAAATAGTACATTATCACGTTTAGGAAGAGAATAAAGCAAAAATTTACTGAATCATCACATGGTTTTTAATACTTTTTAGCCTTGAGGCTACTAATGCTTGTGCTTCTGCTCGGTTGCATTTTTCTTCAAAGGCAGTAGTGGCGCACACTTGTTTTTTTATCTTTATTATTCTTCTTGTTGTTGTCTACGACAACGGAGCGTGGTACGGTAGTTGAATGTTGTTGAAGAAATTGAAGCCATTTACGTTTTATTCACGACGTAACGCACAGACGTAGGTAATTTGAAATACTGTTGGGTATTTTTTTAGAGAGAGAAGGCAATTGAAACAGTGGGGTTGGTAGGAACGGCCATTTCCAATCGCCAATTCCAGAATTCTCTTTTCAATCAAGCTTTTGTTTTTATGTCTTCCAGTATCTATATGCAAAAAATGTCTTTTTCTTCAATTCAAAGTGATTTTGACCCCATTACCCACCGTTTTTGGGTTGTATTTTGGTTTTGTCACTGAGTTGCTTTATAATTAAGTGAAGGAATGGGAATTACATCGGAAAATGTTGTTTCCAAAAATGAAACTGAGTGAGAGCTGTATTCTGTGCTGTGTTTGTGTGCAATATTATTTTTTTCTCTTTCATCTAGTTGAATTGATACTTTTCTCATCTTATAAAGTTTGAATATTGCATCAAGGAGGCAATGATGTGCTGGGAAGTCACAGTTATAGTTTATCTCTTATCTTAGTTCTAGATGAAATGTGGAAACCATTATCATGAATTTTATTTTATTCAGACTGGCTCTGGTCCCGGCACAGACCCGGCATCTAGCCTTTGGTCCCGGCTTTAGTCCCGCTGGGACCATACCTGGTCCCGGCGCTGGGACCGCGGGACCCAAAAGTCCCACCTCTAGTTTTTGTGTGTGTGTTGGTTGATTGTTGGGAAGGAAGGAAAGAAAGAAGGAGCGGGGTTGGAGAACTACCTAGGTATGTAAAACATTAATGTCAGTTCCTTCATCCAGTGTATCAACTCGCATAATTCTTCATAAACAGCCAAAAACAGTCCTGTAGTCACATGGCAACTGTAAAAGTGATACGTCAAATTGCTCCTGTGCTTTGGTGATTTGATCTTAAGGCTCTTGAAGGTATTTGTGTCCTGACCTTTCCTGATAAAACTTAGGTAAGCTTATTGATTGAATGTTTGTGGATGGACTGAAGGGAGGTGTGATGCAGCTTGAATTTTGATTGATGTATAATTTCTTAGGCACCTTTTAAGGGTTTAACATGCAAACGTTTCCTCAGAGAGCATTGTCAGATAATTGTGGCCATTTTTCATGATAGTAGGTAAGGATTTCCTGAAGCTATTGTTCATACTTTATGTTGATTTGTTTCTGTAATGATGATATAAATTTGCTTAATATGTTTGGCTCTTAATCCACAAGAATTAGTATGTTTAAAAGCCAATAAGTGGGAAAAAGGTTGCCGGGATCAGGCCGGGACCACATTTTCTCGCTGGGACTAGGCCGGGACCAAGAAATGTTGGCCAGGATCGGGACCGGCGGGACCGGGACCAGCTTTTTCCAAAAAATCCCACCTCTAATTGTCAGTTCCTTCATCCAGCGTATCAACTCGCATAATTCTTCATAACAACCAAAAACAGTTCTTAAAGGGAATGTGGCACTTTTATAACATGATTTTAACTGAGATAGATAGCCAAGATGTAAAGCAAGTCGGAAAACCCGGTACTCCATATATGATTTGTCTTGGAACTTGATATTGCCGTAGAAAAAACTAAAATCTACCTGACACCAGCCCCCTCATCAGCCCCCGCCGGCGGCCATTGTTG
Source organism: Lepas anatifera (assembly GCA_034440635.1). NCBI lineage: Eukaryota > Metazoa > Arthropoda > Thecostraca > Lepadidae > Lepas > Lepas anatifera. The sequence goes on along the minus strand of JAOTON010001136.1, from coordinate 1,339,179 downwards.
TGAGCTGCTGGTGCGAAGACATATGCTGATGTCACGATGAGCATAAGCCAATCAAAGCCCTTGAAGCGTTTCAAGTATGGTAGTGGTTGCCAGATCTTGACATCATCCACAGGCAGATATTTATTTCTTTTTTTAGAGGAGTATTTTTAAAAACAAAATATTGAGCCTATTGAATGTTTTTCAGAGAAATCATGAGTGGTTTCATTATTTTTGGCTAAAAGTACACCTAATTTCACTAAATTTCAGGATTCTACTAAGGTGCCACATTCCCTTTAAGTCACATGCCAACTGCAAAAGTGATGTCAAATTACTCCTGTGATTTGGTGATTTGATCTTAAGGCTCTTGAAGGTATTTGTGTCCTGACCTTCAGATTTGTTGAGTCACGACTCAGAGTCGGAGTTGACTCTGTGTCGACTCAAAATTTCTTTGTGTCAGAGTTGAGTTGACTCACTGAGATCTGGGTTGAGTCTGAGTCTACTCAACTGTTTGACCAGTTGAGTTGAGTCAGAATCAGAGTCAGCCTCTAAGCTGTGAGCTGGGAGTTGAGTCAACTCAGCACTCTTTTTTCTTAACATTTGTGACCACATTGCTGACATTTTAGAAATGTTTGCAAATAATTTTGAAGGATTTCATATTGCAATTTGCAAATAATAGGGAACTTATTATTATTCATATCAACAAAACGCCCATCCCGGGATCAGTCATTAACACAAATGAGTTGTGTAAAATACACAGTCTCAAAAGCACACACACTTCCTAGTATTTTTCCTTTAATATTAGCAATAGCATGCAAAATGTGTGACAAATGCAATTTGCCAAACATTTAGACATTTCGATTTTGGGGGTGCACACCATAAAAAGTCCTAAGCTAATAATCATCCAACAAATCACTCTTAGCAAGCCACATCTTTATTTTCTATTTTCCTCCTTTGGTTAACTGTGTGTGTGCGTGTGTGTGTCTGTCTGGCTGTATGGTGTTTTCCCCAGACATCCTTTCAGGCTCTTGTAGGCAATGTCACATCCTATGTTCTGAGACTGTCTAGATCAGAATCAACAGGCTATGCCTCCTAACGTCTGTCTCTGCAACTAACTAACTAACTAAAACACTAACAAAACTAAGTAATATAAGGGCTAGATAGAGGGTACCAGAAATCTTGTTTTGCAACTAAACCTTGAAATGGGTTAAAATGGAAACTAAAAGCTTCAATTAGCTGCTTTTTAAAAGTACTTTCTTGATTTGTCATGGTTTCAGGACATCTCCTGGTAGATAATATAGACACTAGGGTGTTTCATTGTTCCAAAATGCAATATTTCGACGCATATCGATGTTCCCCTCAAACCTCATCTGCTTACAAGCTTCTGTGCGAAATTTCCATGAATTTCGATGATATTTAGAGGTCGCGCACTTTTGCAGCTTTTTTTTATCAAATGTATTCAAATCTACACATAAGCGTAGGAACGTCCAGAATATTGGGGAGACCAAGGAGCATTTCGAAGTCATTTCTTTCCAGTCAACGCCATAGGGTTAATGGTCAAGAACCAAGAATAATGGGGGCATGGCCCCTGCCCCCCTGTTCCTACGCCTATGAATGTACACATTTCTACACTGATACTGGCGCTGGTTTTCTTTTGCTTGGTTTTCTATTTCACATCTGAAATATTCTTCAAATTAAGTAAAGCGTTTATTACTGCACAATGACTAGCCTGAGTATAAAACCCGACCGGTTTCGGGAACACCCGCCCCCGTTTTCAAGGGAGATGAAGATAACACTATGACATGAACCTAACCAAGCGAAAAACACGAAGACTGGGTACACTTTGAAATAACAATCTTGTTGTTGTTGTCGCCGCGGTTTCCACCGGGGGTATATTTACACACACACACAGCTTCAAGTGCACACTTAAAATACAATCGACAATTGGGCACATGCCCCCCCATCCACCATCCCTTGCCCACAGTCCAATATATATCCCTTCGCTACCCCTCCCTTTCCCCACTCCCATCCCCTTTTCCAGTTCAAACTACCGCACATGCTCTCAATCATCACACTGCACACAGAGCATCCACACTTCAAAACTCAGCACACAGTCCCCCAACCAACCAACCACGACCGTCCAACCGGAGCAAGTGCACGGCTAGCCACCACGAAGTTTGTGAGAGCCCTCTATATAATGGCACTTTACATTCACTTGAACATAATATCGGAAAGTACCATCCATCACATCCACATGCACATACACATGCACCCGTCATACAGTAACTCAACCAACTTCACCGGATATTGAATTCCGCGGTCACACTGCCAGCCATTCCAATGTTTACTAATCTCAACCTCCTCACATCACCACGGCCCAGCCATGCCGCTGCGGTCGCAACAGTCAGACAAAAAATGTCACGACGCACACCCGGGCAAAAAGACCGGGCACACACCGAGCGATGGGCAAGGAAGCCCCCACGAACACAGTGACGTCCGGCTGCATCAGCACGGACCGCCGGCAAACACAGCCACGGCCCTCAAACATGCATGGTCACATCCTCGCTCAGGTCAGGTGCCGCGCTCGGGTCGGATGCGGTGCTCAGGTCGGAAGTGGTGCTCCAGTCAGATGCGGTGCCGGACGGACGGTAGCACGCGGCCAACGGCCATTCACACGAATCACACGTGTCTCCTGTACTTGATAATTCCTCAGTCGTTTTCATGTTCAATGGCCGCGGCGAATTATGCAAAAAGTTAAGTGACAGACGAAACAACACTTGGAAGGGCAAATTGCCTCAAATAGCTAAGCTCGTTATTCTTGAATAGGATATCAAAATCTTCATGCGAATCTTCAGAATAAGTATCTTGAGATCTCCGCGCAATATCTGAAACAGACTAGTGACCCCCACGCCCCGCACCGCCACAGTGTGGCGGAGCAGGGCGCGGGGGAGAGAGAAAAAAATCCCTCCCCAGTAAGTGTTCACTCATTCGAACACACAACACACCTGCACAGTCGTCGACACACACCCCAAACAGCCCCAGGTTAGACACACAGAAACACCCACCCGTCCTAACCACCCATACGCCCACATCACTCGCACATATAGACCGATACCCCACTTGGACATTTGCTCACAGTATTTCACTGAATTCATTGAATTCCCTGAAGGGCTCTTTTAAGACAATACGATGGATCAAGTCCCCATGGAGGAGAGCAAGATTAGAATCTGTCGCTCAGCTCCACCGGACTGGGTATTTAGCTAGAGAGTCCTTCTTATAGATTTTCTTAGTAGGATGTCTTATTCTAAATTTACTATATTAGGCATATTTGAACATATGCTACAGCTCAACACGGATAGTCTGATAGTCCATTCGAATGCGAGGCACAGACACACACAGCACAGCAATTCAGCTCCACCTACCACACATACCAAACAGCACATGTCACATTAGATGCACATCTACACAGCACAACATTCCAGCTCCCCCGGCGCCCACCCCAATGGGGCGGGCGCCGGGGCACCGAAGGACACACACACACAGCACAACAGTTCAACTCCCCGGCGCCCACCCCATCCGGGAGGGCACCGGGGCACATACCACATACATACACAGTACAGCATTCCGGCTCCCCGGCACCCACCCCGGCGGGGCGGGCGCCGGGGCGCCAACCCCACCGGCGTCAACCCCATTGAGATCGATTATGGAAATTTTAAAATTAACACGAGAGCAGACTGTGCCGACTATTTATATAGCTTCAGCTATTTGTCTTTTGAATGTTGATACGGGTACGTCAAATCTAATCCTGTGTACATTATTAACTTGGTTGCAAAGTTTCGAGGCATGTATGCGAAAAGTGAGTTGTTTATTTACTGTCCTAGAAAAAGGGATTACAAGTATATTGTTGCTGCCAGTATTATAATTGTTCAATGCCTGTGGTATCCAATCCACCAGGTGATGAATCTGTTGTGGAACTAGATTATTTCTTATTTTACAAATGAGTAGCATACTTTTTCGGTCCCTAAGTTGAGTGATGGTTTTTATTTTAAGTTCATCAAATCTATGAGAAACGGGGTCGTTATATCCCAGGCCAAGCATAACTCGCAGCTCGTTTCTGGAGGAGTGATAATTTGCGCAGGTGTGAATTAAACGTTATACTCCATACAAGATTGCAGTAGGTGAGGTGCGGTAGGAGTAAGGTGCGGTAGGATCTTAGCCATGAACATGACGAATCATTTTAGAATTATTAGCTCTATACACGTGTTATTTTTCAATTCAATCTCTTGTTTGGCTGGCATTTTAAGAGGTCGAAAAATCCAGAGAAGATGGTAACTTTGCCGATATTTCTATTCATTTTTGGTTCCGTTTTGGTTTCGGTGTAAATTGCCTCTTTTATGTCCCGCTGTTTTTGTCTTGAGTCGAAAGTTAAAGTCGTTGTGGCGTCCCATTTGATATACTGATCCTTCTTGAATTAATGTTCCGCTGTGGCCTCCGCTGCTCTCTCGTCAATTAACCCTCGGATTAGTTTTTGTCGAGATTTTCGGTGTTCGTCTTGTCGGACTTCCATCATCCTTTTGCTTTCTCCAATGTATGCTTTTGACAGTCATTACATTCCATCGTGTATGCTGGGCCTGGTTTTTTCGGTTGTCTATCCTGTCCTTTGGTTTGACTAGTAATTGTTTGATCGTTTGATGTGGCTTAAAATGTTCTTACGTTGAATTTAGAACATATGCGTCGAATCTGTTGCGATACTCCTTCTACATATGGGAAGGATCATTATATCAAATGGGACGCCACAACGACTTTAACTTTCGACTCAAAATAAAAACAGCGGGAAAGGAAGATCGCCCTCATCAAGAGGTTCAACGGATTCGTCAAGGACGAGAAGCAGAAGCAGTACCTGCTCCGGGTGGTGGAACTCCATCGGAGGGCTCTCTACCCAAGCGCACTAAGAAAGAATGCGCCTCTTTCAAGTGTAATGGTTTTTGGTGATAAAAGTGCGCGACCTCTAAATGTCCTTTTATTTTGCTTTTAAGGGTGTCAATCGATTCAATTTTACGTATAGAGCTGGGGGAAAGTCGATATGACTTCGTTGCAAACAAACAAAATTTTACTATAGTGGGCTGAAACAGCCTAATAGACACTGATGCCACAACCCTGTACCTACTGTTCTCTGTATATGGAAAGTAAAACTCAGTCCTATCTCTGGCATTCCTTACACATTAAGTCTCTCACAAACCACCACTCTTTAAATTATGTTGATTATCATTTACCTATTTAGCGCCCACTGCCTGCACACAACAAAGCACTGCACACCCCCTGCACCCCATGCACGCCACACATCACAAAACCATCATTGTGCGCCACAATATGATAGCTTTGCTTTGTAACTTGAGGGCAGGGTATGCAGATTTTCTCAGGGTTTCTAAGTCACATGACTTTTGAACTGCTATTTATTGTTATTCAGCTGCCCTGATTGTCACCTTTTGTCTTATCAGAGGCTGGGTATGCATAATGTCTTCATTGTACCATTTGTAGTATTTACCACAGCTTTATCAGGAGGACAATGTGAGCGTCCATTGTTTTGTTTTTTATTGAGGTGGTGCACAGGTTCAGTTCGATGCAGCTTAGTATGTATTTCTTCTCAGTTTAATTTGTCACGGGATTGTTCAGAATGCACTGGGGCAGAAATTGGCACTCAAAATGTCAAATGTTGAAAGATTGAATCCTGTTTTTTGTGTTTGAAACCTCACTTATTGCCTCAATTATGACTTTACTCATGAAGGACATACCTTCAAAATGAAAAGCCTTCAAGCCCTTCATCTCACTCATATCTTCACATGTAGCACCTATCTTCATTCCTATGCAGACATAATTTATGTCATGGATTAATGCATTGTAATTGGCATTTTATTGAAAGAAATTTGCAGTTATTAAATAGTTAATACCATAAATAAATGTATTAAAATTTGTGTACTTTTAAAGGAAATGTGCATTTTTTGTGTACATACTTGGCCACCATTCTGAGTCGGAGTCCACCTGGCTCAATGTTCATTTGAGTCAGAGTTGAGTCAGCTCACTTCTGAATTTCAGTCAAGTCGAGTTGGCTCACCATTTTTAACACAGTGAGTCCAGTCAGAATCAGAGTCAGCCTTTAAGCTGGAGTCATAGTTGAGTTGACTCAAAATTTTTTGAGTCATCAACAAGTCTGCTTGTCTGATAAAACTTGGGTATGCTTATTGATTGAATGTTGAGGTGTGATACTGCTTAAATGTGGATTGACGTATAGTTCCTTATCTTGTAAGGCTTTATCATGCAAATGTTTCCTCAGAGAGCATTGTCAGATAATTGTGGCCATTTTTCATGATAGTAGGTAAGGATTTCCTGAAGCTATGGTTCATACTTTATGTTGGTTTGTTTATGTACTGATGATCTGAATATGCTTAATATGTTTGGCTCTTAACCCACAAAAAATAGTATGTTTAAAAGCCAATAAGTGGGAAAAGGCTGCCTGGACCACATCCTTCCTCCCCGGGACTAGGCCGGGACCAAGAAATGTTGGTCGGGACCGGGACCAGCTTTTTCCAAAAAGACCCACCTCTACACCTAATACCTCATAACACCAAAGGTATCTTTCATACCACAAAGATCCCTAGAGTGATGGCCGTAGCTATGTAATATTTAGGTTTTTCGAAAAAAATGGTTGATTTAGTATGCTAATTTTTTAATAAATAATTATATTTTTTAAACTTTACTGAATCATAGTGTTATTAATGCTTTTCCCATATCTACAATATAACTGCTGATCTGCGCCAATAACTGCAATATTCCTTTTATACGGTATCAAGTGAACTGATTTTCGTTTTATCATTATTATTATTATAAGACCAACACCAACACTGTTTTTCATATTGTTATATGTTATTATTATTCTATTGCGCACCATGATAGTTTTGTGACTGGAGTCGCGTGCATGGAGGCAGTGAGTTGTGGTAATTTGCTAAATAGAAATAATAATCACAAGTTTTTGTGAGTGAGGGTCTTGGTGAATATTTTTCAGTTTGTCAGTTTCACAGTTGGAAGTTACTTATGCAATGCCAGAGGTAGGACTGAGATTTATTTTCCGTGTTCAGGCAGTATTTATTATCTACCAGGGGATGTCCTCAAACCAAGACAAGTAAAGAACATAGTGCTTTGAAATAAGTAGTCAATTGAGGCTTTTAGTGTCCATTTTGACCAGTTGCAAGGCTTTTGTGCAAAATAGATTTTTGGTACCCTCTATTTGACTCTGATTTGCTTTCTTTTTGTGTTTTTCGTAAAATGATGGAAGAAAATAGAAAATAAGAATGTGGTGTCAGAAAAGCCTCAAATCACCCACAGAGTTGTTTGGCTTGGTGGGCGCCAAATATGTGTCATACCTGGGCTGCGCTGAAGACCTATTAAAAATGTGGTTATGCAAAAAAAGCTGGCAATACACCACAAGTGGAATAGTCATAGAAGGCAGGTCCCACAAAATGTTCTCTGAAATTTTGAGGTCAAGGTTATTCAGTGTTAATGACCTATGCCATCACAAACTGATATGTTCCCAATAATGCTTAATTTAAATGGTGCTACAACAGGGTTCAGGCGGGACATAAGGGTTTGACCTTGTAAAAGCATTTTACATTTACCTGTGACCTTGAGTAGCTTTGCTATGAAGTCGTATCCCTTGACCTGTGTCTTTTGATGTTGACCTTGGCCTTGACAAATAGCCTCATTATGTATATGACGTTATGACGTCACCACTCAGTTTACAATGCAGGATAACTGGTGCGACGGTCTCAAAATATAGGTCTGACTTTGAAAGCTGTAAAGTAAAAAGATTATTGACCGATTTTCAAAATTCTTCACCAATCGACACGCTCATAAATTATCTCAAACATGGCCGAGTAGCGTGTTCCGGCTCTGAACGGTGCTCCAGCTACCTCAGAAAAATAGGTGGGGGAGTGCACTTTAGGACCCTCCTCTACTGCATATGTTAAAAGAGAAAGTATAACGTATCATATTTTAGCCTTCTGGCAGACTTGTTTCACCTGATACAACAACTAAAAATGTGGAAAATAAAACACGAAAATGTAAAGAATATTTGTATACCACTTTCACGTTTCATTGGGGATGCCTTGAGACCTCCCAAAGTGGTATAAATCAACATTCCTGCGCTTTGCACCGGTGTTTTTGAGGTGGAGAACAGTTTTGCTGAGAAGGGGTTCTGACAATTTATGACTTTTTGTGACGAAAATAGGAGAGGGTCAGCCATTTTCTGACAATTTCTGATAAAGGGGTCTGAACACCCCCAATTTTGACTGACGTCATACGTGAAGAGCTCCTAATCTAGCTTATCAGGAACGGACCCTACCCTACAGGCGTTATGCCTTCCAAACTCCGATAATTGTATTGTAACTAGTTTGTTGACCCTGGGTACCGTACACGCAGCCCAGGCTCCTGAACTTCAAGTTGAAACTGATCATGATCATTCCTCGTGAACGGCAGCATACCCTGGATGCAAGAACTCTCACTGAACGCTTCTTAATGTTAAAGTGGAGCTGCCTGAATTATTGTTTGGGTTTTGGGGGCACCAACAACTTCGATCATATGGCGCCGATAGCTCCTGACTCAAATTGGAGCCCTCTGACCATTCCATGATGCAGTCGATATTACTGTGTAAACTGTCCTTGTAGGAAGGCTATCATGCTGAGTTGTACCTAAATTATGATTTCATCTGCAAAATTTGGTTCTGTTGCGTCAGGCAATTCATTTATACAAGCCAGGAACAGTGAGAGGCCCAAAACAGAACCCCCTCCCCGGAGGGTGATGCCGCTTTACACCTTGACACAGTTGGAGTTGTAATTTGCTGTTCCTAACACCACTTGCTGCTGACGATTGGCCAGGAAAGCCCCTATCCAATTCAGGAGCCTACCCCGCCCTTCGTAACCTTTAAGCTTCATAAGTAGTCACTCGTGGGAAACTGAAATAATTGCTTGCAAAAATTGAGGTACAGCCAATCAACCAGCGTGTTTTTATATGAAGTAACTGGTAAACATTATGTTCACCTCCTCCTTTGTTCACCATCCCTCCCATCTGTGTTCACCAGTGAAATCAGCCATTTCTAATGGAGAAATGGCATTCGCGGCACGCGAATGCCCCTCTCAGACCCATGCCCTTTCATTTCCAGTGCCCTATCAGTCAGAGGCCAAATAGCTTCTAACTGCCATGGAGGAGATAAAGAGGCACTGTCCAGGATGCTTCTAGGATGCTACACTTGCCAAGCAATATGTTGGACCCACTATTGTACTGTAGTCGGTGGTCGACCAAGACAGAAAATTACCCTTGAAAACACCGCTCTAGAAAGTGGGAGGGGGTGATTTCACAGTTGTTGTCTTGGAGTCAGTCTGGGTGATATCACAGTTCTTGCCTTAGAGGGAAGTTTTATGTGCGGTTGATGCATGCTGTTTATATTATTATTGTAGTAAATTGTTCTGTAAGGCTTTGATCATAAGAGGTCACATGTCCACAGGTACGCGTGTTACTGACTTCACAGACAAATGGCAGTTTTAGTGTGAAATTTGTATTTGTCTGGACGTTTTCGTGCGGATGTGTACTTACACGGAAAATTCATTGCGCTACGCCAATCGAAGCACTTTCTGACCATTTTTAAAGACATTGCGTCATTCCAATCCAAGAACTTATTTACTGTTTATTCTACGTCTGTACAGCAATTTATGATGAAAGCTGTTTTTTGCGTTTGTATTTATTATTTTTTATTTTACTTTTCCGAACGTTTTGGGTGAAATCTGATGTATCTTTACTCAAATCCATCTGTGGGACCATACTCCCGAGAATACGTAGATGGCATCTAGTCTCTGGGTATTAATATGCACAACTTCTGGAATATGCATGCCGAGGACTTTTTACAACTGATTATCATGTATTTCCGGTTCCACACTGATTGGTAGGTATTAATTAGTGTCAGTTGTTTTAAGAAATATCTTAAAAACGATTGCATTTATCACAAAAGGTTGCGTCTAGTAATGTTTTTTTGACGAGCTCTTTAAATGTGGGCCCCTGCGAACTGGATGAGACGTCAATTTGGAAAATTATGGACGAAAAACTGTTTTCGCCGGTCCCGGTGATTTTCTGTGTCTTTTCTGAATTACTTCCGGATTTTGGACCTTATGAAATATTTTGCACGTCAGTTAATGCATCCAGTTAAAACGGAGCAGATGAGGCAACCACGGTGTCGGCAGGGAACCTCACTTGAGAGATATTTCGCAAAAACGACCGCGGCCTAATACCTACCAATCAGAATAAAAAACCGGCTATACGTTAATAATGCATGAAACCCACGCAAAACTGTAAACTTTCCCGGGCACTGACTAATGGCAATGATGCATGCCCACATTCACGTGTACCAATTGACATCCATACATGAATTACGCAAATGTAACAATGTACGAGGTGTTTGCGAAAGCCAAATAAAAATGATTATTCGGTGCTGCTGGCATATTTATTCGGTGCAACAAAAGTCAGATGATAATACAGAACTGTTGCATTTTATTTGGGCGTTTTACTTTTATTTTTATTTCTGCTTGATTTAATACCACATAAGTATTCAACCTCACAATTCCCCTCGCAAAACTCGAATGTTTAATGACTTACGATATTGATGATGCTGTGAGCCCCGTGAATTCCTTGTGTCAGTTACATGCTGCATGGGTGTTTGGTGAGTATTTCTAATGAGTATGATAATGTATATTAAATAGGTGGTAAATGGGAAATCTCGGTGGCATGCGGTAGCACTGGCCTCGGTAGCATAGTCCACCTGCGATTGTAGAATGGTTGCCACCTGAGGTAGTACTCGAGTCACAATGTACAATGGAACTTTATTACGACCTGGTCGACGTGCAAAAAAGGCTCCACCTTTGATTTTGGCAAGTGGCACCGTAAACAGATCTCTAATGTATCATTTTAACCCAGTTGCATTTAGTTTGCGCTCTTGGTGCAGGAGGTTTAGAGGCTCAACACGGGTGTTATGATCGACAGCTAGCCATCGGATCTGGCTGAGCCTTTCCCTGTTTGCCGAGCGTCGTCCGACAGCTGAGCACTCGTTGACCCTGTTGTGGCACCGCCATGTTAGCAGCACCCAGTGCCGAGCGCCGAGTGTGAACGACCATGGTGTATAGTGACTGCACCTCGGAAAACCACAGTCTCGTGTCAGGCCTCAATCCCTATGGTGGACCTGCACGCTACGAACTAACAAGACCTGGACAACTCGTCGTCGCTGCATATCAAGATTTAGTACGTATTTACAGTATCCTGCTTGCGCGCCGTGCCGCATTTCAACGCAGAGCCTGGCTTCAGCTAGAGGTTTTTTTGGGTAGCTTAGTGCCTAACGTTCGTTGGAGATCTTCCTTGATTGTTTTCTTATTATCGTTCCCATGCGCGTTTTTAGTTCCTCTTTCCGTTTCCTTTGCTTTATTTTCTTCAAAATTTGCGTTCGCAGTCCAATTTTCGTACTGAGGTTGTTAACGCTATAATCTGTCTGTCACAGACCAGCCATATATTTCGGAACCCCAAAAGTTTCAATATTAAGAAAATTGTTTCAATCCAGTTCACCCTATCTTTGAAGAACCAGGGCAAGATCAGCCGATACATATAAGGCCATAATAAAATGTAGCCTATTGAACCAAACAACTACGTAGGTAAAATAAAAACTACATAGGTAAGTTGAATATTTTCCTGGATAATCTTTTAGAAATAGTCTACAGCTGATAATCTGTACTCATGTATGACTGATACTGCTCAATGTGATACCGAAAACAAAATTTCCCTTCTCTAAAGCTAGGTATGGTTTCAGGATGAAAATGTGTTAACATCTGTTTTTTATTTAAATGTCAATATAAAGCAGCTGTATCTTGCGTTGAAACCATAGTAAGCTCAGTATGCTACCATGCATCGGCCATTACAGTTTTTAGCTGCGAGAAATATTATATCATGTAAACAAAACATTCGGAGATTATTTCTTTCATGGAAAGGTCATAGAAAGTAATTCGGTGTGATCGGCGTTCATTGTGTTTGATAACCATCGTGAACTGGTTTTGTTTGTCAGTTTTAATCGCAGACAAACGGAGAGTATCAATAAGCTGAGAGGTGCAGCAAAATAGCTGCAGCGGTACAGTTTGTAAGTTAAGCTCCGGCATTGCCACTGTCATAGCAGAGGCTCCTGATGATCGAATTCATGGAAATGTGTTGATGAGAATGTCCAGACTTACAAGCTTGTACCCTCTTATTTCTACTGATATACCTGCGTGGTTTGCGAGGGATCACGCCAAAGTGTACACATCTTTGTGACATTTCAGCAAGGCTTAATAGGCTTCTCCTGTCTCCACTGACAATTCTACAGGACGATGTAGCAATATAGAGAAAAGACACTCACAGCACAGGGAGAAGGCGGCCTGAGTTATCATGATTGTTTACGAGAAATTTGAGGCACTCCCATTGTATCGCGTTTTCTCAGCAATGAAATGTGTTTTCACCCGGGAGACTGACGCTCGCTGAGAAATTGTCGAAATAACTGTCAATTAATGCCCGGTACTCTGGCTGATTTTGACAGTCTGGGCCTACATCTTCTATCAGAACTGTTGTGAACGGAAGGCTAAAGTAAGGGTTATTTAAGCGCTTGACTGCAGGGGACCTTTTTGTTGTATGCTTGCGGAGTGGATTCAACGACAGCGTACCGAAACACAAATTATGTGCTCTGTAAAGTGAGTCATGGGGCTTTACTTTGACCTATAGTTTGTTGGTGTATGTTTCTCGCTCTGCATGCCATTTGTGTGTGGGTTTATTAGAGTGGTCCGCAGCGATTTGATGCACCAATACGGGTATTTCGCTCCGGTTTCCTGTTTTTTTTCTTCTGGAAGCTCAGCCACCGATTCACCTATTTTGGGTACTGAGTCCTTTTCCTTTATCAGAGCCACCGAGGCGAAATATTTGCAGCATGCTATTTTTCAAAATCTGTGTTTGTCTTTGTTGAGTTGCTTTGGTGGCGGCGCGCATTATAATGGCTTGAACGCAATGGTGATGGTAAAGGGCATCATATTTGTGCACAGGCTTAACTTTTGCGATCTTCAGCTATGATGAAGAGTTGTTTCTGAACAAAAGGACTACTTGACACCGGATTGACTCTGTTATTGAACTTTTTCGGATGATTTGTTGTCATGTTGTATAGTTTATATTTAGTATGAGGTTGTAATGGCAAGCACCTATCCTGTTTTGGACGTGCGAAATAAGTTCACTTTTCTCTGTATGACATACTTTCATCGTGAGTGGTTGTGTTTCGGAGCTGAATGACCAGGCCTGCCGCCATGGCCTGGACCAGCGCCGCAGCGTGCTGTTCTCACTGACGGATCGGTGGCGCATCAGACAGTCGCAATGGCGGGAGACGGTCAGAGTCACACCTACTTTCTGGCCTGGCGCAATCTGCATCTGAGCCGCGCCAAGCTGAAGGCCTCCAGCCGAACCTCAGCCCTGCTCTCAGGATTCGCCATGGTGAGTGTCAGCCCGATGTAGCGGTTTCGCCAAATTAGGCCTCCGATGCCTGCTGATGGATTACATTCGCCCAAAAAAGATACCAACCTCTAGGGCTGGTAAGCTCTTAGAAATATAACTATAAAATGAATGACCCTTATTTTTTCATTGGCCTCAGACCGGTGACAGTTTTTCTCACGCGTTCCCCAGCCTATCCCGCAGTAAGGTTATGACGATTTCTCTGGCTAGCGGACCAGGCGACGGCTCCCGGTCACGCGTGCTGAGGACGCTTCTTCTACCCACTCACACGCTACACTCCAATTTGCTACACCGGAGAATATAATAACACCTTGGAGGAAATTCTATGCTGGTAGACTCAGTAGTGATGCAGTGAGGAGAGCAATTGTTTGTTGATAGGTCGATATTTGATATATTTCGCAGTACTGAGCCGAGTATCATTATTATAAGCGGATAAGGCGTTTAATGGCCTGCCTCCTCGAGTCCCAGATGCAAAACGGAACAAGTTGTTCGGCCTGTCTCCTGGAATCCGAGGTGGAGAATGGAGAAAGTCAGAGTGATTATGTATTCGGGCACATCCCTTCATCAGGATCGCAATATAGGTAATATATCGCTGGAAAAATGATTAGTCTTCGTATGATCGGGGTCCTCATTGAACGCCGTAACAACAATACTTTGCCCTCCTCTATCTAACGTAGATATTGTAGCCGCAATGTGGCAAATCTAGATCAGTAGAGTTGAAGAAAACCTTTTTATTTGTTTTAGCTAGCACATATGTTTTATTAAATGTGCTTTGCTTAGTTCAGTTTATTATTTTTAGTCTATTATATTAGTTTATTATTTAGTTATATTATCGGAGAGTGTGGGAGCATTGTGGCTGAAGATAAAGTAATAATGAGCTATTGCCTTCCTACCCCTAATACATGCTTGCCCTTAGCAATCTGTGCTTGGTGTAACAGGTCCTTTCTGTTAAAGCATTAACATTTTAAGTTTGAATGTCAAATTATTTTAGATAGATATAATGATAAATTATCAATGTTTGATCAAGTTACTTAGTAAGAGTTAAATTGACAGTCGGTACTTCTTATGATTTTATCTGCCTAAACAAGGTTTGTATTCAAGACCTATGTTTTAACAGAACCAAACCGTCACCTTAGGCTTTGACTATTAAGGGTAAGCATGTATCAGGGATAGAGAAGTAATTATTTAGCGAGTTTTGCTGTACTTCTACCTGTCTGGATTTTCCACACTGCGGATACAATCCTGCGGTTAGAGGTAGCTTACATATTGGTGTCGTCATGACGTTCAGTTTTCTAAAAATTCATACAGAAGGGCGCTTGTAAGGAACATCGGAGGTCGCGCATGGCCTGGTCACCACGGTGTCAGAAAATCCCTTTGCCTATCTTCAAGATAAAAAATTTAACTATGTTTGGAAGTTTTATTCCAGCCCTCAAAGCGCAATGGACATCCTTGGAGCCTGGATTTGCAATCGTTTGTCTTTTTTTCAGAGCATGACCCTTAACTTGTCGAGTTTTGAGTAATTCAACACCGTATTTCCTGTAAAGAGTCCTAAAAGCCGAAAAGGAGATTTCTCTCATACATCTGAAGGTTTTTTAGATTTGCAAAGGAGAAATAAGTTAACTTCATTTCACCGATACCATTTTAAGTAATATTGCAGTTATTGGCGCAGATTTCATCACTAGCGCGAAGTGTTATCGCTGCTGTTTTACTTGTATTAAAAAGTGACTGATTGACTATTGTCACTTTGTGGATATAGATATACGATACATTGAAAAAGTAAATTAAGTTTGGCAATGCATTATTAGTACAAAACGGAAATGACACATACATTTTATGAATTCTTTTGTATCTTGAGAACCGAAATATTACCTAGCTACGGCCCTTGCTTGGGCCTTTAAGTTCTCGTGAACGTACCGTGTGTTAAAGGTATCTTGACGTTTGCGGGTCACGTGATGACTGGTGCGGGTCTAGCATCTCCGGTCGGTAGCGGTGAGGGTGCCACTTTCGGGCGGCGAAAGCTATCAGGTGGGCGCCAAAATCCTATCGCAGGGACACTAATGCTTGCAACCTGGGAGATAGGGGTGAACGAAAAATTTCAGGGGTTCCATCGATGTTTTAGGGGGGGGCGCTGTGACCATTTTAGGGATCACTTGATGGTCTATCGGGCAGTGCCCACACTTCCCCCTCCCCGATCTGGTAATGTGATGGCTAATTATATGTAGGTAATGTTTTCCCTTCATTAAGATTGTGATTAAGGGCTGTGCCTGAATGTATAACCACTCGGAATTTGCATCCCGAATTTGAAGATATACACCAAGGAAGATTTTATTGACGAAGTTGTACATTATTTACAACCGTGGTTTCGGGGAAGTCAGGAAAGAATATATCCTGTTTTATTTGCACATTATTTTCATATTTCGTTTGTCTAACGCTGGTTGAAGCAACGTGCTACCGCAGTTTTGATATTTTTACGCCCGAGAGTTGAAGCAATAGAAACTTTTAAGACAAGTGTCAGTGGGATTTACCATGTTGCATTAGCCCCATGCACTAATGTATGGTATGTTGCCAGGTGGCGATGGTGGAAGTGCAGCTGAGCTCGAGAGTGCCCACCGGCCTGCTGGTGGCGTTCGCCATGTGCACCACGCTGCTGGTGGCCATCCACATGCTGGCTCTGATGATCAGTACCTGCATCCTGCCGCACGTGGAGGCCGTCAGCAGCATGCACGCCATGTCGGCCGTCTCAGAGTCGCCGCACGCCAAGATGCACATTTACATCGAGATGGCCTGGGTGTTTTCCACGGTGGCCGGCCTGATGCTCTTTATGGTGGAGATCGCGCTGCTCTGCTGGGTCAAGTTCTTCGATGTGTCGCAGGAGGCGGCCTGGGCGTCCACGGCGTTGCTGGTGCCGATTGTTTGCATCTTCGCGCTGTTCGCGCTACACTTCTACCGTAAGCTGGTGTCGCACAAGTACGAGATCACCGAGTCGGGCATCCGGGAGCTGGAGAAACTCAAAGGCCAATTGGACCATCCCGCTCAGAGCAATGGAGGCGACAGCACGTACGCTCACAGCGATCACATAGTGTAAGACTACCCTGAACTTCCAGTGCCAAGTTAAGGGGAGTAAAACTGCGATGTATTGGGGAACTCTCTCTGAATGCAGTGTTCAAAGAGCGTATCCCCGTTCGAGACGCCGAATGTGGGACTATATGGAACTGGAGTGCAACATAGCTGTGATTGTGGGACCCAATGATGAATCCTTTATTGAAGGTGCGGCAAGTCAGACAGCTAACCCTGAAGAACAAGGTCCAGTGAAGGGGAAATTTGAGGGGGGGGGGTGAAAGAAATTGGATGCTAGTATAGGTTCCATGCAATCCTCGGGACGCCACGGACTTGGTTTGTCGACTTTGCTGGCCCGGCTTTTTAATATGGCCCCTCAGACCGATGAGGATGGCCAAAAGCCGGCGAAAGGGTACAGTACAAGTTTCCGTGGTATCCACTACCAGCATACTTGTATCTGGAAGTCCGTATTGTGGGTGCAAGTGTGCAAAATATCATGTGTGACATGCTTATATACATATGTGTGGCAAAGCCGGATGAGATATAGTTATGATTTTGGTATGTTAAGCATGCTTAAGCGAGCGTATTGACTTAAAGGGAATGTGGCACCTTGATAACGTGGTTTTAACTGAGGTAGCCAAGTTGTAAAGCAAGTCAGAAAACCCGGTACTCTATACATCATTTGTCTTGGAACTCGATATTTTCGTAGAAAAAAACTAAAACCTACCTGAAATGTACCTCTCATATACCCCTCGCCAGGCGGCCATTGTTGTGAGCTACTGGTGTGGAGATATATGCTGACGTCACGATGAGCATCAGCCAATCGAAGCCCTTGAAGCGTATTGAATATGGTACTGGTTGCTAAATCATGACATCATCCACAGGCAGATATTTCTTCCTTTTCCTAGAGGAGCATTTAAAAATCAAAATATTGAGATTATTGTACATTTTTCAGAGAAAATCATGGGTTATTTCATTATTTTCGGCTAAAAGTACGCCTAATTATACTAAATTCCAGGATTCGACCAAGGTGCTACATTCCCTTTAACTATGGATTGTGATTCGTTTCTCCCGAGTTGTATGTAGTTTGAATCTCACGCGAGACCGTTGAGTGGGACGGGGGGGTTCGGAGACGGCCCGTTGCTGCGGGTCCATCAGGTCCGTGGTGCTACAGCTGCACTAGGAGTGACTTGCGAGGGGATGGCGTGGAAAATCTTTGTGTGATATATACATAAATCGCTCGTGGCGCCGTGCAGTGTGTTTGAAAAAGTTGGTTGACATATTTAGAAATGTGCTATCAGGTTAAATAAGTATAGTCTTCCTGAGGTCCTGTGTTTACGTGACGTGGGAATGCCTAAATAAGTGGGACTTTGCGGCTCTTAAGCCACAAACATGTCGGTTTTTCTGGCCATTTTATTTATGACTAGGTCACAGACATCAACAACGGCAGCTCAAGGATTTCATCGTTTCGGAAATTGTATTCGGTAAGAGGGATTTTGTAGTGAACATTTCGATCCGGTGGAAATATCCGTGCCAGCTGGTATCCAAAGCTTTAATGTTGTTTGCGCTCTCTACACCCAGTGTCTGTTCCTTAGGGCTGCTCACCTACATGTAGTAAAGTTTTGCAGGGGTTGCAGCTGGCATTGTTCGCGGGATATAGATTAACTTTGTGTTATGAATGGATCGGAAATCTGTGTAGCCATGCCCCGTGCAGTGCATAGACTGTTGGCCACGGCTGTCGAACGTGAATGATGCGGAGCTTGATCCTGCGCAGCATTTGTTTTGCTGTCTGCTTCAAGGTCAACATACTTATTTTGCGACTCGTGTCAGTCCATTCAATACACTGTGGAGTGTAACAATCTTTCAGTTGTGAACTCGCATTCATTTACCGATGCTATTAGAATCCGTAGTCATCAACATAGGCTTAAAGGGAATGTGGCACCTTCATGACGTGATTTTAACTGAGATAACCAAGTTGTAAAGCAAGTCGGAAAACCCGGTGGAATTACACTAAATTCCAGGATTCGACCAAGGTGCCACATTCCCTTTAAGAACGAGGCCGATATCTACGCCCTCCCCCTCCCGGCTTTTTGGTGGTGTCCTCCCACGGGTAAAGAGCAGCTGCAACTGTAATGAGAAATGTAATACAAAACTGACCCCCCAGGGGAATCACAGCTGGTGTGGGGGTCCCGTGAGCTTGTATGGGGTGCCCTGATCGGACCCGGACCCCCTGATCCGAGCTAATCTTTGGCCCCCGAGCTGAACTAATTATATTTATTTTGCAACTTCCCGAGCTGTTCTAGGGCCCCCTGAGATAGCCTAGGGGCGCTCGAGCTGATTTGGAGGCCCCTGAGTTGGCGTTAAGGTCTCATTGCGTTTTGAGCTTATTGACATCGATTAGTGGTTTTAAAACTGCTCCAAAAAATGGGGTTCTTGGATGGGCCCCGATGAGATGGACACATTCTAAGCGAGGACCGCCACACTTCCCACGGTTTCTACGCCCCCAATCCCCAAGGTCTCAACGAAAGTTTAAAAAAAATCTGGTCTTCTTTGTGGCCCGTTTTCTGCTTAATTGGGCCTCTCAGGGCAACGTGGTATCAGGGGAAGGTAACGGCATATGCTTCGTCAACCTCAAACTAGTGTCCCTTTTAATGGTTGAGTTGGAATCATTAGTGCACTTTATTTTCCTCGACTTCAGTGCTGCTTGGACGATTGCGAGATTAAACTAGCTGGGTCGAAGTCAGTGTGGTCACTAGTTTGATGCTGGTCGTTCAGACCAATGCCAGAACATAGGTTCCCGCCCTGTACAATGGAGGCCTGATCTTGCATTATAATATTGCATATCATATTTTCATTATCATATTGTTCCTGGCCAGATACTTTTGTTTTCAGCCTGCACCATCGTGAAGTTCAGTTTTTTCCCATAGCATGTTTCTGGTGGCTGCCAGGAGCGTCCACGTATTTTGGACGCTTGTGACGCAGCTTAAAAAGGGAAACGAGTGGTGGCATTTCTCCGCTTTGCGAGACTTTTTCCATACCTGGCGTTCTAGCGAAATTGTAGACTGCAGCGTTGGTTGGGTCCCGTGGCCTGCCAAAAGTGCACACGTTTCAATGATTTTTTCGTAGCCAGGTTTGGGGCTTCAGCTTTGCGAATTGAATCGCTTTGAGCTGCTGAAATGACATTTTACTAGACGTAGTTAGTTTGAGCCAGGACCTGGAGCTGACTTTTTGAAACTCATTTATCCCGAAGGAAACTACCTCGAAGTCATTTTCCTTGAATGTTTGTGCATGTGGTAGCTTTTGCCGAAAACCTGAACAGTGACGTTCCACACTACAACATTTTATCGATTCCAATCGATTCCATCGACATAGGCGAACAGTCTTTTGGAGAAAAACACTTCCATGATCTAGCTCGTGGCGATGTCACGAACCACCGACCTAAATAACGACATTCAGTTAAAAGGAAAAATGTGCGTAATCGAGGATCGGGCTGAGTGTGAAAATGTATAGCGATTGTAAGATTATGAGGTTTTGGTTATGTTTTCAATCCAAATAAGAAAATTCGTCATCAGACCTGAAGAATCTCGTTCATGGGAACGGCCCCGAACTGGTGATTCCAGTGAATTTAGTTGCCAATTTTTCCAGTGGGGCTTTTCTTGGTGTTAGCACTCTCGACTGGCGAATCACAGGTGGATTTCGACTACATAAGAGGCCGCCCATAGGTAGTTTCCTCCATTAAAATTGATCAGAAGAATTAGCTTTATGTGAGCTATCTCCTTACTCCTTAGTATGGTTAAAGTTCGAAGTTGGATTCTCGTCCTCGGCTCCTGTGAGAGCTAGCGGAAAAACGCAAACGATATAAACGGGCGAGAAATCATCATCACACTTAAACTACCACCTTTTAGCTCAGACCAATATTCGGTAATGAGAGTTCGCAGGATGTCTCGTAGAGATGCGATGAAAGTAAAGGAAAAACTTCTGCCTACAGCTTGCCACTCGACTTAGTACGCAAAACACGTTTGCGTGCTAATTGAACCCTCTTGGGGCAATTTGAATGGTATGGTAAAAAAACTAATGACCATTCCAGTTCAAAACATAGAATTGACCTGGGCTATGGCCAGAGCAAGCTCACATTCCGGTCTAGCCTGTTCGATTGCCCCTGGCCAGGTGAGCTGCGCAGGATGAAAGCCCTTTCAAATTTCCTAGCCAAGCCATTGATTAAACCATAAAACATCAAAGGTTAAAGGTTAAAGTTCACAGGTTGAAGTTTAAAGATTAAAGTCAAATGTTAAAATTCAAATGTTGAAGCTGATCTCGGGAAGTGGCTAAGGAACACTGGCTGTTTTAAAGAGTGGGGTTGATATACACCATATATTGTGAAAATAACTAGAATTATACTTTTTCCTAATCTTTGCATGCATTTTTAATGAAGAGGTCGTCTTTCCTAATTTCAAAATAACGTTGCTGAAATTTTCACTGCCTGATGACGTTACTCAAAAACCTATTTTGTAACATAAATATGATATCAAGGCTTTGCGTGCTGTCTTTTTGTCCGCTGAACCTGAATTGCTGACGACCTGAGATTCTGTAGACATTGAAATCAAGGGAACAGCTACGAACTGGTCAGGAATTAGTTGTACCTATCATGTACGAGAGCACTGCTTGTCGCCATTTACCTTACCCTTGGAAAATCCTCGTGGGATGTAGAAGCAGCTCCACACTGGGAAAGCTAAAAGTAAAGTTAAAAGCTAACGTTTGGTAACAAGTTCCCCAGACGCTTTCCTTATAACACGCGCCTCACTGGGGGGCAAAATTCACCCCCTCCTGGTTTTTCCCAGATAGCTAAAAAACGAAGAGATTCAGAACACAGAAACTTACGGTACCTTATCCCTGATCAGTTTTACACATCTGACCAAATTTTTGAGTTAAGGTCATGTCAGGTCAAGGAGCTTTTCGGGGTCAAGTGACCCGACCTCAAAACCTAAAATTCTGAGTTTGAAGCAGCGCCCAGGGAACATTAGCAAACCGATCAGTTTGAAACTTCCACAATGAGATAAGGTTATTAGGGTCTACAAATCTGCTATCTCGGAATTCCGATATTGGTGACCTAAGGTTGGGTCAATTTTTTGGTCACCCCATTATAAGTCTATGGTGAAAAATAGAATGAACTCGTTTTCAGGAAATTCTGGATAGATAAAGCTTAAAATCCTAAAACTGTCTATTCTTACCACGATCTTGACCATAAAGTTGAATTTTTGAGCATTTGACCTCTCAAAGGTCATATCAGGTCACGGGAGCAGAGAGTGATTGTTTTGCCAATACCTTCTCACTGAATTGAGATAAAGCTCCCATTTTGCTTGCATTTTGTTTATATTTTCTCTGGCGAGTCGATTGATGTGCAACATGACCATATCAGGTCACTCTGTGACCCTGACCTAAGTCGAGGTCAGGTCATTTTGACTATTTGACCTAGCAAGGTCATATTATACATCAATCGATTCGCCGCAATGAGAGGAATCCAATGATGCATAAAGATTTGCTCTAGCTCCCCTGAGGGCAGATCTAGAGAGGGAAACGTACACTGCTCTGTTGTAAGCCTATGGAGCATTCTTTGACCTATGCTGACATCAATATTGACCTGACATAACAATTTTTTTGTATAAATTTTCTTCGTCTTGTCAAGAGCTTTCGAACGCCGTCCGTAATTTTCCTTTAGCTTTCGTGGGAAACGAGATACGGAGGGGGCGAAAAACGCCCCCCCCCAGCGGGGCGCATCATGCAAGGGACCCCAGCGGGGCGCGTGTTAAATTAACTAATGTCACCCGCCAAATTCCGGGTATTATCTGATATGGGATAGTCGCCGAGTTGGTCGCACGTTTTCAGCTAAGAGCAGTGGCCAGGGTGTTTGGAGAATGTTCCCGTCCCTTACCGTGCGCGCTCACTGAATTAAAGTGGTGGTGTGTTACAAGCTCGCCCAGAGAACAGCGTAGGCGTCCCAGCACTGGCCAAAGGGACTTTCTAGGTGCTCAGATGGGCCTCCTGGAGGCTTGCTTGAACTTTGATTTGGTTTACCTTATTCTTCATGGACCATCAGAGCGAGCACGTTACGATTTCCAAGTCTTCTCGTAGCTTAAGTCTAAGAATTGCAAAAATTGACCTAGAACGCTTATCAAATTATTATTCGATAGCTAAACGCTTGAAGTCTCGAGCTTGTTTGGTGAACTCAGGGGTCAGAAAACCCTGATGTTTTGAACATAGTGGGGGAAAATCTAGGGAAACCAGAAGTTTGAACATTTTTAAAGCCGAGACTGGTGCCCATTGATATGCAAATTAATCCATTAATACAGTACAGTATCAGAATTCCTTCTCATTATGATAGTTCTCTTGTCTCTGATTAAACTTCATACGCTTTTTTCAGTTAGGGAAACGTGCTTATCTTGGGGCAAAAAATGCTGTGCGTTGGGGATAATAGATATTTTTTCTTCCGTATGTGTGGACTGACCTGAGCCATTTTTTTCTTACGTATGTGTGGACCGACTAGAGCCATTTGGCATATTTGAAAACTGTGGAAGGAAAAGACACAGTGTTCCTGTGCCTGGCATGGTATCACAGCGTGGCATAATGTGATGTATTGTAATGTCATAATAATGTATTGTTTCCCCTTAGAATATGTGTAGAATGGGTGCTTGGACGGGCTATCCTATTTCTTTGCAGTGCCCGTGTTTTTATATGTACGACGTGTTTCCTAAATGATTCCAGTAAAAGTTCAAAATTCAGTGTTGCGTTCCAGCATTGGCGGATTTGACTAAAAACTAGATTTATAGCGTCGTTGTATTAGTTACCTCCAAGGCGCTTCATATGTCTTTTCCGCCACTACCCACTCGTGCGGACAATGTATATACAGGGTGTTTCAATTATTGACGATGTTAGCATCTTTTCCTGACTCCGATACGAATGTCCCAGTCATCTTCTATCCATCGTGCACCCATCATACTCTGACTAAAACTCTACCCTACCAATATCACAGCTTTCCATTCACATGCTTCCTACACATCGCATGTCACGTGCTGCTCACACGTCAAATGCGGGCGAATGTTCACACACTTCCTACGCAGGGGTTTCCAGACACATTTGATTGCAAACGATGAAAATTAAGTGCGCACAATATTTTCCTATGTGCTCCTAGACATCGGCCCGTAGATGATACAGGCGGAGGCTAGGACCTTTCGCCTAATTAAACCAGTTACGAGAATAAGTCCAAAATTGTATAGTCTAGAAGTGGGAGTTGTAGATACACTTTTCCGCATCAACCAGCGTAGTAGGAATGACACCAAGTATTTATGAACAGCAACAGTACGATCAATTCAGTGTTGAACGGCTCCTTCCAGCAGGTGACGTGCGCTTGCTTAGTCAACCGTTATTTACAATGGCATTACAATGTTGAATGAAATAGAACAGATGAAAGAGGAGCTAATACTGCCCTTCTTCAATGACATGCCATTGAGGCTAGCTTAGCGACGACAATTTGACTTGAAACACAAAAAGCTACTGAACGCACAATTGTTCTCCGAACAATGCATGACTTGATCGCTACACATCTATATACACGATCACAAATTTGTCACATTCAAACACTCAAGCATTGGCTACATAATCCGATCAAATGCTTACGCTCAGTTACGCGTCCATAGTAAAGCTCAAACAGCCTCAGCACAGCTTTGCTCGATCATATCACGTTATTTGACTCTATCATGCCTAGCATTATCTATTCGTTGTTACATCTAGCAGCACCATCACGTACTCGTAGAAGGGTTCATGGTGCTCAAACACTCTAAAAGGGCATGTTCAGCATGCTCGATATACTACTGTATCTACAATGATGCCCCTAGAATGTGCACTGGTCCAACTGACCTCACGTATCTATAAGCGCTTGCTAACTTTCTTAAACGTAGGTCAGTCCTTGTGAAACTTTGACTCGTGACGAATGCTTCTGCAACCGTACTGCACATCGTAGATCACATATCACTTGCATTTTCAATCCTTCAGGAACATGGCAACACCTGCCTGAATCCACTTGCTTTTCTCATTTACGACACAGGGCATGTCTAGACACACCACCACCTTCTCACGCTCCTGGGTCGCGTACAACGGCATGGCGATGGTGTCCGGGGTGGCGATGTTCGTCGCTGTATCCTTAGGAACCCAGGCGACCATACAGACAGGCACGGTGGTCACGCTCGGTGAGTCTGCTCGACTTTCAGCCAGGCGAGAACCGTCGAACCTGCATCCTTCCAACTGTAGTCCTGCCAACTTCACAGACAAGTTAGAGTCGATGCCGATCTTTGCCCAGCTCGACGCAAGAACCAATTGGTCCATGGCCTTTTTGTTCATTCGAGCCGTTTGCTGGCGAAGTGCGTTGAGGAATGTAGCTGGGTGGAAAAGTTCTGATAGGTCCAATGGCTCTTTGGTGAGTGTACCGGACTCAGCCTTCTGTACCCAGCGTTGGCACGCCAGCGTACGAGTTACTAACGAGCGGAGATACTGGAATGGGTCTTCTGGACCCTCCCAAACTGCCTGCCAAGCGCCTGGTGTCTCGCTACGAAGAAGGCTGTCAGCTATGGTCTTCACCTCTGGTGTCAGCAGAATGGTCCCGCGGATTACCTTGCTGACGTTAGCTAAGCTGCGGTGTACATCCTGCACTAATTGCAGTGCGTTGAAGTGTTCAAGCTGGATAAACGAAAGGATTGGGTCTGCCTCTTGGCCTACTGAAGCCTGATGTTTTGCTTGACGTGCAGATATTTTTGTCAAGTTTACATCCGAGTTGAGCTTCTTCCAAAGGTTGAGAATTGGCGACAATCCCTTTTGCCACTTCTCGCGATCGAACTTGTCAGTGGTCTGGATGGTTCGCATGAGTATCTTCAGCTGACCAATGACGGTGGCGCTGATTGTCCTTTGCGCAGACCGGTCAATGTTGGCAGGCAGACCAAAGAAGCTGGGCTTATCGGTGTCGCTGAATCCTCTAGCGATGCTTATGTATTCTTTTGGGTCTGCTGAGCTTGGCAAACTTATCCCAGGGCCCAAGTCGCGCTTGGCCTTTGATAATCCTGAAATCACATCGCTGTTAAAGTAATCTTCCAGGTAAGATACTAGAACGCGCAAGTCGAACTTGTTATCCACGCGACCTCCATATATGACGTTCTGCATCAGGCCATGCACGTAGTCCCACCGAAGAGCACCCATCGCAGCTAAGCGGTCGAGCATATCAGCCCCCGCTTTGAGATCGGCATAGTTGAACTCATATGCCTTGGTCCAACCCTGCGGGATGTAGGTTCTGCGTTCTTGGACAACCGCATGGAACCATGCAAGCGCAAAGAGGGCCTGCGCTCGTGGAACATTGTCTCCATCTGCGATGAAATTTGGGTCCCAAAGCGCATATGAGCGCATCAAGTTCTTCTTAACTCCAGGTGGAGACTCGTAAGTCACTTTCAGAGAGCTCCGCAGCAGTGTTGCCGGAAACTTCCCGTGAGATTCAGCTGTGAGCCAGAGACGGAAAGATTCGTTTGGTGTTAAATGTAATAGCTCCTTTTCAAGCATTGGAAGCCATGCTGTGACCAAGTGAAGGTTCTTTAGACACAGCCAGTAGCCCGCTTCACCACACATCTTCAAGTTTTTCAAAGCTATTTCCGCCTGGCCCTGTCCCATGGCCACCTCAAAATACTTGTCAAGACCAACTTTGCGCTTGGCCAGTTCCCTGAGCTCTTCTGATGGGTCTGCCCCTGTTGAGATGATGATCAGTGTCGGGGTGCCAGCGTCAGTCTCTTTCAGCAGCTCTCTCAGGTTTAGAGGAGGAGGTGATAGTTCATGGCCCATCGCTGACGCAGCGAAATCGATCATTGCAGTTTGTAATCGGTCGGGTCGCAGTGCTTGTATCGTGAGTACCTTCTGAAACTGCGTCATTTTGTCTCTTGCATGTGGAGGTATGTTCTTCTCGCAGTCAGGGCTAGTAGCGAAGGTGGTCCAGGATGAGCTGTCTTCAAGTTTTAAGACGTCCCATAGATTTGGAAGATTGGTCCTCAACAACGACACGGCCAGAGCACGATCTTCTGGAATCCATCCAGGCGTTTGCCTTCGCAGCGTCTCTGCATCTGCCTTCACATCAGATAGTAACTGTCCTGTAAATGCCTCCCACTCATTGTCTTGGAACATGTTTGGGTTCATTCCATGAACTACGTGTAGAGCAAGCATGAGTCTATCGGCCTTAAACAAAGACCTGCTGATGTTGAGGAACACATCATCGGATACCGCTCGTTGGAGAGTTTTGATCCTCATGCTAGTATCGACACCCTCACTTTTCGTCTGTAATGCGGCTGAAAATAAGCTGATGAATGAAGCTAACGAGAAATGATACATGTTGTTCAACTTGCACAAATCACTGATCAGGAAGTATAATCTGGATCCACTTTCTGCAAGAGGCAAGTATGCATCTCTTTCTTTCTTAAGATTATCTTGGATAGTCTGTCCCTCTTCGATCGATTTCTGGATCGTTGCTGATGATTCCTTAGACTCGGTCAGAGATGCTAGAAGCTCTTTGTTTTCCAGAATGTTCCCTGTTGATGTTGCGAGCTCCTGAAGAAGCTTTTCTTCCAGTTGAGACAGTTTGATCTTATTTTCTTCTTCCTGCTTCAACAAGATCTTTGCGTTTCACTTCGAGTTCTGGTTTCTCTGCCTGCAGAGTTAGTGCCAAAAGCTGACCTGTTAGTCCGGCTTTAGTTGTTATGAAGTTCACCGTAGTAAGAATGCTGGAACAGTCAGGAGGCACGATTGGCTCAGGGTTTCGTGTTGAAAGATAGAGGCGAAAGTTTTCGTTGAAATCCAGCACTTTCTCCCCAACCTGAATGGTTTGTCTTGTTCCCATTGTGGACACTTGCTGTCTCATCAGAGGGTACAGAACAGGCTCAAAGTGATCAACCTCTTGTATGATGAGAGTTTTCCCAAATCTAACGGCCATCTCCAGCTGCGTTGAAAACTTCTCATCTTGTTGCGTAACCACCTCCACGCCTCCAGAGTTCTGCAGGTGAGATTTCAACCATTCAATAGCTCGTGAAGAAGGATCAATAAGAAACAGAACAGAAGCGCTATTAAGCACTACTACGCCATTCTCGATACTCAAATCATCTGATGGCAAGCCTTCCGCTTTCCATGTCAGCATGTCTCTCTCAGTGCTCATGTGGCGTTTGAATTCAAACCCTTCAAATCCAATCATCTTTCCCCAGTCTTCGTTCTTTTCAGCTCGCACGTCTTCTGGAGCATCAGACAAGTAGGTGATGAAGGAAGCAGCGAGAAGAGAACGAAGCGGAAGAGTCTCTAGCTCACCCGTGAGTTCTTCAAGCTGCTGCTTCCAACGCTCATACTCTCCAGATAGCTGTCCAACTAGATTTTCAGCGGCTGCTAAGGTTTCCTTGGCCTTGGTGAGACCAACCTCGATTTCTGCTGCTTCTTTAGTTGATTTGTTGAGCTGCTCGGTGAGCTTGTTTACGTGAACCTCAACATTGCCCAGCTCCTCGCCAAGTGTTTCCATCGCTTCTTGCGCATCGTCAATATTTTTCTTGAGAGCATTTTGTTCATCCTCAAGCGGTTTGACTTTTTCCAAGATAACAGCGTATGATACATTTGCCTTCACCCATGCAGCTAGAGGTGCGGCAGCTTGTGAAGCTCGTTTGGCAGTGGCGGGCTCAAAACTGTTCTTGCGGTCTTTGAGTAGTTTCTGCACCTGCTTTCGCTGAGGAACAGAAATACTATGAGCATCAAACTTCATTATATCGTCCTTGATCCCCTTTTGGGCCAAAAACCTCTTCATGCTGTTCCAAGAGGTATCTCCGATGCCAAGGAGACCCATCACGCCTTCCAAAATATCGCGAATTGTGTCTGGAGGGGCTCGGAGAGATCGTACCTCTGACAAAGACTCTGACTTGATGTTCCCAACTGCCTGACGAGCTTCTGCTAGCATGGGCTCAACTTGAGCCATTTCTATGTCAATTCCTTCCTTTCGTTTCCGCATAATCACACTTTCTTTCTCGGCTTTGGCTTTTAGCTCTTGCATTTCCTCTTTTTGTTTTCCGGCTGATTGCATGGTGTTTGTGATCATCTTCAGAGCTTTATTGGCTTCGCTCTGCTTCTGATTGAGTCTTGTTTCCTGCTTCCCTGCTTCTTGCTTCAACTTATCAACAACGGCTGTGGCATCATTCATTTTCTCTATCCCAGCCTTGAGATGTTTTTGTCTCTCTAAAATCTGTTCTTTCTTATGCTTGTAAACCTCCAGGTATGTTCTAAGCAACTTCATGTACTTTTGGGGTGTCGCTTCGTTCTTTGGCATTGACTGATGGATTTTTAGGAATCCGTTCAGAAGCTCGTCGCCTCCTGAGACTCGTCGCTCCTTTTTTTCCTTCCCTTTCCTGTCGTCAACGAAGACACCTTTGTCGTTGGACGTCGAGTTCTTACTTCTTGCCATCACCATGGTCGGTAGTGACATCATGCTTTCGTTGCTCCATGAGCTCATCCACATAACGTTGCATTGCTTAACCAGCGCAGGGTTGCTCCGACAGTTAACAACAAAGTTAGGGCTCGTGATATCCATGATCACTACCACATGCAGGTTCCTCTTTACACGTGAAGCAAAGAAGGAAAACAGAGAACCTCGGAAATTTTCTTGGGAAGCGTCATCCCTCAAAGATACAAGCATAGGCTCAATCTCTTCTGGGGAAAACAATCCCGGGATCTCCCCTGCACTCAACAAAGAGTTCACCATTTCCAAAAACGAGGGATCCATGACTTGATGATCCTCTAAGATGAAAACTACTTGATCGTTGTCGACGGCCGCCATTTGCATGTACGACTTCAGGTCAGCACGGAACTGTTTTTCACCGTATCCTTTTCCCATTTTTGGAGTGACTAGCTTTGCTTGAAGCATGCAGGCTGCAATGCCCGCGGTTGTTCTCCGTCCAATCCCGGAGCGACCGGCCATGAGCACAGAACCTCCCGGAGCAGAGAGGACCCTCTCAACGCGAGCTACACTCTCTAGGATCTCTTTGAAAATGAACATATCTAAATCGTAATGTTCCGCCACAAACTGATTTGCGGCCTTGGTGATACAAGCCTGCCAATCGTCTTCCTGTAAGTGACCGAGACGCTTTCCAGTGATCGGAAGGCCACCAGACTTTCCCTTCGGAGGTGCATGAAGACTACGGGCACCGGGTGTGACAAAAAACTTGCCATCAAGGCGACCGTGAAGGTTTATCCCCCAGTCTGTGTTGATCACATCACACAGGATTGTGTCAAACTTCGACTGTTCAGCACTTGTGACAAGCCGATCTCTGAATAGTCGGCAGGCTTCGTATGCCCAAGCTTCAAGCACTCCTTCAATGATGTTCTCTTCATCGACGTCATATCGGATGAGACCCAGTAGCCATGCGCTCAAATTTCTCATAGAAAAGCTATAGTGGCTTTGGTCATCAACACTGAACGAGGTTTGCACTTGCTGGTAGACCTTTAATGTTGATTCTGCAAGTTGCTGCACTTTTTGGCCAAAAGCCTGTGCGACTTTCTCAGACATGCTGTGTAAGACAGGCGTTAGGTATACCGCGTAGATGCTCTGAAATTGTTCTGCGTCGGGATAATCCACTGAAACTAGCCGGACAATGGACGTGAAGCGCGTCGACAGTTCGTGCCTTCCCAAAGCCTTTCCAGCTATCATGCTCCCTACAATCTGTACATGTTCAAGCCCAACCCATTCTAGGTTGTTATCCCAGAAACCGTTGTAGGTAACCACTTGTTGCAGGAATGCAATCAGCATGCATGTACCCCACTTGTCCGGCTTAGGAAGGTTTATGTCCTTCAAGTACAGGATTAGCCACTCACTCTCTTTCGGACGGTACACCCTTCCTGTATTGGTCGTGATCTGAATGCAGACCTGAGACAGCTTCTGCAGAATGTGTTGGGGTTTGGTTTGCGCACTACAATGAACTGTTGCAACCTGGGTAGACTTCAGCTTCTTGAAGCACTCATTCATCATTTGGGTTTTCCCGCTGCCTTCTGGGCCGACGATCAGGAATGGCTGTTTTGTCTCTTCCTGCAGCCATGGCTCGAAGTAATCAAGGGTGCTTTTCACATCCGGGATCAAAACCAGAGGTGGGTCCGATGAAAACAATGTATCAACTGTTACATTGTCTTGTTTTTCCATGCTGTATGTTTCTAATCTGTCTCGCCGTTCGTCATAGTGGAAGTTGAGAGGGTTGTAGCTGTCAGGTGGGGATTCGCCGACCCAGCTCAACACTTCTTTTGCGAATCCTATCCGTGAATCCTTGTTCAGGTTGCTGCCCAAACCATAGATCAGAGCAACAGCAAAGCCAAGCTTGGTCTTAACGCCCTTCATTCGGGAGAGACCATTCGTAACCGTACCAATCAAAGTGGTATCTGTTACTAGTGAGTTCGAATCAAGGACCCATTCTAAAGCCTTGTAAAAGTACTCGTCTATCAAGCTGGTGAGAAGCTGTTGGCCTTCCTCAGGCTGTTTATGCACCCACGCCCGGACAACGGCAGCAACGTCCGTGTTTTCGTCGCTGAGGAAGATCATGCCCATGCGAGTTATGGTTGCTGGTGATGCGCAACTGAGATCGTGTGTCTCAAACAAGAAGTTGACATTAGGTCCAAACTGAATCCTCTCTCCCGATGGCATGGTCAGGAGGCGGCTGTCGTCCAATACAGAGTTGAGAGATTCAATCCATTCAGGATCAATGTCACCATCACAGATGATCCAGGACTGCACTTCTTTCGGTTCTTTAACCACCTGGCGGGCACTGCTGGTCAGGACGCCATCGAACCATTCTCTTGTATCCATATCGATATGACCCAGAAGCTGAGTGCGAGGTATTGCCTTAGGATTCATTGTGTGTATCTTCACGGTTCGACCTGTTTTCATCATGGCAAGGCGAAGAACTTTCCAAAGGGTTGTTTTCCCGCAACCACTAGGACCAACTACAACACACCCCATCCTTTGATTCAATTGTTCATACAGCTCGATGGCTTTCTTGATCTGAACCTCACTCTCCTCGAGACCCAATTCTTTGAGGGTTTCTTTGATGGCAGTCTCTAATTCTTCATACCTCACGTCATCTACATTCACTTCAGTGAACACGTCCTGGATCAGTGAGTTGAAGCGGCTCGTGTCTGCAAATGTCAATTTCGACATGGTATTGAGTCTGGTAGCCTGCACAATAAGCTTAGCTTCAGTAGCCTCGTCTACTGAGCCGCCTTCTTCCAGAGCTGCCTTGTGCATAAGCAAGAGGTTGCCACACCCCCCAAGCACCGTCTTCTGAGCCCTCAAGCCCCAATCATAATGCTGCTGCGCGGATAGCAGCTGCTTTGACAAGCTAAAGACGGCAGTAACTTTCCTTCCAAGAACCTTGGCATGCTTGAAACCCTCAGAGAACAAAATTGTTTCTGTGATGAGTTCATTGTCCGGTACCGCCATTGCCACCGGGCGGAAAAGTTGCTTGAGGTTGTCCGGGAGCTTTGATCGACCCCCATATCCCTTTCCTGCTGGGTTCATCGTAATAAATATAGCAGAGTTGAAGTCGACCTTAATATCGTTACCCAGGATGTTAATGTTTGGTTCCTTATTTTTCAAAGCTGCCTGGATGATTTGTATTTGCATGGATACTGCAGAAAGCACACCTTCGTCCAGGCGATTGAATTCATCGAAGCACCCCCATGCTCCACATTTGCCGAGACCAATGAAAATGCGTCCCATCGATTGCACGTCGATGCCTTCGTCACAGTTGAAAACCAAAACTTGACGACCAAAGAGATTACCCAGAGCTTTGACAGATTCAGTTTTCCCTGTGCCAGCGGGACCGTAAGGATTCCCTCCCATGCCCATGTGCATTGCCTGAGTGAGAGTGAGGTAGCATTTGTCTGTCAGCGGCGTGTGGACAAGTTGAGCTGGGTTTCCTTGGTACTCGTACGTGTACTCGAACTCTGCATCAACCATTCTTATGATAGCTACATTATCTTTTCGCATGTAGAATCGCAGCTGCTTCTGCCATATCCAACTTCCCAGCTCCTTGGCTGATACGGCTATTAAGTCCTCGATAACTGATATGTTGTGAATGGTATCTAGGATGAGTGACTTGAGTTTGAGCTGCAGTACTTTCCCCTCTTCGTCACTTGTGTCGATGTCTTGATTCGTATATGCTTCCAGCTGGCTTTTGTATTCTGCTAGGATGTCCCGTAAGGTTCCCTTCTCAATTGCTTTCTCTACCTTCTCCGAAAACATAATACTTTCGGATAATCTGAGAATTTGTCCTGGGTACCTCATTGGATCGGGACCTTTTCCATCCCCTTCTTTGAGGCATTCAATAAGAAGGGTCTTCAGAGTGCTTTTCATCTCGTTTGCCAATTCCTGCAACCATCCCTCAACATTCTTTGTGATTTGCACAGGCTTTTTTAGCTGGACAATCTCCCCGGCTATGGACCTCATTGCGATAATGCTTGTATTCTGTTCGTCAAAATCCACACGGTATATTCCAGCAAAAAGTTTTTGAGGTGTGATTGGATAATGGTAGGGTTTGTCGCTTGTCCTAGAATCTCAAGAAGATCGTCGTCTCCGATGAAGTAGAAACGTGGAAACTGAGACCTTTTTTCTTCCAGGAATTCGCTGAGGCTCTTTTGACATCGCCCCAACTGGTCCAACATGTCTGTCAGCATTTCTCGAAGGCCAGACATTTTGCACAGTGAAACCACCTTTGGCTTTTTCGCTACATCAGCCATGACGGACTTAAAGTCGTCGTTGACGCGCTTAAAACGTCCTTGTTCTTTTGGTAGCGCACCCCGGCCGAAAATGGGTTCGAGGTACACCCACTTCCTCTGAATCTGATTAAGGTTTGTCAGGTACTCATCCAAATCGGCAAGTCTTCTTTCCCAAATGTTGGCGCGATCTAAGAACGCTTGGTAGTATGGCGAATCCTTTCAGAGACTGGAGAAGAACCTGCAAATCGCCTACTTTATTTAGCAGGTCCTTCCAGTCTTTGATGAGCATTATCGGGTTATTACCTGAGTCGATGTGCTCAACAAGCATGAACTTTGCCTCTATCTCCCACGTATCCAACTCCTGTAAAGCTTGCCGAATTGCTACCTCTCCTGTCGCCCGACTGTTCAGCTCTTTAAGAGCGTCGCTTTCGTCCATTATCTTACGCTTTGTCCGCATAATATCCCCGAATGTCAGTTTATCTATCCCGATCGAGGTCGGGATTCCGAGAATGTTGTACAGCTCGTTCCAATGCTTGTCGCTAAAGGCGTCGCCTCGGACAAACTTAAGTGCTGGTGCGAGTTCATAATCTTTTTCAATTTCTTGGAGCATTTTCACCGCTATGGGACTCTTTTGTTGTTCATCGAGCTTAGCATTCCAATGCCCAAGGTACTCTTCAAACCTGTAGAGTTTACCTCGAAACACGATCCATTCTTCTGAGAGCATGTCATTCATTCCTCCGTGGTACTCTTCGAACAAAGCAAACGATGCTTCGGTGTTAATTATATCTGCTTCCACCTTTTCAACTTCGCTCCAGTCAGGTTTTTCCATGCCAAACTGTTCGAACCCTCCCCTGAGTTTTTCACCTGCTTCACTCAAAGCATCCCAATCTCTCTTCTTCTCTTTCACCACTGCCAGCGCCTTTATTATGTCTTCCGAGCCATGCTCAAATATGTCTTCCTTTGGTTTCAGTTGGTACCATTTCGCGGCGAATTTTTCTACCTCTTTTACATGGTTCTTCGCCTGAAGATTCATGTTTTGTTTGAGTGCTTCAATCTGCTTTGACATGATCGAGTCATAGTTGGTAACCATACCCTGGAAGTTGTCCCACTTTGTCACCACTTGAGCTACCTGCTCCACTTTTTCTTTCGTCCAGTTGGCCAGCATTCTGTTCCTTTTCTCCACGTCCTTCATGAGTGCCTCGTAAGACGCCATTTCGGACATCACTTGGTTTCTCTTTCCAGCCGATTCCCCAACTTCCTCAATTGTCTGAGGTTGTCGCTTTAGACCTTCAGAAGATTCTGATATGAATTTGTTCAGCGTATGGCCATCCCTAATTATGCTGTGCTGGAGGAGAGACACGAGGGAATCCCAGTACCGTCTGTTGATGATTTCGATCTCGGACCTGATTGCCGAGAAGCTTACCGTGATGCAGTCAATTTTTTCCTCGGTGCTAGGCAGTCTTCCAATCTCTTGCCCCTTACTTTTTGACGCCCTGAAGTTTTTGTCATAGTCGTCAGCTGCCTTACATCTCTTTTGGATCAGATCATCCATGTCTACAGAACCCAGCGCCACCCAATCCTCAAATTTGTCCTTAACGGATTCTAGGCGTTGGAACAGATCTTCAGCTGTCTGAAAGAGTTTGTTGTATCTGAAAGCGTTTCGTTCTATGATTAATGGATAAATGTTTGCGTCTACACCACCCTCACCCACTCCGCGGAAGTTGTTCGGTATGTTGAGGAAGCGCTTCAGCTGACTGTAGTACTTCAGGCGAATTTCTTCGATCGGCGGTGAAAACTGCAGCTTTCTGTTCCTGTAGACAAGTTCCACCTTGAGCTCAGGTAGGTGCTGGCTAACTAACTCCAGCCCCTGCTGATACTGGTGTTCTAGTGCTTTGTAGATCTGTCTGTCCCAATGAGCCCTCCAGGTTCTCTGGTCCCTGAATCCTGCGGACTCCAGCTGCTGAAATATTGCCCTGATTTCTCTGAGCAAATCTTTCCACTTCTGCTGTTGCCGAAGGAGGTCAGTGTCCATCATTAGTAGGACCTTCTCTTTGATCTCATTGTGAGCAGTCACGAGACGGTTGTTGTCCCTGGACAACCTTTCCACAGCCGTCTGGAGTTTGAGTATGTAGTCATCCACAGCCTTGATGTTATTCCACGTTATTCCTTGCTGCTTCTGGACCAACTGGGCAAAAGACATTGCGGCCTCCAGCATCATAGGACGCTGAGACTTGATAATGCGGTCTCCTATTGTGTTGTGGAAGTTGGCGACTTGTTCTAGTGCCTTGGCTTGTGTCATAAACTTCTTGGCCATGTTAGTGGCTTGTATGATCTTGGATGGAATAGCGTAGCCCATGACTATGAGCTGCCTCACCTCCCGGATAAGCCCCACCAGCCGAGGGTTATAGTTAACCCTCATATGCTTGCCCCGCTCAAATTCTACAACATGATCCTCGGTGGCAAGACTTAGAGTTTTGTCATTGATTTGTTCCATCGTGTCTTTACTCCAAGTGTCGAACTGTTCTGAGTGATACTCCTGAAGCTCATCCATAAGCATTGAAGTATGCTTTTTTAGCTCAGCATACCCGTCCAAATCTGCCAGCAGTGCATCAGCTGTTGTCTCTATTTCCCTGCACTTTGTTTCAAGGTAACGAGCCCAGTAGATGTTGTTGACCACTTGAGGAACATCAAGTATCCTACGGGGACCCGAAGCTTGTTGACTCCGAAAATTTTGCTGGGAAGTTCGAACGTATTCTTGAAGCTGGCCCAGTAGTATTTCACGCTCTGCTATAAGTTCTTTTCGAATGCTTTCTTCCTTGATCAGCTCACGGTAGCGCTTGAACTCAGCCATGAGCTGAAGAGCATTGCCTTGCATGTTGCGCAACTGCATGCGCAATTTGCCAGCTATTTTTTGTTCTGCCGGTTTCAACAGGTTCTGGAACTGCTGCACTGCAGCTTTCCACAGCGGCTCCGTGTAGGGGTTGTACTGCACTGGGTTCAGGCCTGCGAATGGCCTGAATGCCTCGGCTGTTCTCAGTTCTTCCTGTTCGGCTGAGGACAACAGCTTTGTAAGCTGTTTGTGAAGGGAACGAAGACTGATCACTTCGTTCAATCTTTGAAGAACGTTTCTTGTGTGTTCTGGTAAGAATGCACCGCTTTTCCACTTATGTAGCGAAAAGTTGGGCCAAAAGACAGTCGTTAGGCGGCTGCAGTTGTCAGTCCACTGTTCGAGAATGTTCACTGCCTGATTCAATTGTTCATCGACCTGGCTGTTGGTGCCTTTCCATATGTCGACTTCTGACAGCTTGGCCTGAATAAAACGGCACAGAGTATTCCCTATTACGTCCATAAGCATTTTCATTCTCTTCTCTGGGTACTCGGCGCCATCCGCTTTCCACAAGTCATCCAAGCAGTTGAATGCTTCCTCCACAACCTCTTCGCTTTCGCCGATTTGCATGGAGTCTAGTTTTTTGAATGCCTGATGGAGGGGTCTGAGCAGACTTGAGAACTCGCTAGCCTGGCTTCCTGAATTCGTCGTCCAGTATTCGTACTCATCGGATGGCGTAAATATGGTGCTCATAGAGTCATCATCTTGTTCTGCTCTGCTTCCACTGATGTTTGGATTTGAACGACGAACAATGCTCCCTAGACCTATCTGAAGATCAGAGAGCAGGTCTTGCAGTCTCGGATCTACCTGTTTGCTCCATTTTTGGTTTTGCAGCAAGGCTGGTGCGTATACCTTTTGCAGCGTATAAAAGAGCGCATTGATAGGTGAGTCCAGCATCGATGACATGAACACATTCGTGTGCAGATTATCCGGTGTTATCGGTTCTGGTGTGATTTTGAAGAACACAAGCATGTGATCCTGTTGACCCGCCTCCACTGTGTTATAGAGCTTGAGTCCACGTTTGCTGTCATTGCTATCTCCATAAGCTGCAAGGACAAAACAGTTTCCGTCGTCCAAAAAGTTGTTTAGTTCAGCAGCATTGAAGAGCTCTGTAACTTCTTTACCTGCGGGATCCTTGCTGAAATAGTTAGCTATGGAAGCCAAAATATACTGTTTTCGGCTGTCGCTACTCATCTTTGCAATACCTCAGCACACGTCCTCGTAAAGTGGCTACCTACTTACTGTTTGTGCTGATCATGGTCGAAATTCTTGTCCCCAGTATCTTTGTTTATCGTCAAAGCTTGAGTCTAGATAAGGTTACCACTCACACGGACTCCGCTTGAAGCGCAAATGATCCGTGTGCCAGCACTCTGAGCTAGGCACGGCCAGGAATTTCGTTTGTTTGGGGCCGCCGCTGTGGTTGGTATGGAAACACTGGGATCGATACGGGTAGTCTCGGGGATGGGAGTTGGCGGCACGAACTTTTCGTGGTCAAAAGCATCGATACTGCTGCTGTGACTTATGTTATGTGTGCATTGTTTGCGGATGAAATACAGTAGTGTCATATTTACCCAATTTTTTAACCCCAAAGTACTATAATACGGCTGGTAACATCAAGGGACCTGACACAGATTTTGTGTGGTCGGCATGACTTAGTGATGGAAACCTATGTTTAGTTTTCGGTATTTTCAACTGACCAGATATGATGGCATAACAATTTATTTTGTTGATAGAATTTTTGTAGTCATAAATATCGGGAGGTGGTTGGAGTCTTATTATCTGGAATCTTTTTTAACGATGTGTGTGCAAAGCTAGTTTTTATAGAATAGTTCAGCAGCCTAAAGTGAAGAGTCAGCCTTTTCCAGAATGGGAAATTGACCGCCCACATGGACTCCGCTGAAGGATTTCTGCCTGAAGGGATCTCTTGCTGTAGGATGTCAAAAATTGGGCATGATACAGCACAAACCTTTCGAAAGCCTTTGTTTCTGCATGCCTATTGGAGTTCCCTCTTTGCGATTGTCTGGCCCGGGCTCCTCCTGTTTTTCCTGTATCTATGCGTATCTAAACTAAATGTGTATAGCTTGATTAGGGGACGTGACAATTTTAGGGCGAATTTAGCCTAGTGTCCCCCTTCAGGAAAAACCCTAGCCCAAGTATGTCTCGTCACTTCGTGGGGTGTGCAAGATTGTGGCCTGGAGTTTTAAAAAAATAATTCAAATATTGCCAAGCGCATCCGTTTTCAAGAAAAATTGAGCCTTTAGATGGCTCTGGTGGGTTGTCATCTTCGATTTGGCCGTCATATATTTTTAGCTAAAGATGTAAAAAGTCTAATAAATTCTATAATTAGCCTCCTTAGACACCAGATGAAATAATGACTCCCTCCGTAGGGTAAGGTATTGGATCGCAAACACTTCGAATATAGATTTTCTTGTTTTTCTTACACTTACTGGCTTGTTGGTTGTAATTGTTTTTATTGAAACAATAATTATTCGCTTCCAATATTCAGCGCTAACCAGTGTTTTGTCCATCTTATACTTTACTTTCCTAACAGCATGCATTTCACCTAGAGAGGTTTTGGTCTACCAAAGCGTCTCCCCAAGAATTTGCGTAAGGGAGAAACGCTACGAGTAGACTATGACAGGAACGGTTCGTTCCATTTCGATTAGCAGCTTTTGGCTGAATGATAAGTTAAGAAACATTCCATGCGCCAACGCCACTACAATTTCTGCAATAATGCTGCCATACTCTGATGGATCCAAGAAGCTACCAGCTTTCTGCAGCTCTGGCCACCAATTTTTCTCATGTAATTAGAAAACACTGTTCAAGTTCGAATTAAAGACGAATCCACGAATCAAGCTGGAATGGAATTAGCTCAGCACAGCATGTTTCTTTAGAATGGTGCTTTTCATTAAGCAACGTGATCCATTTTTGTTTCCCCTGTCAACAAGAGATTCCAATGGGGAGGAAAGGGTTGAAAACCCTACCCTTAATTGCATTTTACATTTGTTCAGCCGTCAGCTGTTTTTTATCAGTTACCTGAGAATTTCATAGGTATGAGCACAATACAGTGAAGATCCGAAACTCTTAACACGTCTTATTCTAGTGTGGAAATGGTTCAGGAAGAGTGTTCTGCTAGCTGAAAATCCCCCGTAGCTGAAAAGCCCTGGTATCCCGGATTTTGTCTGGTTTCAATGCATACAGCTAGAACAGGACGCCGTATATGTATTCAGACATCGGCGTTGGCACGAGGTCTGTTGCACGGCCTGGGTGATCGATCCCTGGCTACAGCCCCCGCGACGCCATCGACCCATGAGTGGTGCACTGCATACCAGAATCAGCTGTGAGGGCTCGATGTGATCGATGCTAAACAACTGTTGTGTCTAGGAAAGAACGGTCGCCACAACAAACCGACCACAATTTACTCTTTCAGTTCATCGTTTTTTGTAAAGAAGAGATGCCTTAGCCGGCGCTTTATGTGAGCTTTAGGAGATGGCACAGGTGGAGGCGCCCTGTATTCCGGAGTGCTCCATTACCCGTCCTACCACTGCCAACTGTAGATTTCCATTCGACTATTTGGCAGCCCCTCGCCAGACATCCGCGCTACTGTGCCGAAACTGGATGTGATACTTTCCGACAAGGGCTTCTGCGCATCACGACTGGAGACAGGGTGTAGCTACCACACAGCAAACCCGTGAATGCGGTATGCTCCGAATTAGAAGTTCCGCACGGCAGGAACATTATTTTAACATGCACGGCATTTGAAAACCTTTAAAAATTGTCCCTGGGTCTGAGGCATGGAATTTTAAGGAATTGGAACTGTTATGTACTCGGCTGAAAAGAGCAAATATTTCTATCAGAAGTGCAATTCAAGGTTGCCGAAATTGGAACTAACATCAAGCATGGATGTAAAATAAATTCGTAACACAAAGGGGGTGGTTCGAGTTAGCCACAGTCCGTGACGTAACATTGAAAAAAATATTAGGGGTGCTTTTTCCTAAATGACCATTGTAATTCAATTGATGAATCGAGGGATGAAAAGTCCCAACATTTTACCTTGTATATCTTGCGAGTTTTCCGTATCCCCAATGGCCTAAAAATATGCTTCAACAGCAGAGGAGGGTGGTTATCCGGCGCTGTTCGGTCGGTATATCCTCGATTGTTCATATTAGTGGGGTAGCGGTATATGTATACACATAGATGTTCTCAATCGATGATTGTCTTTTTTAGAAGAATTTTTTTCGATTCTTTTTATGAAACGTCTCCTAAATACGTGTGTCACCCGCAACCGTTTGTTATATTTCCTCCCCTTCTTTGGATAAATTACGGTCCTGTCACATGTTTCGAGACTGTTGAGACTGCTGTTTTGAGACTGCATTGGGACAGAACCTGGATACTGGAGTGATCGCTTCAGTAATATTTTATTATGAGTTTTCTCTCGAAATTAATTGTTTCTGCAGGGAAGGTGTTTGAGCCTAGGACGTTCTCTGTCGTACGAATTGTAATGCCGACGTTAAGTCCAGTTTAAATATCGCTGAAATGCTTCAGGTGTGCTTTTCGAGTCTTGGGAATTCTTTCAAAAGTTTAGTTTAAAATTTTTAAAAGAGTATCCCTGCGTCCTCCCATTTTATCCAGTGTCAATCTAGACCAAACTTTTGAAAGGATGTGGGGGGGGGAATCCAGCCAAAATAGTGATCAACTTAGTGTTTTCCTATAGAATCGGCCAAAATAGACTGATAAAGGCTAAAATTTGGCCTGTTTGGGGAGGTACCTATGAATGGATCACCCTCTAACTCCGTCGCCCCGGATTCAGTGTTATTTGACCACCCACCTAACTTAACCAGGCCTAGAACGGAACTCCCAGTGTTTTTTTAATGGATATGGCTTCTTTATGGTTGAGGTTAGTGAGTATGTTTGTTACCCTAGGAGGGATGGCGGGAAAATTAAACCTATAATCTGTTTATGAGCAAAAAGATGACTCCAGGCAATGACGCGCAAAAAATGATCGAAGGAGCGTTGGACCCTAGGCTGAGATGGTAGACTGTGCCGCACGACGCGTATATGCTGCGGAACAGTATTATCCAATACGCGGCCGCCTGCATGGCAGACGCACCGCATCATTCTACCGCACGAAACATCGTAAGCTGCTTGCATGCCGCCTGCACAGTATGCTGAACCGCGTGGCTATGGCGTCGTGCCGAATATCCCCTTCTGTGAACAATAGAGATGGGAGACTGACAATATTTCACGCCCAGGACCCAGCCCTGCCCGGTGATAGCCACAATGGATCGATGGTTTGAAGGAGAGAGCAACGGGGCGCAAAATCGTGAGAAGCATAAGAAAATAAGCAAAATGTACGAGTTGGGTGGATAAATGCCTGTACCCTTGATCTGCCGACGGATAGCTAGGTATGATCCTTGTAACACGCGCTTTCGAAAATAAGAAGTAAACCTCTAACGTCGCCTCGATATCTATACCAAAAATATTTTGTCCCCTGGAATTCACACGTCTAAATCTGTGGTACTGAAACGAGGTTGCCATTTGTATTTCTCAAAGGAAACTTCTGAGGGATTTTGGATTCGCTAACGATAAATAAAAAAATTTATTCTTTCACTTGGCATAGTCAGTGGCAGCTTCAGAACATTGTAAACATTGGGTGTCACTTTTTGAATGGTTTCTGCCGATGACCAATAATTGCTGATTTCTTCTGATTGCTGAAATGTTTAGTTTTAGTCTCGATTCCAGGATTCCGAAATACAAACCAAAATCCCATTATTCCAGTGGCAGATACAACGGGGTTCAATCCCCCCAAATGTCAGAGTGCCTATAGTTAATGCACGACCGGATGCTGTTCCGAGGCAGGGGTGGGGGAGGGTTAAGCCCTAACTCCCTCAAATGAACTCCAAGATACGCCACTGCATTATCCCATTGCACTTTGCTATAGCCTGCTTCAGAGCATGGAAAGTAAGGAAAGGACCTGCAACTTTTCGCAGTGTTTTTCCACTGTTCTTTGTTAATTTTATTACCATGAAATATGTAAAATGATGCATAGCTTCGATTATAGACCTATAAGCTACCATGCGTTTTATGTTCCCTCGTTCGGATTTGGAAGAGACAGAACATGGGAAGCCGCAGAACGTGAAAAAGGGACTGACTGTGCCAGCATTAGGTCGACGTTCTTCCACATAATTGTGTGTTTAGCATGGTTTTCAATGATAAATATATTCCTCTAAATAAATTTCGATCATCTGTAATTGAGTAAAAAGTTACGACGGGGCAAATAGAGCTAAACACACAATTATGTGGGAAAATGTCGTCCTAATTCTGGACAAAGAAAACAGACCCGTTGAGCT
The DNA here is from genome assembly GCA_034440635.1 of Lepas anatifera. Classification (NCBI taxonomy): domain Eukaryota; kingdom Metazoa; phylum Arthropoda; class Thecostraca; family Lepadidae; genus Lepas; species Lepas anatifera. The sequence continues at coordinate 1,296,504 of JAOTON010001136.1, read as the reverse complement.
TGTAATTAGAGAATAACAAGACGGTGGAAGAAGTGAATAAATTTATGCAGAGTTATGTATTTGGTAAAAGGGATCAATTGACCAAATAAATGTGACCAAATATAAAAATTTGGCTTAGTCCATTTACATGGACTAAGCCAATTCCGCTTTCCCAGGTCTGGAGACAAACGAAGTTGGCCACATGACCTTGGCAGTAGGTGCGCAATAAGCCCCAGTTACACAAGGTTTTCTACGTACACCTCATTCCAGTTTTTAATCTTTAATGAACTAGGTCACTTACCGTGCATTTCGACCGGGCTTTCTACTAGTTTTAAACGCATTCACCTAGCACCAGGGAGATCCGGCCATGCCTCCGTAACCCTCGCCCCACCGGGGCCATCGATGCCCCCCTAAGGTTTTTCGGGACAGCAGAAAAATGACGAGGCGCAGCACCGCAGTTGAGGGCTCAATATCTCACCCTATTATTTTCTCACCATCCCTGAATTTCTTCACCTCGGGTCAAACAAGGTCAGGTCACCAGGCGAGGTCAACCAAGGTCACCTCACTTCAAGTTTTGAGCTCTACCATAGCTACATTTCTTTTCTTTGCTTCCCTCAGGGGACCGATCTTCATTTGCCGGATTCGTCCGGCAAGTAAAGATTGGAGCAACGGGGTGTGACGCGCCCGGGGCCCCAGTCAGCCTTGGGAGGCACTTTGTCGCATCGCCGCGGATACATCTTTTCTAGCCCTCCGACGGCCGCCGCCTCTTCCGACTTCCCTCGGTTAGAGTCGGCGTCTGTCGTCGGTGGCTCTGGTGATGAGGTCCGCGGCGATGCTGATGATTGCCTTACGGGCCCTTTGTTACCTGGTCGGTAACCGTATTGGATCGGGTCAGATCTGTCCTGCACCTCCCAGTATGTAGCTCTTGTTTGTTTTTGTTTTCTTATTTTGTTGATTATTTTTAGTTCCTTTCCTCTTTTTATGCTTCAGTTATTGGTCCCACAGTTATTTGCCTTCTTCGGCATTTTTATGGGTGTAAGGCGCCCACTCGAGGCCTATCTCGAGCCCCGGCGACGAGGTTGACGGGATCCTGGGGGGTTGAGGTCCCCCTCGGGCGGGTCAGTCCCGAGGGCTCCAACACGCCCCCTTTGGCCCAGATATCTCGATCCAACCGGGGGTAAGCTGTCCGTAGGCTGCCGCGGGCGGCCTAGCTACGCGGCAGTGTCTACGGGCACTGTCGCTCGGTCCAGCTGGGCAGGGGGGATTATGTTTCGGGCGTGCGGCGCGGCGCCCTGCGCGGTGGGGACTGTGATAGCTCGTGCCGGGCGCGACGGGGGCCGGGGTTTCGGAAACCGTCGATTTGCGAGACTCCGACTTGTTGCGCGCGCCTGGTAGACCGCAGTCTCCGCTGCGTGAGGGCTGCCGCGTTTTTGCTTCGTCCCGACTCATGGCCCTGCCGGCACACTGGGCTGATGGCGTCAAGGGGGTGGGTGCGTTCTGATCGGAGGGGTTGTGTGAGTACCTCTCGCCTCTCTGAGACGGGCGCACCTGCCCCCGTAGGCACTGTACCAGCCCCCCGGGCCCAGCTATTGACAGCTGGCAACCCGGGGGGCCGAAGGTAAACCACACTCTCATGGCTTTCCAGATTTCTACTTCTCCTGCCGAACTGATCTCAGACAATGCGACCCCCACTTCGAACCAGACCACCGCTGCCACCCCTCTTGATGCATCTGCCTCGATGGATTTCTCTGCTGACCGACCCACTGCGCAATCGACCTCCCCACCAAGACACCCCTATGACTCTTGTCATACGGATAGAGGATAGGTCACTTAAGCTTAACCCCTTCCAGCTTCACGGCGCTCTTGAGGGCTATAAGCCCAAGCGCACCTACCGGTACCGAAACGGCAAGGTGGAGGTCGAAATGGGGAGCAAGCTCAGTGCCAGTAAACTCTTAGCTGCCTCTTCTCTGCAAATTCGCGCATCAAACAGGATGATCTCAGTTCCCATCAGTGTCTCACCCCACTCTACCAAAAACCACTGCCGTGGCGTGATCAGCTGCGCTGATCTTTGCGATGCCACAGACGAGGAAGTGCTGGCAGGCCTCAAAGATCAGGGAGTAACCGAGGTAAAGAAAATGCTCCGGAGAAGAGAGGATAAGGACATGGATACAGGGACGTTCCTTCTGATCTTCTCGGGAACAACCTTGCCCGAAAAAGTGCGTGTTGGCTGGATGGCCATCAAGGTCCGTCCATTCGCTCCAAGCCCCACGCGATGCTTCAGATGTCAGTTATTCGGTCACATCGCCAGCAGTTGCAGGGGAAAAGAGCGTTGCGGACGATGCTCTGGAATGGGACACAATGCGAACAACTGCGAGGCTGAGAAGCCCAAGTGTGTAGGTTGCGGCAACGAGCATGAAGCTTGGAGTCGGTCCTGTCCAAGGCTGGCTGAAGCAAAAGAGGCCCAGAGAAAGAAAACCGAGCCCCCTCACAAAGCAGCCCCAGCCCAAGCACCACAAGCCCCCAGCAACAGGCCCGCCCCCAACAGCTCTCCATACAGAGACGCGCTGGTCGGGAATCAGTGTAGAATCCCACCAAACGAGCCCCACGCCGATGTTCGTCCAACACTTGACTTAGACTTGGGCATGGACCAGTGTATGGGCCTCTCGCTCAGGCAATTCTTGTCCTTGTTAACCGGAATACTGCCTCATAGGGGGGATAGCAGTCTCGATAAACAAGCGAGCTGTACAAGTACAAGCGAGAAAGCGGTGCAAACCTCACTTGAATTCCGTGACGTGGGAACCACCTCGACCACCACATCGACAGCCCCTCCTTTGGAGAGCAAATCCACCCAGACAACACAGGGGGTCTGTGACACTGAAACCAACGTTTCCCCGGCCCAGCTGAACGCTGAGCTGGGTGTCATAGAACCCTGCAGAGCGAGCTCAGGAACAACAAACACAACTGAAAGAACAAACACAAATGAAACAACAAACACAAACGAAACAAACACAACTGAAACAACAAACACAGACGAAACAACGAACAGTGAGCCCTGCGGAAAGAGAGCTAGGGAAGACTCCCCAACCTCCCCCCAGGAGCCGTGAATGACCCCAGCCCTCCCACTCCAGTCAGAAGTGCTTCAAACCCTAAGCCCTTCTCTAAAAAGGCGCGAGTGGTGCTGTCCCGGATGGAAAACCCCCTCCTTGTCACCGAGAGAGGACACACGCCGTGTGTAACCTCAAGCACACCTGGAACTGCCCCTCCCAGCTCAGAACAGAGAGAGACTGACTCTGACCACCTCCCAACCACAGACGAGTGCAGTCATAGGGTGCCATCGCCACCATCACCACCCAAACCCTTGATGCCCACTCCGCCGCCACCGCACATAGGGCCCCCGGGGCGAGTAAATGAACTAGTAGAAAGCATAAACAAAAGAGTTAGCGCTACATGCCAAAACAAAGACAACACATATATAGTAAACACAGTAAATACAGTTAACATGAACATAGACACACACAAACAGGATGGTTTCATGCCTCCCCATCCCCCCTCCCAGAGTGCCACCTGGCTTTCGGGCCAGGGATAGAGCATATTCGTTTTCTGACCGACCGGAGAGACCGCGTTCTCACTCTCGGGAGTCTGACAGCTATAGGCGTGCACGCTCAAGAGACCGGCCATGTCCGGTATGGGAGCGAGGAACAGCTCCTCAGCTGAGTGGAACAGGAGGAATCCCCTTCCAGGGGCCTAGTCAGCCACGATGATTGGTTTCTCTTTTAGCCGTGATCAGTGTTTTATATCATTCCTTATCACTCTCATGACCATGACTAGTTTTCTTCAATGGAACATGCGTGGTTTCCGATCCAACCTCCCTGATCTCCAGGCCTTGGTGTCAGCAGGCAATCCCATAGCAGTCGCACTTCAAGAGACGAAGCTCAGGGACGGCCAAGGCTGCAATATTCACCACTATAAAACATATCAATATAACTTACCGAACACTACAATTGCCCATGGAGGCGTCGCTCTTCTTATTCACTACAGCGTACCTTCTGTAGCACTTACGCTCCGCACTGAACTGCAGGCAGTAGCTGCGACTGCTGATCTTGGGGATATAAAAATCACACTAGTATCGCTCTATCTGCCTCCCGGGGAGGCCTTCCCTGACGCTCAATTTCAGAGCCTGTTACGGCAGCTGCCCCCACATCACATAATATTAGGCGATTTCAATTCACATAACACACTATGGGGCTGCTCCGGATCCAACAGCCGAGGAAGGCGTCTCGAAAATATAATAAACTACAACGACTTATGCATTATGAACACAGGCAAACAAACATACATCTCTTTACCCTCAGGCGCGACGTCGGCCATCGACTTATCGCTCTGTTCTTCCTCTGTAGCAAATCGGTTTCACTGGCGCACCCACAGCAACCCCTGCGGAAGTGACCACTTCCCGCTGTGGGTGTGGTCGGATAGGCCCCATCCGGGAACACGGATTCCTAGGTGGAACTTTGTAAAGGCGGACTGGGATAGTTTTACCTCTGACTGCGTTTTAGCATTCAGACCAGAGAATGGTAAAACCGCTACCACCTTGTACGAAGAGATACGCTCTCGCATCCTGCAATCTGCTGACAGTTTTATTCCAAAAACTAGCCCACTCCCCCGCCGAGTACCAGTCCCCTGGTGGAACAAGGATTGCAGATGCGCCATCAGGGAACGGCGACGCTGTTTTAGGAAGTTCCAAAGGCGCCCTACAACCGACAACCTAGTCGCGTTCCGACGCGCAAAAGCATTAGCGAGAAGAACTGTTAGAGATGCGAAAAGGAAATCATGGCACGCTTACATTAACACAATTAATAGGCTCACACCACTCACGGCTGTTTGGAAACATATAAACCGCATCTCCGGTCGTACCGCCCCGACACCCCTACCGGTTTTATCCTACAACCACAATTTGATCACTGACCCCATGGAAGTCGCTAACACCTTCGGAGCGGTGTGGGCCGAGCGCTGGCAGCTGGGAACGACCGACCCTCGCTTTATCCGTCACAAAGGAATCAGTGAAGGGACGCCGGTCGACTTCAACACCACCACCGCACTGCCTTTTAATGATTGTTTCAGCTTTGATGAACTGAGTACAGCACTCTCGCTCACCAAAAACACCGCAGCCGGGCCCGACAACATTCACTACATCATGATTAGGAACTTGGACGAGCCATCACTTCGGGTGCTTTTATCATTCTACAACCATGTCTGGACCACGCACGAATTCCCGGACGCTTGGCAGGAGGCCATGGTAGTCCCTGTTTTAAAACAGGACAAAGACGGTAGTGACCCTCTCCACTACCGCCCCATCGCCCTGACTTCTAGTGAGTGCAAGCTGTTCGAAAGAATGATTAACCGTCGCCTCACGTGGTTTCTGGAAAGCATCGGCTTTCTGTCCAACGCGCAGTGTGGTTTCCGCGCCGGTCGGTCCACCACTGATCATTTAGTTTCACTTGACACAGCCGTCCGCCGCTCTTTCACGCGGAAACAGCACACCATCGCGGTCTTCTATGATATCGAGAAAGCCTATGATACGGCCTGGAGACATGCGATTCTCCGGAAGCTCCATGCTGCGGGAGTGAGGAGGGCACATGGGCCATTTTCTGGCCAATTTTCTCAGGAATCGATATTTTAGGGTAAAGGTAGGAAATGCCGTGTCAAGGAGGTTTGAGCAGCTGAGCGGTGTACCACAGGGAAGTGTCCTGAGTGTGACCCTCTTCGGGGTTTTAATCAATGACATTTGCAGTGCAATCCCTCCCACTGTTGAGAGATCGCTTTTTGTCGACGACCTAGCTGTATGGATAAGCACCTCGACCACACTCTCTGCACAGCGACAGCTACAGCTATGTATTGACGGCCTGACCGAGTGGAGCCTCGTGAATGGTTTTAAGTTTTCTACTGAGAAAACGGTTTGTGTGCATTTCTGCCGCCGGACCCGCTACTGCCCAGAGCCGATGCTGAGGCTGTACGGGAGGCGAATCCCAGTCTCTGACCATGCCAAATTTCTTGGTTTAACCATCGACAAACGTCTTACCTACACACAGCACATTATATTGACAAGAGACAAATGCATGAAACGCGCAAATGTATTAAAGATGGTATCACGCACATCCTACGGAGCGGACAGAATCACACTTTTACGCCTATATCGAGCGCTGGTAAGATCGGTCCTGGATTATGCTTCCGTGGTTTATGACGGTTCTCTAACGAGCACTAAGCAGCCCCTGGACGCAGTCCACCACGCCTGTATAAGAGTGGCCACTGGTGCTTTCCGCACCTCACGTAGAGCAAGCCTTCTGGCTGACGCTGACGAGGCCCCGCTTGACCTTAGGAGGAAGCGACTCGCACTTATGTATGCCACTAAGATCCGGCAATACCCAACCCACCCAACGTACAAGTGGATCTTTGACCATTCGCTAATAGACTTATTCGCTGTGGGGAGGCAAAGCTCATCTTCGGCCCTGTGTAGCCGGATTTCACACTGGCTTGGCGAATCTAACATTAATATCACCATGATCGCAAAACAACGCCCAGGGACCCTAGAACCATGGCGTAAAGTATCCGCCAAATGTGACACAAGGTTGATGCAGTACGGAAAGGCGCACACACTTCCACCAGACTTTGCGCAACTCGCTGCTGAAAGAATCCATTCATACACCGACCGCACAAAGTTTTACACTGACGGCTCCAAGGGAGCAGCTGGAGCCGGATGTGCCTTTGTTAGCGAAGGAACCCGCCTCTGTTTCGGGCTGCCGAATGTTGTGTCGGTCTTTACAACCGAACTGTTTGCCATCTTGCAAGTTTTACGACACATCAGACACCTTTCTGGGACACGACATCTTATTATCACTGACTCAGCCAGCTCGCTGGCAGCGCTCCAATCTAGTCATTTACAGACATCGTGGCTTGTAGCTGCTATTCTAAAGCTATTGACTGCAATGGCTTCTCGTGGCTTTGACGTCCAGTTTCTATGGGCTCCAAGTCATGTGGGTGTGACTGGCAACGAATTAGCGGACGAGGCTGCCAAGACGGCGTGTTCGCTGGCTCCCCGCAACGATTTCGGGTGCCAGCTGGTGACATCAAGGCCCTAATTGACCAGAATATACGTTCACAATGGCAGTCGAGATGGGAGGCGGAGCCAGACTGTGCGTTGAAGCGCTTAAGGTCACGCATTGGCCAATGGGAGTCGAGTTGCAGACGCAATAGGAGGGAGGAGGTCTGCCTCACTCGACTCCGCATTGGCCACTGCTATGCCACACACTCGCACTATCTCAACAGCACGAATCCCAACATGTGTTCTCACTGTGGCAGCCGCCTCACTGTTCAACACGTTTTATCTGTCACTGACTCCTGTGAACAGCTTAAACGAATTCAGCGCCGGTTCTTCCCGCCGTTTCCACTGGAACAGATTTTAGGCGACAACACAGTCATAGACATCTGTCAGGTTCTACCATACCTGCGGGAGATCAAGTTTGACATCATCTACAATCCCATCCCACCTAATTAGGTGGCATGTAAAGCTCGCAACAACCCAGGGCAGGTTTAAATTACATAGCATTAGAAACTAAGTAGGTTAAATAATGATGGGCGCGATATAGCCTAGACGCTGAATGCGCCCTATAAACCCCAATACACACATAGCTACATTTCTTATCCTATCGATTGGAACCTTTCTACACTTCATAACCCCTCCAGGGTCTATAAAATTTATACCCGGGATTTTTCGATTTCGTGACCTGAGGTCATCACGAGGTGAACTCTCCCATATGGAAAGCATGGAGAAAAGCTGTCTTATGATAAAAAGTCACAAAAATGATTGAAAATGCTCAGATTGCTCAGAAAAGCGTTCTTGGACGACATGTCACGAATTCAAGGAGCGATATTTGTCCGTTGACCTATCTGAGGTCATCACAGGGCACCAGGGGTCAAAAACAGTGTTTTGGCCATAACTTGTGACCTAATCAAGCTAGAGCTCTGCAATCAACCTCATTGTGTACGTTTCGTCACTGGCTTTCATTTAATATACGGAAAGGTATATTAAATGAAATGCTACCGTGCTGCCCCGGTAGCTCAGTTGGTAGAGCGTTGGGCTCGGCCCGCTGCTCCGAAGCATGCGGTGGCAGTGCGTGTCCAGGCTTGGGATCGGTTCCCCTGAGACGCTACGGCGCTCAATAGTTTGCCCGACGTAGGTCCGCTGGCAACCGATTGGTGAGAGAGTGACCTGAGCGAGGTGGCCGTCCCTGTGCTTTGTGGGATGTTAAACTTTGGCTTCTAAATTATCCCTTCATTGTGGGAGTTGCTCATTCGGGTGGTGGGGTCGGGGTCTCTGTGACAAGCCCCTGAGGACTTAAGTGAGACTCCAACTCCAGCAGCCGTCCTGGGAACAAATGGGACAAAATTTATTAGAAAAAGGTCACTTTCTGACCTTTCGTGACCTCATGTCATATTAAGTTACGAGATGACCTCTGGAGGTCAAACCAATGATGGGAGGTCATTATGTTCTACATAGCGGAAAAAGTCTGACATTTTCCTATTAAATGCACTTTATCAGATTGCAATAGCTCTAACGGCATGAGAGCTATGCCCAGTCTGCGTAAGCAATGCATATTTTAGTGAAAATAGCCTATCGTGACCTAACTTGACCTCTGGAGGCCAAACCATTGACCTGAGTGCTTAAACATGTGAATAATTTCTTCCTGAATTCACACGAGCTTTCTAATGCACCTGGGAAGGGACAGGGAAGGGACTATGGGAAGTGGACAAGCTGAAGGTCTTTCAGAATTTTGGCCGATCGTTTAGGTGTTGATGATATTGATTAGAAATTAATGGTGCAAAAATTGATTCATTGCTAACCACTGCCTCCGCCGTTCGACGTTTCTTTAGGGTCCGAGGCTGATACAGGTTTCCCCCATCCCAACCGGCTGGATTCACGCCTGCCTTTGTCCCTCAACTGTATCAGTTAGAGGGGGTCATCTTTGACCACCTCACAAGTGGCTTGTACCCCAACTTGGGCAAATGTTGACTACAAACATTCCAACCACGCTGAGTTGGGCGATTAAAGTCTTGAGAATGTTTATTTATACGGCTCAGTCGCTCCGTTCAAATTAAAAGCTTTTCCACATTCGCTCAGTGTCCTGATTTTGATTTTACATGAAACGTTTGTAATCGTGAGGTCAAATTTCTGAGGAAAAAGCAGGCTGAAACTCAGAAAAAGTAAAGATACCTGTGCAGTTTCCTTAAAATATGTCCATAAAGCAGGCTGAAACTCAGAAAAAGTAAAGATACCTGTGCAGTTTCCTTAAAATATGCCCAGAAAGTCTATCCTTTATACTTTTTATACACTTATACTTATAAACTGCCAACCTTTATACTTTTTTGTCATTAGAAGAAGAAACTTCATCCGCTGGAGAGGAAATCTTTAGAGGTACCCAGCCAGTTTTGGAGGGTTAATGGGACCCAGGGTTAAATGCATGCTGGTAGGTTCCTCTTAACCCAAATGTACAAATACAGATTTTTGGGCCCAAATCGCGACGAGGAGTATGTAGCGTGATACGTGGTGCGCTTTGGGTGTTACGTAGTTTGGTCGGCCTCGCGGAGGGCCCCAGAGGCCTGCACTGGGCGCTATAACCTCCCGGCAGTTCCGGGGCCGCACGCTCGGGTAGTGCTGGCACGGCTGGGGAAGTGGATCTGAGGTGACCGGTATCGGGTGGGTTATGTATGTGTTCTGATAATTTTCAGCTAAACTTCATTTCCTATTAAGCCAGATGGTTAAAAACCCAGGAGCAAACCTATCCTAGGTAAAAACCGCACGCTTAGTCAAATTGTGTGAAAATCCTTTCAATTCATATAAATAATTTTAACCGTAAAGAAATGTGAAAAAGAGGTCCAGTAATTTGGGATATTCATCACCAAGGAGAATGGACAATGCGGGATGGAGTCGTTTCCGGAAGAAATTGTAACGGGATGACGGTGTAGGTTGCGGATTGGACTTCAATAGTAAGTGCTCCATCGTAAAGGAATCTCCACAAACGTGGTAACTAGGGGATCGGTTGGTTCCAAACATTAGGTCAAAAATATATTGATGGGTTCGTGAAGTGTAAACGATTCGGGGTCTCGCAACAATGCTTTCTTTTCTCCCATAATTTTGATAGCAAAATTCCAAATGGGACTATTTGTGCTGTGCTGGGCTTACCCCTGTGCTGAAAAAAACTAATGGAATGACATGAATAATTTCATACTCAAAAACTATCCAGTCCAAGGCTGAAAATGTGTCGGTTGATCACATCTCAATCACGAAAAAGCATGTGTTATCTGCTTGTGTTAATCAAAAGCATGTTATCAGTGCAACACGGTAAAAACCAGACTAATACGAGACTCTTACTTCCTTCTAACTTAACGGAACTTCGATTCTTTTTTTAATTTACAAAATTAGAATTGGGATGCATACAATCGTGTTTATGGATGTCTAGACTGCTGTGCCTCAGGTGGGGGTTCCATATAAAATCATACGTTTTAGAATACTGTGACTTCGCCTCTCTCATATCTGAAAAAAACAGTGCAGGGAGTCAAAAACTGATGATTTAGAGGAACCAACACAGGTAGCGTAAAAATTGGAAATATTTCGGCATAGAAAGTTCTATAAGAGCGTTAAAAAATATTGCGTCAAATTGTTGGACATTTTTGAACAATAAAATTCGCCTCTCACTAAAATGATATGACCTGAGGAGCTATATACACATGGTACAGGCTGTGGTAGACGAAAGCCGTGGACCAAAGCTTAGAATAACGGGTAGATCTCTGTGTTGAGTTGTCCGAGACCAAATGCATAATACACTTAGCATGCTCAGTAGAAGAGTTGATGCTTCCGTGTGAGTTTTCTAACTTTGGCCTTGGCATCACGGTTGAATAACTTTCAATTTATATGCTTGTGTTCTGCGTTAAAGCCATGACAAGGATCTGAGACGATGTCAAAAGTGTTGACGCTGGCACTTGAGGTTTAATGTGCGTTGCGATTGCAGATATTTACGTTCAAACCAAATAAAAGAAGGCAACATGGCAAACCAGTATTATTCATCTTCCCGGACTTCCACAGGTAATGGTTTGCATGTTATACACATATAGACAGATATAGAAAACGCGACATGCAGACAGTGAACAGACTCGACGCACTGTGAAAAGGGCGTTAGATTACGGGAGTTCGAACAGGCCCTGTAAACACAACACGCAAGAAATGACAATATTTACCCAACTCATTTCAATCACAACAATTCTGAGGCTCAAAACGGGATCACACGCAAAAATGGAGCCAAGTGTGAGGCTGCGTCTACAGCCCCATGGCTATGTGACCACCATAAAGTCCAGCCTTACATTTCATTTTTACAGAATCTTATCTGCACAGAAAAGAAGCCCCATAGATTCTCTGTGCATCACTTTATGACTGGCTATGACTGCATGGACTTTCTCACATTTACAGAGACAGGATCGCTGTTGATGTCATAAGCTATATTATACTTTCACACTCAATCTTTGAGGAAGAGGGCAGCCCCAGACTGCACCCACTTGCTCTGTTCTGCTAGCGGACAGGGCATATCCAGACACACCACCACCTTTTCGCGTTCCTGAGTCATGTACAGCGGCATGGCGATGGTGTCGGCCGGAGCGATGCTGGCTTCCTTGCCCTTGGGCACCCAAGCCACGACGCACACGGGTGTGGTGACGACACTCGGCGAGTCGGCGTGGCTCTCAGTCAGGCGAGTGCCGTCGAACCCACACCCCTCCAGCTGCAAACCCGTCAGTTTCACCGGCATCTTCGAGTTGACGCTGGTTTTGCCCCAGTTGGTCACAAAATCGAGCTGGTCCATGGCCACGCCGTGCATTCGAGCTGTTTGCTGGCGCAGCGCGTTCAGAAAGGTATCAGGATGGAACAGTTCGGATAGGTCCAGTGGCTCTTTGGTGAGTGAGCCCGACTCAGCTTTTTGAACCCAGCGTTTGCAGGCCAATGTACGGCTGACCAATGAGCGTAAGTATTTGAACGGATCCTCTGGGCCCTCCCACACCGAATGCCATGCACCAGGCGTCTCGTTTCGGAGCAAAGTGTCAGCCACAGCTTTCACATCAGGAGTCAACAGAATGGTACCTCGTATCACTTTAGTGACGTTGGCAAGACTGCGATGGACTTCTTGAACCAGCTGCAGAGCGTTGAAGTGCTCCAGTTGCACAAATGATAGCACCGAGTCAGCTGCGTGACTGACCGACATCCGGTGCCTCGACTGGCGGGTTGGCATCTTTGTCAGATTTACATCTGAGTTGAGCTTTTTCCAAAGGTTAAGAACTGGGGAGAGCTCCTGCTGCCACTTCTCGCGATCGAACTTCTCAGTAGCCTGGATGGATCGCATGAGCACCTTTAGCTGGCCAATGACACTGGCACTGATCATTCTTTGTGCCGAGCGGTCTATGTTGGAGGGCAAACCGAAATAGCTCGGCTTATCAGTTTCGCCAAAGCCTTTGATGATTTGAACGTATTCCTTGTGGTCCACCGAAGATGGCAGTTTGATACCAGGGCCGAGATTTCGCTTAGGTTTCGACGAACCAGAGATGACATCACTGTTGAAGAACTCCTCCAAATATGACAGTAGGACTCGCAGATCAAACGTGTTATCAACACGACCACCATATATAGCATTCTGCATCAGTCCGTGCACATAATCCCAACGAAGGGTACCCATTGCTGCAAGTCGGTCAATAATGTCAGCTCCTGCCTTCAGATCAGCGTAGTTAAACTCATATTCTTTTGTCCAGCCTTGCGGAATGTACGTCCTGCGTTCCTGCACAACGGCATGGAACCAGGCTAGTGTAAACAAGGTTTGAGCACGCTCTGCACTGCCATCACCCTTGACGTAGTCTGGGCTCCACACAGTATATGAACGAAGAAGATTCTTTTTACCCCGGGAGGGGCCTCATATGTGACCTTCAGGGAGCTCTGTAGAAGCGTCGCAGGAAACTTGCCGTGAGACTCTGCTGTAAGCCACAGACGGAAAGTATCCTTCGGACTTATACTAATGAGAGCCTTTTCAAGCACAGGGAGCCAAGCAGTGACTAAGTGAAGGTTCTTGAGACACAACCAATTACCTGCTTCGCTGCAATCTTTAAGATTTTTCAGAGCTATCTCGGCCTGGCCCTGGCCCATGGCAACCTCGAAAAACTTATCAAGACCAACTTTGTGTTTGGCCAGCTCTCTAAGCTCTTCCGATGGATCTGCTCCGGTCGAGATGATGATCAGCGTTGGAGTACTGGCTTCAGTTTCTGTCAGAAGGTCTCTTAGGTTCAAAGGCGGCGGTGATAAGCCATGACCCATCGCTGACGCTGCAAACTCGATCATCGCAGTTTGTAAGCGATCAGGCCGAACAGCCTGTATCGTAAGAACTTTCTGAAATGGTGTCAGTTTGTCTCTGGCGTGTGAGGGTATGTTTTTCTCGCAGTCCGGGCTCGCAGAGAAGCTCTTCCATGCCGCAGTGTCATCGAGCTTCAGAATGCTCCAGAGCTTTGGAAGGTTTGCCTTCAACATAGACACTGCTAATGCCCGGTCTTCAGGAATCCAGGAAGGTGTTTGCTTTTTTAGAGTCTCTGGGTCTGTCTTGGCGTCTCCGATGATTTGTCCGGTGAATGCTTCCCATTCGTGCTCGTGAAACATTTTCGGGTTCATTCCGTGAACAACATGAAGAGCAAACATCAGACGATCAGCTTTAAAGAGTGACCTACACGTATTCGTATAAACTGCATCCTGGGCGGCCCGTTGCAGCGTTTTCAGTCTCATTTTTGTATCCACACCATCGCTTTTAATTTGGAAAGCCAAAGAGAACAGGCTTGTGAATGATGCCAGTGAAAAATGGTACATATTGTTGATTTTACACAAATCTGTTACCATAAAATACAAACTGGCCCCACTCTCTGCTAACGGAAGATAAACGTCCCTCTCCTTTCCCAAGCTTTCCTGAACCTTTGCACCCTCATCGATTGACTTCGCAATGGTTGCTGATGATGATTTGGACTCTTTCAAACTCGCCAACAGTTCTTTGTTCTCAAGGATGTTGCCTTTGGCTTCAGCGAGCTCCTTTAGAAGTTTATCCTCGAGCTGTGACAGTTTGATTTTGTTCTCTTCTTCTTTCTTTATAAGTTCCCTTCTTTTCACCTCTAATTCTGGTTTTTCCGCCTGAAGAGCGATTGCTAGTAGTTGACCCGTTAGTCCAGCGTTAGTGGTGATGAAGTTGACTATAGTGAGGATGCTGGAACAGTCAGGTGGTATTACAGGTTCGGGATTTCTCGTAACCAGATAAAGACGGAAGTTTTCATTGTAGTCTAACATCTTATCACCTACTTGAATCGTCTTTCTTGTACCCTGGGTGGATATGTCCTGCCTCATCAATGGATACAGAACTGGCTCGAAGTAATCCATTTCCTGAATGATGAGCGTTTTTCCAAAACGAACTGCCATTTCTAGCTGGGTTGAAAACTTTTCGTCCTGTTGCGTGACAATCTCGACGCCTCCTGACTCTTGAAGATGTGTTTTTAACCACTCAACAGCACGCGAGGAGGGGTCTATGAGAAATAGTACAGCCCCACTGTGAAGTACGACCACCCCGTTCTCCACACTCAATTCGTCGGAAGGAAGTCCTTCTCCTTTCCAGGTTAACATTTCTCTCTCTGTGCACATGTGCTTTCTAAAATCGAACCCCTCCATGCCTATGAGCTGCCCCCATTCTTGGTTCTTCTTGGCGCGGAAATCCTCTGGGGCATCCGAGAGGTAATTGATGAAAGAGGCGGCTAGAAGCGAACGAATGGGCAGGGTCTCAAGCTCTCCACTTAGATCCTCCATTTGCTGTTTCCATCTTTTATACTCACCTGAAAGCTGCCCAACTAGATTTTCAGCAGCAGTTAAGGTCTCCTTTGCCTTAGTGAGACCAACTTCAATCCCGGCAGCCTCTTTAGTGGACTTGTTTAGCTGCTCCGTCAACTTATTGACATGTTTTTCAACGTTACCCAGCTCCTTACCAAGATCATCCATTGCACCCTGAGCCTCTTCAATATTTTTTTGAAGTGCATTTTGTTCGTCTTCCAAGGGCTTTATCTTCTCACAAATCGTAGCATATGTTACGTTCGCCTTCGTCCATGCGGCAAGGGGTGCAGCGGCCAGTGAGGCCCTCTTTGCTGTTTCAGGCTCAAAGCTCTTTTTCCTATCCTTGAGGAGTTTCTCTACCTTCTTGCGCTGAGAAGTAGAAATACTGTGAGCATCGAAGTTCATAATTTCTTCCTTAATCCCTCGTTGGGCCAAGAAACTTTTCATGCTATTCCAGGATGTGTCGGCAATCCCGAGTAGGCCCATCACGCCTTCCAGAATGTCCCTAATTGCATCCGGTGGGGCTCGAAGTGATCGGACTTCTGACAAAGATTCAGATTTTATATTCCCAACTGCTTTCCTGGCTTCAGCTAACACGGGTTCCACCTCAGCAAGCTCCTTGTCTATCCCTGCTTTCCTCTTCTGCATTTTGATGTTCTCCTTCTCAGCCTTACCTTTCAGATCCTCCATCTCTTCTTTTTGCTTACCTGCTGACTTCATTGTATTAGTTATCATCTTCAGGGCCTTGTTTGCCTCACTTTGCTTTTGGTTTAGCTTCTTTTCTTGCTCAGTTGCTTCCTTTTTGAGCTTGTCAACAACAGCTGTGGCCTCATTCATTTTGTCTACACCTCCCTTCAAGTGTTGCTGTCTCTCTAGAATCATCTCCTTCTTGTGCTTATACACTGTAAGATATGTTCTCATGAGTTGCATATATTTTCTTGGTGTCGCGACATGATGAGGCATTGATTGATGAATTGTCATAAACCCGCTCAAGAGTTCGTCACCTCCTGAGATTCTTCTGGCTCTCCTCCCTTTTTTCTTTTTATCCTGCACAAACACGCCCGTCACATCTCCCATATCCTTACTCTTTGCTATGACCATCATTGGAAGTGCTGTCATACTTTCTTTGCTCCATGAACTTAGCCACATCACAGTACATTGCTTGATTAGTGCAGGATTACTCTGACAGTTCACGACGAAAGAATCGTTTGTAACATCCATAATGACAGCAACGTGAAGGTTTTTCTTCACGCGCGACGAGAAGTAAGAAAACAGCGGGCCACGGAAGTTTTCCTGAGATGCGTCATCTCGCAGAGGAGCAACCATAGGCTCTATCTCTTCCGGTGAAAACAGACCCGGAATTTCTCCGGCACACAGCAGTGAGTTCACCATCTCAAGAAAAGACGAATCAACCATCTGGTGGTCCTCCAAAATAAATACAACCTGTTCATTTTCGATCGCTGCTAGTTGCATGTATGCCTTCAAGTCAGTGCGGAACTGCTTTTCACCATATCCCTTACCCATTTGGGGGTTACTAGCTTTGCCTGTAACATGCAAGCAGCAAGGCCCACGGCTGTTCTCCTCCCCACTCCAGAAAGACCTGCCATAAGAAGCGAGCCTCCTGGACTTGATAACACCCGTTCCACTCGAGCAATAGTCTCCAGCACTTCGGTGAATATGAATATTTCTAAATCGTACTGTTCAGCCACAAACTGGTGAGCAGCTTTCAAGATACAGTCCTGCCAATCCTCTTGCTCTAGAGATCCTAGGCGTTTTCCTGTCACTGGAAGTCCCGCAGGCTTTCCTTTCGTAACAGCGCCTTCGCTGCGGGCGCCAGGTGAGACAAAAAACTTCCTGTCTAGGTGGCCATGTAGGTTAATGCCCCAGTCGGTGTTCACGACATCGTACAAGATTTTATCAAACTTCGATTGGTCAACATCTGTGACAAGACGATCTCTGAACAAGCGGCAGGCCTCATACGCCCACGCTTCCAATACACTTTCGATAACGTTTCCTTCATCGATTTCGTATCGGAAAAGACCCAGCAACCAGGAGGTTAGATTTCTCATAGAGAAGACGTAGTGGCTTTGATCATCGGCACTGAATGATTTTTGCACTTGCTGGTATACTCTAAAAGATGATTCTGCCAGTTTTTGCGCCTTATTACCCATAGATTCTGCTACCTTCTCTGACATGCCCTGCAGAATCGGCGTAAGATACATCGCGTAGATGCTTTGAATGTGCTCCCCGTCCGGATAGTCCACTGACACAAGCCGAACGATTGAAGTGAAGCGAGTAGTTAGCTCGTGCCTGCCTAAGGCCTTTCCACCGATCATACTTCCAACTATTTGCACGTGCTCAAGGCCAACCCATTCCAGGTTGTCGTCCCAAAATCCATTGTAGGTGACCACCTGTTGGAGAAAGGCGATGAGCATGCACGTACCCCATTTGTCCGGCTTTGGTAGGTTGATATCCTTTAGATATAGAATAAGCCATTCACTCTCTTTCGGTCGATATACTCTTCCCGTATTTGTTGTGATCTGAATGCATACTTGAGTGAGCTTTTGGAGGACGTGAATTGGCGTGGTTTGAGCACTGCAATGGACCGTTGCCACTTGAGTCGACTTAAGCTTTTTGAAAACTTCGTAAAGCATTTGAGTTTTTCCACTTCCTTCTGGGCCAACCATCAAGAATGGTTCTTTCACTTCACCCTCCAGCCATGGTCTGAAGTAATCCAAAGTACTCTGAACAAACGGTGTAAGAATGAGGGGAGGATCGGAGGAGAATAGAGTGCCAACCGTAACCTTAGCCTGCTTACCCATGCCATATAATTCCAACCTGTCTCTTTTGTCATCGTAGTGAAAGTTGAGTGGGTTCTTTCCGTCGGGTGGTGTTTGACCTACCCAGCTGAAAACTTCTTGCGCAAATTTTACGCGAATCTCTCTTGTTAGATTGCCACCTAAGCCGTGGATGAGTCCTACAGCAAAGCCAGTCTTACTTTTAGCATTAGTTAGATGAGAGAGACCATTGCAAACTGTTCCAACTAGAGTGGTTTCCGTTGCCAGCGCTTCAGCATCCAGAACCCAATCAAGCGCCTTGTGGAAGTGGTCTTTGACTAGCTGTGTAAGCAGCTTTTGGCGCTCTTGCGGCTGTTTTTGCACCCAGGCCGATACTACGGCATCCACATCTGTGTTCTCGTCACTCAAGAAGATCATACCCATTCGGGAGATGGTAGCAGGTGAAGCGCAGCTGAGATCGTGGGTTTCAAATAAGAAGTTGACATTTGGAGCAAACTGGATTCGCTCTCCGGATGGCATTGTCAGAAGACGATTATCGTCTAGTACAGAATTGAGAGACTCAATCCATTCTGGGTCGATGTCACCATCACAGATGATCCATGACTGTACTTCTTTGGGCTCCTTTACGACTTGGCGAGCGCTGTTTGTGAGCACACCATCAAACCATTCCCTTGTATCCATATCGATGTGACCCAAGAGTTGAGTTCGTGGCATTGCTTTTGGGTTCATGGTGTGGATCTTTACTGTTCGTCCGATCTTTATCATAGCCAGCCGAAGTACCTTCCACAGGGTTGTCTTCCCACAACCACTGGGACCGACTACGACACAACCCATTCTTTGGTTCAGCTGTTCGTACAATTCAATTGCCTTTTTAACTTGAACCTCGCTTTCCAAAAGACCCAGCTCTTTCAGGACCTCTCTAATTCCTTTCACTAGCTCATCGTAACTAACATCATCTACTTTGACACCCGTAAAGACATCCTTAATGAGAGAGTCAAACCGATTCGTGTCCGCGAATGTTAGCTTGGACATTGTATTCAGACGCATCGCTTGAACGATTAGCTTGGCTTCGGTAGCTTCGTCCACTTTACTTCCCTCTTTACTTGATGCCTTATGCATATGCAGAAGGTTACCGCAGCCACCAAGTACAGTTTTCTGAGCTCTTAGTCCCCAATCATAATGCTGCTGAGCGGACAGAAGCTGTCGCGACAAATTGAAAACAGCAGTGAGCTTTTTCCCAAGAACCTTAGCATGTTTGAATCCTTCGGAGTACAAAATTGTTTCTGTGATAAGTTCATTGTCTGGTGCAGACATTGCCACAGGACGAAACAGTTGTTTAAGGTTGTCCGGGAGCTTGGAACGGCCACCATATCCCTTGCCAGCTGGATTCAACGTGATGAATATGCCAGAG
This sequence comes from Lepas anatifera, assembly GCA_034440635.1. Taxonomy (NCBI): domain Eukaryota; kingdom Metazoa; phylum Arthropoda; class Thecostraca; family Lepadidae; genus Lepas; species Lepas anatifera. Next base: position 1,277,381 of record JAOTON010001136.1, on the reverse strand, counting down.
TTGAAGTCGACGTCGATTTCGTTTCCTAATATGTTTATCTTTGGCTGCTTGTTCTTTAGAGCAGCCTGAATAATCTGAATCTGCATGGAAACAGCCGATAGTACAGCCTCATCCAGCCGATTAAACTCATCAAAGCATCCCCAAGCGCCACACTTGCCAAGGCCTATAAAGATGCGACCCATCGAACGAACGTCAATACCTTCATCACAGTTAAACACCAAAACTTGACGACCGAACAGATTGCCAAGAGCTTTAACTGATTCAGTTTTCCCAGTCCCTGCTGGGCCATATGGATTGCCACCCATGCCCATATGCATGGCCTGAGTCAGGGTCAAGTAACACTTGTCTGTCAGTGGTGTATGTACAAGTTTAGAAGCGTTACCCTGATATTCATAAGTGTACTCGAATTCGGCATCAACCATGCGCATGATTGCCACACTGTCCTTCCTCATGTAGAATCTAAGCTGTTTCTGCCAAGACCAGCAATCCAGTGCTTTTGCAGAGTTTGAAATGAGTTCTTCTACAACTGATATGTTGTGAATGGTGTCGAGGATGAGTGATTTTAGCTTCAGCTCCAGCACCTTCCCTTCCTCATCGCTGATATCAATGTCTTGGCTGGTGTACGATTCTAATTGGCCTTTACACTCTGCCAGGAAGTCTTTCAGTGTCCCCTTTTCAATAGCCTTTTCCGCTCGCTCCGTAAATACAACGCTTTCCGAGACGCACAAAATTTGACTGGGGTATTTCAGAGGGTCAGGGCCCTTTCCCTGTGTTTCTTTGAGGCACTCGACAAGCAGCATTTTTAGGGTGCTCTTCATTTCATTCGCAAGTTCTTGAAGCCAGCCCTCTACGTTCTTAGTGATAAGAACAGGCTTCTTTAGTTTGACAGCCTCGCCCGCTAGAGATCTCATGGCGATGATACTGGTACTTTTTTCATCAAAATCCACACGATATATTCCAGAAAAAAGCTTCTTAAGATGTGACTGAATGATGGCAGGATTTGTTGCTTGGCCCAGAATTTCAAGGAGATCGTCATCTCCAATGAAATAAAACCTGGGGAACTGCGACCTTTTTCCTCCAGAAACTCGCTTAGACTCTTTTGACAGCGACCAAGCTGGTCAAGCATTGTGGTGAGCATTTCTCGAAGGCCTGTTACTTTACACAGAGAAACTACCTTAGGGTCCTTTGCTACCTCGCCCATGATAAGCACAAAGTCATCATTGACTTGTTTGAACCGAGCTTGCTCGTTTGGAAGAGCACCTCTACCAAAAATCGGCTCCAGATAAACCCATTTCCTCTGAATCTGATTAAGATTTGCTAGATACTCATCTAGGTCAGCTAGTCTTCTCTCCCAAATCCCTGCCCTGTCTAGGAACGCTTGGTAGTATGGGGAATCCTTTAAGGACTGAAGAAGGCATTGCAGATCCCCCACCTTATTCAGAAGGTCCTTCCAATCCTTGATGAGCATGATGGTTTTATTATTAGAATCCACTTGCTCCACAAGTGAGAACTTCGATTCAATTTCCCAGGCATCCAGCTCCTGAAGTGCTTGTCTGATCGCGACTTCACCCGTCGCTCGATTGTTCAGCTCCTTTAGAGCATCCTTATTTTCCAAGATTTTGTGTTTTACTCTCATGAGGTCTCCAAAGGTCAGCTTGTCAATCCCCAGAGACACAGGGATTCCAATAAGAGAGTACATTTCGTTCCAGTGTTTCTCACTAAACGCATCGCCACGTACAAACTTAAGTGCTGGGACTAGTTCGTAGTCTTTTTCGATTTCTTTCAGCATTTTTACTGCTAACGGATTCTTCTCTTCTTCTTCTAGCTTTGCGCTCCATTGGGCAAGATACTCTTCAAAACGATAAAGCTTTCCGCGGAAAATAATCCATTCCTCACTGAGCATATCATTCATTCCATCATGATACTCTTCAAACAAGGCAAACGATCCCTCCGTATCACATATGTCCTTCTCTACTTTCTCGACTGCACTCCAATCTGGCTTCTCCATCCCAAACTGCTCAAACCCATCCATAAGATGCTGCCCTGCTTCACTTAGGGCATCCCATTCTCGCTTCTTTTCTTTCACGACTGACAATGCCTTCAGGATATCATCAGTCCCATGATCAAAAACGTCGTCTCTTGGCTTTAGCTGTTTCCACTTCGAAGCAAACTTCTCAACAGCCTTTAGATGGTTTTTGGCCTGGGACTTCATATTTGTTTTTAGGGCTTCAATCTGCTTTGACATGATCGAATCATAGTTTGAAATCATACTTTGGAAGTTGTCCCACTTTGTGACAACTTTTGTTACTTGGTCTACCTTTTCCTTCGTCCAGTTCCCCAACACGTTATTTCGCCTCTCAACATCTTTCATTAGTGTCTCATACTGCGGCATTTCAGCCATTACTTGGTTTCTTCTCGCTGCTGATTCTCCTACTTCTTCGATGGATTGTGGCTGTTTTTTCAAGCCTTCAGTAGATTCCGTGGCAAACTGGTAAACGTTGTGACAGTCGCTGATGATGCTGTGTTGGAGGAGCGATACAAGAGCGTCCCAGTAGCGTCTGTTTATGATCTCTATCTCTGACCTAATTGCCGAGAAACTGACAGTTATACAGTCAATTTTTTCTTCAGAACTTGGGAGTCTGCCAATTTCCTGGCCCTTGCTTTTAGAGGTACGGAAGTTTCTGTCGTATTCTTCCGCCGTCTTGCACCGTCTCTGTATTAGGTCATCCATATCAACAGACCCCAGTGCCACCCAGTCCTCAAACCTATCTTTTACGGAATCTAGCCTCTGGAACAGTTCTTCCGCTGCTCGGAACAGTTTGTTGTATCTGAATGCATTTCTCTCGATTATAATTGGGTAAATGTTTGCATCTGATCCAACTTCACTTACTCCCCGAAAGCTATTAGGAATGTTCAGGAACCTTTTCAACTGGCTGTAGTACTTAAGCCGTATCTCTTCAATGGGTGGTGAGAACTGAAGCTTTCTGTTACGATAAACAAGGTCCACTTTGAGTTCTGGTAGATGCTGATTCACTAGCTCTAAACCGTGTTGATACTGGTGTTCGAGCGCTTTGTAGATCTGGCGATCCCAGTGTGCCTTCCATGTTTTCTGATCCTTAAATCCTGCTGCTTCTAACTGCTGGAATATGGTCCTTACTTCCTTGAGTAGATCTTTCCACTTTTGCTGTTGTCTCAGAAGATCAGTATCCATCATTATCAATACCTTTTCTTTTATCTGGTTATGAGCGGTTACAAGACGGTTGTTGTCTCTCGATAGTCTCTCTACCGCAGTTTGAAGCTTTATTATGTAGTCATCCACAGCCTTGGTATTATTCCACGTGATGCCCTGTTGCTTTTGGACCAGCTGGGCGAATGACATGGCAGCTTCTAACATCATTGGCCGCTGCGACTTTATCATCCGATCACCAATAGTATTGTGAAAGCTGGCGACTTGCTCGAGTGCTTTTGCCTGTGTCATGAACTTCTTGGCCATGTTCGTTGCTTCGATGATTTTTGATGGGATATTATAGCCCAAAACTATGAGCTGCCTGACCTCTCGGATGAGCCCCACTAACCGTCGATTGTAGTTAACTTTCATGTGCTTACCACGTTCGAATTCCACCACCTGCTCCTCTGTGGCAAGGCTGAGGGTCTTATTCTTGATCTGTTCCATTGTATCTTTACTCCAGTTATCGAACTGATCGTGATGGTATTCCTGGAGTTCTTCGATTAGTTTTGCCGTATCTTTCTTTAGCTGACTGAAGCCTTTGAGGTCTGATAAGAGCACATCGCATGTTTTCTCAATTTCCTGTGCCTTTGACTCAATATACTTGGCCCAGTATATGTTGTTGACCACTGGTGGAACGTCCAATATTCTTCGCGGACCAGACCCTTGTTGGTTCCGGAAAGTTCTGTTTAGAGGTCTTAATGTATTCTTGAAGTTGACCAAGTAAAGTTTCTCGTTCAGCAATGAGCTCCTTTCTGATGCTTTCCTCCTTGATCAATTCGCGGTACCGCTTGAACTCTTGCATCATCTGTAGAGTATTGCCTTGCATGTTGTGCAATTGCGTGCGAAGTTTTCCAGCAATCTTTTGTTCGGCTGGCTTCAAGAGATTTCGAAACTGCTGCACAGCTGCCTTCCACATTGGGTCTGTATATGGATTGTACTGTAGAGGATTCAAGCCTGCAAATGGCTTAAAGACGTCTTTGGTCTTCAGCTCATCCTGGTCAGACGACGAAGTCAGTTTGGAGAGCTGCTTATGAAGTGTCCGCAGCTCGAGTATCTCATTGATACGCTGTAGCATACTTGCTGTGTGCTCAGGTTTAAAAACGCTGCTTTTCCACTTGTGTGAAGAATAGTTGGGCCAAAACACAGTGGTCAAACGGCTGCAGTTTTCCATCCATTGTTCAAGTACAGAAATTGCTTGAAAAAGCTGTTCCTCGACTTGGTTGTACGTACCTTTCCACATATCTACGTCTGACAGCTTGGCCTGAATAAACCGACAAAGAGTGTTGCCAACAACGTCCATCAGCATCTTCATACGCTTCTCGGGGTACTCAGCCTCTTCTGCTTTCCATAAGTCATCTAAGCAGTTGAATGACTCCTCCACGACCTCCTCACTCTCCCCAATTTGCATTGAATCCAGTTTCTTAAAGTCCAAGTCCAAGGGTCTCAATATATCTGAAAATGCAGATGCACCTCTATCCTTAGAGTTATTTAGCCAATATTCGTACTCATCGGATGGGGTAAATATGGTGCTCATTGAATCGCCTTGTTTTCCAGTGTCTTTTGCCTCTTTTCCTTCTGGATCATAGCGCCGGATAACGCTACCAAGGCCAGCCTGAAGATCTGATAACAAATCCTGCAGCTTCGGGTCGACCTTTTCACTCCAGCGATCATTTTGCAGCAACGCAGGTGCGTATACCTTCTGCAATGTATAAAACAGTGCATTGATTGGTGAGTCGAGCATTGACGATATGAAAACATTTCCATGGAGGTTGTCTGGTGTAATCGGTTCCGGATTTACCTTGAAGAAAACGATTGTCTTGCCTGCATTTTTCCCAGGGTCCACGGCATTGCTAAGCCGAATGGTAAGCTTTCCGTCTTTGCTTTCACCGCAGGCAATGAGGACGAAACAGTTTCCATCGTCCAGGAAATTATTTGTCTCCTTTTTGTCTGCTAGACTGCTCACTTCTTTATCGGACTCCTTTTTGCCAAAGTAATTTGCTACAGCAATCAAAATAAAGCTCTTCCTTGTATCATTGACCATATTTGCTCTATATTTCACTTGGTTCCTCTTTTCATAAAACTAAGGCCATCCAAAGCTCACCTTGATGATGCCGAATTTCTTAAGGGCACTGTAAAAGGGAGAAGAAATATATCACAGGTGTGTCTATGTGTCCGACGGATTATAATTCCAATGTCAACAAAACACGTCTAACCCTACACCACGTTACAGACCATAGAAGACCATGTCAGCAAAAAATTAAAGGGCCTCACAATGTGCCACGGGTGTGACTGTAATAACAGTATGGGAAGCTCTTCAAATGAACATCCCTCAGGGGAACATCAATTCGGCTCAGACGGGAAAACCGGGTTGCTTGCGTCTCTCTTGATGATGGTACAAGATTATGCAGGAGAAGGAGGAATACATGTTGATCCCTTATCATCTTTTGTCTTACCTAGACGTAACCACTAGCCGGTATAGAGTATCAAAATCATATCACGCAATGACTTCCGCGGTCGTGTGGCCCCCAGTCCTCACACTTCCGGAAGTGAAGACTAACTGAAGTGAACACTAACAGACACTAACCCTCGCCCACCGGGCCATGATGCCCCCCTAAGGTTTTCGGGATAGCAGAAAAAGACGAGGCCAGCACCGCGGTTGAGGGCTCACCTCTCACTGCATCATTTTCCCATCATCCCTGAAATTTTTACCCCGGGTCACCCACGGTCAGGTCACCAGACGAGGTCAACCAAGGTCACCTCGCTTCACTTTAGAGCTCTGTAAGAGCTACATTTCAAAGTCGATCGATTTGAAACTTCCTACACTCATGACCCCTCGAGGGTCTACAAGGTGTATATCCGGGATTTTCGATTTCGTGCCCTGAGGTCAGGTCACGAGGCGACCTCTCCCATTGGAAAAGCATGGGGAAAAGCTATTTCATGATATAAAAGCCACAAAAATGATTGCAAATACTCAGACTGCTCAGAACAACGTTTTGGACACCCTTTCACGGATCCCAGGGGTCATATTTGCCCTTTGACTTTCCAAGGTCATCCAGGGTCACCGGAGGTCAAAAACAGTATTTTGACAATAACTTTACCTAATTGAGCTAGAGCAATGAAACAAACACCATCGTGTTTGTCTTGTCACTGGCTTTCATTTGATATACGGCAAGGTCACTTGGACCTTGTGACCTCAGGTCATCTTAGGTCACGAGGTGACCTCTGGCGGTCAAACCACTGGCGGGAGGTCTTTACGTTCCACATAGCGGAAAAGTACAGGCAATTTGCTATCAAATGTACTTTACCAGGCCTCAATAGCTCTAATGACATAAGAGTTATGCCCAGTTTACTTAATCATTGCATATTTGAGTGAAAATAGCCGATCTTGACCTAATTTGACCTCTGGAGGTCAAACCATTGACCTGAGCACTAAAACATGTGAAGTAATTTCTTACTGAATTCACGCGAGCTTTCATTGCACTTTGCAGATTTGCGCTAACGCCCATATTTTCGGAGTTAGAGGGGGCCATCGATGGCCCCCCGGTGGGCGAAGGTGGCGCCGGACCCCGGTGGGGCGCGGGCTAACTGACACTAACACTATCTGATGTGAAGACACGAGTGTTCGTCACGGGATTCGATTCTTTAGTATCGAGGTTATCATCATTATTTGTGTTACGAGTCCAGTCAGTTCAAACGTCTGATATATGTTTACTGAATCACCTAATCCCCTGGATTTAAAGGGACAACCTGACCATTTTAGTCACAGAATATAAAATACTGCATTCAAAGAATGATTCTACGTTGGCTCGCAAAAATGCACATACAACTGGTGTAAGAATTTGTCTGAAGTCTTTTCCCCCAATCTTTTCAGTGCAGATGAACCAAAGGAAGAAGAAAGATGCTATGTCTACATAGTAAATGAGTTTGGGAAGTGAAACAGACCTAAGTGAGAGCGGGTTGAAACATTGGTTAACTTTGCTGGCAGTAGGAGGAAGGGCATGTCGCATCGGATATTTTTATTCAAATAAGGGCCAGCGTACTAGGTAGGATTTCAGGGCCACGCAAAACCAGGGTGGCTCCGACCCTTACGTCTTACAAAGTTATAATTGGGCATATTTAGTTTTGCAGCGACGGTTGTAACATGCTTAACAGCCAGCTATATTTTATTTCTTAAAATCGTCCAGGTTTTCCCAACAAACCCGTTGGATTCGTCTCCTTCAAAATTGTCACATATTAGAAAGCCAGTCTTTTGTAACTTTTAATGTTGAAGATGCAGCTAAAGAGAATAAACACGTTAACTCATTCTCTGAAAGAGGTTTTGAAGTACCAAGATGCAAGACTATATCGTTAGATGTTACTAGTCCGTGATTGAATGCCTCAGATACTTATATATCAAACAGACCACACCTTATCAGACTTCGCAGCCAAGTAAAGCGATAGAGCCGACGACTCAGGCCGGCAATTCTGTCCACCTTACTCTCTTCTCTGGTTTTGGCTCTCTCACAGGTATGTAAAGGCACAAATTTGAAGGCCACCAGGTGCCCATGACTCTATTCCGGCCAAATAGTCTATAATTTCTACTTTAAATGAGACAACTGTATATTGAGAGCCAACATGCTTTCTGCGTGTCCGATTCTATTAGGGACGGAAAGGGATTGGGGGCGTGGACATCCAAACATTATTGGCGATGGCCGAATTCGAAACAATGCCGATAGCCACCACAGAGAAGGAGATGTCATGACATGGCCTATGTTTTCACCCTTGCCCCAGTGCACAATGGTCCCGATCCAGGATCTGGCGCGCCAAAATTCATTTTGATCACTTTCTTCAATTGCCCCAAAATATGGCTCAAAGGAGAGATAATTGTCCATATTGTTCGGGTCTGAAATTTATTTTGGGAACGTCGCAGGTAGCATATATCCCGGCGTGAATGTGGGTTTTGAGTGAAGACAGAATGTTTCGCCAGATCTACCAGATATCATACTGCAAAAGAACAACGAAATGATACTAATTAGGGGTGAAATTGGAGATATCCATGGACCGTAACTAACAGTGTGGAGCCTATACAGGGCACCTGATGCGAAAAGAATGCAGTTTGTACTGTCTTATAGAAAAATATAATCAATTATTTTACTAATGTCAGGTCTGTGGAAAATGAAAATAACTTCCTCATAAACATAGAGTGAAACTAAAAGTCCCACGAGGTCCCACGGTTATTTTGATATCCACCCTTTCTCCAATGCTTTCTCTATCGGGAATGGGAACATTTAGCTGCGTGAACTTGCGCCATTTTCAATTATCGCACTTTTTAGTGGACACCACGGACCCTGGACGTACGGGCTCTATGATTTGATATATATATATATATATATATATATATATATATATATAAATAGTTGTTTTAAGGTATTTTACTGCTTTGTTTCAAGTCACGGGCGCGGGTATACGTAAAACACAAAGTACACTACTGCAAACACCGCTAAAGTTTAACCAAAACAAAATACCATTACACTGTAGGGGACGGGGTGGCCGGCGGGGCGGCGTCCCGTTACACATACATTACTTTACAATGTCCTTGTAGTTAGGCATTGCGAACAGGAAGTATAGGCACGATCCTTAATGCCTATTAGATATGGGCAGCAGGCGATGCCCAGCCGGTCCCGGAGCATCCCATCATGCCGGTATGGCCCCAAATAATTGCCATCATATAATCCAGTAGTCGATGCCCGGTGCTTAGCTTAGTCCAGATGGCCAACTATTAATGCCCTAGTTACCAGGCCGCAGCCAGGGAAGGACTGAGGCGGGTATTCAGGCGACACCTGGCCCCCACCCCCACAAACGCCGCATTAGCGATTCAATATTTTAACAATAATCCTTGTACAAACATTCGTCCCAACCCGGGAATAACAAATCGTTTCGATAATGCTGTCCAATACGGAGCAAGGTCCGAGCACGGGCCGGTGCCCCGCATTACCCCCAGCATCGGTGCCACAGTCCCAAATAATTCCACCATATGTAGTACCACGTGGCCACTTAGCCCGACATCGCAGGATCCGCCTTTATCAAGCAAGTGCCTCTCACATGCCCACATATATTGTCGCACGGTGGGGACCGCATGTCATTAGGCAAGTCGGGGGGCAAGCAGGAGCCCGCCCAACCCCAGTCGAGGTGCCAGCAACCCCGTAACGGTCCCTTAGCGATGCCCGTGATTCAGAGCAGATCAAACCACATGGGCCCAAAATGGGCCAGGATGGGCAGAGCATTAAGTCCTCCACATCGTATTCCCCGTCGGGACCACATCGTCCCCGGAGCGATCGGGCCCGGCAGTCCGAGCAGCCGGGCTCATGGGCCCGCGGGTCAGCATGCACACAGCCCCGTGCACGATCGGTCAACAAACCCAACAACAATGCCCCGAGTCGATCGGCCAGTCATCAGTGTGCTCCGAGCCCATTATCCCGACAGTCGGTGCCCCTGCAATAACCCTAGCACCCGGGCCTCAGGTTAATAGTGATTTCGAGCAGCCCCGGCCCACGAGCGGGCCCACAGGGGTTGTGAGGGCCCATGGTTGGGGCCGAGCGATTAAGTGCCTCCGACGATCGTATTCCCGAACGACTGGGCCCCGACGGTCGGGGACCACGATCGATGTTGTCCCAGGTGATCGGTCCATGGGCCATCTCCCCGAGCAGCTCGGGCTAACGCTTGGGCCCCGACGGTGAGGATTCCGACATAGTGCCCGCTGATCTTGGCCCGACCACTAGGCCCGAACGATCGGGGCCCCAAGCGATCGGGGCCCAGAGCGGATCTAGGTTCTGAGGGACCGAGCTGGTCGGGCGCGAGCGGAGAGCCCCTGTTGGCTGAGGCCCCGAGTGATCGGCCCAAACTGTTCGGGGCTTCTGAACTGGTTAAGGCCCTAACCATGGCCCTGAGCGTGAGACCCATGGGACCAATGAGCTAGTCTAGTCCCGGGTAAGCATACTGCCGTGGCCGATCTTCATTAGGGCCCGAATATCTAATAGATAGATAAAAGAACACAACCAACCCATCATCTGGGGCGGTCCACAGTCTATTCCGAGGCACAACGGGGATGGGGAGTTGCTCTGGAGGCCTCGATCCACACTGGGCCCCAGAGCTGGTCTTAATAGATGGGAATAAAACACAATGGAAACTCCGAAAACGGACAACGGGATAAATCTCAAAACGGCTAACCAGGCACCCCGGTTATAAAATTCTTATTATCGTGATTCTAGGAAGGATGAAAAAGGCATGCCGAGCTCAGACACAGTCCCCTAAACCAGGATTTCTACTAATCAATTTAGATGAAGAAATAGTTTTAACAATTCAGCCCGTCACACCATCCCCACCAAACCACCGGCCTGTCACCTTTATACCTAACGGAACCGAGCCGCAATATGGAACTAAAAACGCGTCAAGGTATCTCCCAAATTTGTTCCGGCACAAAAAGTGTTCTTCCAAAACACTCACCCCGTCCCACGGCGATTGGAGGCAAGGATCTCAATCCGCATTCAGCAGGCATCGTCACGACAAAACCAGTGCATAACAAAAAAATTTCGACCAAATGCCTAACCCACATAACAGATATCCATGCTCCCTTTCTGATGTAAGACTCATGAGTTGCGCCCTAAATCTATCAAAAAAGTGTTTGCACCCATGGCATTTGTGATATTTGTTCCTTTTCGGTTTAATCGAGTTTTCCTCCGTCAATGATTTCTTTCATTTTATGAACCAAAGATCCCAAAAATTATATAAACAAAGATAAGTAAGTTTTTAGGTTACGTAAAAGTGCCCTTTTTCCCCGGGGTGCCCTCAAAGTGGTGTGCCCCATACAAAGCTCGGCGCGCCCCGGGTTCAGCAAGCAATTCCATTCATGTTAGCAGTTAATATGTTCATATTGGTGTTCACATGGGTTTTCGGGTAGGTCAACAATATTAGTGAACGTTAGATTAATCATTCGATTGTTCCGACCAGTGTTCAATTTAAAAAATGTCAGCGAAGAATTAAAATTCTTTACCGTATCGAAACTAAAAAATGTTATCAGTCTATACTTTAAATGTAACCATATCATTGATTCATAAGATGCCTATGGAAGGAAACGTCAATAGATGTCATTTGTACAATTCTTTATAAATATAACGACAACGAACGAAGCCTATCCGCCAACGAAGCACCACAAAAACTAATTAACGCCAAGGAGCGTGATTTTAAAATACCCATATATATATATATATATATATAATATATATATATATATATATATATATATATATATATACTTGTTTGTGAAGGAATATCTATAGGTGCCTTTAACCTTATGCAAATTTTAGATATCCTGAATGCAGATAAAATCATATGAAAAATTTTTTAGGTATGTTTGGGCATAGGATCATGAAATATAGACATAAGAATTCGATAGCAAACCTGTGGACATAGATGGAAATTACGGCTTACATTTTGAATGGGCCAATGAAGCCAGTGGTGAATCTAGACAAAATGTTCGAGGGAGAAAGGGATCATGAATTCAAAGTCTTTATATAATTTTTTTAGAAAACCTTAAAAATCAGCCAAAAAGAAGTGAGATTGCCAGTTGAGAGTAAATAAAGGATCGGGAGCCCTGTGTTACGTTTGTTTTAACTAGTTGTGTATCAAGTGTGTTTTATCGGTTATTATCTGTTTCCAGGATATGTAGATGTATGATTCACCATATCTATTCTTTACTAGACTGCGCTCTCGTTTCCAAAAATGTTCCATTCGGTTCACTTGGGACCTACTTTGAGAGACTTTTTTCAATCTTAAGACGATTTTCGTCTTTCCAGCATTTTACTTGAGAACTCCGTTATAAGGATAAATTCAATGACAGATCCAGGGTGGCAGGTGCTTGTGGGGCTTCAGCCGCCCGAAATTTTCGAATCCCTCTAGTAAATCAATAGCCGGAGACTGTCCAGGGGCTGGTGGGACAAGTCCCATCCCCCCCAACCCCACCTGAAATAAATTCTGCATCTATCACTGGATACATGGGTTTTTAATGTTGACATTTTTAGTTTTATAAGGTACCTAACGTCCATCGTTTCCAAAAGTGTTTAAATTCTATTCACTTTTGGTGTATTCTGATCAATCTTTTTAATTTTATGATAATTCTATACTTTTCTGTTTTTTTAATCCTATAGCGGGGCGCAGATTCTCGCGTCTTTGGTGTGGAAGGGGCAGGGGAGGAGTGGAAGGCTCAATTTCAGGCCGCGCCAACGACCATTCAAGAGGGCGACGAGAGTCGATCGGGGAAGGTACGTGCCCCGCTTGACTCCCGCTGGATCCGCCTATTGAATCATTAATAAGTGCGAAAATATACTTGGCTACGCGAATAATAAAGTTTTGACTATTCTGTCAACAATGTTTATCCACCAGCTGTCGTTAAATAGCGGCTACAGGTTGTACCGTGCCAGATAGTGAATCGGGCCCATTGTGCAGTGGGGAGTGTTTGAACACTCTCCCGTCATATCATTAGACACTAAGTAGTTAAACAATGATGGGCGCGATATAGCCTAGATTCTGAAGGCGCCCTATAAACCCCAATACACACACACACGAACACTCCCCGTCCTGGGATTTTCCGACGGTGCAAAAAAGGCTGCGCATTGAACACTTTATCCTTGATTGATTGTGCAGCTTTTTAAAAAATCTGAGTTTGATTCATCCCAGGTCAGGTCACCAGGCCAGGTCAAGTGACCTCACTTCCATATAAATATCTCAAGTGACACCAGTGAAAACAAGATTAAACTATTGATAGGATATTCATATCGCATAATAGGCCAACCAAATACCACAAGTTTCGTCAACATAATTTACGATATTAGATGGCCTAGAGTCAGATACGGAACACGATCTCTCCATTGAAAATGCATGGAAAAATTCGGGATGGTTATCAGGACTCAATAACTTCGTAGGAAAAGATGATAGAGCTTTTATTTTGATGCCATTACCTTTGGATGCCTATTGGAAGTCGACGGATATGCATATTTACTATCCTAGACCAGAAGGTGACCTTGAGCTGGCCTTAGAACAGGTCATCTTTAAATTTTGAACTAGTATGGCCATATCATACATTGTTTTATTAGCCGTAACGAGAGAGGAATGGAATGACACCTAACAATTGGAGGTAGCTCAGCCCAAGCAGACGTTAGAGCAAAAAATAAAAACATCCCCTGGCTTGTCACCTTCTTTTATTTGTTATGACAGTAATATTGACCTGAGCTGAAAAGTGACCAAAACTGTTTCTTCATCATTTCTTAACCCGCGCATCGGTGGGCCTCCGAGCCACCTTCGCCCTGGTGGGGGTGTGTGAACACCCCATTAAACTTGGCCTCTATGCGGGATAGCGAAAAAACGCGAAGGCTGGTGGATAGTTCATAAAAATTCATGAAAAAACTATATAGTAATTTTTTGGCTCAGGCCACTATTGAGGTCATGGCAGGTCAAGGGAAGATGGCATTTTGAGTAAAGTTTTGGGGCTCTAGCATCTGAGAAAGTTGAGTTAGGAACATTTTTAGGCACCTTTCGCTTCCTCTTGTCACGGCAAAGCAAATGATGTATAATATGAGCATACTAGGTCAAAATACAAAAATGACCTGACGTCAGGTCAGGTCAAAATCACTTTTTGACCTAGCATAGTCAATATGCATATTGATCGACTCGAGCAATACCAATTCAAACGCAATGATATCAAAATAAAAGCTGTATCATCATTTCTTGCAGTTATTGACATAAGTCTAAAAATTGCTTGAGTAGCCCCAGATGACCTCTCAGAGGTTACAGATAAGAATGTCAACATGAACCTAGGAAAGGGCCCAGGCTTCTTAGATTTCGAGAACATGAAGGTATTCTCAGCTATATCTACACAAATACAGCCCAATTTTTGTTTTTTACATGTATTTCCAATGGAGAGGTCAGTGCCCGTACTCGACCTTTAGGTCATCAATATGAAAAATCCCGGAATAAATTTAGTAGAATTCGGTGGAGCCATTATGTCTTATAAGTACCCATTTACACCCCAAACCTTTAAGGGTACCCACGAACCAGAACCCAACCAAAATTAAAGGAAGTGCAAAAAAAGATAGCAGACGGCGGCGCTTGCGCCACCGTTTTCGACCCAACAAACCCCGAAGTGTTCAAACACCCCCAACGGGACGAGGGAAGGTGAAACGGCGGCGGAACAAACACCGGCGGTGCCCCTAAATCACAAATTAACACAACCCATGGCGTACGAAAAAATGGTAAAAACCCAGGCCCCCAAATTCGAACGTTCCGCCATCATGCCATCACCGTTGCGTTTCACCGGCATAGGCCAAAAGGAGGAGTTTAAACCCCAACACGGGGGGAGCATCGGAGACCCACGGAAGAACCCACCATAATTCAAAATGAAAACCAGTTAAAATCCAAAAACAATCATACCAGTGGGGCAACTCAGCCACCTTCACGAGGGGAGCACCGGGCACCCGAAGAGTGCTTCAATCCACACCCCGCGGAATAAACACGCCACGGAGGGGCCAAAGTCCCCACATATTTTTAGAGGTGGCAAACCGTCACCGCCGAATACCTATTAGCCACATTTGAAATTTAGAGTGCGTGATGAAAGAATTTAAAATCGCAGAATGTTTTCCTTATAGACTTTCAATGTCAGACCATACTGAGACCGTCGCAATGCGCGGTCACATCAGTCCCGCACGTAGACCAAGTTGTGACGTCATAAAGTCATAAAGTCAGATAGAGCAAGCAACGCACATTAAGTTTAAGGTCAAGGTCATTGACCCCAGTATTCCGGCCAGATGGCCTTATTCAGTATGATGTTTTTTATGCTATAACTTCGTAGCAAAGGCTACTCAAGGCCAATGTCAAGGTCACACAAGGTCAAAAGTCTTTTCAACGTCAAACCTTCATTTCCCGCCTAAAGGCTGCTATAGCGTCAGTTATATTGTACATTGTTGGGAATATGCCATATTGTTTGTCATACGTCATTGACTTTGAATGATCTTGATTTTAAAATTTCAGAACGTTTTTGTGAGACCCTCCCTCTATGAGCTTAGTCTGCTTTTGGTGTGTTCGCGGCCTTTTCGGCATAATCACGGCATTTCCCAATAGGTCTCCAGTACGGCCCAGATTTAACATTTACGTCCTCATTTGACCATGAAGGTATTGACCTAGATCAATGAAAATTTACCATAGCGTAGAATACAATCACTTCCACCCCCCCCCACGGACGTTTTTTCTAACTATCTTGGTTTCCGAGATCTCAAGGAGGGCACTTTAGGACCCCTCCACTGCGTGTTGACACCAGACCCCTCTCCTCTCTCCATATCAGACCCCAGTTCCACTCTCCACGTGTTAAGACGATTCCCACTTTTACATCATTGAGCATCCCAGTTAGACGGAAAGACAAACACGAGGTGCCGTGTATTTCTAATTTCAAATTGGACGTAGACTAGTTTGCTTCAAAATGGTTTCAAGTGCGTTTTTAAGAGATACTAGGGCGTTACAGAAGTTAACATGCCAGCTGAAATCGCAAGGGACTGGGTTTTGTTCCTCCACATCCATATGTATGTACTTCTCAAGCTTCTGTCTCTATGCGCGCTAAATTTCTAAATTCTGGTGGGCCCCGACTTCCAGTGTTTAACATCATGAGAGAAAAATGTCTATACGGTATCCTAGCCATATAATAAGATGTCGTAGAGATGGTGAAGGAGGTCCAGTGACGATTTAGAAGGGCTTCAGGTCAATTCCAGGGGACTCTAACCTATTCTAGGAGACCCCCACACACAGATACACCAGGTTCAACGGTCTGAACATGAGGTCTCTGGAATGGTCATGTAGGTCTCAAAACTAGCAAAGTAGATCTTTTGGCACGAACCGGGCCACCAAGGAAGAACGATATGCTCAAGAATACGGAATGTGCAGAACTCAAGGAATCGTACGTTCCACTCCCCTTCCCCCATGGTACAGAAATATCGGCCCGGTTGGCATCAGCATCTCAATCTTGACACATCCACTTGGAAGCCCTCAGCCCACTTCCGTTCTCCTTCCCCCACAGGGTGCATTAAGCAAGTTAATAGATCAATAAATAATGAGACTTGCACACCATCTTGCGTGGAATGACTGTGGTAGAGATTAGGTATCTTCGATGGGAGCTGAGCTTTCAGAAATGCAAACGAAAGTAATACCAACAGTAACACGTAGGCTCATCATTCACCCAAAACTACTCCATTCAACAGATACCGAACCCAGGTATATACCTACATACCTAAGTCTAGTTTTGAAACATTTCAAAGACTACCTTCTTATACAAAAGTCTTGAAATTTTCGGGAAAGAACTGAAGAGTAAGCTCGCGAAAAATCTGCAACAGTGGTATAGTGAAGAACAGATGGTACAAACAGAATGTGCGCTGCAACCCCGATAACCAAAATAATCATTTCAATCAAATTTAATGAGAAAATTACTGAAAATGATACATGAAAACTCACCGTATATCTCTGAAAGCTTCCCAGACTATTCTCTGGGAAGATAATTGATATCATCCATATTGCATGATGAGGCAGAAAGGTGAAATAACCTTTTCTCTTCTTTCACTGTTTGGACGGTTAAAAAATGGTGGCACTCATTTCGAATAATGACAGTAGACACCTGCTGACATTCCACCGTCGACAGACCTCTAAATGCGCGACAAAGCTTTTTTTAGCTTAAATTCCTTTTTCCTATTTTCGAGCCTAGATTTTGTTACCATGACAACCGCGAACTATTCATCGCGAGGACACCTCTATGAAGAAGTAATTATAAAAATGAGCATTTTGGGCTAATTCGAATGTTTACTGGCAGGTTTACTGGCTTTGAAATATCTATGTGATAAAGCATGCCGAGAAACCACTTGAACGAGTTTGAATTTGTCCCAGAACCTTCAGTATCATTCGCGGATAAAACGTATAAAAATCACCCCCATCGACTACCGCTCCCCGGGTGGTCACGTGGTGTGAGGTGACCGTGGGAAAGAGATGTCTTGCTCAAGTTCCGTTGCCCGTGTTGCGTGGACAATTTTTCTTGCTTAGACCTTTTTAAAACCAAGGTGATAAGCATGACATAGGTCCTGGCGACTATATATAGTGGAGGCGGATAGCCAGTCATACGCACCTATAGGTGCGTATGACTGGCTCTACCGACTAGTTTAAACTGTGAAATATATCAAACATATCTAGGAAAACATCAGAAATTGACCAGTGTCCTTTTGGTCCCGAACAACAGCCCCTTTGAGTTGAAAACGCTTGGTTTGTACCAGTGTTAATTTGTGGCCTATATTAACAGGTTCATCACGGCACGAACATTGCCAGGTCGCACGCCGATTTGACGGCCACGCGGATTTGGAGACCTTTCACCTCTAACAGAGAACAAATAAATGAAACAAACAATAGACTGATAAACCACTTTTCAACAGAAATAAGGCAAAAGTAAAGATTTCCAATCAATATTGGTCATAAAACCTGTCCAGTCTGGAATTTCAGCCGATGTGCCACATTCCCTCTCTAAGGGCCACACCACACTAGAGGTGATACTTTTGGTTCCGGTGTCCCGGCGCCGGAACCTGATGCTGGTTTCGGTCAGGGCTCCTCCAGAACCAACTGGGCGCATGAAAATGTTAAGTAACACCCATGCTGGTTGGAGCCTGTATCGGATTTTGATTAATTCATGTTTAAACTATGTTTGTTTAAACTATTCATGGTTAAGTTATCTTGTAAATTTGGCGAATAAATAATCAAATATCGCTAGGTACGTTCGAAATAACTATTTTATTTGAAACCATCAGTTTTCTAAAATGATAAAATAATTCTAATTAACTTCTGATAAAATAATTCTAATTAACTTATTCCTCGAAGATGTGCTTGGTGTTCCAGATGGTGGCAGCTTACTGTGAAAAACGGGAATTATACCACCTTCCGATACATCCCGCACGTATCAAAGCCAAAATCCCAAAGACACGTCAATACCAACCTCTGAGAGACACGCCAGTGCCGTCTCGCCCAGTCACGCGGTGTCCCATCACGCTGGTCAATTTAAAAAAAATCACTTATTGGGCAATTCTGCAAGTGCGCAGCATTTTTATAGATCCTGCACGCATCAAATCCCACGACATTAGGCATTTCCGGTCTTTGAGGGACATAACCACTTTGCGCCCTCCCCTTGGATCCGCCAATAGATGTGGTTTACGTCTAGGGACAGGTTTATAGGGGAGAAATGGGTAATATCTAAATGTGCATAGATTATGAGTGGACAGAAGCATAATGCTAAATTTTGCATTCTATGAAACGTTGGGCGAGTTTAATAATTTTAATGCAGTTTTGCTTTCACTTACGCATTGTTCAGTAAATGTCTTTTGGAGGGAAAATCATTAGTACTGTTACCGGGTAGGTGTGGAAAATACACGCCGGGAAATCGCTCTCACACCGCCTAAAATAAAAGACTTGCTCTTTCTAATTGTCAAGTATAAGATAGCACCTATTTTTCTTATTTAACCTCCTTACACTACGACTTGAACGTTACGACACAGACCTAATATTTCTAGATTGCTTTCTCGTTCCATGGAACAATTTATGAACAAGTGATCTCAATGGTCGGCACGATTGAGCAATGCTCATTTATGTAGCTTCCAGTTTCTAAACAGGTAAGGACAGATACAAAATCATTCTTACGTGCATCGGGTTGATTCATTCTCTGATGCTGCTGCGAGGAGCAGAGGCATGGAATCAAAACTATCATATTTATTATGTGGAATACATCCTAAATTTGGTAATGCAAAGTGAAATACTTTATTGACTTTATATCCTAGCATATCACTCATTCAGCATCTTGATGACATTCGGTTGCAAATGAAAATTCCAGTTCATCTCGGCCCTGGCACAGCGTTTGAGCACAGTTCTGGATCAAACAAATAACAGTGGTTCTTCCCGTTCATCCTCCCTAGTTCTCTATATGATTACTGAGCACTTCTCGTCTGATTTTTGTATAGAGTAGCTGACGCTTCCGTGCTACATTTAGTGTTAGATGCGAGGAAGGTCTCCAACAGAATTGATATATCGTAATGAGGCAAAGTCGTGACAATGTAAATATAAATTTCTCACTCCCAGGGTCCATTGTATATCAAAATTGTCGTTCCATTTTAAGTTTGTATTACAACAGAAATTTATATTCACGAACAGAGCCAAAATACAAAAGTACAGAGCCTAACACATTTTATACCAGCCGCACAAAGATGCAAACAAATTGGCGGTAAGTCAGATTAAGTAGAGGTTGGTAATTAGCATACCAGTTTATCTTTACGTTTATATTAGATACCAACGTTGTCAGCGAAATATTGTCTCGATGTTTTTGGCCTTCTTGTATGCAATATAAATACAAAACTAAACTGGGATGTTAAATATCAATCTCTGCTATACATTTCATTCAATAATGCTCCCACAAACAATATGCATCATCAAATTCACTGTAATTCCAATGCACTCGACAAACATTTAACCACAGTTTCGCTGAGACTCACAAATTCGTTTACAATGCCAAGAAGGGGGCGACTAAAGCCCTTTTGTTTCGGCCACAGATTCGGTTCAATTGTTGGATCCCCGGTTGGAACAACTGTGTCATTTCCTAAGGTTTGATTTTGCCGCTCATGGGTGGAAATCCCAGGGGGTTGGGGGGTCATGACCCCCTCTGGATTTTGGGTCTCCCATAGGCTTTGTATAGGGCTTGTATGCCCGTACCAGCGTTAACTCATCCAGGACCCCACCCCCGTATCGAGAAGAGATTTCCAGTCATGTTGCCGCTCAATGCATTTTTGCATCACCTCACCTTTTAATTATGCTGCCTGCATCGATTTTGGCTCCGTGCTTGTATATAAACATTTCTGCTGCAATACAGATGCCAAACTGACAATAATCTTAATAGTAGTAGTAGTAGTATGAATAGTGGGAGTGGGACTTATATAATGAACAGTGGGAGTGAGGAACTTATATTTACAATATTATAACTTTGACTCATTACGATATATCAATTCTGATGGAAACCTCCCTCGCATATAACACTAAATGTAGCATGAAAGCGTCAGCTACTCTATAAAAAAATCA
Source organism: Lepas anatifera (assembly GCA_034440635.1). NCBI lineage: Eukaryota > Metazoa > Arthropoda > Thecostraca > Lepadidae > Lepas > Lepas anatifera. The sequence goes on along the minus strand of JAOTON010001136.1, from coordinate 1,256,989 downwards.
GCCGTGAAATATTCAGTAATCAGATAGAGAACTAGGGAGGGTGAACTGGGGAGAGTCACTGTTATTTGTTCAGTCCAAAACTGTGCCCAAATCCTGGTCCAGGGCCGTCCAACTGTTTGACGTGTGTGGCAGACAACCGAAAAGGGGGCCGAAGACGCCGCCTTTCTGATGCGCGGACAGGTTGTGGCTTCGACAGGACCACTATTCCTCTTGCGCGTCGAAAAATCCCGGCTGGACGCCGGCTAACGTTTGGATTCCATGCCCCCTTACGACCATAGCGCATCGACTCTGACGAAGTCAATAAGCACTACTCTGACGCGTCCTGCGGGCGGACATTGTGCGGTTTTCCCGTGACTGGCCAGTCCGGGGGCCTCGCAGATGCTCCCAAATGGGTTTGGCGTGTTACGCCTCTATTCCTTCGACATTGCTCGACGCGACCAAGCGTCGCATACCTGGTTCTCGTAAATCGGGGAATGCTGAGGTCGGCGGTCTGTGTTCAGATCGTGGCTGTAGGCGCTGACGGATACAACAGCCGAGGGATTCGAGTGGTACCTGGATTGTGTATCGGTATCAGCGTCACCTTTTCATTAAGGATGTCATTCGGATTTCCAGGGCCAACCTACGACGACGGCTTGTGGGTCCAGAGTCCCGACTAACCGTTTTGGACCATGGTGTGCCGGGTTCCATTGTTCTGTTTGAGTAACGAGGGGGCTTCAGAACGAGCTTCACTGGAGGAGTACTCAACCCCAACGGGTTACTCCCCGTGAGATGGTCCCGCCGTCGGAGCTCAATAATTGTCTGACCGGAGGGGAAAATTGGAAATTTCCGGTGCGGGGGAAAAACCACGATTAAAACTAATACACGACTAACTAATGGTGCCAGTCTTGGTATCGCGCCTCGGGACATTGATGTTAACGGCGTCTCTCGCAAATGTATGGAAAGACTGGCCCTCTGCGGGTCTCATCACGGAGCTTCTCCTTAACTTAATCTTGGGGGCTTGCTTTACCTCTACTTTTCTGTCTGGTAATACTTCTTCGTTCTTCACACCCTCTTTTTCATAATTTGAGCTCCGTGATGCAAGTAGCCAAATGTGTGTAAGTCTCTGAGTACGATGAGCTGTGCTTTGCGCGTTCCCGCTGCTGTCCTGAATGCCCGCCTCAGCAGCAGAGGAAGGGCTAAAGTCATAGTAGGACCATGTGATTAGCAAATATTTAAGATGAAATGATCGATGTTATTGCAAATACACTGCCCTCTGGGTATGATGCCCAGTAGGAAAAACGAAAAAAACCCTCAGTCAGGGAGTCGTGAGTCTTCCATAATTATATTTAACTTTCATTGTTGACATGATACTGTAAACAAGAATAATGATGAAAAATATGATCTGCCTGGCTCATGGCCAAAAACACATAACCAGCACTCACAGGAAACAAATGGTTTATTTTTGTGTGCCTGCTACTTACATGCATATAAAAAGAGCATTGTTTTTTAATCACAGAGTGAGTAAAAGGATTCCGTATTATCATTGTAACAACCTAATCAATGCACATAAGCGCCTCCATTTAACATCTTGAAATAACTCATTTCTTCTGGGCCCTACAAGGCGCCTTTCAGGATGTGATTGTATTGGGATCTCTCAACTGGGACTCACTTAGCTGATGTGGTCTGTTGAATGGGCCTCACCAGCTCCCGGCGGCTGACCCTCTCAATAGAGAGTCCTGGTGCTTGAACCTGTATGCACATTAACTGATGGGACACTTACTAGAAGCAGTCGCTTGATTGGAGGGTTTTATTCACTTTGTATCTTGCCAGCTGGTTGCCAAGATTCCCTAGCACTGCAGGCTGTTCACTGGGACCTACCTAGCTGATTAAATCAGTCGATGAGGCCTTTTCGTTGTGCGGCCCAACAATTTCTTGCAGGCACCCTGGTGCTAGAGCCGGTCATTTAGGGTCCTTTAGATTCCTGCCTAGGGGCCAAAGCGGTCGAATAGTTTTTTTTAGGGAAGCCTCTCTGCGCTTTAAAAAATTGTTGGTTCCTGGTTCAGGTCCTTATCATTGAGTGTGTCAACCAGGGGCCTATCTAAATTTTCCACCAGGCTTCAAGAACTGGCTGGGAGAGCCTGCCAGGTGGCAGAGGCAAATCTTAGCAAAACATTTGAGAGGAGGAGCGGGATACCGGGCTAAGCGGGCCATAGCCCAAGGCTCTACCTGTGCTCTACCAAGGCCCTACTGATCTGTTTTTCTGATAAGGCGGGTAGCAATTTTTTGATGGATTGGTTATTCTAAGGGGTTAGGTATTTCAGATATAGGTATTAAAAATTTTTTAAGACTTGAAATCTTTGAGTTAAGCTCTTGATGTTCTGTGAAACTCCAATTTTAAGTGGTTGGTTATTTCGAATATATTTATAATATTTTTTTCAAATTACTAATCATAAGGTGAGCGATTGGGGAACGAGCCCCTAAAGCCGTTTAGATTGGTACTCCACCAGAAACTGGCTTTATACTGCGTCTAGGGTATATGTCTATCCCTTGCATTACCTATACTCCGTTTTTTCATTAATTTGAAAATCTCTTTAAAAAGTTTTTGACATCGGCATTACGTAAATCATATCTAGTTTTCCGAAATTTAAGTACCCTAAAGCTAGCTGCCATTGCAGCCACTTTTCATAAAGGTATAGTCCGGCTTCAATATTTAGTGGCCTGAATTTACACTCTCTTGGTCTGATTGAGAAAATAAAAATCTCTAACAAAAGAGGAAGAACACTTAAATATGTATAGCAGAATTTTGGTTGTGGAATCTCAGGCAAAATATGATACAATGAAACATTGGGAGGGGGCCTGGGCTGTCGCCACCGAAATTTTACTTAAAACCAAAAAATGTGACACGGTAAATCATGTGGCACGGTAAATCACATCGCATGGCTTATCATCTCACACGGAAAATAATGTCGCATGGTAAATAATTTTGCACGGTAAATCATGCCGCACGGCGGCGCAGTGTCGGGGGTACTGAGAGGTTACGCTCGAAAATACAGAAGCTGTTCTTTCCGAAAAAAGCAGCTTTTGTCTAACCAATAAGTGTGGATTATATCAACCAGATAATTATTGGAAGTCAATCATACAATATTTCACTGCGCGCAACAAAATAGAGGATGACTAATCACAGACTGATTACCGTGGAAATGACTGACAAACTTCACCTCTAGATTCAGGTGGTGCTGACTGCAGTAAATGACAACAGGCACGTCCAACCTCGCGTCTGGAATCCGGACTTCGATATCCTGAACCGACACGAAACAAATTTATACGTGCAAAATATTTTTGACTCTGGTGAGCATGTAGAGCAGCTGTGCTTCTGCAGCTGTGCTTCTGTGCTCTGGCTAAGTACATTGCACTGATCAGGGCTTTATATTCGGGTCAGACGGTCGATCAAATTCATGTTTTCTATTGTAATGCTTATGACACTTCATGCGTCGACGATGGCAGAACGTATGTGGTGACTGACTAAAAACCCAGTTCGCAGTACAATCTAGTGAAAGTGATGGCAAAATGAATATATTTAAAATGTTAGACCATGCTCAGTGCATGCAAAATAATTTTATCCTGAATCATATCGATACACTCCCAAATCCGCCTATGACAAGTGTGGTTGGCTCTAAGGGGCCCCGGTCCAGTTCCACTTCCCTGAATCCACCTATGACAAGTATGCTTTGTTTTAAGCTGTAGTGCTGACATGAGACGAATAAAACGTTCAGCTTATTACAGTGTGTTTAAGAGGGGGCCATCGATGGCCTCCCCTCTAACTCCGAAAATATGGGGGTGAGCAAAAATCTGTGAAGTGCATTAGAAAGCTCGCGTGAATTCAGTAGGAAATTATGTCACATGTTTAAGCGCTCAGGTCAATGGTTTGACCTCCAGAGGTCAAGTTAGGTCACGATAGGCTCTTCACTCAAATATGCAATGCTTAAGCAAACTGGGCATAACTCTTATGCCATTAGAGCTGTTGAGATCTGGTAAACTACATTGGATAGGAAAAGGCCAGACCTTTCTTCGTTATGGGCAACGTAATGACCTCCCGCCAGTGGTTTGACCTTCAGAGGTCACGTCGTGACCTCATATGACCCTAGGTCATCAAAGGACAGAAAGTGACCTTGCTGTATATCAAATAAAAGCTAGTGATGAGACATACACGATTGTGTTTGTTTCAACGCTCTAGCTTAATCAGGTCAAAAGTTATTGCCAAAATACTGTTTTTGACCCCTGGTGACCTTGGATGACCTTGGAGAGGTCAATGGAAAAATATGACCCCTGGGATCCGTAAAACGGTGTCCAAAAACACTTTTCTGAGCAAGTCGAGCATTTACAATCGTTTTTGTGGCCTTTAGATCATAAGACAGCTTTTTCATGCTTTTTCAATGGGAGAGGTCACCTCGTGACCTGACCTTAGGTCACGAAATCGAAAAAATCCCGGATATACACCTTGCATACCCTGGTGGGGCCATGAACTGTAGGATGTTTCAAATCGATCGACTGAGAAACGTAGCTCTTATAGAGCTCAAAAGTTGAAGTGAGGTGACCTTGGTTGACCTCGCCTGGTGACCTGACCTTGGGTGACCCGGAGTAAAAATTTAACCTTGAACTAAAAAATTCAGAGAATCTTTTGTCAGACCTCCCTTTATGACCTTTGTCCGTTTTTGGTTTATTCCCGGCTTCTCCCCATAGCCACGGCATTTCCAAAAATGTCGCCAGAAGGCCCGGATTCGACCTTTACGGCCGCGTTTGACCTTGAAGATATCGACCTAGGTCAATGCAACTTTGTCATAAGGTAGTCACCATACCCCACATCCCCAACGGGTGTTTTTCTAACCCTTTTGGCTTCCGGGATCTCAGGGGGCACTTTAGGACCCCGTCTTCTCCGCGTTGACACCAGTCATAGGCGCTGGGACTTTTCTAAGTTGGGGAGGCAGAAGTTGTCACCGCTGGTGGGATCAAATATGATTTGTAAACTGAAAAGGTCAGAAACGGGCTCAAGTAATGGGTGGTAATGCTCCCAGTCCAAATATTGGGGGCAGCCACTCCCCTGCCCCCTCCCCCAAGTTCCTGTGCCTATGACACCAGACCCCTATCCACTGCGCGTGTTAAGATGGCTAGGCGGATTCAGGAGTGGGAATTCCCCCTCCTGAATCCTGAATGGAAGGAATCTACCCATGACAAGTATGCCTTGCTTTACAGGGCCCGTCTACTTCTCCTCCCCTGAATCCGCCTATGGTCTGCTGCCCCTTCCCTGGATCTTTGGTGGACGTAGGGGGCATTCCAGCTATGCCCCCAAGCGCTGAAAGGGGGCCAAACTTTCTTTTGGCCCCCAAAGGCCGGCGAAAGTTATGAAAAAAGTTTTCTTACACTACGTCTGTGAAGCAATAAAATCATCGCTCCCACCCACCCCCCTCCTCCATAGAGCGATCTTGTACCTACTTGGAGAGGTAGCTTATACTAGGTCTTTCGAGCACCCAAATCGCACATCCAGCCCCCCCAGGAGGAAAGGCAAACATGGTTTTGGCCCCCAAAACTCAGGTCTACGTCCGCGCGGACGTTCTTGGCATAGGCGCATGCAGGGCAGTGGTGCACCCCTGCCTTGGATGCGCCTATGCCAAGAACCCTTGTTCTGTGGCGGAGCGAAAATATTTCCCCTCTTCCATCTACCTATGAGCCATACTTGCCATAGGCTATGGCAAGTATGCTTTAATCCAAGTATGAGGCTCCGTCACCGTGACTTGTTCTGCGGGACACCGCCCCACTTGTTTCATCCTGAATGCGCCTATGGAAAGTATACTTTGCTTTAAGGGGTCCAGTTTCCTTCCCTGCTCTGAATCTGCCTAGGTCTGCTGTTTGCTCTCCATCATTGAACGCACCTTTGCCAAGAATCTCTTGCTCTATGGGCAGTGGCGGCGGATGCTTTTTCGGATGGGGGGGCAATAATTTTTCCAGGGGGCCCCCTTGATGATGGGGCCCCCTCGGCGGCAAGGGCCCCCTCGGCGGCAAGGGCCCCTAAAAACTGCAATGGATTGGTTGGGACTTGCTGCCTGAGGTCATAGGCATAAGCGCAGGGGCGGATCCAGGGAGGCTGAGGGGGCTTCAGCCCTCCTTTGCCCCATTTTTGCCATTTTTTGCCCTATTCCTCCTTTTTCGCCATTTTTCAAAGCTCAGCCACTTCCCTTGCAAAATCCTGGTTCCGGTCCTGCATAAGCGTCACAAATGGTAGAAGTCGTATTTGGCCCAGTACAAAAATGGCTATTCCTCCCTGTTGTTTAGTTGGCCCGTGTAAAAAATGGTTTTGCCTTCCCATTCGATTTTCCACACGATCTCGGATTCCAAGCTGGAATATGTTTCCTGTAGTGCAGCAAAATAAGTAGCGTATTTAACATGTAGATGTCAAAATATGGATCTGCGTTTTATAGGTTCACGTAAGCCTCGGACATTGAACTTCAAAGCTTTAAGCTCTAGCGTCACGTTAGGAGTTTAGTAAAATCATAATAACGGTACAACAACGGCCTTCCGAGGCAAATAGTTCTTCTTTTAAAAAGTGAATTCTGTTTGTTTGTATCCATCTACATAATAAAACATGGTTGGTAACACGAATTATTACATTCTGAGTATTCTTTTGGAAAATTCCATCTCCCGCAGAATGAGAACTGGGGGCACTTTGATGCTGTCGTCTATGTCGGCACAGAAAAAAACGCAAATGACAGGCATACTGACTTGAGCACACACAAGACCCAGTTCGGGGCCTTGAGACACGGCTCGGGGCTCCTTGAGAAGGAGCTTGGGGCTCCTAGAGATCAAGCTCGGAGGCCCCCGAGCCCAAGCTCAGGGCCCCTGAGACCAAGTTTGGGGGCCTCTGAAACAAAGCTTGGAGGCCCTTGAAACCAAGCTCAAGGCCCCCTAAGACCAATCTCGGGAGCCCCTTAGACAAATCTCGGAGGCCCCCTGAGACCAAGCTCGGAGCCCTGAGACACAGCTCGGGGGCCCCTGAGACCAAGCTTGGGGGGGCTCCTAGAGATCAAGCTCGAATGCCCCCGAGTCCAAGCTCGGGGGGCCCTGAGACCAAGCTCGGGGGCCCCTGAGACCAAGCTTGGCGGCCTCTGAAACCAAGCTTGGAGGCCCCTGAAGCCAAGCTAAAGGTCCCTTAAGACCAATCTCGGGGCCCCTTAGATCAATCTGGGAAGCCCCCTTATGCCAATTTTGGGGGGCCCTGAGACCAATCTCGGAACCCCCATGAGGTCACGTTCGGGAGCGGCCTGAGACTAAGCTTGGAGGGCCCCTTAGACCAAGCTGGGCCCCCCTTAGACAAGCTCCAGAGCCCCTTAAACAATCTCGGGGCCCTGAGACCGAGCTCAGGGGCTCCCTTAAGGCTAAGGTTGGGTGCCCTGAGACCAGCCTTGGGTCCTCTTAGACCAAGCTTGGGGGTCCCTGAGACGAAGCTCGGGGAGGAACAGCTCGGGGGCCCCTGAAACAGAGTGGGGGCCCTGATACCAGGCCCGGGGGCCCTTTAGACCAAGATCTGGGCCCCCTGAGACCAGGCTAGGCTCGGGGGCCCTTAAGGCTAAGCTTGGGCCCCTAAAGGCCAATCTAGAGGGTCCCGAGCCCAAACTAGAGGGGCCCCGAGCCCAAGCTCAGGGCCCCTGAGATAAAGCTCGGAGACTGTCAAAGTCAAGAAACTGTTGAGGGCTCAGTCAGGTCGTTCATGAACTTTCAAAAAAGAACCAAGTTAAAATTGCGTTTTTTCCAGGGGCCCCCTCTGATAATTTTGGGGGGGCAACTGCCCCCCTTGCCCCCTTTATCCGCCGCCACTGTCTATGGGCACCAAAACTAATTCCCCTGCTGAAGCCGCCCATGAAAACTATGCTTTGTTTTAAAGGCCCTCCATTTAATTCCCACTCCTGGATCCGCCTATGGTCTACCTCCCCTTCCCACGGTGCGCTCTGTGATCCCTCTCCAATGGGAAGCATGGGAATCTGGGGAAATTTAGGGTCCTGAGGATTTGATTTTCCAAGGAAGAACCCAATGTCTATCTGGTAAAGGCGAAACATCTATAACCCTGCTTTTTGGGGACGGTTCATTTTTGCCACAGTTCATAAGTGCAGCACGCTCATAAGTGCCGCACGATCAAAAGTGCAGCATGTTCAAAAGTGCAGCAGTTCAAAAGTGCAGCAAGGTCAAGGAAGGGATGTTCAAAACGCCCGCAGTTCAAAAGTGCAGCACGATCAAAAGTGCAGCACGTTCAAAAGTGCCACTGCTCATAACTGCCGCAGCTCAAAAGTGCAGCACCATTAAGGAAGCAATGTTCAAAACGCCCGCAGTTCATAAGTGCCGCACGATCAAAAGTGCAGCACGATCAAAAGCCCCACAGTTCAAAAGTGCAGCGCGTTCAAAACCCCCGCAGTTCATAAGTGCAGCAGACTCGATTATCAAGCACGTTCAAAACCCCCACAGTTCATAAGTGCAGCACGTTCAAAAATGCAGCAAGGTCAGAGAAGCGGTGTTCAAAAGGCCAGCGGTTCATAAGTGCAGCAAGAAATTTTGCGTAGAGTTCAAAACGTCCGCGGTTCATAAGCGCAGCAAGATAATTGTGCACTGTTAAAAACTCCCACAGTTCATAAGTGCAGCACGTTCAAAAGTGCAGCATGTTCAAAACTGCAGCGCATTCAAAAGTGCAGCACGATCAAAATTACAGCCCGTTCAAGCGTGCAGCACGTTCAAATGTGAAGCCCGATTAAAAGGATCAGGCCAATCATAGATTGGGTCAGAACGCAAATCATTAGAATCGGAGGCTAAGTCCAAAAATAAAGGCAAAGACTGTATCTTCATTCCCACCGATGTTTTTTAGTTTAAATTATCTTGCCCATACATTTCCAACGGAGAGGCCATGGCTCGTACCTGACCTACAGTCGTCTCTACAAAAAATCCCGGATTGTCCATAGATTAGCCCTATTACTTCTAAGCCATATCAACATGTGCCCCACCGGGGTCCTCGGCACGACGCGCCTTGCTGGGGAGACGTACATTTCGCCCTTCTTCCGTATCTTATTTCCCAGGAAAGCTAGAGAAAAATTACGGACGGCCGGCGAAAAGTGTGCTCGAAACAAAGAGAAATTATCCGAATTATTTCATTTCAGGTCAATGTTGAAGCCAGCATAGGTCAAAGAAGGCTCCCATAGGCTTACAACAGCACCGTGTACGTTTCCCTCTTTAGACTTTTACTCAGTGAAGCTAGAGCAAATCTTTATACATCACTGGATTCCTCTCACAGCAGAAAACCGAAAGATGTATAGTTAATATGATATTGCTAGGCCAAGTGATAATAGCCTAACAACGACCTAGGGCAGGGTCACAGGGTGACCCGGTATGGTCATGTTGCAAATCAATCGACTCCCCGTGACAAGATAAGCGCAATGCGAGCAGGACCCTCGCGTTGAGTGCCAGTCTTGTGTCGGTTGTCGACTTTAGATGTAACCTAGGGCGCATGAACACTGATCCTGTTGTAAAAATTATATGTAAATTAGGCCCGAATCTGTTTATCGAATGCATACTATGGTGGCTCCTCAATGGGATGGTGGTGCGCATCTGTGTCGGCATATGAACATGCGTGTTTGTATTGAAAAAATGTATATATATAAATATATATATATAGGGGAGAGTGGGGTAAGATGCCCAGGGTTTAGGGAAATCCGGATTATGAAAAAAACCGTGGTACCAACAGTGCTGCTTTAGATGTCAAGTCGTAGCATGATCATTTATCTTCCTTATAGAGTCAATGAAATCGCTGATAACTATCATATTTTCTAACTATGATGATTTTACCAGAGGCTTGCAAAGGGGCGTCTTACCCCATCGGGTGGGTAAGACGCCCCTGGGGCTTTGGTAAGATGCCCCACTCCTGGGCATCTTACCCCATTCTGGTCTATCGTTGATGAAGTAGCTTTTTCGTAGTTCTTAGCTTCATTGGTAATCATTTAAGTATTATTCAGAAGTCAGAATGTATCTAGAAGCGTCTACGCACATTAATAAAACATGTAAGTGGTTTTTCACGTTCCCACGTCTAATAAACTAAGTTACGTAAAACTAACGATAAAACCAAGCATAAAAGCATACCATAAAAGTAATATAAAATGAAACACACACACAAACAAACACGACGAAGAACGAAACGAAGTAAACTGGTACGAGGATTCTGAGCATCCTCCCTGAATCCCCTTCCTTGTCTATTCTGTGTTCCCATTGTTTCAATTCACCATTTTAAAAGAAATATGGGCCAGAAGTTGTTAAGTGCAAAAACATTCACTTCAGACAGTAAAAATGACGTGTGGCGACTCGAAGCTTCCTCCCACTAACCGTCTCAGGCTCCCAGTCTATCATTTATGGCACAGCCTTCGCAGGCAGTGCACTCGATCCATTCTTCGCACGAGAGAACAAAACTCACTCCGCAGCAGAGATGGCCTACGCTACGTTACGAAACTATTTTTCCGTAACCGTAGCTCTGGATAAGAAATGAGCGTAGCTGGGCGGATTCTGTAGCGTACTACGCCAAAATTTAGCGTATGGTAGCGTACTACGAACAAAAGTTACGTCATATATGTATACACCTTCTCGTGAACTCGATCGTGGTTAAGGCTTCTTGGTAACGATTTGCTTTAATTCGAAATTTGAAATAGAAGTGATAATATTTGAAAAAAGTTACGACAACAATTTCACGAAAAATGCATCAAATCGCTGCAAATTAAGACCGTAACGTTTTGGTGGATAGTGTAATACACGGACACATTTTTGGGCCTGTAAAAATTAGGAGTCGGCTTATTTCAATTTTTTTCTTCAACTGGTGACAATAATTCCCGACCACTGATCACACACATCAGGTCATACACATCAGGTCAACAGGTCACACATCAGGTCAGGTCAAGATCACTATCTAATCTAGCGTAGTCAATATGCACATTAAACAACTCGTAGTAGCAATCTCAACGTAATGTTATCAAAATACAAGTTTTATCGTCATTTCCTTTAAAGTTATTGACACAAGTCTGAAAATTTGCCTAAGTAGCCCAGATGACCTCTCAGAGGTCACAGGTAAAACATTGCAACAGGAACCTAGAAAGAGGCCCAGGATACCACGATTTGAGGAATGTGAAGGTTTTCTCAGCTTTGTCTACACAAATACAGCCCGATTTCTGTTTTTTTCGTACCGCCGGTTAAACTCGAGGGGGATGTTCAAACACCCCCCATCGGGACGAGGGTTAAAGTATAGATGTGTGTACAAAATGTTGATATCGCAATACGATATATTCTTTACCGTGGCCGTAGCTAAAATACCGTAATGCCGTAGTCAATGAAATATAACGTAGCGTAATTCCGTAGCGTAGTTTTGGCCAAAATCGAACCGTAACGTAGCGTAATTCGGTAACGTAACGCAGCGTAGGCCTTCTCTGCTCCGCAGATGAGATATCTGGTATCATCATGCCCACTGTCTTTCTTCCCTTATACAGCTTTTGCCTGCCTCGGCACGTCTTTTTAGATACCTTTGCTTTTGCAACCTCTTTTACCAGTCTGTCTTCAAGAACCTTTTTAGACGAATGTTGTTGCAAGTTCGGTTTTTGGAGTTGGAGCCTCACTAAGGTCATCAATGGACTTGTCACGGAGACCCTAGCCCCACCATCGGAGCGAGCAACTCCTGCAATGAAGAGTTAATTGAAAAGTCAAAGTTAAACATCCCACAAATCCCAGGGACGGCCGCCTCGCTCAGGGCATCCTCTCACCAGTCAGTTGCCAGCCGACCTACGTCCGGTAAACTATTGAGCGCCGGAGCGTCTCAGGGGAACCGATCCCAAGCCTGGACATGCACTGCCACTGCATGTTCCTGAGCAGCGGGCCGGAGCCCAACGCTCTACCAACTGGGCTACCGGGATGGCAAATGTAGGGACAACGTAAGAGGTCAGGTACAGAGCTTTGCAGGATTAACCATGTGGAATATTTCAGGTCTAGTTCATTCGTAGGCGAATCCAGTGTAAACAGTCCAGCCATGGCTCCTCCTAATCGGCCAAATTTAACCGATTTTGGCCAATATTGTTTTGAAATATGCTTTACGGTTTTGTTCATTTCAATTTAATTGCTTTGTGCCTCCACCACACCAGTTTGATCTGAAACCGCCTTGAGGTCAGCTCCGGTTGGGGTATCAGGCCAGGTCCGGTCAACTCCCAAATAATTGTCTCAAGGTTTTAATGATTGAGGTGGGATTCGCTTTATCGAATGAGAGCACCAACCACAAAATTTGGCTGTTATGGGATTCCTTGCGTTAGTGGCCTGGGTTCAGGTGCGAGGCCTTCGATTGGAAAGGTTAGAAACAAAGCGACAGATTGCAGTGTGCTCTTATTTAACACGTACGGTCATGCACATCGAAAGCAGAGGACAGGAACCGGAGACAGATGCAGGTTATATCTAATTTAGTATCATCAGACCAAACGGGTTCAATACGCGGAAGATATATTGGAATGAATGTCCGAACAATCGCAGATGTTATAGAGTACTGCGAAACAGATCGATTGGGCGGGATATTGATGGCTCTGAATTTTCAAAACGCGTTTAACACAGTCGAGCATAATTTTATATATGACGTTCTGGCCAACTTCAATTTTGGCCCAAATTTCATTGAATGGGTTAAGATATTGCATACCGACACAGAGTTGACTGTCATTAACAATGGTTATACCTCCCAGTGGTTCAAACCTTCAAGAGGACTTCAACAAGGCTGTCCAGCCTCAGCGTTAATTTTTGTATGGTTGTTGAAATACTCGCGATTAAAATCCGCAACACACCGTCCATTAAAGGAATTACGATATCGGGACAAGAGGTTAAGATATCGCAGTACATAGATGACACAACCCTTTTTCAAAAGGATGCAGATTCAGGTAATGAGGCATTGAAAATCATACAAGAATTTGGAGTGTGTTCTGGGCTGCGACTTAACTTGGCAAAAAGTCAATTTATGTGGTTAGGCAAAGAGAAGAGATGTCAACATCGCATTTGCGGCCTACCGCCGAGTGCTAAGGTTAAAGTACTCGGGATGGAGTTTAGTGCCTTACATAACTGCGAGGAAGAAAACATTGGACACGTTAATCACAAAATACAAAATACATTGAATCAATGGTCCCAGAGGGACCTTTCATTGAAGGGTAAGATAACAATAGCAAAATCTCTCGTTGTCTCCCAGTTGATATATATTATTTCGGCTGCGCGAATTGATAAAAAGCACTTAGTGGCAATTCAAAGCAAGATCATGAAGTTCATATGGAGAGGTCGCCCACCAAAAGTTTCTAGGAATACCCTATACCAGACTGTTGAAAAAGGGGGCTTGAACGTTCCGAATGTAATTAACATGTACAAAGCGATGCGTGTATCGTGGCTGGGGAAAACTCTAACAAACATTGATGCACCTTGTTCTAAAATTTTACAGGCTAGGTTGAAAATCAAGTTCGAACACATTTTGCACATGAATTACGGAGATAACTGGACTAATTCACAAAAAATACCATTATTTTACAAGGAAATGTTAAAGTGGCTACGAGAAGCCTTACCTATCAAAGAGCCCCAAAACGGCAAGGAAGTGCGAAGACAGTGTCTTTGGAATAATTCAGCATTACGCATAGGAGGACAGCCCCTGTTCTGCCGTAGGGTATATGAAACTGGTTTGCATTTGATCGACGATTTATTTGACAATCAGGGGCTTTATATGAGTTTCAAGCAATTTAAAGAACGTTATCCAGCGACAAGAGTTGATCCTTTGACCTATTACGCCTGAAACCGAGCAATACCACGGGTATGGAAAGGGATGATAAGAGGAACAGTGGCATTGGAACCAGAAGAACGGGTGATGGGATATTTAATCAATATGGAAGGGGAGGATATTAATTTAAAACATTTAAAACCCAAAAGTATTTCCATTAAGTGGCTGGAAAACCTTACCCCCAACGCTCAAAGAAAATGGCAAACTGAAGGAATTGATTTTGGTGAAGATTGGCAAAAAACCTTTATAATGCCGTTCAAAATAACTAACTCGACAAAATTACAGTCTTTGCAATTTAGACTAACACATAGATATTTTCCTACTAGACGCTACTTGTGTATTAGGAACGTTGTAACTGATCCGTTTTGTAGCAATTGTGGTGAAGTTGAAACAATGCAGCATATCTTTTTGGAATGCAATGATGTTCAAAACTTCTGGAATGCAATGGCTATGAGAATAAATGAGAAACTTCCAGCTCCCAACAAGTTAGTAATCTTTGCCAGTTGCCAGTTGGAGCCGACGGACGTGTTTTTCTTTCTCCAGTTTTCAACTGCTCTAGTGTACTAGATATAAACGAAAGTGTGTTACATTAGATATAGTCGTGTAGCCTAAAGTTTTAGCTCTTAAACTGTGTTAATATTTTTTCGGTCAGTGTTTTCCTAACCAAGTTATAAGCATTTGAACTTTATATATTTTCGAATATTTTACAAAAACTTCATTATTTAGGTTTTTGTCAAGCAGCGAATTTCATTCTTGATTTTTTGGCCATAACGAGTCGTCACGTGACAGAAGCCTGACGCAAAACTCTCACTTGACTACGAAACAAATATTGACGAAAAAGAAGATGTGCCGAGCCTTTACACAGTACACTACTGACGAACTCAATCGCCTAGATCCGAGAAGACGGGATGGGAATATCCCCGTCATCATCACGAAAAACAGACGACCAAAACAGAAGCGACCTGAACGAATACCAGTTCTTACCACGCCTCTGGTAACGACCATCGAAAATGATAATATCGACAACAATACAAACGATCATCGATTGAACTCGAAACACGGATTAAAGATTGGACACATAAACGCTCAATCAATGGCACCGAAAGTGGATGAAATAAATGTGCTTCTTGAGACACATGATTTAGACATCTTATGCGTAAGTGAAACTTGGCTGACAGATAAAATACCATCAAGGTTTATGATTTTTCCAGGGTACGAAATCCTAAGATATGACAGACAAAACACTGTTCCAGGCTCAAAAAGTAAGGGAGGTGGTGTAGCCATCATACACCGGGATGAAATAACATGTCATGTTTTAGATATGCCTAAATGTAATCTCATCGAGATGCTATGGATTTCAATATCATGGAAAGGTGGTATACCCGCTGTTGTAGGAGTAGCGTATCGACCTCCAAATGGCTCCGTAACTCTAGCCTGTGATGAGCTTTGCGATCAACTAAAACTTATACTTGCAAAAGGAAAACCATCTTTCCTTTTGGGCGACTTAAACATCAATGTTTTGAACCAAAACAGTGCCCCGGGAAAATGTTACCAGCAAATGCTAGATGAACTGGATCTGAAACAACTGATCACAGAGCCAACCCATCTGTCACCGACACCGACAGCCATCGATCACATAATTACCAACGTCAAATTGCAGAACAATTGTGTTGAAGTGTTAGATACTGCTATCAGTGACCATCAGCCAATCGTGATGAAAACCCCACTACATCGGGTACGAAACAACGCCACTAGGCGGGTAGGTCGCAAGTGGAACTGCGCGGACTGGAACGCAATCTGCCTTCACCTCCTTCTGGAAGATTGGTCAGAGCTTGATGATACGACCGATGTCAACAAAATGGTGGAGAGTTTCAAGACCATCTGGGATCGCGTGATAAACAGACATTGTCCGCTCACGACCAAAAAGTCTCGTTCACCAAATCATCCTTGGATTGCAAATAATCAAACAATCAAACGGACCATGCAAACCAGAGACGACATGCTGAAAATATGGCGAGACCTTCGTACACCTGAATCTCGCTCTGAATTCTGCTGTTTACGCAATGAAGTCAAACGACTGATACATCAGGCGAGAAAAGAATATTTGGGTCGTCGGCTCATGTCCGCTAACCGGAGAGACTTTTGGCAAACTCTCAAGCGACATTACATGTCACAACCCAAGAAAAGCGCAGGTGTGAAACGAGACGAAGACCAGAACAAGGACGAACAACGGAGCAGAGCAGATCGCTTCAATGAGTTCTTTGCATCTGTTGGCTCATGCATAGCTTGTGAACTAAAAGATGACGTTAAGTCGGGCCAGAAACTCATAAAACCACCCATTGTCATATCATCATGCTTCAAGCCATATCCCGTCACTCTCCCTGAACTCAGTAGAGTTATGCGGCAAATGAATTCATCGGGGGCGGAAGGCATTGATGGTGTTCCTCTGAAGGCCTTAAAACGCTGTTTTGCTGTCGTAGGACCCTACCTGTTGCGAATCGTCAATACCTCAATATCGACGAGCATTTTCCCGGAGAGCTGGAAAATTGCTGAGGTCGTGCCCATATACAAAAATAAGGGTGACATCAACACTGCCGCTAACTTCAGGCCCATATCCTTGCTTTCGCACATGTCAAAGCTACTTGAGAAGGTTGTGTGCAACCAACTATCAGCATATCTGACTCGATGTAACGTCCTCTATCCTCAGCAATATGCCTACAGGCCGAAGCACGGCACGGAAGATGCGCTGTTAGATGTCGCTGACTGGATCACCCAGAACTCCGAGCGAGGTGAAGTCTCATCTGTCACAGCGGTAGACTTGAGCAAAGCCTTTGACAGTGTGGACCACAGCGTACTTCTAAATAAGCTTGGATGGGTTGGCAGGATGGGTTTCGCCTCCGCCTTCGGGCGAGAGGCTAAATCGAAACTGCCATCCTCATCCTTTCTTGGCCTTCCTAAATTCAAATCCCACCAACTCCTTGTTCCTTTTCCTCTTCTTTCCTTATTTCCTTGTCTCTCCATGCCTTTCCACCCGTATCCTTTCTGTCCACTCCTAAACACCCCTCCTGCCCACTGTCTGCGTTGTCTGGCCCGGCGTGTCTCCGCGGGTGGCGGGGGTGTGTGCACTCTTGCTCGTCTTGAGTGTGGACACCTCGGTCGCATGCGGCGCGTGTCTGGGCTGGACAGCACAGACCGACCCTCTTCCTTTTCCAACTCATAACTTCCCAGTTACCCACATTATCCCAGTATCATGGGCGTCCTTGCACGTGCCTATGATTCCTGGATGGTCTGGGTGTATGTGGGCCTCCGGCTCGTGTGGCTGGCGATTGGATTCCTCTAATCGCCGGCCCTGCGGGCCGGGGGCTCCTTCTCTCGGACCAGCCGGGAATCAGTTGTGACGAGCAGGTGGTAGTCGCCTGCTCCGATGAGGCCGTGCGAGGGCGCCTGTCTTTAAGGTGAGCTGCGCACCGACCCGTACCCCGGGATGAAGGAGTCCTGGTAGCTGAGCTGGGGGATGCGCTGTGTTCGTTCGTGTTCCTCTAGCAACACTCTACTTTGGTCTGGATTTCCGCAAGGGCGGGGTACTCTTGAGGGCATCGGCAAGAGTAGCAGCATTGTAAAAGTCTGCCGGCCTTTGGTGGGGCTCGGCTGTCCCTCCCTCCTTTGGTGAGGTCCCGACTTC
The DNA here is from genome assembly GCA_034440635.1 of Lepas anatifera. Classification (NCBI taxonomy): domain Eukaryota; kingdom Metazoa; phylum Arthropoda; class Thecostraca; family Lepadidae; genus Lepas; species Lepas anatifera. Next base: position 1,239,479 of record JAOTON010001136.1, on the reverse strand, counting down.
ACCCGGGGAGGGGGTGTCCGCGTCCCGCCCGGGGTCGTCCAGGCTAGGTGCAAGGGGGACTGTCGTCGGGGCAGTGGGGGTTTGGTGAGTCTCTCTCCCCCTCTGTAACGGCGGCGTCTCCCCCGTATAGCCAGCCCGTGCGTCGTTTCGCCCTGTAGCACCCTCGTTGGAAGGGGGCGCACGTGGCTGGCCGAAATTAATCATACTCTCATGGATAACACACGCACCACAAATCCCTCTCCGCACCCTCCACTGGAGGTAGACACCTCTCAACCCCCTAGAGGGAAGGGACCATGCAGACACCTGCGCCCAAACCGCAAAAGACGATGAGCCAGCCTTCCTGTCCTCGCGTTTTGGTAATGAGGGGACTGGACACATCCTCATCCCTTGCAGCACTGTCACCATTTAAGCGAAAGGAGGCACTAGATCGTCTGGGCAAGGTCGTGAGATGTGACAAGTTACGGGACGGATCGTTGGAAGTTGAGTTTGCGCGAACCGAGGATGCCGAGCGTGCACTCTCCGTGACGGAACTGACGTTCACGAGGAAGGACTCGGGATCGGAAAAGACATGCAAAATCAACATTTCAGTAGAGCCACACAGAACTAAGAACTTTAAGAAAGGCGTGGTGAATAGTCAGGAGCTAAGGGGGCTGTCTGAGGAAGAGATTGTTGAAGGACTTGAGGAACTCGGAGTGGTGGAGGTGCGGAGGATTCGTAGGAAAAGTGGAGATGCTATGCTCGACACTGACACTGTTATACTTACGTTTGACACAGAAGAGTTACCGAATCACATCTTTGTTGGATATTCAAGAGTCGGGGTGAGGCCCTTCGTGCCAAGCCCCATGCGATGCTTTACGTGCCAGAAATATGGACACAGTGCCCGATTCTGCAAAGGTAAAGGTGTATGTGGGAAGTGTTCATCGTTACACCACTGCACCACTGAGTGTGATGCCGAAGCATTGAAATGTGCAAACTGTGGGGGTTGCCACCAGGTAACAGACCGATCATGCCCAGAGTTTCTCCGAGAAAAAGAAATACTATCTATAAAGACCAGACAACGTATCAGTTTTCGTGAGGCACGGGACGCATACGAGGCGTCCCACCCGCGGAAAAGTTTCGCACAGGTAGCCTCTACAGGTATACCAAACACCCCAAGGATGACCGCGGAGGAGGTCATCCGCTCCTAACCGTGGCGGACTTTGTTCGCCTGGCAGGGAAAGGATGGGGCTGGTGTTTTCACGCCAGCCCGCCGCCCCGGCTCCTGGGCCGACGGCGGTACCTCCTCCGCGCGCCCCCTCCGTGGGGGTGAGGGGCAGGTCATCGCCCCCGCTTCTGTATCTCCTCATTCGGCCCCCGCCAGGAATGGGGAAAGGGGTCTGTCACCGCCCCTAAGCACCAGTCGTCTCCTGGTGCCGGTGACTCTGCACCAACACCTGGTGCGCCTCCCGGTGGATTCCCGCCGGTTTCAGAGGATGGGTAGTCGTGGGACGAGGGGAAAAGCCTCTCCCGCGGGAGGGCGCCGCCCGCCGTCCCCTGTCATCCCACCCGTTGGCGACGCTGCTGCAGCGCCACAGCCACCACCCGTTTCGGGTACCGAGACGCAGCCAGCACAGCTTCCTACCGACACTGCCTCGTCCACTGTCGCAACAATGCGAAAAATTTTGAGGAAGTGCCGCGCGGTAGGTCTCCGACAAAACGTCCGGCGGGCAGTCCTCTCAGCCAGCCCCAGACCTCGCGCGCCCGCGGTAATTCCACCGAAAGCGGGCGAGGCCGCGGACCGGTTCGCAACCGGCTGGGTGGTTCAAACGTGGGACTAGCCAGAGGGCCATACGGGGGTTCCGGCCCCCTTGGAAGGGCTAGGGTCAGTTACCGTAGGCCAGTTCTTTTTCTTTCACTCACTAAGCCCGTTTCCCTTTATTTAAATGACTATTGTTCAGTGGAACTGCCGTGGTATTCGCGCGAATCTTTCTGACCTGCAACACATTATATCACAGTATAACCCTAGTGTGCTTTGCCTTCAAGAGACAAAACTGTCGCCTGGAAACCTTTTTAACCTGCGACAGTTCCAGACGTTCAGAAAGGACGTTTTCAGTAGCACCATTGCCTACGGTGGTGTTATGGTGGCAGTTCACCACTGCACCCCGTGCTTCCCTGTTCGCTTGAACACGGTTCTGCAGGCAGTGGCCGCCCGGGTAGATTTAGGATTTGTGAAAATCACAGTTTGTTCTATTTACCTCCCTCCTGGTGGCAACATTGATCTGCATAGTCTTAATGCTCTTGTTGACCAACTGCCAACCCCTTTTGTTCTATTGGGCGACTTTAATGCTCACAACCCATCATGGGGAGCGTCCTCGGACCGCTCGTGTCCCCGAGGCCGAACAGTGGAACGTTTCCTCCATCTCAACTCTCTCTGCCTGCTGAACACTGGTCGTCCCACTCACTTTACCCTGCCTTCTGGATCGCTCTCGGCTATAGACCTCTCTGTCTGCTCACCTTCACTCTTTACCCAGCTCAGCTGGTGCACCCTTGAAGACCTCCATGGGAGTGACCACTTTCCAATAAACATCCGTTTAGCCCGGTCGGCTGCACCGCTGGTTCTGCCATCCCGGTGGAACCTCCGAAGGGCTGACTGGGAGGGCTTCCGGGGCGCATGTGGCCCCTTGGATGTAAGTGCTGAGGGTTCGGCAACGGCAGCAGTAAAGCATTTTAATGACATGATTCTCTCAGCAGCCAAACGTTTTATCCCAATGACTTCCGGCAAACCCAAACGAACTCCTGTCCCCTGGTGGAACCACGAATGCCGACAAGCGATTTTAGAAAACGGGCTTACAGAGTACTTAAAGACACACAACGACGCCTAACATAATAACGTTTAGGCGCGCGAGAGCGTTGGCGCGACGTATAGTTGTTAACTCTAAAAGGAGATGGTGGGTGGCATATGTCAATACAATTAACCGTTTTACTCCATCTACACAGGTCTGGTCTCGTATTCAAAGTATACAAGGAAAGCATCGATCAACACCTGCCACAGTATTAGAGGAAAACGGCGTCAAAATTAGCAATCCACAGGCAGTGGCTGACCGTATGGCTGCAGCATTCGAGGCAAGATGTAGCAGGGAGTCCCAGGATCTCGAGTTTGTTCGCTTTCGGGAGCGAGAAGAGAGAACACCGATTAATTTTGGTAACGACAGTTCGGCTGCATACAACATTCCTTTTTCAATGCGTGAACTCCGGGCTGCACTAAACAATACAAAAAACGTATCTCCGGGACCTGACACAATTACCTACGAGATGTTGCGGCACGCCCCTGACTGCTCTCTTGTATCACTGCTTGACATATTTAACTATATATGGACGCAGGATGACTTCCCAGACCAGTGGTGCGAGGCCACCATAATACCAATCCTCAAGCCAGGAAAGCCAGGAGTGTCTCCTGATGACTTTCGCCCGATATCTCTCACCTCCTGTGTGTGTAAGCTGCTTGAAAGAATGGTTAATACTAGGCTCGTGTGGTTCTTGGAGACCAATCAACTGCTTTCGAACGTCCAGTGTGGTTTTCGCCGAGGCAGAAGTACTGTCGACCATCTTCTTTCTCTCGATGCTGATATCCGTAAAGGCTTCTCTGAAAAACAACACACAATAGCTATTTTCTACGACGTAAAGCAGGCCTATGATTCGGTATGGAGGCATGGCATCCTGAAAAAGGTGTTCGGATTGGGCATACGGGGTCATATGGGCTGGTTTCTCTCAAATTTCTTGCGAAGCCGTCGGTTTAGATTCAGGATAGGTAGCGTGCAGTCAGAGGAGCGAGCGCAGGGAAGCGGAACGGCCCAAGGTAGCGTGATCTCTGTGACCATGTTCGCTATCGCAATCAACGACATATCACATAACCTACCACGTAATATCAACACAGCTCTATTCGTAGACGATTTCAGCATGTGGGTAACGGCGTCGTCCACAGCCGCTGCAGAAAGGCAGCTACAGCTCGGACTCACAAAGTTGCAGCGGTGGAGCTCCAAAAATGGTCTACAATTCTCAACGACAAAAACAGAAATGTATACATTTTTTGCCGCAGACGCAGTCCGTGTGATGATCCCACATTAACTATGTATGGAGAAAGAATCCAGGTAGTCGCACATGCACGGTTCCTGGGCCTGACTTTTGACTCTAAGTTGACCTATATAAACCACTTTAAGGTTGTAAGGGAAAGGTGCTTCAAGGATCTGAACATTCTGAAGGTTATAACTAAGTTAAAGTATGGCGCAGACAGAAAAACACTTTTGATGTTGTACCGATCGCTAATCCGATCAAAAATTGAATATGGCTGCATGGTATACGATTCAGCCACGGAGACAGCAAAATCTATGCTAAATACCATACATCACCATGCCATTCGAATTATCATCGGTGCATTCCGCACATCGCCTACCGCCAGCATACTCGTCGAGGCAAACGAGATGCCGTTAGACTTGCGACGTCGTGTCCTTGCGATGAAATACGCTCTAAAAAATAAAACAGTCTCCAAACCATCCAACATACAGTAAGCTATTCTCTGATGACATCAGACACTCGGAAGAAAATCTATCCCGAAACAGACACCCTGGTCTCAGAATTGGAGCGTGGCTGAGGAAGCAGGAGTTGACTGTGAACAGGTTGAGACTTTCCAGAATCCCTTATTAGAACCATGGACTCTCCCAGAGCCTCAGGTGGACACCAGTTTGCTTGTTAAGACCAAGAATCTGCCGCCTGTTGCGGTCCGGCAGATTTTCTGGGAACACGTAAATGACATGTATTCAGGTTTTGAGATATATTATACAGACGGATCTAAGACGGAGAGCGGTGTCGGATGTGCGTATGTAAGTGATGGAATTGAACAACGTTATACACTCCCTGTGACAGCATCAGTTTTTACTGCTGAACTTTACGCTATCTTCCGAGTTTTAGACCAGGTGTTACGGTCGAGGAGACGCAAATACGTTGTATTTACTGACTCACTGTCGTCTTTGCAAGCACTAACATCATTTGATTTTCACCCCTCATCGTCATATATTCTGGAACTTATTCGGAATAAGATGCACAGAGCACACTGCCAACAAAAACAATTAACACTGGCATGGGTGCCCAGCCACGTGGGAGTGCCTGGCAATGAGCAATGTGACACTGCGGCGAAGGATGCGTCACGGGGTATCGTGCCGTCAGGAATAAAAGTGCCTTACTCTGACTGTTTCCCTGCCATCAGGCAGTATGCATTCGAGTCTTGGCAACGGAGATGGGACAATGATCCCAAGGGCTCCAAATTGCGCCTTATGAAGCCCAGGATCGGCGCGTGGTCATCGGCCAATGCCAGGTGCAGAACGGACGAGGTTGTTTTAGCCAGATTGCGTATAGGACACACACACTCCACTCACTCGTTCCTTCTGAGAGGAGAGGAGCCACCGGAATGCCCGCGATGTGGGGAACACCTCTCTGTTAAGCATGTTCTCACTGACTGCCGGGACTTTGAGATTGAGAGGAGGGCTCACTTCCCCGCAGATTTTTCACTCGGGTCCCTTATTGGTGAGTCGCCGTCAGTCGATGTGGCAACAATATCGGCTTTTCTAAAGAGTATCGCATTCAATGTCATTTATTCACCCTCGTAGTTTTTTTTCTCACTTCATTTATGTAGCAGACACACACAAATGGTAACACCACAGGGTTAGTACTTTTTACGTATAAACCTCCTTTTTATTAGCACCTGACCTGTTACAGCCCTCACAGTACTTCATTTAATGTTATGGGCGCCATATGACCCAGCTGTCGGTGTGCCCAAAAACCCCAACAATGATGATGATGGTATGGCATAGATGATGCATGGTTTCGGAGTTATCTGACCGGGCGAAAGCAGATCGTAAGAGGTGGTTCGCGGACCATTTCCGTCAGCTGTGGCGTACCACAGGGGTCGATCGCTGGGCCAGTCCTTTTCAGCCTTTTTACCAACGACATGCACTGCCATCTGCTGAAAAGTAGAATTATTTGTTATGCTGACGATACCCAGCTTTTAGACCACTCGGATCTAGACAGCATAAGTCTGAACTCATTGAAAATACGGATCGAAACAGCGCTCAACACACTGCAGTGCTGGTTCAGATCAAACTCACTAAAGATGAACAAAGAAAAAACGGACTTCATTCTAGTTGGAACTCGCAACGCTATTGAAAAGACAAAAAGAACTCAAACTAAGTGTAGCAGGCTGCATCATCAAGCCTTCTAAGACCGTTCGCCTTCTTGGTGTTGACATTGACCCGTATCTGTCTTGGGAAGCTCATATCACGCAAGTCGTTAAAAGATGCAACTCTCTGCTCATCCCGCTCCGCCGCTTTCAACATCACTTCACTCAGGATGCCCTCAAGGTCCTGGTAGAGGCGCATGTGCAACCACACATTCTATATGGTCTATCGGTTTGGGGAGGAACTACGAAAAAACAGCTGACTCGTGTTCAGAAAGTTATTAACTTTAGTGCGCGAGTAGTGACAGGGATGAAAAGAAGAGACAGAGTGGGACCAGTACTTGAGTCACTTTGCTGGAGACGGATTGAGGATCAAGTGCGGGAAAGAGATCTTCTAAAGATCCACAAGTCCATTCACTCAGAAGGTGGTCCAAAAGCCATCCGAGGAATGTTTGTGATGCGGCATGAAGTTTCACGACGAACGACCCGATCGACCGAGACAAACTCCATCGAGCTGCCTGTCTGCCATCTAACGAACTCTCAACGACAATTCCGATACCGAGCTACAAAATCCTGGAACGACCTACCCTACCGAACGATGAACGAGCCTTCTCCTGCACGATTTGAAAGATTAATTAGGTCCACGCAGTAAATGACGGAATTATAATATTTGATTGTGTGCTTTGATGTGCAAATGTGTGCTCTGCTTTTCTGCTGACCTTGTAACGCCGCAAACCTGAAAACCCACTCGTGGATGGTCCGGTGAAGCTTGCTGCTGCACGTGTAATATGCTACAAATACATACATACATACATACATACATAATCAACGTTAACAATGTACTGCTTGGATCCCTGTTGACCTTAGACATAGTGAATTTCATCGTATTAATTGGTAAACAATACATTGCCAATCAGTATTTCAGCGGCGGCCAAATCAGAATCGATGCATTTGTGAAAACTGTTGTTAAAAGTTTCAAAATGGAACAACACAGCGCTAATCAAAATGGGCCAAGTTCAGACAGAGATGGGCACCCTTTTGGAGAACATGGAGAACTTATTTTGTAAGTATTTGGAAGCAATTTAGCAAGCACCGACAAGCTGTAATGACTAATAAAGGTAAAAAATGAGATTGTGAAGGAAGTGTCGTCTGCTTGATGGGTAGGGTTGGGGTGGGGATGAGGACGGGGAATGCTCATTTTGCGGTGATGATTGTGTCAAAGCTGCCAAGGAACTAAACAGTAAGGTATGTTTCAGACGTGTGCGCCCTGTTTGTTTTTGTGCACATGATGATGCACAAACGTAAACCTGATGTGCTTTGTGCCGAGGCTGCCTTGTGAATGTAGCTTGACACTGTTTGCTGACTGAAATAAACAATTCGGAAAAAAGGAACCGGAGGACGGATCCTCTAACTCGCAAATCTGAGGGGACGTCTCCCAACAAGTTTTGGGAATTGACCTAGGTTTTTATTGTCTCCCTATTACCTACGTAGGTTGACCTACGTAAATTCTTTCATGACCTTCATGGTCATTAGCTTTTGCAGACAGTCAATTTAACACGCGCATTGACGGGGGGCGGGTACCCGCCCCCCTCGGGTTTTTTGGAGACAGCAGAAAAACGGCGGCGCGCAGCGCCGCCGTACTTGGCATACCTTTTTCCTCATCATTTTTGCAACTTCTGTGAAAATTTTAAGGATAGGTCATCTCAGGTCAGGTCACCAGTACAGGTCAAGTGACCCGACCTCAAAAAAAGTTTAAGATAGCATAAGTCGGAGCAGGATGAACTTATCCAATTGAAACTCATATCACATAATGGGCTCACCGAGTTCTCTAAGATATGTTCCGGTATTTTTTATATCGATGAGCTAAGGTCAGGTACGAAGCATGACCTCTCCATTGGTAATACATGGGAAATATGGTTTTTACTGAATAACTCAGTAACAGATGATGATAGAGCAGTTATTTTTGCTGCATTAGACTCGCCTTGGCTTTGCGGTTCTAATGATATGCATTTTATATAATTTGACTCTGACCTGACCTCAGGTCAGGTCAAATCTTTGATTTGACCTAGCAAGGTCAAATCATATATCACTCGATTCGGCTTGCGGCGAGGATTCCTAGAGTTTAAGTCGTTTTGCTCTATCTTTACTTGTTCAGATGTAATGGCCGAAAAACTTAATTTACATGTTATCCCTATGACGGCATGTGACGGCATGTTTTTGACCTCTGGTGACCTTAAATGTGACCTGACAAAAAAATGGTTCAAATATTTTCGATGGAGAAGCTGATGGGATACCCAACGCCGTTTACCGTTTTTTGCTACCTACCGTGGTTCTCGAGATCATAGGGGGGCGGGTACCCGCCCCCTCGTCAATCCGAAGGTGGCTCAGACCCCCGTCAATGCGCGTGTTAAAGTTCACGTCCCACCCCCATTACCAGTCCAGGGTCCGTAGCCCTCAGTAACAATTCCGTGGCGCTGCCCGTGGGTAAGGCTTAACCCAAGTTAACACCAAGTTTAACACATATTTTTACTCTAACAAATGGCGTTATATTGCTCTGGGGAAAGACGCCCCCTTTCCACGGGTAAAGTTGCCCATGGGGCATCTTTCCCTATTCGTTGAGGGGGCATCTTTCCCATCAGTACCCAAAGTAGATAAAACCTGAAGGAAAAAATATTACAATTAATACACTCAAGGGAAATGCTCAGTTAATGAGTTCAGTGTGCCATCATTCGTTATGGGAAGTCAAACAAAGCACGCATCCAATATTCTTCGAGATATCTGCAACCTATGTGGGTAATTTTTTCTTAGAAAAGCATCGAAACAAAGACTTACCCACCAGCTTCACGCAACTCACAGGAGGGAACTGAATTTTTGCGCAAGAAACAATCAAAGCCTCTGCTTTCGACCAAGAACAATATTATTTACCAGTAGTGGCCCGAATTGCCGGAAGAGGGGATGGGGCGTCTTACCCGATGGGGCATCTTACCCCACTCTCCCCTATATATATATATATATATATATATATATATATATATATATATATATATATATATATATATATATATATATATATATAAATACATCCCCCAAAAAAGATGGAAGCTTTAGCTCAATTCAGTGAGACGTTATTGGCAATATAATCACTGTATGCTACTGTGACCTCACATGACCTTTGAGAGGCTAGATGGTCAAAAACTCAACTTTATAGTCAAGATTGGAGTAATAATACACGGTTTGGGGATTTCCAAGTTGATCTCTCCAGTATTTCCTGAAAATGAACCTTTCCTATTTTTGCCGGAAACTCATAATGGGGTGACCCAAAAATTTATTCCACCTTGGGTTCACAATGTGAGGATTCGGAGAAAGAGGATCTGTAGGCTCAAACGACGTTATCATATTGGGAAATAGCAATATTGCTCCTTAATAAAAAATAGCTTTAATCCGTCTAATTTCCCAGCTAACACACCTTCGTGGTTACTGCATGGTAACCATATGGGCTCCCCATCACTTTCCGCGTGGTGCCCTCGTGGGGTGACCGCGAGGGGCCCACGCGGTTTTGGAAGATATTTCCGCGTGGGGCCCGCGTGGGCCAAACCACGTGGGATGACCGCGAGGTAAACTTGTGGGATAACCGTATGGTAACCGCGTGGGATAACCATTTTGTAACCGTGTGTGATGGTATGGTATGGTATGGATGGTATGGTATGGTAACCATGTGGGGTGACCATGGAGTAAACGTGTGGGATGACCATGTTGTCACTGCTTGGGATGATCTCAAAGTAGCCAGATAAAATAACATAACATATATTTTCATGATTACATCATATTGATTACCCTTATGCAGACTGTGTCAGATGACCTCACGGTAATTGTGAGGAATGATTACTTGGTAAGTATGCCTAAAATAAACTACGTTATAACACATTCATCAAGCACAAAAAGGATTACTGCGCTCTGAGTTGTCCAGACACTGTTTGAATGCAAGACATTTTAAATGTTGATGAACTTTTGCTGGCCCCTCTCAAAGGTACCAAAGATAGAAATAACACGTATAATTGATGGCTTCTGGTGGTCATTTCCTAATGATTTCTGGTGGTATTTCCTAATGGTTTCTGGTGGTCATTTCCCGATGGTTTCTGGTGGTCTATGGTTTCGAGGTCTAGGTTTCTCTGGGATGATTTCGGTGGTCGTTTTAGATTTCTGGTGATTTGATGGTCTTTGGTGGTCGTTTTCTGACAGCCTGACGGTTTCTGGTGATTTGATGATCTTTGATGGTCGTTTTCTGACAGTCTGATGGTTTCTGGTGGTCGTTTCCCGGTGGTTTGGTGGCTTCCAGCGTTCTGTGATGGCCTCCAGTGGTCTGTAGTGGTTTCCAGCGGACCACTGCATGAGGTTTTCCGAAGATTCCCCCTTCGTGTCATGTGCCTCCGGTATTCATCTGTGCAAGAAGAAAACCACATGAATATGAAAATAACACCAGTATATTTATAGAGACATTACAGACAGAGACGTAGCCATGCATTTCAAATCCACTACAAGCAAACACGAGTTTCATAATAGCATCAACTAGTCACATCAAGGAACGTTACGTGGGTTAATCGAATTTGGCTCCAATGGGCCCTCGCACTCACGCCGGAAATGCTCTGCATCAGAATATCTTGGATGTTTGACGAAGGTAGCAGCTCCTCCTGTCGTATCCGCACTGTATTTGTTCCCTTATTCTATCTTAAATCCTACCTTACATTGTCAACAAACGCAGCCTTGCCCTGGGCCTGTTTTTAGCAATGTACCCGTCAGTACATATCCTCAAAATTTACGGACGCCTCACCACAGTATTACCGTTCCACCTGACCACTTCCCTCCAGCGACTGACGGTCCCTCTAATGCCAACGGAATGCGGCCATACAAAAGACAGCCGGCCCCCGCGCAAACGCCTGAGGCACGGTCGGGCGCAGAGGGGAGACGCAGCCCCGGCAGCGCGCTCCCGAGCACCGGTGCTAAAGGGGTGGAAACGGAGCGCGGCAAAGCATGACTGCGAACTCCTACCTGCTCCCATAGGCATTCGCTTCTTCGACAAATTATAATTTGTGCACAAACTCATGCTTGTTGAGACCGTGCACATACTTTGCCTGTGTTCATGATACCTGCGGGTTTGAAATTCAGCCGCTAATGGTGCTGTAACAAAGAGTTTAGAACAAAAGCTAACTTAATTTTCATCGATAAGTGGATCCGGGATTTCCGATCAGGACCGCAACACACATGGTTGGGGGTGGGGTTGCGACTTTTGGGCGGTAAAATCTACAGTGAAGGTGTCAATAACCACATCCTGGGTGGGGGGGGTGGTGGAAGTGACATTTTAGGAAGGAGCGGTCCAGGTCAAGGTCGAACGTCCAGGTCAAGGGATTAGCTTAAAATATTTAAAAAACACAGCCGCAAAGTAAAAACAAGCACATCACCTTGGACCTCCACCAATACCGTCACCATACCCTCTAAAACCACGTGGTTACCACATGTTTTGCCCACATCGAGCCCTTGCCCGTCTGAGCCCGCCTTCACCCTCATCAGCCCACACGGGGCCCACGCAGGTGTGTTGACTGGGTTCGGTATTTCAAGGACCTGATGAAGCCCGTTCATTTCCATTTCCGCGTTCACGAGGCTGCAATGATCTCACTATGAACGATCCTGACCATGATTCCATAGTTTCATCCCCTGATACACAGGCGTGATTCGGCAAAAAGGATTTCACATCAACCCCGGTGGGCCTCCGAACCACCTTTGCCCTGGTGGGGGTTTTCAAACACTCCCCCTCAAAATCGTTTCCTATGCGGACTAGCGAAAAGCGCGAAAGCTGTTGGATAGCTGATAGAAATTCATGAAAAACTACATTGGTCACTTTTTGGCTCAGGTCAATATTGAGGTCATGACAAGTCAAAGAAGGTTGCATGTTAGGGTAGAGCTTTTGGACTCTAGTTTCTGACAAAGTTGGATTAGAACCATTTTGTAGGCACCATTCTCTTCATTTCGTCACGGCAAATGGAGTTATGTATAATATGACTATGCTAGGTCAAAACGCAAAAAATTACCTGACCTCAGTTCAGGTCAAGATCATTTTTTAACCTAGCATAGTCAATACGCATATCAATCGACTCGCAATAGCAATCCAAACGAAATGGTATCAAAACATAAGTTGTACATCATTTCCTGCAAAGTTATTGACCCAAGTCTGAAAACTGTTTAAATAGCCCCAGATGACCTCTCAGGGGTCACAAGTCAAAATTGCAGCATGAACCTGAAAAGTGGCCCAGGATACTACGGCTTGGAGAATACGAAGGTATTCTCAGCTGTATCTACACAAATACAGCCCTTTTCCTGTTTTCCCCACGTATTTCCAATAGAGAATACAATCCGTGCCTGATTCTAGATCATCGATATGAAAAACCCCGGAATGTATATTATGGTGCTACAGCATACATTCCAGGGCTCCCTCGGTGCTCACTCGCGCAGTGAGCACTCGGTTGACCAATTATGTCGTATAAGTTTCAATTCAACAGATTCACCCATTTCTTACTTACATACACCGTCTTAAAACAATTTGAGATGAGGTCACTTGACCTGCACTGGTAGTCTGACCTGGGATGACCCAGCATTGAAATTTTTAGTGAAGTTGCGAAATTGACCAATGATAAGGTGTGCCAAGTACGGCGGCGTTTCGCAATGCCGTTTTTTCCTGCCACCGGAAAACCTGAGGGGGTGCTCAAACACCCTACACCGGGGCGAGGTTTAATGTATCAAATCTTTAGGCATGCCTTGCCACTGCGATAGTTGCCTGTTTCATTCAAACATCACACGTGAATGATTAGTACTCGGGCTTTTATAGTTGAAGAAAAGGATGAAGTGCAATTTTCGCACTTGCACAGTTTGTTTTTGATTAATTTCGCAGCTTTTCTGAGGTCTAGGTCATCTTCGGTCAGGTCACTAGACAAGGTCAAGTAACCTCAACTTAAATATGCTAAAGCAGTCTGTAGTCACGGACAGTTTCAGTGCAAGTTATAGCACCTGCAAGTTATATCAAATCATAAGATCACCAAATGTGACAGTTCGTGGTGGCAGGTTTTTTATAGATGAGCTGCGCTAGGTCAGCACTATAGCCTTTCTATTACGATGAAAGTTGAAATTTTGGGAAAATTTCAGATCGGGTAGAAGAAAGGAGTAACAAAGCATGTACGCTGTTGCCTTACACACCTCCTCCGCCGGTACTTCCTTGACACAGGTAGGTATTGTTAATGTGACACCAACCAGCTTCCGACTGCTTCCAGCAGAAGGCAGTGAAGTGGCTGATCTGGTGCTGCCATGGTGTGCTACCACTGCGTACAGGTCAAACACAAGGCTACCAGATATCTGCGGATGCCCGAGTGCCATCCCACTGAGGTCCAGGTCGCTGAGGGGAAAGTGACATGACCGAGGGCTTGGCGCGATGTGCTGCCGCTATAGGTAGAACGCTTAAGTTGCATAATCACCACAGATGGCAGGCACCAGGCATCGAACTTATGTTGTTAATTGGCCTATCTCCTCGAATCCTGGATGCATAAAATAGCAAAAACACAAGGAATATATATTAGAACACAGCCCTTCCTCAGAATCTTCAAGAAATGTAGTGATTGGAGAAGCTCTTGATCATGGTGTGAGCTGAGGCCTCGAATTTCAAATTTCGATAAATTTCAGAATAATCAATAAGGTTTTGTTTTTTGTAAACAAAAGATTATTTCTGAATCACATTTTAAAAAATGTGATTCAGCTTTTATTTTTTATCATTGCGTTTGGATTGCTATTGCAAGTCGATTGATATACAAATATTGACTATGCTAGGCTGAAAAATGATCTTGAACTGACATGAATTCAGGTCATTTTTGTGTTTTGATCTAGATTTTCCGTGACAAGAGGAAGCGAGGAGTGCCTAAATAATGATTTTAACTCAACTCTGTCAGACGCTAGAGCCCAAAAACTTAAACTCAAAATTCCACTTTCCTTGACCCGTCATGACCTCAACATTGACCTGAGCCAAAAAGTGACCATATGTTTTTTCATGAATTTGTAAGAGCTATCCACCAGCGTTCACGTTTATTTCGCTATCCCGCATAGAAGCCGAATTCGAGGGAAGTGTTCAAACACCCCCACCTGAGCGAAGGGGGCTGGGAGGCCCACCGGGGTGCAGGTTAAAGTAAATGCTCTACCACCATCCATTACTACGTTATTCAGTTTTAGCTATTTTCCCATCTTTTTCCAAAGGAGAGATCATGGCTCATATCTGCTCTTAGGTCATCGATATACAAATATCGGAACATGTTTTGTAGAACTCGGTTGGGTTATTATGTGATATGAGTTTCAATCACATAGGTTACCCTGCTCTGAATTATGTTATTTTAATCCCTTTTTTAGGCGAGGTCACTTGATCTGCATTGGTGACCTGACCTAACCTGACTTAACCTTAAATTTTATCAAAAGTTGTAAAAATGGTCAGAGCGTTTGTATGCCATGTACGGCGGCGCTACGCGCCACTGTTTTTATCCTGTCTTCAAAAACCCAGGGGGCGGGTATCCGCCCTCTGTTAATGCGCCTATTAAAACGTTTTTTATTAGTTGACGCAAACACGCGCTAAAGGTTTTTTCTCATCAAATTTTTGCTTTCTTTTTGGTGCAATCGTAGGGACCCTTTTCGGCGCAGCCCTCCCCCTCTGAGTGAAATCCTAGCTTCGTCCTGATGTTAAGCTGTATTAAATATCCATAGATTTGTTTTAATATTATTTTTTTCAAAAACTTTCGATAGAGAGCATAGAAAGCTAATTGGTTAATTATTGGCAGTATGAGCGGAATTACCCTCATTTTTAATTGGCTTGATATTTGCTATCTTGCAGGATATCAGGAATTTACAATTCGGATTTTTTATTGAACAGTTTGGCTCAGGGTTGACCTATTGTACCGCACTTCGTTTTATGATTTAAACAGGGATTTCGTCAGGGCCCGTTGTTTATTCTGGTTTAGTCCGTGAATTGTTGTTAGCACTTCAGGTCCTGGCCCTGCACTTCAGGTCTTCAGGTGAATTATTGTCAGCACTTCAAGTCCAACAGATCCTGTCAAAAATCAATCGCATATGATAACATCACAATGCTGCCACTCATTGCACAACAACACAAATCCTGGTTCCGGACTGCCGACTGGAGAGAGCGTGGTCCGGACCAAGAGATGTCACTCTCGGGCGGAAATACCCATTAGGAAGGCGACAAATCCTATCGCGGCGGCGCGGCGCCGTTACTCGCATCCTGGGGAAGGGGAGGGAGTGACATTTCAGTGATGCGCCATCGACTTAACAGAGGGGCGTCGCTACCATTTCAGGGGCCATCCAAGGCTGATTTGAAAGGGTAAAGTACTCCTTTTCCCCCTGAATACGTCTAAACAGCAGTGTTATATTCGTCTACATATGATCACACTGTACATAAAGTGAAATATTATTTAATAGGTCTATGTTATAGGCCATCAAGTGAACTATAAAAACATCTACATTTTGAAGGAGGAAGGACTATAGGAACTGTTCTCGCTGTATCCCCTACCTATCTCTCTGACGCTGTGCGAAAGGGGTGAGCGCGGCCCTCCCAGCGTGCAGCCTACCACATGGCGTTCCCCTGTACCTCGCTTTGCCGGCTCTGCTGCGGACCCTTCGGGTCTACTTTGAATTAAATTGCTCACTCACTTATTGATGTCACGAAAAGAGCTCATGGATGACCATGCTGTGAACAAGATACCTCAGGTAATGTTCCCGAAGAGCACCGAAGGAAGGGATTAAGGACGCCTAGACTGCGCGGTGACAATGGCCTGTCAGTCGCCGTTACGGGGAGGGGGATAGGGTGATGACATCGGAATTCAGCGGTGGGAATTTTTCAAGGCTTGTGACAGTGTACAGCACACTTGCATATGCACTTTCCAGGCAACACGAAAGGGATGGCACCCATATTTAGGTTTCAAACAGCCTCACCAGTGTTGCACAGCAGACGTAGGAGAAACGGGAGAAGCACGAATATTTACTTTTTAATGCAGTAAATCTGATATCAACATGTCATGTTATCTCACGCTTTCGAAAAAGTTCTCAAAACACACACAAATATTATATATATATATATATATATGTATATTTCATTAAAAATGATGGAATATTCGGAGTTGGTTTTTTCTTGGTGAGGCTTTCAACTTTGCGGACTAGGTTTTTTCCTTGGTTGTCCAGATCTGAGTGAATTGCGCTTATATTTTCAACATGTTCAAGTAACGTTTCATCAATCCAATTGACATGCTCAGACGACATGAGAGACATAAGACGCAAAGATAAAAATCCATATGATATACGTTATAAATCCAAAGTAATCGCAGATCGGCTCGGTCAGTAATTATTTGAAGAAAATGGAGCTGACATGGCTCTAGAATTATTCCTGTGTGCAGGTGCTTTTAACGTGGAAGGTATCTCCATCAATAGCAAAAGAGCAAACATTGCTATCAACCTTTCTGTTATATGATAAACGGCTTAAATAAAATAATGCAGGTATGACGAACTATTTGATCACCATGTCGACATCACTAGGACACATTAACATTACATAACACTCAATGACAATTCACTATTCACGGATATGCATTACACTGTACGGTTTGAGCTAACCTGTTGGGAGCCGTTTATCATGTCCCCCATCAACTTCATCTGTCTGTTGATTTCTGGGTCCCTGTCTCTGATATCAACGGCCTCCAGGACGGTTAGCCTCCTGTCAAAGCATCGCGCTATGATGGATATATTATTAGCATAACTCTGGGGAGTTTTAGTTTGTGAGTCGTTTCAGTATGTTTTTGGGGGCGCTGGCCTGGAGGTGGAATGTCATACATCTTGAGAGTGTAGTTGTGCGTCCGATGTATATCGAGTTAGCACGGGGCGCACAGTCACTGATGGGGCAATGGTACCCATCTACATGCATCTAATGAAACTTGCATCAGCGAAAATCTGTTCCCATCCTTTACTAATATCAAACACACCCATACCCACACCCACAACCATCAACACACACACACACACACACACACACACACACACACACACACACACACACACACACACACACACACACACACACACACACACACACACACACACACACACACACACACACACACACACACGATATATATATATATATATATATATATATATATATATATATATAACATTGGTTTAGTTTGGGGAAAAGGTTTTGATTGATGTATTATTGATTGAAAATGACGGCATATCTGGCATTGATGAGCCTTCGGTTTAGAGTCTCGATTCTTCTGATACGCTTTTTCATCTTTCGAGGACTGTTCAAACAATATTTTCCAAATGAATCATGTATCAACGTTATGTTAATCACATTAACATTTTCAGGCATGTCATTGGGCACATATAATTATTAAAAACAGTCATTAATATAGGACACATCTAGCACTCTGTTCGATTCGTCTCGATGCCGATTTATTTCCTTTAAAGGGAATGTGGCACCTTCATAACGTGATTTAAACTGAGATAACCAAATTGTTAAGCAAGTCGGAAAACTCTGTACTCCATATATCACTTGTCTTGGAACTCGATATTTCCTTAGAAAAAAGCTAAAACCTACCTGACACCAGCCCCCTCATCAGCCCCCGCCGGGCGGCCATTGTTGTGAGCTGCTGGTGTGACGACATACGCTGACGTCACGATGAGCATCAGCCAATCGAAGCCCTTGAAGCTTTTCAAGAATGGTAGTGGTTGCCAGATCGTGACATCATCCACAGGCTGATATTTATTTGTTTTTCTAGAGGAGCATTTTAAAAATCAAAATGTTGAGCTTATTGTACATTTTTCAGAGAAATCATGAGTGGTTTCATTGTTTTCGACTAAAAGTACGCCTAATTGCACTGAATTCCAGGATTCGACCAAGGTGCCACATTCTCTTTAAGAGTAATAACACCAAAAGTAGCTTCAACTTCATGCAGTTGTAATGAAACGGCACCATCGTGAGATAGAAGTTGCAACTTTTTTAATTGCAGGATATTTGATTTTTACGCTTTCGCTTAAAAATGAAAATCATTTATCTAAAACCTACACTCTACATTCTCATAAGCGGTGAGTTTATCGCATTCACACACCCATGCATTCATCACAATGTTCTTCACCGTCTGGGCCCTAGAGGGGGCCCATCAAACAACGACAGTGTGGAGACCTGGTTCACTTGACGGTTGATGGTGGGGCTCAGGTCCCGGATGAACACAGATTCCAGGGCCTGCAGCTTCTTAAATGTCGGTGTCCTGTACAAGCATAGTCCAGATTTAAGTCTTGTTATGGTCGCGTTTTATGTTTTTTCCGGGGCGCCTTCTTGAAGATGCATCGTCATTCTCCGAGAGAGACTTGTTTGTCCAACGTAACTATATTCTGGACGGTGCGCACAGTCACCATATGGAAAATTAAATTTGATACTACGTTGTTCACCTTCAACTTCGAGTACTCTGCGGACAGGTTATTTTTCATCACCAGTGTATTTCGATGTTGGGGTGCTCTTGTAGAAAATGTGAATTCTGTCGCCTTCCAGTTTATTGCTATTTTCGGGCTGGCAGTGATTGCTGAGCTGCATTCGGATGATGTCTTCGAGTTTTCTTTCTCGTAGTTATTGCTTGAAAAGATATTACGGATACGGTCAAGCTCTTGGTGGACGAGCTCCCAGGTGCTGCAGTGCGTGAGAGCCCGAGAGAAATAGGCTCTGATCACGCTGTTTCCGTTGAGACATTCGCTTTTTCCGTTGAGGCAATGGCCGGTGTTAGTCTCTTTGCGGTAGACATTGGTTTTGGTACTTGTTGTTGAGGCATCGACCTTTACATCCAAGAAAGGGATTGTGTTTTCTACGCTTTCTTCGGTACTGAATTTGAGCTCTGAGACCTCTTCAAGATTTCTCTTAAGAAGATTCGGTTGGTAGCGTCCTTGATATCGGTAAAGATATCATCCACGTAGCGGTAGTGCAGGTGGGGTTTGGTTTCCATCGTCTGCAGTGAGTTTTCTTCCACACAGCACATATAGCTTCGGGCGAATGATACTCTTAAGGGAGAACCAATCGCAATGCCATTTACTTGGTAGATGAGTTTGCCTTCTGGGCATCGGAATGGAGCACTTTTTGTACATATGGATATCATTTCTTTCAGAACATTACGTGGTACCCGAGGTTGTGGTAGCTCAGGGTGGTTGAAGGCATAGTTGAGGATAATCTGAATAGTCTCATCAATGGGAACGTTCGTGAAAAGACTCTGGGCGTCAAGTGATGCAATTATGCCCTTTCTCTCTCGGAGCTTGAGTATTTCTAGAAATTCCGTATACGACTTCAACGAGTACGTTCCGAGTATAAACGGAGACAGGATATCTGTGAGATATTATAGGTTTCATCGGGTTGCCAGCCTTGTGCGTCTTTATATTCCCGTAAAAGTACCCAGGGTTAAACTCACCGATGATGCGTTGGAATTTGATGTCTCGGAACGTACTCTTTCAACTCGTCTACGAAATTTCTCCGAGAGAGAAAGGGCATAATTGAATCACTTCACGCCCAGAGTCTTTTCACGAATGTTCCCATTGATGAGACTATTCAGATTATCCTCAACTATGCCTTCAACGACCCTGAGCTACCACCACCTCGGGTACCAGGTGATGTTTTGGAAGAGATTCTATCCAGATGTACAAAAGTGCTCCATTTCGATGCCCAGAAGGCAAACTCTTCGACCAAGTAAATGGCGTTGCGATTGGTTCTCCCTTGGGAGTATTATTTGTCCGAAGCTATATGTGCTGTGTGGAAGAAAACGCACTGCAGAAAATGGAAACCAAACCCCAGCTGTACTACTGCTACGTGAATGATATCTTTACCAATATCAAGGACACTGAACAGCTGGACCTTCTTAAGAGAAATCATGAGGAGGTCTCAGAACTCAAATTCAGTACCAAAGAAAGCGTAGAAAACACAATCCCTTTCAGCTGGCCAGCTGATTGCCAGCTGGTCGGTCGCAAAAATGAAGGCTCCGTGTTTTTGCTTCTTTTAAATTGTATATCTATCGCGTTAACCAGTGTGTGTGTGCTCAAACTTACCTCAAGGTGCATGGTCCCCATCCTGCAAATGAGGAGTCTTCCAGTGAAGTGGGTGACGAGCAAGAAGGATCAGAAGACTTTGACTCAAGGTAATTTTTCTATAAGACAATTTCGAAACAGGTGCGACTAACTCGGCGTTTGAATCAAAACTGACCACTGCCCTTCCCTTTTATTAAAACAAAAAACGTGACTTTCTTAGCAACGATCCACCAGATAAAAAACATTGGAAGCTTTTCCGGAAAACAACCTCGCAGAAAGAGATTTTACAAAACTGCGTTTTTTTGCAGTTCAGAATTCATGTTTATCTCGTGCGCAAGCTTTTAGAAGCAAGAATCTACTTGATCCAGTCCAGGATGAGCCAATCGCAAAATGAACCTTCTGTACATGGTAGCCAAGAAGTGGTTTCTTGTTGCCCTGGATGCAACACGCGGAACAAACGCAAAAAATTAATATTATGTCACCGCTGTGGTCTCGAGTGGCACAGATCTTGTGTCGGCATCACCAAATCACAGGCCGACTCACTCAACCATTGGCAGTGTCCAACATGCAGCAACTTTGCCGAGAGCAGCGATGCCTCCCAAGGTCACCATGATGGCGATGTAGTAGATGAAATAGCATCACTTAGACATACAAGCCGAGTGCTTCCCCTTATTCCTAAGGGAGTACGGATTGCTGTTGCTGATCAGCTCGCCACGACCATAACTAAGGCTGTGACAGAGAGAACAGAAGTGGCTTGGCTAGAACTGATGCGCTTTGCCTATGTTGCCCTCAGAGTCAGTGACCCTCCTAAGAATGGGAAGAGAGTGTCATTGACAGCTCAAATCCGCGAAAACCTTGTTAATAAAGACAACCACAGGCCAACCTGTATGGTGGGGCCTAACAAGCGCAGTCAGTGTGGTAAAGTCAATGAGAACACGGCTATGGCACGTCGAGTCTCTTACAAACTGAATGACGGCGACGTTCGGGGCGCACTGCGCGTCCTCACATCTGACGACACATTCATGTCACCAACTAACGAAGTGGTAGTCAGCCTGAAGGAAAAGCATCCAGATGCGCCTCCCGATCTGCGCGAACTATCACCTCCCGGAGAAAACAGCCCATACATCTCGGCAACCAGGGAAGAGGTGCGTCGCGTCATTCAATCGTTCCCACCTGCTTCAAGCTCCGGTTTGGACGGCATCAGACCGGCTCATTTGCGCGAACTCCTGTCTGACAAGACAGCTGAGGCGGGACAACGCCTTCTCACTGCACTGACGGCGCTGATAAACCTAACTCTGAGCGGACGGCTACCAAGCTTTTGCAATACGGAGCTTTTTTGGTGCACGCCTCATCGCGTTGCGCAAGAAGAATGGTGGACTTCGACCCATTGCTGTCGGCAACGTCTATCGACGCATCGCTGCGAAAATCGCAGCGACCAGCGCTTCCGTGGAGCTTGGTACCGAGCTGCGGCCAGTGCAACTGGGTGTCGCCACCCGGAACGGCTGTGAGGCGGCTGTCCACACAGTGAGACAGTACGTTGATACATCGGAAGGCTCCGAAGAAAAACGCATCCTGGTCAAATTGGATGTGGCCAATGCCTTCAACACGGTCAGAAGGGACTCCATGCTGGAAGTGATCCGGGAACGAGCGCCCAAGATCTACCCCTTCGTTTGGCAAGGGTACAGTGAGGCTGCTCCACTTTTCATGGGAGACAACGTGATCCTGTCGCAGACAGGGATTCATCAGGGGGATCCCCTGAGCTCCTTGATGTTCTCCCTCGTCATCGACAAAGCTACTCGCAGTGCAGATACAGACATAAACATCTGGTACCTGGATGATGGTACCCTGGCAGGCCCCTACTTGGAAGTAGTCAACAGTGTGCGACGAGTGAAGAATGAACTTGAAAAACTGAACCTTACCATTAACTCTTCCAAATGCGAAGTAGTGTCTCTAGGAACGAATGCGCACGCATGGAGGGATGAGGCTACAAATTCACTTCGTACAATGTTACCGGACATTCGGGAGATCTCCGCAGAGGAACTCGAGCTGCTCGGCGCACCTATCCGGACATTCCAGCTCAAAAACCACCTCACTCGTGGCTGTCAGCTGGTGGAAAAACTGATCACACGTCTTGAGGCACTTGGTGAAGCGCACCAAGCATTCTTCCTTCTGAAAAATTACGTGTCAGCGCCTCGTCTCTTATACCTACTACGCAGTGCTCCTGCTCACAACCACCCGGCTTTTCTCGCTGAAATCGACGAAGCAGTTCGACGAGGAACAGAGAGAATCACAAATGTACAGCTGGAAGGTGACGCGTGGCGACAGGCAACGCTGCCAGTAAGTCTTGGTGGGCTTGGTATTAGAATGACCGTCGACCTGGCTCTTCCTGCCTACATGGCATCCCTCGCAGCATCTGCACCTGTGGCTGAGTTCATTCATCGTCCCGCTGCAGCGTGTATCCTCGAGATTGCACGGAATCTATGCACGGAATGGCAGCAGCTCACAGGCCTAACACCACCACTAGAAGCTCGCCAGGACATTCAGCGAGAGTGGGACCGAGCAGGAGCTACGGCCATCGCAGACAAGCTGCTCCAAGACAGCACATCCGATGCAGACAGGGCTCGACTCCGAGCGGCTGCGCAACCACACTCGGGGGCATGGCTGAACGCTTTTCCAGTGGCCAGTGTTGGCACTCTCATCCAGCCGGACACACTTCGGACGGCCGTCGCCCTCAGAGTTGGTGCTCCAGTCTGTGCGCCTCACCGCTGCCGCTGTGGTGCACACATAGAAGAAAACGGACACCATGCCCTGTCATGCATGCGCAGCGCTGGGCGTCATCCGAGACATGCAGCCATCAATGACGTCATCAAGCGATCGCTGACGAGTGCAGGGACTCCATCTGTGCTGGAACCGCCAGGGCTCGACCGTGGTGACGGCAGAAGACCAGACGGGCTGACTACCTTCCCTTTCTCGGAGGGGAAATGTTTAATATGGGACGCGACGTGCGTTGATACATACGCCCCCTCCATAGTGAGCACTTCAGCCTCGGAGGCTGGGGCTGCCGCAGCCGCTGCCGAGAGCCGCAAAATTCGACGGTATGCCAGCATTAGCTACCGATATCACTTCGTGCCCCTTGCCGTTGAAACGGGTGGTACGATCGGTAAGGCAGGAGCAGCCTTCCTTCGAGAACTAGGGCACCGTCTGGTCCGTGAAACGGGCGACAAGCGCGAGTCGGAATGGCTGATGCAGCGAATCTCCGTAGCTGTCATACGAGGCAACTCCACCTCCATAACCCTAGCTGGAAAGGAAGGTGCAGATCCGCCTTCCAAACTAAAAAACATCACTGTACCTTCGGCCCCGGCAAACCGCCTGGCTAGATACCGCGCCATGTTCAGGGACATGGCCGGTAGGTCCCGAGGAAGGAGAGTGAGCCGGCATCAGAGTCGACTTCCCAGTGCTCACGGGACCCTATGTCAGACCCTGAGCTGGCAAGGTACCTCAGGCCGCGAGTATCTGTGGAAAAAGCTCTGGAAACCTATATGGAGTAAAAATATGGTAAAGGAGGAGGAAGAGGATTACGTTTTTTTTAAAGTGTATCTTTGATAATGTTATTTAGTGTGTCTTGATGCTCCAATATATTTCTGCATCACAATGTGAAAAAAATCCCTTTCTTGCATGTAAGGGTCGATGCCATCAATAACAAGTAACGAACCGATGTCTACCGCTGGAAACCAATGCCGCTTGGGGTCAGTGGTTATATGGCCGCCCGGTAGCTCAGTTGTTAGAGCGTTGGGCTCCGGCCTGTTGCTCAGGAACATGAAGTGACTGTGCATGTACACATTGTGCATGCTTGGAATCGGTTCCACTGAGACGCTCCGGTGCTCTTTGTTTACTCGAAGTAGGTCGGCTGGCAACTGACTGGTGAGCGAAGATTGCCTACGCTACGTTACGTTACCGAATTATGCTACGTTACGGTTCGATTTTGGCCAAAACTACGCTACGGAATTATGTTACCAGGGGCGTAGCCAAGAGGGCGGCAGCGACAGCCAGCCCCCACCCCCCTGAGGACCCGAAGAGCCCGCTGAGGACACGATTCTGTAAAAAGCAGAGTCATTTTTACCCATCAGGGCCCTTTTGGAGCTGTCCCAGAAGCCATTTTGGCCCCCCCTGAGCGAAATCCTAGCTACGCACCTATATGCTACGTTATATTTCATCGAGTACGGAATTACGGTACTTTAGCTACGGCTACGGTAAAAATATTTCGCACTACGATATCAACATTGTGTTCACACATTCATACTTCAACCCTCGTCCCAGTGGGGAGGTGTTTGACATCCCCTCGGGTTTTACCGGTTGTACGAAAAAACGGCGGCGCGGAGAACCGCCGTAATTGACACATCTTATCCTTGATCAATTCCGCAGCGTTCCCCAAAAATTCAAGCTGAATCATCTCATGTCAGGTCACCAGGTTAGGTTATGTGACTTCACCTTCAGAAATGTTTAAGGTGTCAGAAGTAAGAAAGGGGTGAATCTATCGAATTGAAACTGCTAGCAAATAATGGCCCTACCGAGAACTACAACCTATAGGTTCCTGTTGCAATGTTTTACCTGTGACCTCTAAGAGGTCATCTGAACTGCTGGGAGATTTTCTGACTTGGGTCAATATCTTTACAGGAAAGGACGATAAAACTTTTATTTTTATTCCTTTACGTTGACACTGCTTCTACGGTTCGATTGATGTGCATATTGCATATGTTAGACTAAATAGTGACCTTGACCTGACCTGAGGTGTGACCTGATGACTGATGTTTGTCACCTGATATTTGGGGCCAATGGTCGGGAATTTTTTGTCACCAGTTGAAAAAATTATAAATCGAAATCCACCGGCTTCTAATTTTTACAAGCCCAAAAATGTGTCCGTGATTTACACTATCCACCTAAAGATCCCGATCTTAATTGACAGCGGGGAATTCCAGGACAAAATGGCCAAAAATATTTCAATTTGATGCCACCATGTCTAGAAAAAATCTTAAGCTTTGTCTCCGGGGTAGTTTTGGGCCAGGAAAATGCCTGTGAGAATTGTAGCCCCAGCAGACCAATGGTGACCGAGTTATAGCCCGAGACATTTTCGGGAGGTCACCTTGTAAACTCATCTCTGATCCTTCATAACTCAAAAACGCTTTGCCTGATTAACAAGTTTTGTATATCATTAAGCTCGTCGTGAACTATACATTATTTTGAAGAAAAAATAAGACTTCAAGATAAAAAAATTTTAATTAGTTTGAACTTTCCTTTTTGACCTAGCTTGACCTTTTCATACTTGAAATTTCCCTTTTAGAAACCTAGAAAATTTTGTCTCATAAAATATTTTTCGATGAGAAATTTTCAAAAATGTGTTCTTGCTATAAAATCCAAATGTTAGCACCTAAGGTAGGTATGCAGACGGTTTTTACCACTGCAGTAGCACAGTCTCATGTTTAACACCGCAAACAGAGCGACTGCTTTTGTAATCGGCTGCTTACAATGATATTGCATTGTCTTTACGAAATTTTCATCGTGTAAGTGTCAGAATTTATGAGAATTAACACGCGCCCACACGAGGGGGCGGGCTACTGGTTTCGTCAGGTTTCTACATGTAGTAAAAAAATACCTTCGCGCAGCGCCACCGTACTTCATCTACCTCTAACTCGACATTTTAGCAACTTCCGGCAAAATAATCTAGGTCAACTGGCAGGTGGTGGGTACCGTAAATACCGTAGGTCAGCTGGCAACTGACTGGTGAGGGGGCGACCTGAGGTAGATGGCCGTCGTTATGCCTTGTGGGACGTTCAACTTTTTTCCTTAATTAACCCTTCATCGTGGGAGTTGCTCGTTTGGGTGGTGGGGTCGGGGTCTCCGTAAAAGTCTCTGGATGACTCTAGTGAGACTCCGACTCCTAAAACTGAACTGGCAAAAACTTTGACAGGATTTATAAAAAGAAAAGTAGCAGCCCTTAAAAGTGATTGAAAGGAAAGGGCAAAGAAACTTATTTGCAATGGGCCTTGGAGCCTTAAAAGAAAATTTACAAAGATTTCGCGACTTCATCAATAATTGAAACAAGCATGACTTATCCTATAAGCACCACTAACTCACACAATTACATCGTTCCCGGAGATGGAAAAATAGTATGGATACAAGATGCCCAGTGCAGCACAGCATACTTTTGAGAGGATTCATACAATGTAATAAAAACGTGTCTGAAAACCTTTCATTCCCAGGAAATAATTTGAATCTGCTCATATATGCGAAAAAATGTCCTGAAATCATAACACATTCGACTTGCTCACTTGAAGAGGTTGCCGCACATGATATTTTTAAAGGTAATCATTTCATAGCTTCATAGGCTAGGTCTCTTGACCTTGGTTGGCGGTCTGACCTGGTATGACCCAGACCTAAAATTTTTCCAGAAGCTGCAAAAGTTTTGAGTTAGAGGTAGATAAAGTACAGTGGCGCTGTGCCAAGGTGTTTTTTTACTACCTGTGGAAAACTGAGGAGGCTGGTTGCCCGCCCCCTCGTGTGGGTAAGTCTTAATTCTCATAAATTCTGACACTTGCACGATTTAAATTTCGCAAAAACAATGCAATATCATTGCAAGCAACCGATTACAAAAGCAATCGCTTTGTTTGTGGTGTTAAACATTAGGCTGTACTACCGCAGTGGTAAAAAGGTCTGCATACCTACCTTAGGTGCAACAAAGGAATTTATAGCAAGAACGCCCTTTTGAAAATAAACTTATCGAAATGTTTTTTATAAGTCAATTTTTTTTAGGTGTCTAAAAGGCCAATTACAACTGCGAAAAAGTCGAGCTAGGTCAAAGAAGAAAAGGTCAAACGAACTAAAAGTCAAAATGTTTTTAAATTTAAAATTTTCTTTTTTCGAAATAATGTATATTTCAAGACGAGTTTAATAATATAGAAAACTTCTTGATCAGGCAATGATTTTTTGAGTTATGAAGCATCAAAGATGACTCTACAAGGTGACCTCCCGAAAATGCCTCGGGATAAAACTCGGTCACCATTGATCAGAGGGGGCTAAGATTCTCACAGGCGTGTTCCTGGCCCAAAACTACCTCGGAGACAAAGTTTCAGATTTGTTTCAGTCAAGCCTTGGTCGATCTGTCCTGGAATCTACCAGCATTTTGAAGCACTTCTCGTGAAATTGAAGTTTGTAATTTTAAAGTAATGGTTTAGTCGCTACTTTTTCAAATACTATCATTCAATGTCAAATTTCAAATTAAAGCAAATCGTTACCAAGAATCCTCAGTACTGCGATCCAGATCACGAGAAAGTGCTCGTACTTATACATATATGACGTAACTTTTTCGTAGTACGTTACGATACGCTAAACTTTGGCGTAGTGCGCTACAGAATTCGCCCAACTACGTTACTCTTCGTTTCCAGAGCTACAGCTACGGAAAAATGATTTCATACCGAAGCGTAGGCCATCTCTGCTGGTGAGATTGTGACCTGAGCGGGGCGAGCGTCTTTGTGCTTTGTTGGACGTTCAATTTTGGCTTCTAAATTGGGTCTTCATTGTGGGAGTTGCTCGTTCGTATGGTGGGGTCGGGGTCTCCGTGACTACTCCGCTAATGACTTTAGTGAGCACCAGACTCCAATAACCGAACGTGGAATAACTTGGACAAAATTTATAATAAAAATATGGGTTTCTGGGATCCAGACTCTCATCGCTCCGACCAAGGCAGACCACCAGAGTAGCACAACGCAGAAATACAGGTCGGCAGCCAGCATGAGCATTGAGCAGTCGTCAGATCCAACAGCCCAGGGGGCGAGAGTCCGTGGCCTTCACCCAACTCAGTAGACGGTTTGTCGATCGGCCCCTCCAGAAAGCATGGGCCGGCTGGGAAGTCAGCCCGGCGGCCGTTAGAGTCCCTGCCGAGTGGTGGTGTCCACGCTACCGGTCCCATGGCCAGCGCGGGGGCCAGCGGAGACGGTCCAGCGGAAACAACAGCCCACCTCCCCTCCAGTACGCGACCGAACCGCATCAGTTCCTATTAATAGCACGGACCCATAGGCGGATCCAGGGGGCAAGGGAGCACATGCCCCCTCGATCGATCCTCGGCGGCCCCCTAAAATGGTCACGGCGCCCCTGAGATGTCACTTCCCACCCCCCCTCCCAGGATGCAAAAATAGGCGCCCACCGATAGAATTTTGCGCCAATCTGATAAGTTTTGCCGGTCCAAAGTGGCGCCCCCACCGACCGGATGGTGCCCCCTCCCCGGGAAGGTGCCCCCCGATCGGAAATCATGGATCCGCCTATGCGCGGATCCAATATATCTAATGGGGAACACATGGTGAGGGGGGATTTGGGGCAGATAACCCTATCAGGTTTGCCCCAAATGTCATCAAGGAGACGTCGATACACTCGTCCTCGGGGGGAGTAGGAAGCTACCTTTCAGGGGGGCACCATCGACCTTTCGGGGAGAGGGGAGGGGGTCGAGGATCGATAAGGGGGCAAGTGCCCCTTAGCTGCCTTTTCGTGCATCCGCCTTTGAAACATATGTGTATGATTCCAAAATATTTCGGAAAGTGGGAGCGGGCGTGCTGACTCCAAGCCTTCTTCTTCTGAAGTGTATGATATACAACGAAGGTAATAGACATGAGGACTAATAAAATACTGTTAGGGAGATATGATGACTCAACCACGTCTGTTTTTACAAAAGTGGCTCTAAACGCAGCACTGGTGCTGGAGACGTGCTCCGTGGCAATAGCATTCCAGTTTCAATTTGAAAAAACTGAGCTGTGCATAGGCGGATCCAGGATTGCCAAGCGGGGGGAGGCCCTTACCGGGGGATGGGGCGCCATTCGGACCAGGGGGTGCCACTTTTGGCCGGAAAAACTATCGGGTGGGTGCCAAATCCTATCGGTGGAAGCCGATTTTCGCATCCTGGGGTGAGAGAGTGGGAAGCGATATTCAAGGGGCACCATTGGCCTTTCAGGGGGGGACACCGTGAATATTTCAGGGGGCGCCGAGGGTCGATTGGAGGAAGAGGCACGTGCCCTTTGCCCCCTCTGAATCTGCGTATAGAGCTATGGAAATTGTATAACATAATGCACTTTAAGCGTGTTGGTGTCTTGAATTTGCTGCACTCTTGGTCATGTGCATTTATGAACGCGCTGCACTTTTGAGCGGACTGAAATTTTGATTGTGTTGTATTTTTGAATGCGCTGAATGTGCTGTACTTTTGAACTCGGAAAGAATAGGATGGGCTCGTGTTCAGCAAATACTAGAGAGATCAGCTTCGAAATCCTTCAACCGTGTATTATTACTCCAATCTTGACCATAAAGTTGAGTTTTTGACCATCTAACCTCTCAAAGGTCACGTGAGGTCACTGGAGCATACAATGATTATGTTACCAATAACTTCTCACTGAATTGAGATAAAACTTCCATCTTGCTCGCATTGTGCTTATCTTGTCACGGGGATTTGATTGACTTGCAACATAACCATACCGGGTCACCCTGTGACCCTGCCAAGGCCTTTAAATGTAGAGGTAGAACGCTCCGCTCTAAAAAGAATGGCAACCCCTGTTTCTAGATATTTTTACGTTTGTGACGTCAGCAGTTGCTCTCGAGGTGGAGCCGCCCATTCATTCAATGAGAATTGACTGCGGATCGTGGAATGTTTTACGGTTTCAAAATGCATATGACGAGGGTTAGACCCAGGATTTATCACCCCACGTACACAAAAAACAGCATTATTACCCCCAACACGCAACCTATCTCCTGATAGCCCCGTCTTCTACAATACCCAGCGACAATGCGTTGCTAAGCAGCACTAGGCGATCGCTGACGTCATCAACATGGTGAATGCCAGATTTGAGGTTCTCAATTTTGGCCTAGGCTAAAAAGCCGAGCGACACCCCCTGGACCCTACCCTAGGTGGTTGTTAGGCAGTTATCCCCATTTGACCAAGCCATGCCATATTAACTATATATCTTTCGGTTTTCCGCTGTGAGAGGAATCCAGTGATGTATAAAGATTTGCTCTAGCTTTGCTGAGTAAAAGTCTAAAGAGGGAAACGTACACGGCGCTGTTGTAAGCCTATGGTAGCCTTCTTTGACCTATGCTGGCTTCAACATTGACCTGAAATGAAACATTTCTGATAATTTCTCTTTGTTTCGAGCACACTTTTCGCCGGCCGTCCGTAATTTTTCTCTAGCTTTCCTGGGAAATAAGATACGGAAGAAGGGCGAAATGTACATCTCTCCAGCAAGGCGCGTCGTGCCGAGGACCCCGGTGGGGCACATGTTGATATGGCTTGGAAATAATAGGGCTAATCAATGGACAATCCGGGATTTTTTTTTGTAGAGACGACTGTAGGTCAGGTACGAGCCATTGCCTCTCCGTTGGAAATGTATGGGCAAGATAATTTAAACTAAAAAACATCGGTGGAAATGAAGATACAGTCTTTGCTTTTATTTTTGGACTTACCCTCCGATTCTAATGATTTGCGTTCTGGCCCAATCTATGATTGGCCTGATCCTTTTAATCGGGCTTCACATTTGAACGTGCTGCACGTTTGAACGGGCTGTAATTTTGATCGTGCTGCACTTTATAATGCGCTGCAGTTTTGAACATGCTGCACTTTTGAACGTGCTGCACTTATGAACCGCGGACGTTTTGAACTCTACGCAAAATATCTTGCTGCACTTATGAACCGCTGGCCTTTTGAACACCGCTTCTCTTACCTTGCTGCATTTTTTTAACGTGCTGCACTTATGAACTGTGGGTGTTTTGAACGTGCTTGATAATCGAGTCTGCTGCACTTATGAACTGCGGGGGTTTTGAACGCGCTGCACTTTTGAACTGTGGGGCTTTTGATTGTGCTGCACTTTTGATCGTGCGGCACTTATGAGCTGCGGGCGTTTTGAACATCGCTTCCTTAATGGTGCTGCACTTTTGAACTGCGGCAGTTATGAGCAGTGGCACTTTTGATCGTGCTGCACTTTTGATCGTGCTGCACTTATGAACTGCGGGCGTTTTGAACATCCCTTCCTTGACCTTGCTGCACTTTTGAACTGCTGCACTTTTGAACATGCTGCACTTTTGATCGTGCGGCACTTATGAACGTGCTGCACTTATGAACTGCGGCACTTTTGATATAGCGTCTGCTTTTTAGCCGTTATTCTGCCGGCAGAACGCATAATAGTGTGCTGCACGCATGCGCAGTATGGTTTTATGACTACAAGGTACAGTACTGCGCATGCGTACGGCCCCTAGGGTGCATTCTGCACGGCAGAATAACACGGCTTTGAATACGCCGAATCAGGGCGGTGATCGCGCCGATTACGCCGGGACTATTTGTATTGGTCAAGTCAAGGCCGTGCAGTTATAGAAATAACATTTTATGCAAATATTTTATGGTGTATCTATCGCTGTGGAATATTTGAATATCTTATAGGGCCTTGTTTGAGAAGACGGTGGTATCCGAACGTATTTGAAGCATCCGGATCCGAATCTCGGAACAATTCTTACCTGCGCCACCTCTTACTGCTTTCTACCTGTGGTTACACTTTTGTATTACCTATATTTTGTATTATTAATTTTTGTGGATGTTGTTCATATCAGTCAGATTGTTATTTCAATTTTCCTGAGTCATTCCAGGGTAATCAAGAACAGAATAGGATTAAATCAGAGATAATGTCAACATAAGTGGGACTGGTGCTCCTTGTTGCTCGAGTTGATCTGCATGTGCATCATCCTAAACTTTGTGGCCAGGGACACATAAAGGTGGGAAAAAGGCATATTGTTGCCTATCAAAATTGTCATCTACTTTAAGAAAACTCAACTTTTGGCCTCATTACATACCTGAACCCATGAATCTTGGGTTTAATTACAGAATAAGGTGAGCAATTGCGTACCATATTCTAATGGCCATTTAAAGACACAATCTTATGTGTTGAAAACGAATTTAGCAACCATTTCTTCCGCAAATAATTTTCTCCCATCGAATTTCCCTCCTATATTACCACTACACTACCACAGAAATGTCGCGCACGACACCAACACCACACAGCACAGCAACGCTACTGTTTATTAAAGATGCCAGATACCATGCCAGGATAAGAGGGATAAAACACTCCAAAATAAAAAACCTCTATATAACGCAACGACGCTCGTCAGTTTGTACAATGGCGGATTGATGTGATAGTTGCGAAATAAAAATATTATCAGGCGATTTCTGATGCGAGCGAAGCAGGTTAGGTTAGGTAAAGTTTAGTTAAGTTAGGTTAGGTTAGGGTTAGGTTAGGTTAGGTTAGGTTAGGTTAGGTTAGGTTAGGTTAGGTTAGGTTAGGTTAGGTTAGGTTAGGTTAGGTTAGGTTAGGTTAGGTTAGGTTAGGTTAGGTTAGGTTAGGTTAGGTTAGGTTAGGTTAGGTTAGGTTAGGTTAGGTTAGGTTAGGTTAGGTTAGGTTAGGTTAGGTTAGGTTAGGTTAGGCTAGGCTAGGTAAGGTTAGGTTAGGTTAGGTAAGGTTAGGTTAGGTTAGGTTAGGTTAGATCAGGTCAGGTCAGGTCAGGTGTGAGTGGATGTGCCGGCTTTGTTTTGTTCATGCCGTTTTGTTCCGTTCCTTCTGTACGAGTGACAGAGCTTTTTGAAGGTTTTCTAGAGGTTTTATTAACTAGTGTCATCGGTCGACTTTTGGATAACTACAGCATGCCCCTGCTCGTGCTACGATTGTGACGCATTTCCAGCAGTTATTCGCGACTTGGTCCACAGTGTTGTGTGGGTGTGCATTATGGAAAAATATTATTGAATATTTTGGAAACGGTAGCTCGGCGGAAAAAATGTTGTTGGAAATTTTTTAGGGCGTGCTGCAATCATTCAAATGAGACAACTTTCTTAGTAGTCAGTGATTGCTCACCTTATTCTGTAAATTAACCGAATCTTGGCCCGAGCAATGAGATCTGGCAGTGTTTGTAACTAGCAGTGAGAGGAAGCAGGATAGATGGGGAAGAGGAATTAAAAGGAGATACAAATGGTCAATTAATGAACCACTTTGGCGCATCTACATATAAGCGTCCAACTGCACATAATGTGTAAAATCACAAAAAGGTGGTTCATACTTAACTGTAGAGTAATCCTTCATGCTTTAGCTATGAAATAAGACAGAAATAAAAGTATAACACATACTTTGGTTCACGCATCAAACTAACGCGCTATCATTCAAACGGAAGTTGCGTGATGTTCGGTGTAGAAAATATGTGCAAAATTTAAAAGAGAAATTCACTGGTTTGAACCACACCTAACCTTACCTTACCTTACCTTACCTTACCTTACCTAACCTAACCTAACCTAGCCTAACCATGTCTCGATGTAGCGAGATGGCCTGCGGGCGCACCGAGTCGTGATTTGGTATGCTTTCACAACGGTGTCTTACCTCTGGTACAATGGTACCAATTGTCAGTCAGCTGATGGTTTCCATAGGCTGACTGACTATCAGCTGTCATTGTCTGCGTCAATTCCGGTGTTTTGTTTATTCACGGCAATGGACAGTGCGTGATTACGAGGTTCAGGTTACGAAAGTGTTGAAATTCGAGGTTAAAGTGGGAGTGGCGCTACGGGACCTCACTTAATGGAAAGAGGGTGTCTTGCTGATTCTGAAAATGTATCATTTCTATAGAAAATATTTCGGGAAAGTGGACGTCTTATTTAAGATTAGCCACCACTTTGTTTGGTAAACAAATATGGAAAATCACATGATTTCAAGCCTCTAAAAGTTCCTGCTTGTTAGCAGTGTTTGGCTAGTAAAGTGATAAAACATGGCATCTAATTTGTTATAATTAAAATAGTCTGGCACTGATGTAAAAATACATGTAAATGTATTAAAAACCCAGACAAGCACAGACTTGGCTTCCATTGGAGGAAGTCTGCCCCAGCAACCAGATTTCTGCTCCAACTAGGGCAGGCTTTGAGCTGGCCAAAGCGCCTCGTTGAGTTACCTACTACATTTCGTAGACTGGTGCTTAATGTGTGTAAGCAGCAAACAATTATTACCAGCATGTTAATGAGTGGTAACCAAAACAAGCCATAAGCACATGCATCACTGGCATTGTACAGTGTTGATGTAGGCATGCAGGATCACATAACATGACTTCCCCCACAAAAACATTGGAAAAAGAAACATTACAATTTGTAGTTTCTAAAATAGGTAGGAATCTTCCTATTCTGCATTGGATATCATCTACCATCTGCTGGGAGGGGGTCAAGCTTATCTACAGCAGTCCCAGCATCAACATCCTTCAACTGTGATGGCTGACAAGGCCTATGGAGTGGGACTTAGCTCTCAGCACCACTGTGAGAAGGGCAGTGCTTCTGCTGTTCAGCGAGTTCAGGAACATTGTCAGTACCGTTGTTTCACACAGTCCTGTCATTAAAAACACAGCATGAGGAGGTCATGGTTATTTACATTCTTCTGAGAACGATTCTGATGAACCACTTGGTCGTTCTGCTCTAGTTTAAGTGGAATGTTTACACCCTTGCAATCAATAACCCCGTTGGATTTCTTTCTTATATCATCTCTTCAATTCAGTTCCAGGGCTTTGCTAATGTTCATCAAAATGGAAAAAGCGCTCTCCTCTAAAATGTTCTGAATGTGGCACACAGTTTTCTTCCATCGGACAGCAGTACACTTTGGTACATTTCAGGAGCAGCTCACAAAGCCCACATTCATGGACATCAGAATGTGGGTTTTGTAAACTATGCATGCATTAGCACATTTGCAAGCTCCCTCTACTGGTGAGGTGGCATATCATTTCCAACAAAACATGAACATGAACACCAAAACAAAATGATTGTTCACTTAATCCCTTCCATTTTCTCCAATTCTCAAGACATCCGTACAAAACAAGCTCACATCACCTACACCATACACTGAGTATGAAGACGGAAAGCTGGTGATCAGAAGCTTTTTATGTAAGAGCACAACTGCCTCTGGTGTGGGCATTCAGGATATGTGCGCAATAGGAATGTTTCACTCTGTTTGCGAACTATTTTCACTTCATGGAGAGTCTACCTATGTGCGTGTGTTAACTGTGGCTTCTGAATGCATACCCAATGACTGCAGTTTGCATCAACCCACTAATGCCCATTATGAAGCGACCAAGTTTATTTTGAGTTTTATTATTTCAATTATTCCTTTCGATGGGAACTAGAGGACCACCAGCTTCAATGTTTTGATTGTTTGCAGAGACTTGATAAAAAATAGAGCAGGAAGTGGTGGACCTACAAACAAGATACTAATATACATGGCCTAAATGTTTCATTCAAAACCATGTAGCTTGGTGGAATGGGAAAGGAAGGGCACTCCTGCCTACCTATTAGATGTGTAGTTGGAAACAAATAGTCTGATACCTCCCCCACCCCTGCCTCAGCAAGATAAATTCGCGGACACCCTCAGCTTCCTTTTTCTGATGAAAAGGATCATATTGAAATACTCTTATCTTGAGATTGTTATCGGTGCACGCGGGCCATAGCAGTCATAAAAAAATATAATAAAAATACTTGGCTTTGAATAGATAACAACCACAGAGTTCAAAATACCTTTTTACTCACTACCCATTTAAAAGGTAGGCAGGAGTGCCTTTCTAACCCATATCGCCATTTCAATCGCAATCGTAATCTATTCGAAATAATTTCGCATCAAGGGTTTTTCATTCTTTCACATCAATAACTAAGAGACAAAATGTGGCAAATTGGATGCAAGTGCGCATGAACGTTTAGCTTCGTTCATGATAATGCTTTGATGTTCAAAACTGGGCATGGGACTGTTAATTCCGAAAGTGAATTGCTGCAATTTATCTGACGGAGAGAAAGAGGCAAGGTGTTTACGGAAATACTTAAACCATACATTTTGACAAGTGTAAGCATGCCTTCTGGTCAGTTGGCAACTGGGTCTTCCGTGTTGGAACCCTGAGCTCCCTGTTGGACATGATCGGTTTTTTGTCCACCGAGAATCCCCCTGAAGCGAGCCTTAACCGGTAACCTGAATGCAGTTGGGTCGTTTTTAGCGCTCCATTGCGGTTGAAAGGAAGCGGAAACACACTCACCAGAGGAATTCTTCGCCTGGACCTTGCCTCCGTGAAGGGCCCCTGGAGGTTGAAAGTGGATCCTGCTCAGACCCCGTTCAAGTTGTTTGGCAGCATTACGTCATCATGGCTGGAGAGGCACAACAGTTACTATGCAGGGCATTGGAGAAATTGCACTTTTTCGAAGCTCTAAATAACCTATTTTAGAACTGTATCAACAAAACTTATATGGTTGAACAGAAAGCTAAAATATTTTTATTTGTGAAACCCTCAGATGTTTTGCAAAAACTCCAGTGAAGAATATTATTTTTACAAATTTTCCAGAGCGTGTCAAAATAAGGACAGGTTCAGCACCAACAGCTGTTTGCAGTAAGACTAATCTCGATTTTGATTGGCTGTTGATTTCTGACCTTTGATTGGCTGTTGGTGGTACCTGCAGCAGAAGACAATAAACACCGGTGATCTCTTGAGCAAAGGTAAACTTATTTCTCTCGGCTATTAAGTAGGCCTGAGTTGATCAAATAAATGCATGCCTTTTCAACAAATTCTTCGAAGTGGTATGATTTTTTTCATTACAGTTACGTAAAATACGCTGCTCGCCGTTGAGATCAAGGTTACTGTCAAATGGGTGACACAAGTTGATTTCGATTTATACTAGATTGCTGCCAAGTACGCCCAAACTTGGTATGTTCCAGCTGATCCTTCCAAAAACTTAGTATAATCTCCTAGAACTTAGTCGGAAAGGGTGGTGACGTCACCATGGGAGGACTATATTTAGTAGGAAACTTGGTTGTACCCGTAGTTAAAGAACCCTGGATCCTACTCTCTACAGTCGCAGACACATAGATCAGGGAGCTCCGATGCTGATTGTTGCCTTTGTGCACGAATGATAGACTCTCAAGCAAGTTTGGGCGACTGTGGCCATGCGAAAGGCCTTCTACCAGCAGGGCCATTTGTTATTATTCAGGTGCCGTGGGTCATAATAAATGACTCTGAACATAATTGGCCCTGTGTGACCAGCTAATTCCCCCTGAAGGGAGCCTGGACATCTGAATTTGAAGCTATCTAGGCAAGTGTGACGAGTTGAGTTCCCACAACAATTAGGTATCAATAGTCACTAATAAATCTATCAATTTTGTTTCTATTTATTCTCCACAATGTTTGAAATCCTATTCAGCATTGAATTTGACTGGATAGTTAGTGAACCATAGCTTGGACTTTGAAAAATTATATGCTTTATATTTGGTTGATAAGAAATTTAATGGCTCACCTCCTCGAATTCTAGATGAAAAATGGAGCTAATAACTGACACTGTTTATTCGGGCACAGCTCTTCATCATCATTATCATAAAAAACGGGTAAAATTACAAATTGTAGGTCAAAGTGTAGCAAGACAACCTCGAATTGAGTTTCATAAAAATGCCTTATATATATTTTTTAATTGCATGTCGTGACAATGATACTCTGGGTACCTCTAACCCACGATTGTGTCCACAATGCGTTATTTTTTTTTTTTTTAAAAAAATTTTTTTTTTTTTTTTTTTTTTTTTTTTTTTTTTTTTTTTTTTTTTTTTTTTTTTTTTTTTTTTTTTTTTTTTTTTTTTTTTTTTTGGGGGGTGTTTTTTGTTTTTTTTTTTTTTTTTTTTTTTTTTTTTTTTTTTTTTTTTTTTTTTTTTTTTTTTTTTTTTTTTTTTTTTTTTTTTTTTTTTTTTTTTTTTTTTTTTTTTTTGTTTTTTTGGTTTTGGGTGGGGGGGGTTTTTTTTTTTCAAAAATTTTTTTAAAAACAAATAGTAAAACTAGTAAAACTACAAAGACCAGTAGTTTTACAACATACTTTTCATTTATTTCAGATGTACACCATCTTTTTATTTTAAGCAAAATTCGCTGAACTATTTCAACAGACTGATTATTAGTTTTTCATACTTTGTAATATGCTGGTTGTAGCCAAAATGTAAACAATAGCCACTTGTCTTCCACTAGTACACGTAAAGCTAGACCTGTACAATGGTTGCAATACTTCCCATTTATTAAAGCCCAATGATTTTTTTTACTAGATATTCTTTTCTCGAATTAGTTAATTGATATTGATCAAACTATTAGAAATGCTGCCTACAGATAACATATAATCCATGGACATTTCTCAACCATTAATACATTTTTATCATCCGCTGGTAAAGGACAAATTATACCTCAACTCAAACCATAATAAAATTAGTTGATCTGATTAACTCTTGTATCCAGCCTGTACCTCTGTTCTTACGTTCTTACGTAAAGCACCAAATGAGTATGTCCTTGACTGCAGAAAATCGTTATCAATAATTATGTACATATTCCAAAACACCAACCCTAAGCACGTAACCCTCAAGTCAGTCTATCTCTCATGGCTAGTTAATCTGATGAGTCATCGATAAACCCTTTTCTCCAGCCTGTTGCTCTGGTCGACGTTAAGCGTCGAATGAGTATATGTCTGGTTGCGAAAAACATTAATAACTAAGGACCTACCGAAAAATACGAGCTATGGGTATGTGCCCTTCAACTCAATCCATCTCTTCCGACTAGTTAGCCAGATAATTCATTTCTAACCCTTTTCCCCAGCCTATACCAGTGACCCAACGTTAAGCTTCGAATGAGATTCGTCTGGCCGCAGACATCATCAGTTTTTGCAATACAGTACAATAAATTTATCAATTATTGCATACCTACCCCAAAATATGAACCCGGAGCAGGCGCCATCAAAGTCAATCCATCTATGGGTGGTTAATCTGAATTATCTTCAGTCATCTGATAATAATCAATGTTTATCAGTATTTATCAATAGTTAATCTGATTAATCATATAACCTTTACGAAATCTATCGGCACTACGAAATCTATCAACTTTTGATTTCTATTTGATAAATATATATGTGTATTTTTCAGTTAAGGTCTGACGTGAAGTTTGAACTCTCATATATCAATACCTGTATTAGAAATTGCACTGGAAATCAGTGTGTCGCTATGGAAGAGGAGCAGGAGTTCATAACGATCGATGAAACAGATTGTGATACAACGGAGTATGAACTGTACTCGTCTAAGAATTCGTCAAAGCGCAAAGCTGAAGAAAGTGAACCTGAACTACTTGTGTCCCCTCATCCGAGTAAAAAGAAGAGGCAGCACTCTAGGTCCTCAAAAACAAGTTGTGAGGTACCATTCATCTCGGTGCAATTTGTATCTCAAGCTGTGGCAAGGTAAGTGTTTTTTTTTAGCTCAGGCAATGGCCGGGGCATATGAAATCTCTTCAAACCTTGGTTCAGAAAAGTTGTGTCACTGTTTTTTTCTCTGAAACAGGCTGGGTGTGCTCTGCATGCTGACCGTATTCTGAACTACTCGGTACAATATGTTTATTTCATTCAAACGCATAGCTAACTAGCAAGCAGCTTTCCCCGTGAATAAGGTGGGTTTGCTTATGATGAGCGTATTTTGAAGTGTCTTCAGATATGTGTATTTAATAGCCCTTAGTATCCAGAATAAGACAGTCGATTGACTTTTTCTGGGATCGAATTAGGAGAAGAAATGTTTAGGATACTAGACCATGCATTGTATTTTCACGGATCTTGTTCCTGTGTGTAATTTCGGTCGGACTTTGTTATGCTCTCACACATGGCCAGAGTCACCTGCCTTGTCCTGAACTGCACGTTTGGTGGCTGTATGAAGACTATACTGTAAACTGCAGCTAAGTAGGACTTAGTAAGTATTTATAAGTATGACTGCTCTATTGTGAATCATGATCCTCGTAGTTCTGTGGATAGCGACTGTTAAGAACCGTGGCGCCGCCATGTGTGTGCGTAATCACTATATTCAGAATCCTAACTCCGGTAGTTGTGTGAACAATGACTGTTAGATCGCGCCCCGCTGGGGTCACTGGCTTGACGCACCCCGTTTGGGGATGGGGGTGTATTCTGTTTCCCCTGCTTATCTCATTTCCCCAAAAAAAGTTTAAAAAAATACGGACGGTATTCGAAAGCTCTTGACGAAACAAAGCTCAATTATACGAACAATTTTTAGGTCAGGTCAATGTGTAGATCACCAGAGATCAACGAAAGTTTCATAGGCTTACCTCAGGGCGTTGTAGATTTTGCCCTTTATATTTGTACTGAGTGGAGCTAGCACAAATATTGCCGCGCCATTGGATGGACTTCTCTCATCGTGGCAAATCGAACGATGTATGATATGACCATGGGTGGTCAAATGGTGAAAATGAACCGACCAACCCAGTTTAGGGTCA
Organism: Lepas anatifera; assembly: GCA_034440635.1. Taxonomy (NCBI): domain Eukaryota; kingdom Metazoa; phylum Arthropoda; class Thecostraca; family Lepadidae; genus Lepas; species Lepas anatifera. Next base: position 1,198,783 of record JAOTON010001136.1, on the reverse strand, counting down.
CTTGCTGAGCGAGTGTGGCGATGTTACACGTCAATGGACTCCCCAATTATCGACCATGACAAGATAAGCACAATAAAGTCAAAATCAAAGTTTGAAATCTCAATCATCTCAATTTACTGCGAAGTTCTTGGCAACATTATTACAGTCTGATCAGGTGACCTTATGTGACCTTTGAGAGGACAGATGTCCAAACCTAAAGTTTCAATTTGATGGTCAGGAACCTGCTAAATAATGGTAGGTCTTATATTAATCTTCTGTATTTACGAAAAGCCATGTAATTTTACAAGGACTAAATGGGGTGACAAATTCATCTTATGTTCAAGAATGCGAACATTCGAGATATAAGATTGAGACAAATAATCTTATCAATTATGACAGTTGAAGTGATCTTGGCAATGCGCTTTACGCCGCTTCAAACTCGTGATTTTAAGTTTTGAGGTCGGGCCGCGGGACCAACAGCTCCTTGACCTGACGAGATCTGGCCCAAATAATTGGTAAAATGCGTGAAATTGAATAAGGATTCGGCACTGTAATTATCGTTGTTCTGCGTCTCTTCGTTTCTGCATTGTTCAACCAAAAACCAGGAGGGGGCGAAATTGCGCCGCTCCTCAGCGGGGTGCGTGTTAAGAATCGCTACGTCGCCATGTGTGTGTATAACACTGTTGAGAGCATCGGTGTCAAAGGGAGGTGGGGGAGGGGTGGGGACGGGGGGGGGTAGACGCGCAGGCATCTTGCAAGTCCAATCCGCAACTCTCATAAGATACCAATTGATGACTCCATAGACTTCAACTGCCGAATGCTAGTGCAAAGTATGCTGTGCGGCTTTTGGTGTAACGTTATTTCCCATATCTTTATTATTTTAGACAGGACAATCACATTAATCATGAGAATATGCTGATGCTTAAATGCGTTCGAAATATATGATAAAACAGTCTTCGAAAAAAGGAAAAAGTTCTGAAACCCCGCTGAGAAATAATCATTTAATGAGAAAACTAATTTATTCGTAATAAAGGTAACACACCCCAACTAATAATAATATGGTAGAATTACTATTTCTGTTTGAAGTATATTCGGATGTGTTTTCACGAGAGCGATGATGGTGTTTCTAACGCAGGACTTACAATCGTCTTTGATCGGCTGCGTTTGTTGGCGTGCCTGTTGATTGACTGCAAATTAATCACTTTTTGTGAAATCGTTTTTATCGAGAGAAAGGCCGACTCATCGCACAGACGTAGGAAATACGTATCCCATAGCTGAGCTGATAAAAAGATAACTTCACAGCCTTGCAGGATCCTGTGCATGTCGGTCAACCACCTATTCGTAATCCTAGAAAAATGATCACAATCCAGATTTGCTATCATTCGGCTCAACGGGATTGCAATCCAAACCAAAATTCTGATTATATAATGGGGTGTAAAATCCGAATCCAATCCTCAAATATAATTTATCATTCAGTAATTTTCAATCCTGAAAAACAATCTTGCGGATGCTTGGGGAGGGGTACGTGTGCCCTCAACGTATAAACCAAGGAGATGCCCACCCAAAACATTTGGCTCTGCCTATTTTGAAAACTATGCACTGGTCCCTCATTGGAAGTCGTTCCTCTACGCTTGATGATATTTTGTCATGCTTTTAATTTTCTGAGTTGGCGAAGTGATCTGTTGTTGAGCCCACCGATAGCAAAATAAGCCATAGGCTCAACTTCATCTTTGCCCTCAGATCTTTGGTAGGTTTATTAGTGGACGCGTATTTCTAAATCAAATATTTATGCTGCAGAACGCGCCTGTGGATTTTCGTTTGATTGGCGGAAGACCTGAGCATCACAGTCAAATGTCAAGACCTTAACACGCGCATTGACGGGGGTCTGAGCCACCTTCGCCTTGACGGGGGGGCGGGTACCTGCCCCCATTAATATCTCGAGAACTGCGCTAGGTAGCGAAAAACGGTAAACGGTGTTGGATAGCCCATCCACTTCTCCATCGAAAATATTTGGACCATTTTTTTGTCAGGTCACAGTCAAGGTCACTAGAGGTCAAAACATGCCGTGATAAGGATAACATGTAAATTAAGTTTTTTTCGGCAATTACATCTGAACAAGGAAAGATAGAGCAAAACGATTTGCACTATATGAATCCTCGCAGCAAGCCGAATCGATTAATATATAATATGACCTTGCTAGGTCAAATTAAGGACTTGACCTGACCTCAGGTCAGGTCAAGGTCAAATTAAGCATAATGCATATCATTAGAGCCGCAGTGACGAGGCAAATCTAACGCAGTTAAAATAAACGCTCTATCTCTATGCATTACTAAGTTCTTCAGTTAAAACAATTTTTCCCATGTATTTCCAATGGAGAGGTCATAGCTCGTACCTGACCTTAGGTCATCGATATCAAAAATACCGGATTATATTTGGGAGAAATCAGTGGGGCCATTATGTGATATGAGTTTCAATAGGATAAGTTTACCCTGTTCCGACTTATGCTATCTTAAACTTTTTTGAGGTCAGGTCACTTGACCTCTACTGGTGACCTGACCTGAGATGACCTGACCTTAAAATTTTGACAAAAGTTGTAAAAATGATGAGGGAAAAGGTATGCAAAGTACGGCGACGCTACGCGCTGCCGTTTTATGTTATTTCCGAAAAACCCGAGGGGGGCGGATACCCCCCGTCAATGCGCGTGTTAAGTGCCATTGATTATGTATCTGTGTTTTCAATAATTATACGTTTGGAATAGTGTGGGTAGCTTTGCAGGGGGCTACAGTATCGTTGGAAATAGATTTCTTTACCGTGGTGGTTATTAACGTATTTCAAATTTGTTCACATCCAATGACTTCAAAAATACAGGTACAGCCGGCTCCATACTGATTGGTAGGTATTAGGTCACGGCCGTTTTTGCGAAATATCTCTCAAGTGATGGTCCTTGCCGACACCATTGGTGTCTCACCTGCTGCGTTTTAACTGGATGCACGAACTGACTTGCAAACATACTTTACGAGGTCCAAAATTCGGAAGTAATGGTGAAAAGACACAGAAAATCATCATGATCGGCGAAAACAATTCTTTGTCCATAATTTTCCAAATTGAGGTCTCATCCAGTTTGCAGGGTCCCAAATTTAAAGAGCTCGTCGAAATACATTACTAGAGGTGAAACGTTTTGTTAGAAGTGTAACTGTTTTTAAGATATTTCTTAAAACATCTGACACTTATACCTACCAATCACTGTGGAAACAGGCTGTACATGCACTGATATACGACACAATCCTTAGTTTCTTTAGCGTGTGGCTCAGTCTATAGAACATTTTAGGTGAAATGATTACCATTGTAGGTTTTTATTATATTTCCCCCATATGACGACTAAAGGAGAATTAAGTTACAAGGAGTGAATCCCTAATCATCGTTCTCATTTTTGATCTACTGTATATTGTTTTCAGGCAATTCAGTGATGAATTGACGAGGTTTATCACTGAACTCACCAAAGCGAGCATTTCAACCACTGTGGTGAAAGATGGATATGCTTGTCTGGAGTTTTTCAAAGCGTCAGCACACGACAAAGATGACGATGTACAAGTCTTGGAGGATGATGGGCTCAGCTATGTGGATATGCCTAAATATGATCAGGTTTGTATACGTTGTCGTCAGATTTATATGCGTTGTTGTTGTCGGTTTGTGTGGTTTCTTTCGTATTCAAGCAGTGATCTTTGAATCGTACAAAAATCGACCATTTCCCGTAATAAAACAGAAATATGTTTGCGTGGAATGGCGGAGCTAAGACGTGCTAATGCTCCTGTGGTTTGCTGGACGTTAACTTTTGGCTCCCAGATTAACCCATCAATACGGAAATTGCTCATTGGCATGCCAGGGTTGGAGTTTCCGTGATAACTCAAGTGTAACTTCGATCCCAAAAGCCGAACCTGCAACAATAGGGAAAAATTGATATAATGGACGAGGGTTAAAGGGCCTTGACCTGTTTGTCAAAATTAAAAACAAAATATTATTTATGGACAAGATAGGCCTGCAAATCAGGAAATCACATTTTGTTTCCAGCCTTAATCCTTTGGAAAATATTGCCTATTTTATCACTGCCTGGGTTGACCTTAGCATTGCGTGTAATTACGAATCTAGCGGCTTGCAGTGGCTTACGAAATGTACCATTGCTTGACCATGCCATTTGTTAACATACATCACGTGACAGGCGTTACCAAATGGAAAGGGTTTAAAATGGGAGAATAGTCCCCATTATTTTGAACTTAGTGTGCAGAAATTTAATATAGAGAGCCTTGGGTGAAATGAAATATGCTAAAAGTGGTTTCTCGACATTACACGAACTGCTATACCAGTTCAAAACCCGTTATAAAAGTGGACACCCCCTTAAGCAGGTGCAATTTCCAAAATGATACAGCAGTTCAAATTACTCTTCGGTATCTTGATTGCTGGATGTCTGATTGGGAGGTGTCTGGAAGACTGAACTGGAAGATTTGATACGGGTTAGACTAGGAAGATGACGCGTTTGATTTCTTTGAAATATTTTTATTCATACGTTATTTATGCACCCACCATCCCACCATCTCCGTCGAACAACGTCGCAAGGCTCCCCTGATTCCGGGCACGAAGCCCTCTCATTCAGCCTACCTACCGATGCTGTTGGTGGGATGTGCACATAAGTTGTGTGTGTCCGTATCGGAAAGGCAAACAGGGAGAGTATATATATATATATATATATATATATATATATATATATATATATATATATATATATATATATATATTTATTTATTTATATATATATATATATGCATTTTCGTTAAATATGACCGCATATTTGTTGTTTATGGCCTTCTTTTGCTGGTTTTCAATTGCTCGTACAACTGTTCTTACTTAAGTAGAAAGTTTGTGGATGATACATCCAAAATTCATCTATATTGATTCTAACGCGTTTCGTCATGCATATGACATCTTCAGGGTATTACATGTTACATGTTACGTTATGCAGGGTACAATCATGAAAACACTTAGTACAAAAATTGAATCACTTCGTTACACAATGCAATGTGGAGTGTTTAGTTTTTAATTCTTACATTTCACTTGTATCACCTACGATATTGAGCAAACATCAACGTGTCATTTTTTATATCTGTGCTTCCGTTTAATCCTATGGAAACTTCAAATCATACAAATTATACGTCATATTATCATAGCTTAGCCAGGACTTGGACGAATGTTTGGGTCCAGTAGCATGACGAGGCCCTGGAAGTCGACCTGGTCGTTTAGGAGAGGCTTTCTTTCCCGGATCAGAAAGGCTTCGATTATTTGTAGCCGTCTGCGGTTGGATTCGCGAGCGATGATGGTGGTGTGCTCGACAAGCTCTTGGCGAGTGATGTTGCGGTGATGGGTGGTCTTCGTGTGATTAAGAATCGCACCGGATTGAAGGGGGCATGTGACTCGTCTTGATAGAGTGGTGGTTGTTTGGCCGATGTAGCATGCATTTTCTTGGAGTGTGCAAGTGCTCCAAATGGGCACTTAAACATGTACACTATATTAGTTGACTTTAGTGGTGGTTCTTCCAGCTGGTTGTTCTTCATCACCAGGTTTGATGTTCGACGTCCCTTATAATATATGAGAAGCTGGATGTTATCGCTGGGATCTTTTGGCTTTACATTTCGCTTAACGATGGTTTGCAGCGCGTGTTCGTCTTGTTTGTAGGCGGAGGTCATGACATTCTGATAGAATGGTCGATGTATTTGTCCTTTTCCTCGGTCTTTTCCTTTGGGTTGATGTTCTTTGTCATAGCTAGGCTTATTTCCTCGTCCAGCATCTGTGTGGAGTAGCCGTTGTTTGTCAGGGTCTGTTTGATGGTGGCAACTCCCTGGTGCACCGCCTGCCACGTGCTGCAGATCTTGAGAGCGCGTCGAAGGTATGTACGGACCACTCCCACTTTGTAGCGCGATGGGCACTCGCTGAGGGCATTGAGACAGTGTCCTGTGTCGGTTTTCTTGCGGTTCACACTCAAGTCATGGCGGCCATCAGAAATGTTAACCTTGACGTCCAGAAACGGGATTTTGTTATTGACTCCGACCTCATATGAATTTCAGGATTGAGTCTGATTACATGTGTTCTTTTAGCCTTTTAAGGTCCGCTTCGTTTTCCACTCAAGGTATATGTCATCAACAAAACGCTTGTAAATGTGAGGAAGAACGACCAACTCTGAGTTCAGCACCTTTTTCTCGATTGCACCATGTAAGCGTTTGCGAATAGTACGCCGAGAGGTGAACCAATAGCAATTCCGTCCACTTGCCGGTATAATTTGCCACTGGTCACGAAAATCCTAGCTTCTTATCCTAGCTTCTCTGAATCCTATATTCTTCTTCCTATATCCTAATCCTATATCCTAATATTCTTCTTCGGAATCCTAGCTTCTCTGGGTGCAGAAAGTTTGTTTACCAACCTACCAGTAGAAGAGACCACGCAGATACTCCTCAAACTGGCATATGGAAATGAAGACCTCCCACCTCCAGCCCTCCCCAAGGAAATAATGGAGAAAATGCTCAGAGCCTGCACATCAAAGGCACTATTTCGTGACCCAAGTGGCAAATTATACCAGCAAGTGGACGGAATTGCTATGGGTTCACCTCTCGGCGTACTATTCGCAAACGCTCACATGAGTGAAGTCGAGAAAAAGGTGCTGAGCTCAAGCAAGTTGGTCGTTCTTCCTCACATCTACAAGCGTTTTGTTGATGACATATACCTTGAAGTGGAAAACGAAGCGGACCTAAAAAGGCTAAAAGAACACATGGAATCAGAGTAAATCCTGAAATTCACATATGAGGTCGGAGTCAATAACAAAATCCAGTTTCTGGACGTCAAGGTTAACATTTCTGATGGCCGCCATGACTTGAGTGTGTACCGCAAGAAAACCGACACAGGACACTGTCTCAATGCCCTCAGCGAGTGCCCATCGCGCTACAAAGTGGGAGTGGTCCGTACATACCTTCGACGCGCTCTCAAGATCTGCAGCACGTGGCAGGCGGTGCACCAGGAAGTTACCACCATCAAACAGACCCTGACAAACAACGGCTACTCCACACAGATGCTGGACGAGGAAATAAGCCGAGCTATGACAAAGAACATCAACCCAAAGGAAAAGACCGAGGAAAAAGGACAAATACATCGACTATTCTATAAGAATGTCATGACCTCGGCCTACAAACAAGACGAACGCGCGCTGCAAACCATTGTTAAGCGAAATGTAAAGCCAAAAGATCCCAGCGATAACATCCAGCTTCTCATATATTATAAGGGACGTCGAACATCAAACCTGGTGATGAAGAACAACCAGCTGGAAGAACCACCACTAAAGTCAACTAATGTAGCGTACATGTTTAAGTGCCCATTTGGAGATTGCACACTCCAAGAAAATGCATGCTACATCGGCCAAACAACCACCACTCTATCAAGACGAGTCACATGCCACCTTCAATCCGGTGCGATTCTTAATCACACGAAGATCACCCATCACCGCAACATCACTCGCCAGGAGCTTGTCGAGTACACCACCATCATCGCTCGCGAAGCCAACCGCAGACGGCTACAAATAATCGAAGCCTTTCTGATCCGGGAAAGAAAACCTCTCCTAAACGACCAGGTTGACTTCCAGGGCCTCGTCATGCTACTGGACCCAAACATTCGTCCAAGTCCTGGCTAAGCTATGATAATATGACGTATAATTTGTATGATTTGAAGTTTCCATAGGATTAAACGGAAGCACAGATATAAAGAATGACACGTTGATGTTTGCTCAATATCGTAGGTGATACAAGTGAAATTTAAGAATTCAAAACTAAACACTCGACATTGCATTGTGTAACGAAGTGATTCAATTTTTGTACTAAGTGTTTTAATGATTGTACCCTGCATAACGTAACATGTAACATGTAATACCCTGAAGATGTCATATGCATGACGAAACGCGTTGGAATCAATATAGATGAATTTTGGATGTATTATCCATAAACTTTCTACTGAAGTAAGAACAGTTATTACGAGCAATTGAAAAACAGCAAAAGAAGGCCATAGACAACAAATATGCGGTCATATTTAACGAAAAATGCATAAAAGAAAACTGCTCCCTAAGTTCTCTGATATATATATATATATATATATATATATATATATATATATATATATATATATATATATATATATATATAACCAAACAACAAATATATATATATAGCTTCGTTGAATATTACAGCTTCTTTGGCGTTGATAAGTTTCTTCGTGGTCGACTCGAGTTTTCGTATGAGGCTTCGGTCATTCTCGTCATATTGGTGTAAAACATTAGAAAAAGACATAATTCGACGTTTCGTCTTACGTGAGACATATTCATGATATTTTGACACTACAAGTTTCAAGTTACATAATAATAAACACACAAGTAATATAACACTGGATAAAGTATCTCACGATGGATCACATTTATTTGTTTTTATTCAAATGAGTGGAACGCTGCAGTCTGTTTTGTGAACCCTCTGTTTAGTGGAAGCAAAATATATATAAATAAATATGCCCGCTGAGTGTGAACTAAATTTTCCTATCGTAAAGTGGTAGCGTAGTGAGCTGTTTAGTCTGGATGTTTATAACCGGCGACTTGTTGCGAATGATGATGGTTTCAAGTGTTGTTAGTCGTCGCCGGTCATTGCAGTGTGCTATGATCTTAGTGTTTGATGTGAGCATGTTGCGGGTGAGGGTGATGTTGTGCTGGTCAAGGGTGTGTTTTTAGGAGCACCGTGTTGGAGATGCTCCTAATGTATATATTTATGTATATATTTATTTATTTATTTATGAATATGCATAGTTAAATATTTTCGTCAAAAACTGCTGCACGTCATAACTGGGGTGCCGTGCATGAAGTTTCGGTGCTGTAATGCGGTGCAACGTGATTGCAACCGTACCTTTTGAGGTGTATTGAAGGTGTGCACATCGTTTTATATAGAACATTATGTATTTTTTCAACTTTTACAGACATTTAATGGCGCTGTCGGTTCTGCCACGGGGGAAAAGAAAGAAGAGAAAGCATCGAGACCGAAGAACACCTGCTTCAACTGCGAAGGCGACCACATGATGACTGCATGCCCGGAGCCCAGGGACAGCGAGGCGATCGCCAGGAATAGACGGAAACACCAGAGCAACAGCCAATCGTCAGTTGTGTGGCTATGTCTTGCAACATCATAACCACACTGTTTGGTATTGTGGGCTATTTTGGTGGTTTCAAAAATTTCCTTGACTGAACCCCAGACGGGTTTTTAGCCGTTAAAAGAGGAGATTTCCGGTTCCTTTCTTGATTTAGCTCTGGCTGTATGCGGATAAAATGTTCGAGAATGTTTGTGATTGCTCCCTCTAGACTCAGAATCTACAAGGGAAAGCTAAATCTGGACCAATTTCTGATCCAAGCTATTGATTCGCTAACATGTATACATGAAAGTACGAGGGAAGACTCTGCAGACCAGTTTCAGAAGTTGTCCCTGGCTCACAGAATGTCTGGGAAGCCCTCAGAGGTCTTAAATTATGTTTAGTTATGTGGACTTAACGTAGTGACCATAAGTGTCGCCACCGGCAAAAAATTGGGAGGGGGGCAACCAAACTTCAACCTGATGCTGACAAAAAACTTTCAACGTCAGGACCAAAAACTGTTCGAATTTGAGCTCCTCGTTGCCTCCCGCAGCGGCTCGGTATAAGAATGTCCGGTTTTATCTCATTTTGACTGAGATCAGGAAATTTTTGGCCAAAAAGTGGGGGAGGGTGGGGCAGGCCCCCTGGGCCCCCTTTACGACGGGTCACTACTAGTTTTCCGAGCATTGTCACCACTAGTCAATGCTTTTGTATATATACCGCCCATAGAGGTCAGTGGAGGTCACTCGGGATTGATCAGTAACAGGACTTAGTGATGACCTTCAAAACATACAGATTTAGTATGCTGAGTCAGGCCCACTGTCATCTCAACATTGTTAAATTTTGGGTGTTAGTTTTACTTTCAAATCACAAATTTGTTTCCACGCGACTCTGACTTGGATGCCACTCACATATGTTACGGTGGCTGGACACGGTTTGACACGGAATGATTGTGAACTGCTCCCCACCCCTTTAGGGAATGATTGTGAACTGCTCCCCACCCCTTTAGACAAATTCTCGGAAAGAAATCGAACCCAGTTTCAATCGATATGGAATTAGGAAGTCTACGTGTAGCCTTGTTTCAATTTGGAGGCGCTTCGTGTTTCGGAAGCGAATTTGAACTGGGTCGAACGGTTCTGGAACTTATCGCGAATTCAGATTTTTCACTCCCCACTCCCTCTACTCTCATGTGACATTACGCCGACGGTCGAAAGCATCATTGTCACACGTCTTGATTTCCCATAGAAAATATATAAAGGCTGCAACAATTGTATTATTAAAAACATGATGGTACTTTTTGGTGAAATTCGGCATTTGCTGTGGATGACTTGACCTGTGACGTCAGTTGACCACTCAGGCTAGTAAAACAGGTACCACCTGAAAACTGAGAGACTCAAAACGTCTTGGTAAAAAAGTTGACTTAATTTGACACGGAAGTTAAAGCTTAAATTCATATTCAATGAATATGAAGAACTTAGCTTAAATCCATGCCTTAGCAGAAATGTAAAATTTTTCAATTGCATATAATATACAAATGTAAATACGGAATTGTCGCCTCGTAGCAGTACCAGGCCTCAGGTTCGAAATCAGCTTACGAACCATACATTTACTGGGTATTTATCCCGTAGCGCTGGGGTGAGGATTTGACGATTGGTTTACTTTGTCGTTCTACGTCTTTCTTGCTGTGTACCTCAGGGTTGGCACTGCCCACTACCCACTGCGCGGGTTTTTTGTTTTTTTAGTGAGTTTTTTAATGAATAAAACCCACCCGGGTTTTTCATAAGTCATTTTCTAGATGCCCCTGAGTAAAAATTTTGTATTTTTTGCTATTCACATCACTTTTAAAGCTACTAAGCCTTGATATGTGTAGAATATGCCAAGGTTTGGCAGAATTGGTACTATATGCCACCTCATACATTCCACTGGAAAAGTGCATTTGACAATTTTTGCCGTCTTACCAGGAAAATATTTCCTAAGAATCCACATGTCGTTCAAATTGCACATTGTACAACACAAATTTCTATCATTTTGTTTTGCCCCGGGAAAAGTCCAAGGTGTGGCGCCCGCCTCTCGCCTTTGCTGAGCTTAAGCACTGCAAAGAGCTTCCCGCACGGCCTCCTGTCGTCTTCTGATTTATGTTCAAGTTGAATATAAGAAGACGGACACCATCACAATGTTTGTCTCGGAGACTCTCAATAGCAAGTCTTACGGGCCCAAGCGTTGGTCTGGCAGGGTCCACCAAAATTTTGAATTGGGGGTCCCAGATTCGGCTATCGGGACACCAATTTATATCTGGGCCCCAGACTTGGTCTCTGAAGCACCCCAAAAGTTTTCCTGGGGTTTCCAGGGTCGGTCTGGAGGACCCTCAAGAGTTTGTCACGGGGGCGAGGCGCCCAGAGCTGGTCTCTGAGGGCCCCCAGATTTGGTCTCGGTGGGCCCAAGGCCTTGGGGGATCCGAAAAGTTTTCTCGGGGAGCCCAGGGTTGCTCTCGGATGACCTTTAAAAATTCGTCTCTGGGGCTTCAGAGTTGGTCTCTAATGCCTTCGAGGGTTGGTCTCGTCGGCCCATAGAGTTGGTCTCGAACCTGGCTGAAATTTGGTTTCGGTGGTCCCTAGATTCGGTCTTTGGTCCCCAGAGCTGGTTTCGGGGGACCCCAAGAGTTATTCTTGGGCCCCCAGTGTTGGCCTCGAGGAACTTAACCCTATTTCCGGCAGGGGGCTAATATTGCCCCCTAAGGTTTTTCAAAAATATCTCCGAAACGGCTTGCGATAGAACTTTGAAACTTCCTGACTTTTCCTAAAACTAGTACAGGCAGGTTTTCTGAAATTGTCAATATTATATATTTACCAGGGGCGGAGCTATGGCTGGGTTTTGGGGAGGTTCTATCCACAAACCAAGTATTATCGTATGCGATGGGTTCTTTGTAAAAGGAAGCCGTCTCTGCTGATCCTGATACCAGTTATATGGTTTTATTATATCATTTTTTATGTGAGATGATAGTGCATTCACAATTGTCACTATTTGTATTCATCAGGGGCGGTTACAGCAGTTCAAAATGGGGGAATGTTATCAAGAAGGACTAAACGTTAGTAAGTGAGAAGACTGCTTACAGCCGTGCCAGGGCGAATACAATTGGGTATATGAAAATTCAAAATAGTTATAACCAAATTCTAGATTACCAGAGGCGTGTCCAGTCACTACACATTTTCAAAATGCATATTCCCAGCCAGTATCACCGCCGCGACTCAATATCGTTGTATATTAAAATGTGTTTCCAATCACCCCCACCCGCCCCCCACGACGAGAGTCCTTGATCCGCCTATGTCACCCCCTTTCCCAGAGCTGCCATGGGAGGGTAAAAATTATCAGAAATAAATTTCAACTAGTCGAGGGACTAATATACTCATGCATACCACTCGCATATTGTTGGGATGTATTTTACCCCACTGTTTTACCTTACTGCATCCGCCCCTGATGAGTTTTTCACTTTTTTTCATTTATTTATGTGTCAAAGATGCCAAGCAGTATATCACGGCTTCTAATCCGCGTAACAAAAACTTTTTAGGTTGTATATATTTCCCCTCATAGTCCTGGTCCTGGAACTGCCATTGAATTTCGAATTTTTGCGTAACTCGAGTATATGACAATTTTGGGTCAATTATTTGTAAATCTGAACTAGTTTTGTGAAAATCGTACAACAGAGACAAGGGTTATGGAAAATCTAAAAAATACACAAAAATTGTATATTTTGCACGACTTTCTCCTTAAAAATCAAAATTTTGAAATTTTCTTTTTTTTCAAAATAAAGTTTAGCGTCAGGGGAATCTATAGCACTTTGAATTTTCAAAATCGGCCGGTTAGATTACGAGATCTTAGGGGGGCCGATATTGCCCCCCTGCCGGAAATAGGGGTAGCCGGGAGCCTGACGGAAATAGGGTTAAAAGGGTTTGTCTTTGTTCGTGGAGCTCGCAGAGCTGGTCTCGGAGATCCCAAGACTCGTTTTGGGATGACTCAAGAGTTTTTTTCTGGCGGGAGGGGAAGTTTTGTCTCAAGGCGCCGGCCAATTTTTCTCAGACTGCCCAAATAATTCGTGTTGGGGGCACCTCAGAGATAGTCCCCGGGTCACAAAATGATAAAAAGGATACCACGCTTTATTTAGCTAGATAGACAAAGAAACAAGCAAGGGAGGTAAAAACAGCCCGTATAAGTCACGTGAACCACACCGATTCAATCCACAATCCCATCAGCCACCGCTGACGTTCTTTTTATTTTCATTAGCGATCTTTGCACTTTGGGCCCCGTGCAGTGCCCCCGAGCCTATGTCCACGCCCCCTTCCCCCTGAACAAATGATGGATACGCCCCTACTATGCTCGGAGAATTGTGATCTGGCCTTTATTGATGTACCGGACTAAGATTTTCAGCGCTAGTATTTGTCCATGAGGAATTTGAGCTACTGATGTAGAAAAAAGTGAAAGTAAATTCCTGTAGGGCGCAGTGGTGTGGTGCTTTTCGCACTTGCTTTCTACGGGGTTGCCCGGGATTACGTCCGTTGGATTTCTTGAGTACGGAGAATCCGGCTGCCAAGAGAAAACAGTAACAAGAGTCGACGACGCCGTATAGCCATAGCAGTGGATGAGTCGATAAGCCCCAAAACTGTTATTCTGGTCAAAAGTCGGTTCATTCTTCTATCCATGGATGCCCATAAAACTAGGAAGCGCGCTGCCGTCAATCGGGTACTTCAGAACAGCTTGGGAATAGGAGCTTCTTCTCCCTCCGCCACCTGAGGCAAAAACTGAGAGGCAACGATGATATTGAAGGCATCACAGTCTTAATGCGTGCTCAAACAATGGCATTAATCTAGAAATGGTGTGACAAGAATGCCACAAAGCATAAAAAAACGGAAAAAACCCACAAAAACCGCGAAAAACCCAGACCCGCGGGATTTTTACAAAAAAAATGTGTTTTTCCAACCCTGGTGTAGCTCCTGTTTCGCTGCCTCTAACAGGTGATGGGTGCGTCGCCGGCAGGTATAGCCGCTACCACGAGGAGGCTGAACAGCGGTTCGGCCACCTGCGGCCGGGCGCGCTCAGCGACGGCCTGCGACAGGCGCTGGGCCTGGAGGAAAGCGACCTGCCCACGCACATCTACCGGATGCGCGTGCTGGGCTACCCGCCGGGCTGGCTGCGCGCTGCCCGCCAGCAGCATTCCTCAATTGCCGTACTGCACGACCCCAAACCAGGTGAGACCAACACTCCGCGGCTCAGTGTGGTGTCATTGCATTAGGAAAGAAACTGTCATTTTCTTTTGCAATATCGACTTAGTGGCGTTCGGGTGTTGAATGATGCCTGGTCAGATGTTGGTGATAGTCGTACGTTTTGACCCGTTTCAATTTTCAGAGAAGGAAGCCCGGTCGCACAAGAATGAGAGTGTTCTGTACGACCACTCCAAGCTGATATCCTATCCGGGCTTCAACGTGCGAGACCGGGACGCCACAGACGTGAGTTGAGGACAGTGCAGGTGTCTCCACTGGACACGTTCCTGTCAGGGCTGTGGAACGGACGAAAGTTAAAAAAGCTAAGCTTTCGCAATTAGTACACCCCCGGTCCCCCTCCCTTACGGCGGGTATTTGAACATGTGTGGGTTAGAGCAAGTCACACCAAGTTATTAAGAAAGTAATGCTCCAGTTTAGATTAGAGTACATTAAAGGGAATGTGGCACTTTGGTCGAATCCTGGAATTTAGTGTAATTAGGAGTACTTTTAGCCGAAAATCATGGAAGCGTCCATGATTTCTCTGAAAAATGTACAATAAGTTCAATATTTTGATTTTAAAATACGCATCTAGGGAAAAATAAATTGTCTGTGGATGATGTCATGATCTGGCAACCACTACCATATTCAATAGGCTTCAAGAGCTTCGACTGGCTGATGCTCACCGTGACGTCAGCATATGTCGTCACACCAACAGCTGACAACTGTGGACTGCTGCTTAGTGTACATGTAGGTTACATTTCAGTCAGGTTTTTAGCTTTTTTCTATGGAAACTTTGAGTTTCAAGACAAATGATTTATTGAGTACCGGGTTTTCCGGCATGCTTTACAACTTTGTTATCTCAGTAAAAATCACGTTATAAATGTGCCACATTCCCTGTAAGGGAATTTCTAGTGAATTTTTTACCGATTTAAGATCCAAATTTGCGAAGACAAGATAAGAAATACTGAATCAATGCCGAAAGTAGCTGATATATTATCTTCAATCTCAAGGTACACTACTTCGTCTTGTCCCAGGACAAGATTGCAAGATTGCAAATAATAAGATTGCAGATTGCAAAATGCAGGTTTGGCAAAAAATTACAGTAGACATTAAATTCAAATCTTCTATTTTCAGAAAACATTTAAATTTTGCAGTCACTAACCGACTGCACCCAGACTCAGATTTTATTCTTTATCTGCAGGAATTCCTTCTTACTATGCGCACAACCCCTTCACTCCACTCGCAAAATTTGTGACTAGCATTTGGCATCTGATGAGCAAAAAATATTATCAGGGTGTTTGTAAGCAACCTGATCAATCAGGAGTGTGTCAAATACAATACGGCCGTTATAAACATACAGACCAGTCGGGCAGGGTCGTTTTCAGTACCCTAGGCTCTTTAAAAGCACCCGGATTTCATACCCACCCCGAAACATTAGTAAGAGAAGCAGTCACATCCGCTTGCACCTGTATGTGAGAATTTCGTTGTCTGAATTGGTGTTTTACCTGAATTGTTCTATAACTGTTTGGATATAAACGAGTCAAATTTTGGTAACGTGTTTATGTACTCAACCAAAAATGATCGTCCTATCCCAGAATTTGTAGCGTTGGTTCATGTCCAGTAGTTCGTTCTCTCTCCTTCCGCCCCCACTCCATTCCTCTCTCGCTACGCTGAGCTGTGGGAGTTGCCGGCTCTGACGCGGTGCTTGTTTGGCAGCTGGCCCAGCGGTATGGTTTCCCGCCGATGCAGTTCTACCAGTCACTGTTGAAGATGAAGTGTGAGCTGCCCACCAAGGTGCACAACGGTCCCGAGCGGGCGGCTCCGGACCCGCTCTGCCCCACCGCAGCCGACATGGACGTGGTCGATATTGGTAGGTGGCAGGTGTACCCGGGGTCTGGGTGGCGCTGTTGCATATCCGGCATCCCTCTGTACCGGGGGTCTGGGTGGTGCTGTTGCATATCTGGCATCCGTCTGTACCCGGGGTCTGGGTGGCGCTGTTGCATATCCGGCATCCCTCTGTACCGGGGTCTGGGTGGCGCTGTTGCGTATCTGGTACCCCTCTGTAGTCAGGGTCTGGGTGGTGCTGTTGCATATCCGGCATCCCTCTGTACCCGGGGTCTGGGTGGTGCTGTTGCATATCCGGCATCCCTCTGACCTGGGGTCTGGGTGGCGCTGTTGCATATCTGGCATCCCTCTGTACCCGGGGTCTGGGTGGCGTGATATCAGAGTATCAGTCCGTGATACTCTGTATGGTTAACAGGGGCCGTGGGTTCGAGCACACTCAGGCAGGATTTGACGTCCTACCCGACCTCAAGCCCAGCTTTCTCTCCTCCCCTTTCCACGCCATACGACAGCAATAAATAGTGTGGCCCTAATCCCCATGACCACAATAGATGGTGTGTCACCAATCCCCAAACATCATTAATTTCTGTACCCGTTTTTACCGCAATATTTAAATTTTCAGCATCGGGAGCGTGACATATGGTTCTTTTTTTACAAAAAGGAAAAAAATTGGTGTGTTGAATGTATGCCGTTTTGCTCAGAGGGATGTTAATCAGAGCTACTTAGTAGACTGGGAGCACCAAACTGACTCCTGAAAAACGATATCGATAATAGCTACTCTAAGGCTCAGCTGGTGCTAGAAAGTACTTTCTGGCTTAAAAAGGCTGAAGGCCGGAAAAATGTTGAGTTTAAGGTACTTTCTAGCAGAAATGTAGACGGAATCTACGTCAGCCTCAGTAGCCAGTGCCTGGGCTTCATTTCAGTGTGTATCTTGGTGAAAACCATATCTAAGCTCTATCTTGTCTTACGAATCTTCTGCGGGCATTTGCACCCGTGTTTACTCCAGCCAAGAACACTGGGAAAATCTTGCGAAGAGAAATATGATCCGGGGCTGGTTCCGAAGCCGACAGCCAACCCCGCAGCCCATGCGCTAATCATCTGCACGTGCGTCCAAAACACAAGCGTGCCCGTCACGTGGCACCTCCCCCCCACAGAAAAATAATCAAAAGAAACGGAATGGCCGAATCTCCCGTCCTACCAAATTTAATGGTTCTCCCACTGTATCATTCAAGCTTAGAGGCGCCATTACAAAAATAGAAGTACGTTGTTTCTGGTCACACTGTCATTTGCGCAACCATAATATGCAAAATATAATGTGGGAGGCAACTTATGTCCGGGTCCAACTTGGTACTTGATTAATACGCTTTCTGAAAGTGAGTCCCTTGCGATGGCTGTAAACCTCGGGAACATGTCCTATGATGTAACTCATATTATGATCAACGCAAGTCTGGTCCCAAATGTTACAGTTCGGTCTACTTTCTGGAGCCCCGTGCTGGCCTCATTGCCTGAAATGCAACAAACACTTCTCCAATTTGTTCCGCACTTAATCACCAAATTCAAATTCGACTTGTCGGCATGACCAGCTTGTTTTACATTATGATCCCATCCTGGGTCACGTGTAGCTCTCCTCCTTCCACCCCATGCAGCCGGTCAGCCCCAGAACCACTTAATCGTTGTTCGGAAACGAAAACACGAGGCGATTGGACCGCAGAAAACACCAATATGTAAATCCGCCATTATTTGAAAACCCGAAAATCTTATTCATCATAAGACAACAGAGGAGTCAGACAACAGAGCAGCAGAACAGACCAGAAAAGACGAATATTTTACATAATTGTAAGTTAAGAAATAACACCCAATGTTTGATCACGAGTGTGGGACCAGCCCCATGGGAAAATATCGACTTGATTCATTATTTCGACCTACTTTTAAAAAGAGAGCATTAAGCCAATCTCAACAACACTCTAGGATTGGAAACATTGAAGCAAACCAGCTGTGTCCAACTTTATGCATTCCCTTCACTAACATCAGAAATCAAACAACGTTGCCGTGTTTTTTCTGTGGCCAAGTTCACCAGGCCATTGGCTTAATCGTTTTACTTAATCACAGATGTCGACTAGATAATATAAATATTAATAATATTCCTGAAGGTAGGCGGATCGCCCACCGCCCACGTTTTCCGGCATAGTTTATAGGGGCAGCCTTAGTTCATCTCACCTAACCTCAACCGTATGGAGAACGGTGTCAACATGTTCGCTTAAAGGAATGTGGCACCTTGGTCGAATCCAAATAGTTAATTAGGGTACTTACTAAAAATAATGGAGGCGCCATAAGTTTCGAAAAAATTTACAATAAGCTCAATATTTTTATTTTAAAATGCTCCTCTAGGGAAAAAAAAATATCGCTTATGGATGATGCATGATCCGGCAACCACTACCATATTTAATACGCTTCAAGGGCTTCGATTGGCTGATACCACCGTAACGTCAGCATATGTCGTCACGCCAACAGTCATGACAGCTGTGGCCTGCTGCTAAGGGTACCTGAGGGGTACATTTCAGGTAGGTTTTAGCTTTTTGTCCGGAAATCTCGAGTTCCAAGACAAATGATATATTGAGTACCGGGTTTTCCGACTTGCTTTACAACTTGGCTATCTCAGTTAAAATCACGTTATAAAGGTGCCACATTCCTTTTAACAGGTTTGTCGCAACAAAGGGCAATAATTTTTGAAATGGGGCTTCCAGGCACAAATCACCTCCAGCGGGTAGGGCATAGCGTTTCTTCGCCTCGATGTCATGTTTTTCCGCATATTCTACATTCCCCTCAGTTCTATAGCTAGTTTTTTGTAGCATTGCATTGATTCTGCCCTTTAATGACCGAAAGGGAAATGAATACATATTACTGACGCGACCTTTCTTTCCAGATGACGATGGGCAGCCTAAAACCGTGAATGGTGATGCTGTACCCTTGAAGGTAGGTGACCAAGTGCGAGCATGGATGGAAATGGGTCTAGACTTACGTTAAACAGCTAAATCACTATGCGCCTTTGGGGTAGGCGGGTTTTCTAGCTAAGACAGCAGTCTCGTAGGACATGGCGGAAACTCATGCTTCGCTGGTCTCAAAGCCCAGCGTATGTGGAAAATCAGGCTGTGCAGAGCTGGATTCCGGTCCCGTTCACCCATTCCCTGCTCATGATGAATCCGTCTCGCTGGGTTGCTAGTGTGTCGCATCGAAGCGTAGTGGGAGGGGGAAGGGGAGACGCAGAAGATAAAATGTAGCACGCTCAGAAATCGCATGATTCTCCGCTTACGACGAGTTTAGGTGAGAGACGAAATATGATGCTGGAAGTGTTTCGGTATGTTTTCACAGACTGGTTTATTAGTTCAAATCAGGATGCCACATTATCTTGAATAACTTTGTTAAGTAATAACCTGTTTGCATTTGTACGAGTTAAGTTATTCCAATTTACTTGCATAGGTGACTGAATGGGAAACTGGAGCGTGGTCCCCCTAAAATGAGAAATTGTAAAACCAACCCGTCAGCTTTGACTGGAAAGTAGTGTGTTGAAAAATTCCTGGCCCCCATTTTCCTACTTCGGCGTTAAATCTGACCCTCTGCCGCTGCTGTTCACTAGGAAGCCTGTTTGTGGTTGCGCTACGCGGGCCCTTCTGTGCGGGCTGCGCTGTGGGTACACCTCTGTGACTTGTGCCGTGAGTGCGCCTCTGCCCCCTGCGCTGAGGGCGCCTATTTGTGTGGAATGCGGTGTGAGCACGCTTCTGTGGGCGGAGCCATGAGTGCCGTCTGTTCACACCGTGGTGTGGGCGCATCTGTGGGAGAGTTGTGGTGAGACGTCTGTGGACGGCAGGAGGTTGGACCGGTGCGGTGTGGGCGCGTCTGTGGGAGAGCTGTGGTGAGATGTCTGTGGACGGCAGGAGGTTGGACCGGTGCGGCGCTCCGTGGAGGAGGTGCTGGAGGACGGCGAGTGCGCCGACTCGGACGCCGACACCAAGCCCAGTGACGAGGCTGGAACCGAGACCGAGGAGGAGGAGCCGCCGCTGGTGCGGGCGCCGGAGCCGGCTGCGCACAGCACGCCGCTGACGCTCACTCCCGGCCAGTCGCGGCACCGCGAGCTCGGCACCCCGGTCAGCGCCGCCGCCAGCAGCCGACTGCTGCCCGACGCCGAGAAGTGGGCGGCCGGCATCACCGAGCACCTGCCGTTCGAGAACCTGCCCGGTGCCACCGGCGCCTGGACGCGCATGAGCGATCTCATCAAACGTGTGCGGTCTCGCGTGAGTAGCGACGGTAAGTGACGCCAGCGAAACCAAAACGACTCTTCGCCCGGGGGTGGTGTATGAATGTCCATATAATTCATTGTAAAATTAGCTGGTTTGATGCGTCGATAACCACGTTAGTTCACAGTGCAGTAAGCCATGTGCCTTCACGGGACACGCAAGGCTACAGATAAGTGGACTACACTGACGTGCCCCAAGGCAAGTGTACTGCGGTGCTTTTGACTGCTTCTGAGTGGTGTAGGTGCTGTCCCATGTCGTACCTTTTGGAAGTTCAAAACTATCTGGTACCTGAACGACAGTACACACTATGGGGCATCCGAGCTCGGTCCACAGCTATAGCTGAAGCTTAACATTTGGACTGAGGTGACATTTTGACATCGTCCATCGTTTCATTGTCCTGTTTGTACGCTGGGTTGCTTCGAAAGCCTGCTTATTATGGATTTCCTGAGAAGAGTCCGCAAAGACTTTCCGGGCATCTCGGCCAGGCTTTCATTCATCAGTTTAAAGAAAAGCGTATGAGCTGATATTGTATTGGAGGTCAGTGCTCTGGTAGAAAGGCAAATCACTTTTAATTTAGACTGGTCGAAAGGAGATCTGGGTCTGGCGGATGCATTGGCGTGTATATGTAGCAAATCGCCAACAAGGTTTCACAATTTACAACATTGAAAAGTAGTACGCCTTTTAACTTTTTACTGCTTCTTCACCGGTGGTTCCGATGAGTATTGTGCTTTGGTTCATTCTGTTTTGTCCACGGAGAAATGTGAAATAGAATGGCTCGTAGCATGTAATGGCTAGCTTCCGGAGACTTTGTTTTGAATGAGAAGGATGGGGGAGCGGAGGTGTTAAGGAGCGCCATGATCAGTTCTCTCGGCATCCTTGGCTCCCGTAGAAAGCAGGTAGCCCAGCCTTATTCTTATATTTTGGCGTCCAAACGTAAAACCAATGAACGGACAGAGCGGACGAAATGGAGAGACGCTGCGATGACACCATGTCGGCCTCTATGATCGCTGGCCATTTACAGGTGGTCAGGGCACACGCGCAGTCACCTTACAAATGGAACATTATATCATGAGTAGTTGGCTGCGGTGACGTAGCGACTGGTTGTGGACGCGGAGGATTACTATATCACGAGATGGACCGGCTAGTGGCCGTATCATGGGGGGTGTGGATAGTGACGCTGCTTGGAGTCAGCATAACAGGGGCGTGACATTCGAAACCCAGACTGGGTTCTTCGCCATCCCAGCAAAACAAAGGTTGATAGCGCAACGCAATGCCATCGCAAAAACAAGCGTACCAAAGCTTTCATGATCCCGAACAAATATTTCAATAGTAACGACATTCCTTAGCTTTATTTCTGTGAGAGTGGGGGAGGGGTGATTCTGCTCAACCCTCATTTTCCCCGGATATCTCCTGGAAGGTTCCCGATAGGCTTCAGAAACTGTGGATTTGACCTCGCCCAATTAGTTCCTGAAATTGACATGACTTAAGGTCAGGTTAATTTAATGAGGTCAATAAGGTCAGATCAAAGGCTGCATCGTTCTTCTATGCGAACTTTTCGAACTTATCCGATTTCCAAAATAATATCTTATGGAGAGCCTGTTGAGAAATGCTGTGATTATGCGAAAAATGTCAGGAATATACTGGGAACAGACTAAGATCACCCTGGGAAGGCCCAAACAACTGTAAATTGTAGGAGTCAATGTCGTTCAAGGTTATTGACCAATGACAGGTGTCGTGGCCATCCTATTCTGTCCAAACAATGCTCAGTTTGCTACGAAATGCAGCATCGGCGTGGACCCCCCTTGCAATGAATATTTGGTAAAATATTAAAACAACATACTGAACGAATTATGCGTTGCAAACACATTGTTTAAAAGCGTTAAAAATGTCTCCCAAATCCAGTCCTATCGAACGGGTCGCAAAGCCAGCATGTCCAGACTGATAATGCAAGGGACCGCACTTGACCAGACACTTGCCGAGCTGATCTATCGCTGATCTACGCTGGCTGGGGTGGGTATCGGGTGAACGCGGCCGATCTGTAACACTTATATAGGTTTCTTGCGGTTTACTTAGATTAGGAGAGCGGTCAAGCGAGATTCACAATGAGCAAGGCTATGCCGCTGTGGCGGCATAGCCTGGCTTTGCTAGCTTGGACTCAAATTATATGTCATTGGGTCTCATTAACTTAAATAACTACAGGCTACAAGGTTTGTGGAGATGTCATACCAGGATCCCTGTAGTACCAGAATCCCTGATTATTTTAATCAGGGATTCTGATACCGGATAAGGTAGGCACTTTCTTCGTTTACGCTTGATGCCGGACAACCACGAGGGGACGAATTTCGTCATCCAGCGAGAGCATGTTAGGCAAACAGTGAATAGAATATGATACCTTTGCAGAAGTTCAGTTCATTTTAATAGTCTTTTCGTAGCACTGCAAGAGTATCCTACATATTTGGTTTTCAAGCCCTTCCCTACCAGAAGCTTACGATCGAGGGTGAAAGTATTTCTCCGAAATATGCAGCTATATCCGCTCTTGGACTGACATGCCGCTCTCCAAGTTACGCACCATTCGCGCCTGGTAATCAGGCTGTTTTGCCCGGTCGGGCTGTCTCGGGCGCCTCCGAGCGCAGGCGCGTCACTCCCAGACCGCTGGCTGTCCCACGTCAGCCGCCGCCGGCCAATCGCGTGCCGGCACGTGTAGGTCACACACGGTCCTGTCACAGCTGCGCCCAGGGCCAGGTCCGCCGCCATACCTGGCGGGTTTAAAGTGAGCCCGCTCAGCGCCGGTCGGCTAAGTCCATCGATCGTACGCTACTTCTGGACATTCTCATGTTATTTGCATGTGGTCGGGCTATATCTTGATGAATATTCACCTCTGTTACCAGCACACGGCTTCTTCACTGTGGAGGCCGTAGATCCTAAAGAAAAAATGAATAGTATTGTGTGGGACCAGACCTGGCCTTTTTTCTCTTCAGCTGTCGCCTGCTAGTTCATGAAGTTCTGACACATTTGGTTTCTGGTGATTGTTGGGGCCGTGCGTATCGCGTCAGCAGTTGGTGCGCCGCCACATTACGTGAAAAGTGAACTTCGGCAGGGTCTAGGAACTTTCCGCAAATAATATCCGAAACAAGATGTGGATGAAGTCAGTGGCGGAGACAAGGGGAGCTAAGGGGACTCAGGCCGCCCCCCCCCAAATATCAGTGCCTATAGTAACTGCTTAGTCGAAGACTGATCCGAGGCAGTGGCGATGGAGGCTCGAATACGCTAGCGCCTCTCAAAATGAAGTCCGTGTGTGTGTTGGGGGTTTTAGGCAAGATACTTACTTAATTACAAGGTACCTTACCTTTACTTGTCTGTGTTGGGGGTTTTAGAGCGCTTCGGCTGCCAGGGCCATATAGCGCGCCTAACAGATCAGGTTAGCCAAGTCTCAAATTAAACTTTGCTGTGGTTGTCACCGTACCCACGGATACCTAAACATGGCCCAAACTCGGGCTCTGTCGCCCACTCAAACCCTGTATGGGCTGTAAATGATAGGGGAACCTATCTCAGTAAGGTATGATAAAACGCAGTTGAAGTCTGTTGTCGGGTGGTTACAAAGAATCTCCGGCATCGTTTGTCCAAAGAGGAAGCGGTTACGCCCAAAATGAAGTCCTGGATCGACCACTGGATGAAGTAGATCGCGTGCCAGTGCGTTTCGGTATGTATAGGTAAAAAATGAAATTAACTACATCTAGTCCATTACGTGCTGACCCGATATCTTGGAATCCTCATATGGAAGTATTTCCACCCAGTTTTCGTGGAAATCTGACCATCCTTATTAGTTACGAAGTGAACACTGACTACTTTCCCAGGTTTGACCGAGTTTCTACCAATAAAATACGGTTTTGAAGTTTCAAAAACGATCAGCTTAAAAAAGCATCAGATAGCCAGGCACATTATAGGCCATCGAAGGCACAAGGGCACTCATGATTTTAACACCCGACGTGGAGGTGACCTAAAGTGTCTCCCCTGAGATAAAAAAATTAAGACGATTGGGATTGGCAAGACAGAACAATTTCCTTGTGACCCTATTTTTGGTGAGTTCATAAACATCAATATTATTTAATGGCGTAAGAAAAGCTCCGCTGAAGAGGTGGATGGAAAATTTAGCAAAAATAGCACAGAAGTCTGGAAGATTAAGCTTGCCCGGGGGTTCCTCTCCACCCAGCACCCTGGAATTTGAAACATTGCTATAGTTATCATTCATTGAGCAGGATATCAGGATTTCATTTTAACCCATGACCTTTGACCCGGGTCTGTGCTTTTGACCTTAGCATCGAGTAACTTAACCATAAGACCATAACATAACGCAGGCCATCTCCACCTTCGTAACGTCGGTCATCTCTGATAAAATTACATTGAAACTACGTGCTCCCAAACTGTCTTCCTGCTCCAGCTGCAAGTCGGCTTCTGCAAGTTCTAGGACTTTTCCAGTAACCACAGATGCCCTTTTCTAAAATTCCAGAATACGATCACGAATGTAAAATAAACGAGTTCAATATGATAAATACATAAAAGTTTCTCTCCACAACCTCACTCTCTAACGCTGCGCAGTGAACGAAACAAAACGCGCGACCAGTAAAATGCCGATATAGAAAGCTGGAAATGGTGTCGTTTGTTGATCTCGCCACAGGGAACGATGGCGGCCCGTGCAGGTGGAGCGTGCCCGACTCGCTTCGGTTAGGGGCCGTCCATAACTACACAACGCAAGAGGAGGTGGGGAGTCAGCCCCAGCGTTATCAAACGTTATGCACGCGTGTCGAAAAGCGTTACATGGTAAAAAATGCGTTACGTATTTTATGTACGACCCCTTAGGTGGGACAATCTATTGTGCGTATGGTCCGAGAACTTGCTTTCGTCAGATTTCCACCCAGCATTCAGAAATACCGACAGCTGTTGGAGGGAATGTTTTGTAACTGGGACGCCACAGGAACAAGTCCTGCTTCACGCCAACAAATTAGGAGCTCCAATATAATAATGATTAAAATGGCAGTGACTACTGAGCAGAGTCCATCAAATTGTGCGGTATCAGTACAATGCGCAGGTCACGGCCCCGGAGCGAGTAACTGCGACTGGGTAGACGTTACTGCGTGCGAACCACATTCGTCGAACCGACCCACGTATATTCGAATATAGTGACGCTGCTCTGCTCCCAATCTGCGGTACTGCCACTGCTTATCCGTAGCACACGTGTGCATTCCCTGTGACGCGGCGTCCGTTCAGATGTGAATATACAAGTGTTGCTGGGAGAACGGTGAGAAGTGTCGCTTGCGGAAATTTGCATCTTTTGAGTGTAATGGCTCACGGGATTGGCCATCGTCATATGAGAGGTGAATCATGATTCGTATTCTTCAAATGACACAGGTTGACCCCTCCCCGTCGCCATAGGTGGAGATCCTCGGAGGTTGGGGGTCGGACCCCCTGGATTTTGGGTCTCCCATAGACTTTGTATAGGGCTTGTATTGCCGTACCAGCGTTAACCCCTGAACTGAGAAGTGATCATCAGCCCCCCTGTCGCAACAACGGACCCGAACTCTCCGTGGCCGTCATTTCAAGGTTTTACGTCAGATTTACGTGAAACTTTGGCTATAAATGGTATATTATGGTAAAAAGTATACCGCAAAATGTAATGATCACAGGCTTCATCTGTTGATTCCATGCGATATATACTATATGCTCTGAGTTTAACTGAGAGCAATGAATATACTAACTGAGCAATGACTGATTCTTCTACTGATCATTTGTCTTACCACAGGAGAGGTTCGTGACCCCTTTTGTAAACGCAGTCCTTCAAATAGCACGAAGTAAAGATATTTAATGGGTTTTCATGAGGTATGAAGAGGGGCTGTTTGCGCCCGCATCCCAATTCTTCGGATAAGGCGGCCCTCGCCCCTTCAAGTTCTCTACAAGCTAAACTACACTTCCCGGGGCGTCCCAAGTGACTCTGGCGAGCTTAATTATCTGCATCGAGGTTCTCTTAGGTCGCATGCGTCTAACAAAAATGTCCCACCAGTTGGATTTTATTTCTAAAGCGTGATTTTTGTGTCATGGAAGTGCCCTAATTTTGCAAAACGTGCCTGTGTTCTCTCAATGCTCCATGGGATACACTTTTTTACATACTCCGTTAGGGGTCAAACTATATGCGTTCACATGTGGTAAATTTACACTGTCTTACAAAATTAAACCCATTGGTGTTACTACTTTCGGAGATACAACATTATCCCATATATTATCTCAATATATCAGATGCAAAGTATTACATCAAGTGCCGATTAAAACACATGATATATTGAGACATGTCCTATAGTTGAGGCAGGATTTGATACAAAGTTAAAAGCACTCTTTGGCTTTCGATGCATATACATACACCTGGTATGGTAAGTTAGGCGGGCATGATGATGAAATATCGTATGTATGAGATGGCATTGTGTTCATGCACTTTCGAGCACCATTCCCATTCCGCTACGCACCGCCTCTGTAAAGTCGTGTATTCAGCAACGAAGACATGAGGCATGACCAGGAGGGGCCACCCCGGATGGCGGCCAAATCCGCTAACCCGATTTTCGCGCCATTAGCCAAGATAAGCGTCGAGTTAACGCCCATAAACTTCAATGGGAAAAACAGCAAATCCGAGTGAACGCACTGAGGGGCTACTTATGCAGTGTTCCAAAACTGAATTTGCGCTAGGGTGCCGAGTGTAAAATTCACATTGGAAAATATAGTTTGTGAGAAAAAATTCAAGCCACAATATTCTGATTCAAGTAAAGCCCTTAGAATACCCTTCTTTAAAATTTAGGAATATATTTTTCATCTAAACTGTTTTACTACCATTCTTTTGGTGAGTTCATATACACCAGGATTATTTAATAGTGCTAGGTGCTGAGATTGTGCTCCACTTGAAAATTGAGTGAAAATTTTGAAGAAAAAAGGAAGTGAAGGGAAAGTCCAGCTTGTCCGGGTATCCCTCTCCACCCAGCACCCTCCGATTTGGAACACTGTACTTGCGTGTCGCTAGACAGATGGCTACTCTTCACCAAAAAATACGTATATGTTTGGTCTCTGACATTAAAACTGCATTCTACACGAGGAACAACACAAACCGGGAATGTCGATGATCCCAGTCCACTTGTGTCATACAGGATCTGAGGGATTCTTATATTAGTGGTGTCAAAATCGACTGCTAAGTCATTAGTATTTTTCGAATGCTCATTTTCTGCAAGAACTTCAGAATTGACTTGTTACTGGCTTGAAACCAGCGACATATACTTAATGCGTTTTATCCGGGGCGATAGTGCCAAATCATTTCGATACATATTTCACTTACATTTTTAATTCCGAAACTGTGACTAGTTACTGACATGAGTTTGATACCACTAATGGGAATATCTTATGCCTCCCGCGCGTTAAAGCCGATGGTGCCGTCTGCATCATCGCAGGAGCAAAACTTATGACGGGACCTGACGCACGACTGGGCTAGCAAGTAAATAAATGGGCTCTGGATATACATAAACCTATGTAATAAACTACAATTATTAAGGCATATTCACAAACGTGGAGGAAAAAAACAGACCGCCGCCCACTTAAAACCCCGCACACAACCCACACCGACACAAAGTCGACTCAATTAGCAACAAAATAACCATTCCCTCACGGTAGTGGTCATTTCCCCCAAAACAGACATCCAAACAGGGACGCGGCGCCAGAAACAAACGCGACCCGTTCCAGAGAAGCCACATACACGTCCGGTGAAGAATGCACTAATGTAAGGCCTTTGGTGAGACGACGGGCTGCATGGGTTTCCAACAGCGATTCGCTGAGAGTGTGAACTCAAGCCCGATTCACATGCCCGTGACTTTTCCTGTGAACCTTTGCGGTGGCCAAAATTCCGTAATTTCGAATTGAACAGCCGAAACGAACAGTATCCAGTGGCCCGGTGTAAATATTATCTCTGTAAATTGTTTTCTCGTTGTTCTGCTATCCAATCTGCTCCAATTTCCTGTGTTTGGGAAAACAGGAGGGCAAGCTAAATTTTCACTGTCTCCGAATGAAGGTTACGTCACAGCAATATACGAGAATGGTGATTCCGATTACAAAAGAAATATGGCCATCGCAAAACTCGAGGCGAAAACTCGAACGTAAAAGGTCCCCTGGAGCCAGCAACAGTCCTAAGCGGGAAGGTTGGATTTCTTACGAAACATCTGTGCATCTCACTGGACTAAAGAAGACTGCAGCCCCTCCGATAATCTTAAACATTCGAAGTGTCACATCTGAGGCACGCTGTATTTTAGTCAATCCCGCAGGGCGATGAAATACAGAACAATTAAACCAAAAAGAACAAACCAGGAAACTCAAACAGGTGGCCAAAATTCTAAAAAAAAAAGTCTTCCCAAGACGAAATTTAGTTCGGTAGGCAATGGACAGAACGAACAAATTCGCGGGAATACTGGAAATCGATTCCAGAGTTTGTTAGGAGTCTTTTTCGGCGCGCACTCACGCCTCCTTTTGCAGGTGCCTTCAAAACGCCGTGAATGGAGTGTGCTTGGTCGTCGCGTCAGATATCGGCACATCTTAACCCAGCCAAAACAGCACCGACGCTACCTGACGCGCCGTTCTGCGGACCAGACCCTCTGCCGCCATACACCAACAGACACTGCTGCCGGGGTGAAACAATGATTTTCTTCATTCCCACAAGTAAATGGGGACCATCAGCTGGCCCTCATAAAATCATGGGCCAGAAAAAGCAACGAGAAGGCAACTTAGTTCCTGTCTATTCAATTCTCTAGATTCTCAAACACTAGAATTCTGTCGGTTTCGAATAGATTTTTGGACAGACTGAAGGCGTAACCCACACAGCCTGCACCCTACAGACCGCCAGCGAGAAGGCAGGAGTGCCGCAGTCAAGAGCGTTTCTAGCCAGGCAGGCGGCGGCACCTCCAGTGGCTCGGAGGGGGCTGGGCCGGCCTCGTCGTCGGCGGGAGCGGGTGGTACTGCGTCGGTCGAATGGGGCGGTGGGACGCGTCAGACTTGTATCACAGGAGATATGCTGGGCAGTGGCCGGTCGGTGGTTAGTTGGTGGCCGGCGGAGGGTTGTTGCCGGGTCCCTGGTCCTGCGACAAACGCCGTCACAGACGCCGGTTAAGGCGATACGACAGCAGAGAGGACCAACATCAGCGGCGATGGGTTTCTAAATTACCTTATCCGCCTGTAAGTAGGTACTTGTTAACACATTTGCGTCTCATGAAGCAAATCAGAAGGCAAGTCAAAATGTAGGTACTTAGTTACACGATTCATATAATGAGGAAAATATGCTGATGCTCGACAAGTGTGGACCATAAATTGGAAAAAAGTTCCCAAAAAATGATTTCCAGAGGTCCTAGACGCGATGCTATTGGGACATTTTACCCCATCAACATCCAGCGGGTAGAGTAGGGGTCCGCAGAGCTGGTCTCGATAAAACAGTTTTCGAAAGCGCGCCATGTGACGCACCATCACGGCACTTGACAATCCTGATATTACGGGCACCGCCAGAAGAAATCTTAGGGGGTTGGAGCAAGGCCGGGAGGTAGGGCACCGTTAAACTCGGGTAAGAGGGGTGACCCTACGCCATAGAAATATATAAAAGGAAGAAAAGCTTAGAAATAAAGCGCATAGCGTAATACAGAAATGAATCGTAAAATAACTTAAAAACTAAGCAAAAACGAAATTACTACGGATTATAAAATAAATTCGGATAATAAAACCCTAACAAAAACATTCAACACTTCAAACAAGTACCTTCCAACTATTAGCTCAATGAAAAGTTAACTACAAAATAGCCTACAATATTGCATTGAGGAAACACTCAAAATAAAAATCTCATGAACAAATACAGCAAAACGAGCTGCACAAATCACAGAGTGACGAGTTCCATCGTGTAAAGATTAGACTTCAAAATTCGCCAAGAAACCCAAAAGTGGCAAAACCGGGGTGACAACAGTTAAGACAACGAAATCGAAAAACGTTGCGATAAAAAGGTACGGTACATAGAAGGAAAATAAGATCCAGGAAAGGCTGACTGCGGCGTGTCAGCCTTGGCCGTCCTCGGGCGGGCATTGTCAGGTAAAACATGCCAGACGTAGCAGACACGAGCCTCTGATGTAAAATCCCGTTCTGTGAGTAAAGATTCATTGGCTGATGACTAGATAGTCATCATGAATCTATTCATATAGTCAACAATCATTTATAATTAAAAGTCATCGGAAATAATGATCACCTCATAAATTTCAATTTTTATTACCCCAGTTTTTGCCGCTTTTAGGTTTCCAGTGGCACCCGAAGTTTTAGCTGTTGACGTCGGGTACTGGTTCTGCAGTATTTGCGACTCATTTGATTTTTTCTCACGGTTTTATTTTGACAGTCTCATCGAGGCTTTGTTCTAGGGTTCTTTATAGTTCCGGTAACATTTCATGTGACCACTGGCTTTAAGTGCTGAAGGGAAGTTTTTTGGTGGGATATGTAATCGTCTGTTTAGTTTCTTTCAGCGGTGATTTCGTTTTCAGGTTAGTTATTATTCCTACGTTTAAAATTTTTAATTCAGATATCAAATTTATTTGCTAGTTTTTTGGTCTTACATATATTTTTAACACCTTAGGTTGCTGCTTAACACGCGCATTGACGGGGGCGGGTACCCGCCCCCTCGGGTTTTTCGGAGAGCATAAAAACAGCGGCGCGTAGCGCCGCCGTACTTGGCATACCTTTTCCCCTCATCATTTTTACAACTTTTATCAAAATTTTAAGGTTAGGTCATCTTAGGTCAGGTCACCAGTACAGGTCAAGTGACCTGACCTCACAAAAAAGTTTAAGATAGCGTAAGTCGGACAGGGTGGACTTATCCGATTGAAACTCATATCATACAATGGCCCCACCGAATTCTCTAAAATATGTTCCGATATTTTGATATCGATGACCTAAGGTCAGGTAGGAGACATGACCTCTCCATTGGAAATACATGGGACAATGGTTTTAACTGAATAACTCAATAATGCATAGAGATAGAGCGTTTGTTTTGAATGCATTAGATTTTCCCCGTCATTGCAGTTCTAATGATATACATTTTATCTAATTTTACCTTGACCTGACCTCAGGTCAGGTCAAATCCTTGATTTTACCTAGCAAGGTCATATATATCATTCGATTCGGCTTGTTGCGAGGATTCTTATAGTTCACATTGTTTTGCTCTATTTTACTTGTTCAGATGTAATGGCCAAAATACTACATTTACATGTTATCCATATGACGGCATGTTTTGACCTCTAGTGACCTTAAATGTGACATGGAAAAGATAGTTCAAAAATTTTCGATGGACAAGTAGATGGGCTATCCAACACCGTTTACCGTTTTCGCTGCCTAGCGCAGTTCTCGAGATCTTAGGGGAGGCGGATACCCGCCCCCGTCAAGGAGAAGGTGGCTCAGACCCTCGTCAAAGCGCGTGTTAACACCCGCCCCAATGGGGAGGGGCGAAATTCGCCCCCTCCCTCCTGGTTTTTCCCAGATAGCTCAACAACGAAGAGCCGCAGAACAACGAAACTTACGGTACCTTATCCCTGATCAATTTAACACATCGACCAAATTTTCGAGTTAAGGTCAAGTCAGGTCAAGGAGCTATTTAGGGTCAAGTGACCCGACCTCAAAACCTAAAATTCTGAGTTTGAAGCAGCGCCCAGGGAACATTAGCAAAGCAATCAGTTTGAAACTTCCACAATATGATGAGGTCATTAGGATCTACAAACCTGCTATATCGGAATTTCGATATTTGTGACCTAAGGTGGGGTCAATTTTTTGGTCACCCCATTATAAGTCTATGGTGAAAAATAGAATGGACTCGTTTTCAAGAAATACTGGATAGATAAGGCTGAAAATCCTCAAACTGTCCATTCTTACCACGATCTTGACCATAAAGTTGAGTTTTTGAGCATCTGACCTCTCAAAGGTCATATCAGGTCACGGGAGCAGAGAGTGATTGTTTTGCCAATAACTTCTCACTGAATTGAGATAAAGCTCCCATTTTGCTTGCATTGTGTTTATATTGTCACGAGGAGTCGATTGATATGCAACATGACCATACCAGGTCACTCTGTGACCCTGACCTAGCTCGAAGTCAAGTCATTTTCACTATTTGACCTAGCCAGGTCATATTATACATCATTCGATTCTCTGCGATGAGAGGAATCTAATGATACACAAAGATTTGCTCTAGCTTCCCTGAGGGCAGATCTAGAGAGGGAAACGTACACTGATCTGTTGTAAGCCTATGGAGCATTATTTGACCTAGGCTGACCTCAATATTGAGCTGACATAAAAATTCGTCGTATAAATTCTCTTCGTCTTGTCAAGAACTTTCGAACGCCGCCCGTAATTTTCCTTTAGCTTTCGTGGGGAACGAGATACGGAAGGGGGCGAAAAACGCCCCCCAGCGGGGCGCGTCATGCAAGGGACTCCAGCGGGGCGCGTGTTAATAATCGAATGTGGCACCATTATGATTATATTTGAACTGAGATAGTCGTGCAATAGAGCATGCCGGAAGACCACGTTTGATGTTTTGTTTGTCTCTTAACTCAGTGTTCGCGGAGAGACGGCATATACTAAGAGTGGGTACCAACCCCATATTGGAGCTGGGGACCTAGACGTCGATATCAGTGCGCTCAAACCGTAGAACGCTTATACTAATATACATGCTCTTTTCCATAATACGCTCCAAGGAAGCACGCCTATACTGCGATGTTTTTCCATAATACGCTAAAAAAGAACGCTTATAAAGCGCGTTATTTCCACAGTAGGCTAAAAAAGGTGAACGATTATAAATGACTGTTTTTCCATAACATATAATTTCTGAGTGAAACAAAATTTGAAGCCAGGGGTTTTCAGCATGCTCTACGCGACTAATAGCTCGGTTCGAATTCCATAAAAGCGCCATATTTTCTAAGCTCAATGTATGTCTAGTATAGAGGCAACTATAAAGAGGCAGGTTTTTATGGGGCTTCTGTAGGCAGTAAGCGCATATTTCCATGGCTAAAATATACAGTCAGTAGTCAGACGCCGGTCCTACAGTTGATGTTGGGAGGCGCTTTTTTATGAGATCACACAGCCAGCCGGAAAGAGTTGGAGCTCAACCAAGGCAAATATGTCAAATAACCAAGGCGTAAATACAATTTAATGAAATTTTTAGAAAAAAATATTCAAATTTTGTTTTCGACCGCCACCCCAACGGGCACAGAAGCAAGCCTTTACATAATTCCTGATAAACAGTCTACTGCAGGCCCAAGCCGGCAGGCACCTCACTGCACCAACGGGTAGTTTTGTTATCTTTTATTTTTAACCTTTACTTTCTTTCCGTCTGGTTTCCTTCTGACTAACTTTCGGTTTTTACTTCCGACTGTGAGGTTTTCAAAACGAGGAGCCGTCATTAACCGTATTAACATGGGACTGGACCAGAGATGGCCCGTGCTACGTTACGATTTCCCCGTGGTGGCAGTCCTTAAAACAGAGCGTAGCAGAGCGCCATGCGTAGTATACTACACCATGTTTGGATCCTGTATCGTAATACACCATGTTTGGACACCGTTGCGTACTAAAAAATAATAATAATAACGTAGCTAAATCTACTTTCCATAAGCTGAATTGCACAACATAAAGGATACCGGCTTATAGCGGCGGTGGCGCGCGCTGCATCTTCCTTCAGAACCAGTAGAACCAGAGAGGCCCACCTGCACCCAGAGCCCACGCCAGGGACAGAATCACTACCCAGACGAGCACAAACCATCCTGGCCCAGCTGAGAGTGGGGTCATCCGTAATCACATACGACACACGCCACAGATTCGGTCGGGCGGATAGCGACGCGTGTCCGGGCTGCGGGGACCCGTACTCAATAGAACACCTCCTCACAGACTGCCCAGTCTACCAGGGTCCCCGCCAGAGGAGGTGGGGCCCAGCGCCCTCACTGCAAACCATTTTCTCACAAGAAGCCCAAAACATATGGTCGTTCCTTCTGGAGGTGAGGAGAGTCGTTCAGAACCCTCCCTGAAGAGCTGGCGAAAAAGAATACCGGCTTATCCGCTGCCTTCGTCTCCTGGATAGCGGATATCTAATCTTCCTTATGGTATGATCGGATATGCTCAATGAGTGGGGTCGAATGAAAGGTCTCGGACTTTGGGGTGTAACGGTATTCACAGTTGGTGCGCTGGGCCCACTTCCGATCGATATTTAAAATCACACTGGGGAAAGGACCATCCTGGCCTTTACCCAGCGTTTTGACGGCCCTGAACACCAGGTGGTCTGTGGCCGGATCCTGGCAAGGTGCAGCCATTGCAGCCACAGGCGTAGGAACAGGGAGGTTCATGGAGTCACGTGCCCCTCATGCTCAAGATCTTAACTACTGACCCTATTGCGTTGACTGGGAAGAAACGACTACAAAATAAACTTCGCCCCCTCCCCCTCAATATTCTGTACGTCCCTACACCTATGACAGCAGCGAGTCAGCCCAAACGACCCCCAGGAACGCAGCCGAATGGAAGCACGCGCTGGGTTTGTCAGAATGGGGATTCGGAGGACGATGTCTGCACCAGGGTGAGTACGCTGCGCCATCGCCACGTGATACCACGTGCTTACTTTATTGCCACTGAATACCACGTACTATTTGGTTTCTTCGAAACCCAAGCTAAAATTGTTTAACACAATAGTCCATGAAAAATACCGAGAATTCTGTCGCGTTGTTTGGCCCTCAACGAAACGCAGCATAATTCCGCAACGTAGCCGAAACGCGGGCCATCTCGACTGAATGGGGCATGGTCAATATTGCGAAAATGTAGCATTCAATCAAGCTAAAATAAAGCTCACCAGTCACACGTTTCTTCAGTGCGAAAAGCGACGAGCGTACCACACCACAAACCCCAGTAACATCAGGGAGAACCTGGAGGCCTGAAGCGCTCTGATGAGGTCGTGCGGTACATCAACAACACAAAAAGTGCAGAACTGTAGTCTGACCTACTTGCGTTAAGTTCTACGGCTACGATAAAGTGATCTATCAAATGAAGAATGACACTTCTAATTCGCACCGGGTAGATGTGCTCACCATTCGAGCTGGTTTGCTGTCTCCGCCGTTGCGCATGTTGGACGGTCGGAACAGGTACAGCAGCACGCCCAGCACCACCCAGACCATGGCCATCAGGAACAGGTCGTTGCCGCCCTCCGGACGCTCCGACCCCAGCTGGCCCGGCACTGCCGCCGCACGTTCAACGGGTCAACAACGCCACAAAGTGCACCGCAGGAAAGGCGAAACCGTTACATTCCAATGCTACTTAATATATAATCCGCAATGATATTATATATATATATATATATATATATATATATATATATATATTTTAATATAATAGTGTTAAATACCACCGAAGAAAATACCGAGCCTGGGCCGAGGGCAGCGTGTGCAGAAGGGTGTCCCGCTTTGCACGAAATCTTAGGTAAGCATGTGGGGACTTCTAAATCCCAGTCCTGAGAAAATATAATTCATCCCAGCCAATTTTCAAGATTTTCGACCGGTAAACTGTGTTCGCCCCAGCCGCTTGAAGTTAATTTGGTATTACTGATACTGCCGCACTGCAGTCTCTTCGGCCGAATGTCAATCTATTTGTGCCTTTTGTCAGCTTATAAGCGCATTTTTGTAATTCCCCTGACACGGTGCGGCGCCTTCTTTTTCCTTTAGACCCAATAAAAGTCATCCTTGAGCCTATAAAATTCTAAGAAGTTCATTTACACTACATGCACTGTAAGCACTAGGTGTACCGCATTCAGAATTAGCGGTAACCAACCTCCGGTTCCATCCAGCCACTGAAGTTTTGGTGCTGGTTTTGCACCGGAATATGCTCTGTCTCATATCCGAACAGAATTCTCATTCGTGGCTCCAAATGGCATACAAATGTCGGTTTTATGAGCTTTTATGAATAGCCAGCAACCATAATGCATTTTTTGTCGGAGGAATGAATGCACGTGAAGTCAAATAGGTATATCAGAGTCTGATGTGCAAATCACGTCACCATTAAAAGAATAAAACACGGCATTTCACTAGCTAAAACCTACTTTTATCGTCACAGGCATAAATAATCATCTTTGGCATGGTCGTAGGCCATGCTAAACTTCATATACCAGCGGATGATTTATAACAATGCCCAAAGCGGTTTAATCACGAATTTGGACGACGACAAGGACCTTATTTTTCCCTCAGACCGGTAAACTGCAACTGCACCACTACAAAATTGCCTGGCCCGGCTGTGGCTGGCCAGCTGAGACTGCCTATTTCTTGTTAGGATGCCGAAGTCATACTGTTTCCATTTCGCAGAGCACTGTAAACAGAGGCCACGACCTTTTGAGCAGGAATGGGACTGGAACTAGAGACCTCCAGTCACGGGTCAACAGTGCAAGCGGCATTTCAAAGGATGGCACACGTAAAAATTCCTGGTTTTGTCTGTTTTCTTCTAGGGAAGTTTAGAATTGGGACAACAGCAGATTCGTATTAACGATGTAAAGTATTTTACATAAATACTGCTTCACTTGTCACTCCTGACTTACGCACTGATGAATTTCTGGACAACATTCCACATAGATGCGTCATAAAAGGTCCAAATGATTTAGTAGTCATCCCATGAACAGGTTACTGACTTCATTTGAGCCCTCCCTCAGGTGAGTGCATATTTGCCTCACTTATCAATAAGTTCCCATTACACAACCGATAAATTACACACTAGTTTCACCGCCGCCTGGGCTGCGTAAGACGATTTCTAGTACTTGAGAAATGCTTCACTCACTGAACACTCCGGCCCTATGCCCAACTTCTGACAACGTTCTTGACTTCTTTGAAAACCATACAACTTTCCTAGAGGCAAGTGAGTTGGTGTTTGCACTCTTCAGTGAGAACGTGGCTCATAAGGAACTTCAAAGGGTATAAGTAGACCCCACCAATCCCGGAGAAAGCTCCAAATCAAAAACCATTTTCCGTCAACGTACGCAACGTAAAATAGAAAAGCAAGGAAATCTCGTAGTTAAGAGTTTTTGGCTTTTCTTAACCGTGCTCTGTATAATGGGGATAGCAGGACTTCGGCATCCTGGCAGGGAATAAACAGTCTCAGCTGACTGCAGGCGGGCCAGAACAATTGTGTTCAGTGTTACTAAGAGGAAAACAAGTCTCCTTCAGGAGCTCAAATGGTCAACATGCGTGATGAAAATAGCTCTGGGGATTAGTATAAGTCATAAGCTGGTATGTGTATGTATGCCTATGATCCAGGTCAAAGACTATTACTCACTCACGCCTTTGACCGATGAAAACAGTTTCCTACAAAGGAGTAATAATGCCGTTTTCTTTCCGAATGTTGAAGTGGGTTGCCTGCTAGCCTCTGCGAGACTTGGCTCCGTATGAAACATTTTCCGAGAACAAATTCGCATTTTTTGTTACGGAGTACTCAAAGAGGCTCACAAAGCCGACATTGTTATGCCAATTGAAAGCACCAATGGATATCATATTACGAAATGATACAGAGCATATTCCATCGCAAAAGCAGCACCAGAACTTCGAAGGCTGAATAAAGGCCGAGGTTGGTCACCCGAAATTCTGAATGCGAGACACATGATAGTTACAGCGTAGGTGGAACAAATTTACTTTTTGGTATTCTATAGACTCATGGTAGACTTTTACTGAGTCTAGAGGAAAAAAGACTGCAGTGTGTCAGAGGACACAAATATGCACTTACCGGCAAAAGACGCAAATATACCGGTATTTGGTTGAGGAGACAGCAATGCGGCAATATCAGCAACACCAAATTTGAGGTCAAACTTCAAACGCCCGGGGTAAAGAGAGTTTACCGGTCCAGAATTCTGGAGGTCGGGCGAGATGAAGCTGATGTACTAAGGAACGGGATTTCCCCCACCTCCCCACACACGCCTACATTAACTTTTTCCCAAAGCGGGACGCCCTAGTGTGCATTCTTAGTAGACATCACAGGTTTCATGTTATTATTAGTTCAGCTTTTAGTTAAGATTTTATCCCCTCCCCAACCCAACGGATTCTAAGCATCCTAATCACCACACAGTTGTCTTGCAAAACAATTGACTATGGCCAGCTCATCTTTTCTTTAAAATGCAAACCAAGGTCAGGATTAAAACGGGGCTCTTAAAAACATATTGCAATCAACAAAAATTAACATGTCAGGTCATAAACGTCAAATTGAGACGCAAAATTCTTAGACAATTCAATTAGGTCAGCTCTTGCTAGAGGTTTAAAAATCACAAAAATGACAACAAAGGGGTAAAAAGACCTTACATCAATAAAAGGTCATCTATGTTTACTACCCAAATGGAGACTACTACGAAGTGTATCAAACTTCAAAGCGTTACTATAACAGAAAGCAAGGCTGACTTACCATCTCCGAAGCATTCACTGTCCGTACATACTCCTTGCATGCCACGGAGCTGAAAAATGAGGAATATGAATACATTTTACGGAACATTCTTAAGCTAGGTCTGAGCACATAATTCGGGTGTCCGCAAAAAAACATGCTACATTTGAGAAAATGGCGCACTCATTCTAAGCACACCTAGCCTCTTTGACCACGACCCGCGGCGGTATACATTTCGTTTCAACAAACCTACTATGATATTCCCAAGACCATTTTATTTCTGAAACATTTGGTGGATTTCTTGTATATTCCAGAAAATTATGCGCCTTCTTAAGATATTGGGAGGCATCATAAAAAGAACACGAGCTGGATTTCCCCAGAACGAATATCCTGCGCGTGGACAGCTTTGGTGTGAGAATGAACAGCCGCGGTATTTGACGGTGTAACGGTTCGCCGATCGCATTGTTGGCAAGTGTAAC
This sequence comes from Lepas anatifera, assembly GCA_034440635.1. Classification (NCBI taxonomy): domain Eukaryota; kingdom Metazoa; phylum Arthropoda; class Thecostraca; family Lepadidae; genus Lepas; species Lepas anatifera. The sequence goes on along the minus strand of JAOTON010001136.1, from coordinate 1,159,288 downwards.
AACTCCTGACGTCTCTAAGATTGCTGTTTAGGGAGTGGAATGCTGTTTGTGACACTGAACGTCAGGACCCGAGTTGTGCTTGCAACAGAATGTCATCACTGGCTTCCACACGCCGTAATGGGTCAGAAATTACTCTAGACATCGTTATAACAATACTACATCTCACAATGTAGGTCCTCAACAAAACTCATTTTCTTCAGAAATCAGCCAAAAGTTACGATTATTTACTTTAGGTCCTCGTGGTCAGTGACAAATATAGATGGATGGTTATCCACGTCAACAAATGGCACATGAGATACCATTACACCCTTCGACTTGTTGAAATTTGGAGCGGAAAAAAACACTCGATGAATATTTACAAAGATTGTGTGCGAATTGCGATACAGTATAAATGTGTGGAATATAAAATTGGATAACTTTCAGGCTCTATATATTTTTAGGCATGCTACAAATACAAGATGAGCTCCTTTCATCATACTGCCAAACGTGCTACATCTGAGCGAGCTAAAATTTAGCGCGATTGTTCTTCCGTTCCCTTCCTAAAGGTCCGAATCACTTTTGCGTGTTCAACTCAGCCCAGTAGGACGAAGGGGAGGAACAATGTTCCCTTTCTTCAGAGAGGTCAAAGAAGGTTATATGAAATTACAAGATGTCGCAGTTTTTCTCATCCAGGTTCTGATTGAGTACCGCTAGAGTAAATATTTAGACATCATCAAAGTACGCCTTATGAAAAACAGAATAATATATATGATCATGTCGGACCCAGTTATAAACATAACCTGACCTGATATCAGGTCCCGGTCATCTGGTGACATTATGTGGTCATGGTGCATATCGATTGCTTAGCCATGACAAAACGAAAAAAAGGTCATCAAACTTTATCAAAATGACGGTCGTTCCTCGATCCAGGGCCAACCATTGACCAAAACCATTGACCCGCTCAGGGGAGCCCCTGTGATCTCTGGGAGACTACGCGCCTCAATATTGAGCTTGGTCCCGGGCAAAATAAAAACACGCATACCAAGCTCCAAACTTTTCCGGATAAGACGTATGTACAATTCCTTTCCTTGAAAATAGGCTGAGGGTATAGTTATTGATGACCATTTTAATGGATTCCAATGATAAGATCCGGAAAAGTTGTGGAGTGCCCGCTAGTTTTATTATTTGAGCTTTTGGCTCAGAGGTATCATTACTTCATATGCAATTTTGACGAAATCTACTCGACTCAGGAACAACTCAGCTAACATCCAAAACGCTTCAGCATCTAGCAAAGCTAATCGCATCTTTCCCCGAAGCCCCTACGCAAATCGAACTACTTTGAGCTGTGTAATGTTGAGACAACTTGGTGACCTTCCGTGCCCTATAAAATTCATCACAAAGCCCAGCCGGGGTTAAGATCCCGAAACATAAATAGCTGCATAGGTTGCATATGCCTATCAAAGTTCAAGAAAATCAAGAGGCCGATCCCAAAAATTTCCATTTCCGTGCAATTCGTCCAGAAATCGAAGATATATGTCATTTATGCTGCAGCGTGTACGGGAGAACAAGGCAGAAACGAAGTAGGAACATTACCTCGTTAATAAAATATAGAAAGCGGAGGCTTCTAAGCCTATGCACGATTTTGTCAGACTCCACATTACACTGGCCAAAAGAAACTGATCAAAATGCGTCTTGTTCATGGGCATGCGTACCCGACCACCTCGATAATTTTCAAAATTATTTCCTTTTTTGCTTAAAGCTTTTATGTAATGGGAAAAGTGTAGCGCTGAGAGTTCCCACAACAACGATTGTTATATAAATTTTGACTTTCCCCACATAAGGTAAATTATGCATGTTATTCTGATAAGTGTCTCTACCGGCGAAAAAGTAAGGAGGTCAGTCAATCTTCAAACTACTGCTGACTCAAAACTCTTCCATCTAGAACCCAGAACAGAACATCGGACTCATTGTTACCATCCACACTGGCTGATTACTAAAATTCCAATTTATTCCCAATTTGGTTAAATCGGGGAAACTGATTTCTTCCCAGTTTGGCTGAAACCCGGAAATTTCTGGATGAAAACTGGTGAAAAGGGACAGGCCTCATCTGCCTCCCCTCCCCCTATTCTGAAGGGCATGGTCTATCTTGGTTGGCATTTTACCCACAATATATTGATTTTAAGTGCGTGCACGGATAAAGACAAACATTGCACAACAGTCATATACAGCAGCTGTCTTTCGATCTTGTATACGTCAGACGCGATACGACAGAATACTAACCAGAGAGATGAGCCTCCGCATGGCCATGCCATGGTCCCAAATACAGGCGCAGGGGTCGTATCCGTCCGACATCTGAAACAGAAAGCCAAACGTTGAGCAGTATTACTTGAGTCCAAAGGAATTAGTCACACAATTAAAGGTTCCCATCATTTTTCTTCACCATGCCCTAACCTCAAAGTGCCCATTCACATCGAGCAGCAAAATACGAATCAGTGGAATATCAGTTGGTACTTATATGTCGCATGAATTTGAATGTTATTTCTTATAGTTTAGAAAACTCTGGTTGAGTCTTTCTGCGCTTACCAGCTCTTAATTGCAACAAACCGCGTATGCCAAAGAAATCGTTGAAGATTCAACATGGCAACTAGATCATCCATGTAAAGGTGGAGATGGTGATCAGTATTCAATGGGGTAAATCATTGAGAATTCCAGATACTCTTTATTCCAGAAAAAAACACTAATATTGTAAGCAAAAACAAGAAATGATTTCTTGCACGATCATCTGAGCAAATAACTATATACCTCGGAGAGCAAATGTATAGGGACAGTTTCACGGCTATATTTTCAAAAAAACGTGGTGAACCATAAGCGGTAGATCAAATAAAAAGTGGTAGGAAGAGAAACCGATCCTATACAACCAACTTAATGATGAGGAGCACGCGGGCCAAGTACCTTTTACTAGAGGAGGTTTCCTCCAACTTCCTTGTCGAATTTTTGGTGTTGAAACTGGTCTCTACAAACATAGATTAACTTTTCTGAAACTGAGAGTATATCAAATTTCCAATGAATTTCCCTATTTAATACTAATCCCCTCATACCAGTTTTGAATTGCTGAACTGAATTGATCTATGAACTACCTATATCCTGCCATTATTTGGTCCAGGCCGATATTAAGGAGATGCCAGTTTACAGAAGGTGACAAGTTTGTGAAAGGTTTCTGGCTCCAGCCTCTAACCGAGCTGACCTAGACCCTTATCAATTTATTGATTCGCGCCTATCCGCTACAGGTGTAAACCAAATTCTAACTGAAACCAAATAATATAAAACATATTGAATACGTACATACATCGGGTACATAAAAACAGGTAGTTTCTAAGCCACTCAAAATTTAAATACAGCTTACTCAGATACAATTTGAATGTGCAACTGGTCAAAAACAGAACGATACAGTGCAACGGTAGATAGATTTCTGAGTGCTGCACCGAGGGCGATGTAGGTAGAAATGTTGTTCAGTGGTCTTTCTCCTTGAATACAAGATGCAAAATATGGCAAAAACACAGCGATTACATATTTGGGCACAGCCCTTCCTCAGAATCTCCATGGAGACAATTGAACAGAGAAATTGTTAGTCCAGAATTTGTATGTTCAATTGCCTTCATGAATATTCTCAGGAAGAGCTGAGCCCGAAGATATAATCATTGTGTGTTTGGCATATTGTGTACCCATGTTTTGAGAAGATAGGTCAATTAACAACTTTTACGAGCAATGCAAATAAAAACTCAACGTGGATGAAATGAATCGGCAACAAAATCAGCGCATTCCCTGCGCAGTTGCGTGGACTGCGGGTCGAACGCCGAGTAGCAGTTCTCCGAGTGGGTGTAAAGGCAGTGCTGATGTCTAGGGTTCAAAAACAATGGTCAATTTTTCTCTCATAATATATAAATAATACATGATATAAATGAAATGTTAAAAATTGTTTCCTTCTCGCATACCACTCTACACTCGACCTAAAAGCAAACAAATGTATATGAAAAGGGTCATCAGCTGAAAATCCACCAAAATGTTCATTAGAAGCACACAATGCCCGGCAGAACAGGCCTCGCTTCATGGTTCCCCTGTTTGCCTCAGAGAGGCCGGAACGTGGACAAATTGCAGCAACATACCCCTGGTTCGACGCCGTGCCATGTGGAGCGGGAAACTGCCGAGCAGGAAAGTAGAGTACACTCTACCGCAGGCAATTTTGTCCAAAATGCAAACGTCCTAGTGAAATATTCTTTGTGCTAGACTTCTGATTTCAAATTATTTATGGCAGATCATGGTATAAAAAGACCAAGACGGCTGGTAAACTATCGAAATGATGATATCCAGAGGATAAATCTATGCTGAATTGTTTCCCTACTTTCTAGGTGATATGGCGTCACACCAACCCATATGACGCAGCCATACTTTAGAAGAGACGAATGTTGAGAAGAGACGAAAAAAATAAGCACCAATAGTAGGGCCCCAACATTCGACAAATTTGAAACGGGCGAAATCAAAACGCCCATCGCTCTCTTCGTTTTTTGTCTTTTAATTTCATCCATTTTAATCATCATTATAATCCCCGTTCCCGAAAATCGAAAGATGTTTAACCTGATCAATTCAGGTCAGCCTGGTCAGCCTACAAAAATTACGTGCCCCAAGTTCACGTCAAGGTCACCGTGTGATAAAAAATGGTCATAATGTATACCTATCGATCGAATCGAAACGATAACACGAAGAAAAAAAGCGTCGAAATAAAACTTCAACCACCTTTGCCTGCGAAATTCCTGACCAGAGCCTGAAAACGTGCTTAGGTGGCCCCAGATGACATTTCCGAGTTCAAAATTGGCAACTCAGTCCTGCAGTGACTTAGATGCTACGATTTTGGAACAATAACTTTTTCAAATGTGTAGGTATCTACAGAAAAATAGCCATTTTACGGCTTCTTCCTATTTTCCTTATGCATTTCCAACGGCCTGCATCTGAAACCAGGTCATCGATATCCAAAAGTCACGGCGCCACATATTAAACTTTTTTGTGGCCAATCATGTGTTATGAATCTAAGACCAATACATTGAATCTACTCCCACTCCTGTCACTTGGAAATTTTTTGGAGGTGAAGCTATTTGATCTGGCCTGGAGACCTGACTTGTGGATGCGAGAAGGATCTTTGGCAAGTTATTCCAATTTTCGTGGCGCTCCATGTCAGTTTTTGGTATCCGCTTTGGAACAACCAGACACATTTTAGTAAACACCCCCCCTACCCCACACTTGGGCGATGGTTAATTTGACTTAGTTCGTGAAATCCCACTGTAAATTCTGCCTGGAGTAAATTACAAGATCACACGATTAATTTTACGTATCATGAGTTTATGGATAGTAATTTTCATTTCTTGTATTAGTCGAATAATCTATAGCTTGACGGATCTTGATGAATTTAAAGAAGGTGAATGTTAGGTTATAGGCGTACTTTATAAAAAAAACCACACGATTTCGAGAAAATGTACAATGAGCAATATTTGGTTTTAAAATACTCTAAAAATAAAATCACCGTGGATGATGTCACGATCGCAACCACACCATACTAAACCTCAAGGGCTTATCATGCTCATGGACGTTAGCATATCGTCACACCAGTAGCTCAAAACGATGGCCCGGCAACGGGGGTAGGGGGGGTGTCAGGTAGGTTTAGCTTTTTCACGGAAATACGAGTTCCAAGACAAAAAATATGGAGTACCGGGTTTTGACCGCTACAACTAACTATCCAGTTAAAATCACGTAGAAGGTGCCACATTCCCTTAAACCAGAACAGAGCCCCTTCAAAATAGTTCTGTGTTGCAGCCTGGCGAAAATGCCGGGGCTATAGCTCCGTAATGGTAGGCGACATGGAACTGAAAACTTGAAAACTAATCAGGCTCTACAACACGACACGGAAGAGCTAACACCAAAATAGATAACAATGACTGTCTTATCAATAATTGTTGGGGTTTAACGACACACCAAATGCCAAGGTCACACGGCGTCGCCAACTCTCACCCTGCGGGGAGGGATTTGGGGGATCAGATAAACTTATTCAAAGGCTCCGCCATGACTTGAACTCAGGACCGGTGGCTAAGAAGGCAAGGATGTTATCCACTAAGCCACCCATCCCCCAATGTGCTGTCTTGTTAGGAAATGAGAATAAGTAATAATAAGAAACCTCATAGCAAGACATAACAGTTCTACAATAAATAGTAAAGTACAGTTTGCAGACACAAACCAGCAGCCATCATACCAGCCATTGCACTTTGGAATTATTCAAGGCTTTCTCAGCATCCAAAACCTTTTGGCAGTTTAGGGCTGGTGCTAAATTTGTGTGTGGTTTGTTGAGCAGACCCAGTCCACAAACCCCATTTTGAGATATCATCTCCAAGCCCTATAGGTATAGTCTTAGCAGCTGCTGCGTCCTAAAATCCCGATCCTCACCACTGTGACACCATTGGGGCAGCGGTTATCAATTTACTGAGCTTCATATATAAAGCTTTACCAAGTTTGCTGTCTACCAAGAGGTGTGCTGTATACTGCATAAGGCACAACTGACATCTACTGGGTAACATCTTTGTCAATCTTAGGTCTTTTTTGGTGAAAAGACATAAAACACTATCAAGTGCTGATTGATTATATCTTTTATTCAGCTTATAAAAGGTCCCCACATGGCAAAATAAGGGATTCCATTCATATAAGTACAGTTTTAGAGTATGTTCAGGGGACAAGTTAGTTTGCTTCATAGCACTGATACCATATTTGAAGACTATTGCAATTACTGGCCCAGATAATTCTTTTAAATTTAGGTGGTGTACAGTTAATTATTTATTGTGAAAACGATTCCTAAGCATACAATTCCCCAGCAAAATCTGCAGAACCAACTTAACATGTCCTTGTTTTCAATGAGTTTAGACTAGAATGTATATATGATACAGTCTGGTTCAAATTTAGTATGGCACAAAACATATTTGCCAGTCTGCAAAGTATGGCAACAGGCCAGATGAAACACACCAACCATCTAAAAATATCACCAGTTTGCACCACCAATGACCTACAATTTGGACCAATCTGCATCAACTAACCTGGGAGAAAAATGCACCCACCCCTACCTACAGGATACATTGCTACTTCTCTCATCTGCTCCATACCACTAAACAATTAACATGGTCTCTCCACACCTTATATTGGTACGATTGCCTCTGAAGTTTTATATTTTGGTCACTTTTCCCTCTTCTCAGACTTCCATCAATCTTCAGTGTCTGCTCCCTCACACCAGAGGACCTCACCTGCACCAGTCTAGCAAATTCCCACCATGGGCACCTGTCTCAAAGGAAACTTACACCAGTCCATACATGTATTCATAACAACAAAGGTAAAATGGATGACACACAATGGGAACAGGTGACTGGTAAAACGCTGGCAGGGTATGAGATGAACAGACGAGATAGCTCCACAGTTGTACTTTCAAGATGAGTGATGCAGAAAAGCATCTACGCGTGGAAGCCCTCTTAAAAAAAGAAAAAGTTGGAGTCAGGGGAAAAATAAAAAAAAAGTAAAATAAATTCATGGGTTAGTGATCAACACCACATAACCAGCATCATCAAGCCCAGACAGCTTTGAGCGGCTGCACCGCTCCAGCAGGCAAGATCTCAATGAATATGCCATAGGTACTTTGCAGACTAGCAGATTTGGAAAGTTCTGTAGGAAGTAAATTTTCCAAGCATGATCATCAAAGCTTGTATTCAATGGTAGATACTAAGACCTTAAACATATAAGCATTTTACTTTGAATATTTATTGAAAACAGGTATCAGTACAGGATCTATTTTAGGAAACAAGGTTTCAGTAAGCTTCCTCACTATGAAACACTGCAATGAGATATCAGGCAAAATGGAAGAAGCTGCAATGTCCGACACCTCCACACATTGAAAAACATTTCTCACTAATAATTGTAGGTTAACTATGCCCAAATTTCCAAACTTATATGTCTCCAACTCCCACTGCTGGGAGGAACTGGGAGGGGGGAGGAACAGATAAACTTATTCAGAGACTCTGCAGAGACCTGAACCTGTGACCCATGAATCATAACACAGGAATGCTATACAGTGAACCAGACATCCTCTCACAAAATCTCTTTAAAGTTGGCATGCCAAGGTATGGGAAATACAGGAGAGTGGGCAGCAGAGGTCAGAAATGGTTTGTCTGCCTGGAACTTAGCAGAAGACATCTGTGTTTGTGAAATACAGAACAAGATTTTGTAGTCGTCAGCAAGAGTACATTGTCATCATCAGGTTGGATGCACAGTTTTTTATTTCTGGGTAGGTGAGAATTTCTTCATAAGGTGAGTAAATAAGGTGAGTGGGTGTCTTGTTCAAAATGGAGTAAATAAAATTGTATCTGTAAAAAATTACCCCCCCTGTTGGAGGGGTCTGCCACAGCAACCAAATATCTGCCCCAATTGAGGCAGGCTTTGGGCTGCCCCCAAGGTCGAGTCACCTGCCACGTTCTGCAGACTGGCCAAACACTATGAATAAAAAATTAAGCTGCATCCAACACAGTTGTGACCTAGTCTCCATAGCCAAAAGATGATCCCCATCAGACTGCCAATTGAGTCCATAAAGGGCCATTTCCCAGCACCCAGTCTGCAGTACGTGGCAGATTTCGACGAGATCTCGTTGGGGCAGCCTCGGGGCAGACCTACCGATTTGGGGCAGCTTTTGGTCAATCTTGGGGCAGATGGGGGTTCTTGGGGCAGGAACTAGTACTTGGGGCAGCGGTCGGTACAGGTAATCACAGAGGGAAGAAGAAAAATGAAGAAAAGAAACGACAATCATTAGTTAAAGCTGCGCTGTAAAAGCTGAATTGTCCCAAAGCGTCATATTTGTCATCTAGGGAAATATGGTTACAAAGATACCAAACAAAGGAAATTTTTAATAGATGTAAAGTCAAAGTTCCTGGAAGTGAATAAAATATCAGGCAACAGGCGCCTTTCTAAAGCTAAATTTAAATTTATTTTCTAAATTTGTAATCTAAACCTAGTTTTAGTTACAAAAAATAATCTTAGAGCTCGAAATAAAATTTCCCTGTATGTAGTTTTTTGCATTTCCTTTGTTATGTTTTGACCGCCAAAGGCCGGCAAATCGGGTCTATGTCAAAAGGTCCACTGTTCAAAGGGTCCACCGTTCAAAAGAAAATCATGCCAGCCCCTCCCCTAAGAACAAATGGCTAGTCAGTGATGTGACGTCACAAGAGCGTACGGGAATCTTTCTTCGCTTGGGTCTTGTGAAAACCAGGAGTGAAAATGTTCCAAATTTTGTCATGCATGCTTTCATGCAAATGTGAGAAAATGGAAGGGGAAAAATGCTTTAGCTGTGGAAAAATTATTCTTTATCGAATTTAGTTATCAATTGAAATATTTTTAAAGTATTGATTATACGGCGTGAAAGTAGTGGCAAATGACGTCTTTAAGGGAAAATAATTCGCTTGTAAATATACCTTTGAATAAAAAGTATTCTTGAAGTCATGCATCATGAATGCAAGATAGCTGGTGCTGTGCGTGGAGGGTCGTGAGTGTGTTGTCATCGTCGAGTTGGATGCAGTTTTCTTTCATTTCTGGGTGTTTCGTTTAAAATGGAGTAGATAAACATGTATCGGTAAAAATACACCCCCTTTGGAGGAGTCTGCCCCAGCATCCAAATTTCTGCCCCAATTGGGGCAGGCTTTGGGCTGCCCCAAGTGCCTCGTCGAGTCGCCTGCCACATTCTGCAGACTGGCCCAGCACTATACTGCAGTCTGCACTCAAGTGCTGGTGAAACAAAAGCACAGGAACTTTTCCAAGTTTGGAGTGCAAATTTTTTCAACACTATGGATTGAAATATGATTCGGGCTATCACTAGATTTTTTAATGGAAAGTTCCCAAAATCAGATCAACTCTGGGGGGCACTGTTCCCAGTCCAAAAGTTCGGGGGGGGACAGCGGCCCCAGGTTCCTCGGTCTATGTTGCTGTGGTATAATATCACTTAAAAGCCTCAATGGCTCCATTATTATCCTCACTAACGGTACCATCCGGACCGTATTTAGCCCATGGCCATTATCGTGCCTCGGCAAAGCCAAAGACGTTTGAGCACGTACCTATCCCGTTCAACTGCTATTTAAGCCATATGCTTACCTTGAAGACCCAATAGGTACGATGCTGGGAAAAAGTCCCTGTTTCTGTTAAAAAATAGTGCCACCCACCTACACCAACATTCTACCTCAAAATTATATAGAGAACTGGCCCCATATGCCGTCAAAACAAAACTAATCAAAACAACTGCGCCATCACCAATGAATCATTTGGCATGTTTACAAATGTACTATCAACACGTCTCTTTACTAAAGTCCCGTATGTGGGAAAAGCCTTCTGAAGAACATAAGACAAATATGAGATTTTGTTAGGTCAAATAATTAAATTTATTACAATTTTGAACAATTAACTGTGTTTTTATCTTTATTTGCTCATTTAGCTACAAACTAGAAGACAACCAAGACCTATTTACGTCATAAAAATTATCACAAGTTCAAGGACGAATCATAACAGGCTACTGCTGCTAAAATAAAATATAGCATTTGATAGCCTGATTCCAAAGACAACATATTTTACCAAGGGAGGGCAGATTCTGGGGGGCGGAGTGTGCAGTTGCAATCCATGAAAAACATTGAGAGTGTGCAAAAACATTTTTCACACCCAGTTTTGTCTTGGTCCGGGGAGACACCGCCCCCCATTTAGCTGGCGCCCCTGGATTTGGCCGGCGCCCCCGGCCGGTCAAGAGAAAATTAGGCCTAAACCATAGGCGGATCAAGGGGAACGGGGGTACGTGCCCTCCCCCTGATAGACCCTCGGCGCCACCTGAAATGGTCTCGGCGCCCCCTGAAAGATCGATGGCGCGCCCTGAAAGGTCGATGGCGCCCCCTGAAATGTCACTTCCCATCCCCCCCAGGGTGCGAAAATCGGCGCCCACCGATAGGATTTTGCTCCTACCTGATAGGTTTTTCCGGTCAAAAGTGGCGCCCCCTTGTCCAGCTAGCGCCCTTCCCCGGGAAAATGGCCCCCGATCGGCAATCCTGGATCCGGCTATGGCTTATTAACACCGTCTACATCAAGAGGTAGGACCCTCTGTCATAGGCGGATCCAGGGTGGGGGCACGTGCGCCCCCCCGATCGATTCTCGGCGCCCCCCTGAAAGGTCGATAGCGCCCCCTGAAATGTCGCTTCCCACCCCTCCCTCCCCAGGATACGAAAGTCGGCGCCCACCGACAGGATTTGGCGCCCACCTGATAGGTTTTGCCGGTCATAAGTGGCGCCCCCTGGCCCGGATGGCGCTCCCCCCGGAAGGTGCCCCTCCCCCGATCGGCAATCCTGGATCCGCCTATGCCCTCTGTGTGAAATATACATTTTCGGTAATAAATGGCGCCACCTGTCATCAAAGCCGCTCCATGGAGAGCAAATAGCCCCCCCCCCAGGAGAGAAAAGGCACCCCCTCTGGATAGCACAGGTCATAGGCAGATTCAGGATTGACGATGGGGGCATCTTCCGGGGGTGAGGGGCGCCATCCAAGGGGCGCCACTTTGACCAAAAACCTATTAGGTGGGCGCAAAATCCTATCGGTTTGCGCCTATTTTCGCATCCTGGGTGGGAGGGGGGTGTGAAGTGACATTTCAGAGGGCGCCATAAACTTTTCAGGGGGCGCCGCGACCATTTTGGGGGCACCGAGGGTTGATCTGGGGGCACGTGCCCCCCCCTTGCACAGGCACAGGCGTAGCACAGGCACTCTTGATAGCAATAGCACCCCTCCCCTGGACAGGAAAAAGCGCCCCCTCCTCTAAGGAGAGAGACAGCGCCCCTGGATAGCATAGGCACCTTCCCCCTGGGAATTGAGATACCTCCTGGGAGAGGAAGGCGCCCCCTACAGAAAATCTTGCAGATCTACTTGGAAGTTGAATCCACCGTCCCTGCATTTTACGGTGAAAATATTATTGAATAATTAACAACACTAAAAAATTCATCATAAAACAGATTCAGACCGTGTCAAGAGTGCTACAGAAGGCCTGAGATCATGAGACACTAATCATCTCAATGAATGGATCATTAATAAGGGCGTTACCGTGTAATTTTTGCGGGGGTAGGATGGACCCAGGACTGGCGATGACGGGGGAGGGTGGTTGATTGATTGATCGATTACTTAGGCTTAACACCGGCACTGTAGAGGGGTCTGGCACTTACGCGCACTGGAAAGGGGCCTGGTAGGCCCCCCTAAGATCTCGAAAACTAAGAGGTGTAGAAAAACGCAAGCTGGGGGTTGGGTGGGGGCTATAATAATCTACATTACATATGACCAATTTTCATTGACATAGGTCGATATCTTCAACATCAAATGGGGTCCTAAAGGTCGAATTTTGCCCATGTTGGGGAGCTATTGGGAAATACCACGAGTATGCGGGAAAAAGACGCGAATAAAGACGGACCAGGGTCATAGACGGAAGGCTACAAAGAATCTTTCCTACAATTTTGAGGTCAAGGTCATTCAAGGTTATTGACCTAGGAGGTCGCAATATGGTATATTACCTATAATGTATGTATGTACATACCTACATACACTATGACTAGCACTATAGCCACTGTTTGGCGGGAAATGAGGATTGACCTTTACCAATGAACTTTGAACTTGACCTTTGACCCTTACCTTTACATTCAGGTACCTTAACTATGACTTAACCCTCGCCCCACCGGGGGCATCGATGGCCCCCCTAAGATTTTTCCGGGATAGCAGAAAAACGACGATGCGCAGCGCCGCGGTTGAGGGCTCTACCTCTCACCCCATCATTTTCTCATCATCCCTGAAATTTTTTACTCTGGGTCACCAAAGGTCAGGTCACCAGGCGAGGTCAACCAAGGTCACCTCACTTCAACTTTTGAGCTCTGTAAGAGCTACATTTCTAACTCGATTGATTTTAAACTTCCTACGCTTCCTGACCCCTCCAGGGTCTACAAGATATAAATCTGGGATTTTTCGATTTCGTGACCTGAGGTCAGGTCACGAGGTGACCTCTTCCGTTGAAAAAACATGGGGAAAAGCTGTCTTATGATCTAAAAGTCACAAAAACGATTGCAAATACTCGGCTTGCTCCGAAAAGCGTTCTTGGACATCCTTTCACGGATCCCAGGGACCATATTTGCCCTTTGACCTCTTTGAGGTCATCCAAGGTCACCAGGGTCAAAAACAATAGGATTTTGACAATAACTTTTGACTTAATTGAGCTAGAGCACTGAATCAATCATCATCGTGTTTGTTTTGTCACTGGCTTTGGTTTGATTTACAGCAAGGTCACTTTCTGACATTTCGTGACCTCAGGTCATATTAGGGCACGAGGTGACCTCTGGAGGTTAAGCCACTGGCGGGAGGTCTTTACGTTTCACATAGCGGAAAAAGTACTGGCGATTTCCTATCAAATGCACTTTACCAGACCTCAATGGTTCTAATTGCATAAGAGTTATGCCTAGTTTGCTTAAGCATTGCATATTTGAGTGAAAATAGCCGATATTGGCCTAATTTGACCTCTGGAGGTCAAACCATTGACCTGAGCACTAAAACATGTCAAGTAATTTCTTACTGAATTCACGCCAGCTTTCTAGCACACTTTGCAGATTTTTGCTAACGCCCATATTTCCGGAGCTAGAGGGGGCCATCGATGGCCCCGGTGGGGCGAAGGTGGCGTCGGACCCCCGGTGGGGCGCGGGTTAACATCAGGGTTGGCAAATTTAAGCCACGTTCTGGTTTAAACCGGTTTAAACCATGGATTAAACCGGCTGGCATAAATTAATTTATGCCACCCTGGTTTAAACCACTTATCATGACAATGATAAAAGCCATTTACGTTAAGTTGTCGCGAGAGCTGTTTTTCATATTTTCAAAAATTATATGGAGCTTAAAGTATAAATATCATATTCATGTTCATAAGTGCTTACTGATCTCAAATATATATTTTTGGAGTGTCACAAACTCTAACAAAAACCCTAGCACAAGCTAGCTAACCTATCATTAACATTTTAACAAATACCTTTGCATTCCAATAACCATGCACCAAATGATATTGGCCAACATCCACTAAAAGATCACCAAAAAGCACGGTAGAGGGGCACCTCCCCCCCGGGAAGGTGCCCCTCCCCGATCGGCAATCCTGGATCCGCCTATGCGATAGAGTAAATGACCTAAGTTTGAACAGGGCCAAAATTCTAACCACCAACTTTCAAATGCAATACCGCCTTTAATTCTACCAATAGAACCCAAAGATCACCATCTACCCATTCTCAGGATCCCTGTGAATAGTTTCATCATGATCTTGAGGTTCTTTGGGTAAAAATGGAGCTGATATTGCAGTTGAAAATTGTCTATTCAAATTTTGACCCTCTTTAAGATAATGTCATTTACCTTACTGAAGTAAAAATGACAGAACCGAAAGCTGGCACATCCTTTTAGGCAGTTTCGTTCAGTGAACACAGCAGCTGGCATAAAGGGCCAAACTGCAGAAATGACCAAAATTTGGATCCGTGAGGCCCTGAACAAACTGCAGAGCGACAGCGCCACTCTGGCCAATGCTGTTGAAGTGTGGCTGGACCTGGAAAGCAACGAACTGCTGCAACCGCATCGAGAAGCCATCAAACGAAGGCGGGGCCAGGCTTTGAGGGCAATACGCGCTGGTGCCAACCTCCTTGACCCGAGATACTTTGGTCGGAAGCTGCCGGCCGATCTGCGCAAGAACGCGGAGGAGTGGCTGGGAGTGACCTCCTTGCTGAGCTCATCCTGCTGGAGAACAAAGATGAGCCTTTCCCCGCGCTTTCTTCGAGCCAGCCTTCATCGCGAAGCTGACGCCTCGAGCTTGGTGGCTGGGTGTGAGCAGGAGGCCAGGCGTGAACAAAGAGTTCTGCGAGAGGGCACTGGGTGTAATGCAGCTGCCACCATCGTCTGCCAGCATCGAGCGCGCTTTTTCAACGTTCGCCATCATCAAGACAAAACTGCGCACCCGCCTGGGTGCAGCGACGCTAGAGAAGTTGTCGTTCTGTCATAGGGCTCTGCGCGGCCGTCATGAGGTTGAGTGGTGAGGTGCTGCAGCCTAAGAGGTTCGCTCATCGTCCACCGATGTGTTGGGTGTTGCGCAAGCTGCGCGATCGCCTGGGTGCAGCAGCGTTTGAGAAGCTGTCTTTCTGGCACAGGGCCCTGCGCGGCCGTCATTAAGCCGACATGATGCAGTCAAGCAATGTGATATGCTGCTGCTCAATGAATTTTTTGTATAGTGATTTATCACGCTTTTGTGTGAGACCAATACAGTTTTGCCTTGTTTTGGAATTGTTTTAATGACTACGTAAAGTCCATATATCTAACCAGCCATAATAGCGAAAGAATATGTGACCTATCTCCACATCTAGGTAAAACGCTTTGATCACGTGAACTGTTGAAACAGTATCACATTCACCTGTTCGCCACAGTATGCTCCAGCTTGCCAGTATTAACCCTCGCCCCACCGGGAGGGCCATCGATGGCCCCCTAAGGTTTTTCCGGGATAGCAGAAAAACGACGAGGCGCAGCACCGCGGTTGAGGGCTCTACCTCTCACTGCATCATTTTCCCATCATCCCTGAAATTTTTTACCCCGGGTCACCCAAGGTCAGGTCACCAGACGAGGTCAACCAAGGTCACCTCACTTCACCTTTAGAGCTCTGTAAGAGCTACATTTCAAAGTCGATCGATTTGAAATTTCCTACACTTCATGACCCCTCCAGGGTCTACAAGGTGTTTATCCGGGATTTTTCGATTTCGTGCCCTGAGGTCAGGTCACGAGGCGACCTCTTCCATTGACAAAGCATGGGGAAAAGCTATTTCATGATATAAAAGCCACAAAAATGATTGCAAATACTCAGACTGCTCAGAACAACGTTTTTGGACACTCTTTCACGGATCCCAGGGGTCATATTTGCCCTTTGACTTTTCCAAGGTCATCCAAGGTCACCAGAGGTCAAAAACAGTATTTGGACAATAACTTTTGACCTAATTGAGCTAGAGCGGTGAAACAAACACCATCGTGTTTGTCTTGTCACTGGCTTTCATTTGATATACGGCAAGGTCACTTTGTGACCTTTCGTGACCTCAGGTCATATTAGGTCACGAGGTGACCTCTGGCGGTCAAACCACTGGCGGGAGGTCTTTACGTTCCACATAGCGGAAAAAGTACTGGCAATTTGCTATCAAATGTACTTTACCAGGCCTCAATAGCTCTAATGACATAAGAGTTATGCCCAGTTTGCTTAATCATTGCATATTTGAGTGAAAATAGTCGATCTTGACCTAATTTGACCTCTGGAGGTCAAACCATTGACCTGAGCACTAAAACATGCGAAGTAATTTCTTACTGAATTCACGCGAGCTTTCTGTTGCACTTTGCAGATTTGCGCTAACGCCCATATTTTCGGAGTTAGAGGGGGCCATCGATGGCCCCCCGGTGGGGCGAAGGTGGCGCCGGACCCCCGGTGGGGCGCGGGTTAATTAACATTGACTTTGTGCTCAGCCAACTTGATGGATGACATGCTCAACTCAAATTCTTCAAACACTATGCAAATTGATAGTATTGTGCTGTTCTCACCTCTATCTTTGATATGAAAGGGTGATCTTGGATTGAATGGCTGTTTCATTGATTCTGAATTTAAGCTGGCTTTTATTAATTTAAGCCGGCTAAACCGGCTTAAACTAATAAAAGCCACTGGCTGACATAAATTCAATTTAAGCCGGCTTTTTCCAACCCTGGTTAACATCATAATATGCGTCAGACCTGGTAACGCCATTTGACCGGAAGCACTGGGGTCAATAACTTTGAATGTCTAGATATGACCTTTACCTGTGACCTTTGAACTTGACCTTGACCTTCATGTGAGGTGACCTCGACATATTATCCCTCGCCCCACCGGGGGCTATCGATGCCCCCTCCCCCAAGGTTTTTCCGGGATAGCAGAAAAACGACCAGGCGCAGCGCCGCGGTTGAGGGCTCTACCTCTTACCCCATCATTTTCTCATCATCCCTGAAATTTCTTACTCTGGGTCACCAAAGGTCAGGTCACCAGGCGAGGTCGACCAAGGTCACCTCACTTCAACCTTTGAGCTCTGTAAGAGCTACATTTCTAACTCGATTGATTTGAAACTTCCTACGCTTCCTGTCCCCTCCAGGGTCTACAAGATGTAAATCTGGGATTTTTCGATTTCGTGACCTGAGGTCAGGTCACGAGGTGACCTCTTCCATTGAAAAAGCATGGGGAAAAGCTGTCTTATGATCTAAAAGTCACAAAAACGACTGCAAATACTCGTCTTGCTCCGAAAAGCGTTCTTGGACATCCTTTCACGGATCCCAGGGGCCATATTTGCCCTTTGACCTCTTTGATGTCATCCAAGGTCACCAGGGTCAAAAACAGTATTTTGACAATAACTTTTGACTTAATTGAGCTAGAGCACAGAATCAATCATCATCGTGCTTGTTTTGTCACTGGCTTTGGTTTGATATACAGCAAGGTCACTTTCTGACATTTCGTGACCTCAGGTCATATTAGGTCACGAGGTGACCTCTGGAGGTCAAACCACTGACGGTAGGTCATTACGTTCCACATAGCGAAAAAGGTCTGATATTTTCCTATCAAATGTATTTTACCACATCTTAATAGCTCTAATGGCATTAGAGTTATGCCCAGTTTGCTTAAGCACTGCATATTTGAGTGAAAATAGCCTATCTTGACCTAACTTGACCTCAAAGGTCAAACCATTGACCTGAGCGCTTAAACATGCGAAGTAATTTCTTACTGAATTCACGCGAGGTTTCTGATGCATTTTGCAGATTCGCACTAACCCCCATATTTTCGGACTTAGAGGGGGCCATCGATGGCCCCGGTGGGGTGAAGGTAGCGCCGGACCTCCGGTGGGGCGCGGGTTATCCCGGTTATATAGCGTTTTGATGTCACCACTCGGTCTCCAATGCAAGTGAACTGGGTCTGATTTTGAAAGCCTATAAGTCAAACTATTTTTTACTGATTTTCAAATAAAAAATTGGCAGACCATTGAATTTTTCTAAATGTGACCAGGTATCACTTTTTGGCTACGAGCGGTTCTCCGACCACCTTGGAAAAGAGGTAGGGGAGAGGGGCTCCGAGGTCCCCCTCCAGTAAAATAGGGTTCTTATCGGTCCAATCGGTTCTCAAAAAAGTTGTGTGGTAAAAAGAGGGCTTTCTAAATAGCGGAAACGACTCAGTTCGTAAAAAAATACTCCCATTCTCATTGTAACTCTCCCTATCAAAACACAAGCACTCAGCCCGGGTTCAATACAATCACGAAGCAGCGGCTCTGAGATAATGCAGCACCTTCTCAAACATGTCCGAGTACCAGCCAATCGGCCGTGACAGTCTGAGGAGACGCGAATCGAAATATGAAAGCCTGAGACTGTCATACTCACGACACGACACCAGGATGTGCCGAGCCGACAAGGGAGCCGCACATCGCCGACACTGAGGTCGAGACTCGCCAGACAGCAGACATCGGTGAGTGGCCAGACAAGGCCAGTTCGCAAACGGCACAGTGCTGCCCCCTCACAGCGATGGGTGCGCAGGGAGGACGGCCACGCACCGATGCCAGCTTTTATTACCCTGAGTTTATTTGTCTGCTCGTACCATGCCTGTTGCCATACATTACGAAGGTGGCCAGATATATCTGGGATATATCTCGAGCAGGAATCAACTGGGGTACGCGGTAGTGGAGCGGTCAGTGTAGCTGGCTTCCATTCAGCCGACCCGGGTTCAAGGCTCGGCGGCTTCCCTGAACAAGGAGTAAGCTGACTCCCGAGAAACCCTTCCAACAGGGAAAGAGTTGGCGACGCCATATGACCCTGGTAGTTGGTGCATCGATAAGTCCCAAAAATTATTTAGGAAACCACTGTCTCCTTCTTCAGGGTCTCTGAGCAGCCTGCCGGGCTGCTGCATCAGCCGCTTCATTCAGTCGGATGCCGACATGACTCGGCACCCAACAGAGGGTTATATCCTTACCCTGTCCGGCGATTCGAGCTTAGTGAAGAACAATTTTTAAAACGAGTCCGTCACTCGGGTTAAAACTGCTCACAGCCTGAATGCTGCTAAGACCGTCGGTGAAAATGACTAATTTCGTATCGTCACAAAGCTCTATGAAGTTGAGTGCCTTCGCCAACGCAGTCAGTTCACGTAAATACCAGTGCATAAAACGGTAGTGAAAAGTTTCTGGTCACAGTCTCAGTTACGAAAGAGCATCCCACCCCAGACCCGGTCCTTGATCCATCTATATAAAGCGCAGCATGATCTGCATACTGTGCAATGTGCGCAAGGGCTAAATGCTGGAATTCTACGGGAATCAAATCAGCTCTGGCCCTTTTTGCAAGAATCCTATCAGTTTGGGGTCCTAGCTCCCAGGATGGAATGTCTGATAGCTGGCTGCGTCTGATTACCTGCCGGTGGAGGCCCATTTCACCCGAAAGCCGTTGCACTCTAACACCAAGTGGTAGCCCTCCTTTACTCATGCCGTCGAAGAGACGGGTCACTTCGCGTGAGAACACGGCGCTGTACGTTGGGTGACCTGGAAACCGGACTAGTTTGTAGGCATATCTCTGCCCCATAAGTCGACACCGTATGGCCAATGGGAGCTCATTCGCTTCTGCGAGTAGGCTGGATATCGGCGTCGTAAGGAGCGCAGCCGTGCAAATTCTAATAGCGCTGTGATGGACTGTGTTCAGGTATGTAACACCAAGGAACTTAGCTGATGTCCCAAATGGAACAGGGTTACCTCTCAACTCTATGTTCGGGTACAGGCAAAAGGACCTTTGCGATGAAAATGAACGCTTAAGGTTTTAGAGGCTGAAAACCGTAGACAATTTCGGAAGCACCATCGATACAAGCTGTTCACGCAAGCTGAAGCTGACGAAAGAGCGGGGAGGGAGTGAAAAACGTCGTCCAGATCCCAACATCATCAACAAACAGACAACACTTTACTGTTGGCGGTATAGCATCAATGACGTCATTTATAGCTGAAGCGAAAATCCCAATACTGAGAACGCTACCTTGAGGAATTCCCTGCTCCTGAAAAAAAAAACAAAAGAAATTGGAGTAGGTAAGTGCCTACGTGCCGCCAATTCGGAATTCAAATGTTCAGTCAGCCAGGAAATTATTGATGAATGATCCCATCTGGCCGGGAATCTGTCATGAAAGACATTGCTTTTCTTAAAGAACATCGGCCACCATCGGCCTCCGTGCCTGAACCAGTGTCCGATCTAGACCAATGGCTGGGTGACCTAACATCGTGGAGAACATATGTTTATTTTAGAAAACGGGTGCAAATCAGGAGATTTAGGGGAAAATACCTTTTTAAACCCTCTCTTGATCAACGCCTGGGAAGACCGAATTATCCCCATCCCCCTGGATTTGGCCATGGCGTGGGGTATCGACTGCTATCGTTGTCCAGGGCTCCACTCGCGCTCCCACATACGACAGTAAGGTGAACCGGGTTCTAATGCGTTTTTATGCGAGCGTAAGTTTTTAATGTAGCTCAAGTTTTGAGTTTAACGTCAGTACAGTGAGCAATCTTGTGTGGTCTAGAATTGAGGTAATCATGTGTTCTAAATAGTAAAATGCGACTTAAACATTTGTTTAAAACGTACCAACACAGGAATTGTCTTTTTCAACATCACTCTGAACGATAGTTGTGGCTCATCATTGGCACCACCATGCTTAGATGCCGTTGAAACCTTATCGAGCCCTTCGAAAGACTGAAGTTTCCTGAGCTGAGGGTGATGTGACATAATTCGAAAGCAATATACTTTTCCAAATTTTGTATCGCCCTTTCCTTGCTATTCTGGAAATTACGACCAATTCCTGTAAAACTAGGCTTCAGGTAGGTTGAACCTGTCGATGCACTAATTGTGTTAGCGTGTGAGTGTTTTGAGCCGTTCAGTCTATGAATTTCTGTTTTGCCTTGCGATAGCTGTTATATTCAGCGGTTCTCGTCCGATATTACTTTGGAGGTAGGCGCAGTACCTATATGCCGCACCTACTTAAAGGAGTTAAATACATGCGCCATATGAAGATGAAATATTCAGAAAAAACAGTGGGTAGTGATCTTTAAAAAAGTCACGATAGCACAATACATTTTGCAATGTATCTTCCTTTGCACCGGAAGAAAATAATATTTTTTCAGGTGCAAAGAATTGCATTGCATTAATGCAGTTGCTAGCTGTCACCATATGACAAGGTCA
This sequence comes from Lepas anatifera, assembly GCA_034440635.1. Classification (NCBI taxonomy): domain Eukaryota; kingdom Metazoa; phylum Arthropoda; class Thecostraca; family Lepadidae; genus Lepas; species Lepas anatifera. The sequence goes on along the minus strand of JAOTON010001136.1, from coordinate 1,137,928 downwards.
TAAACAAAATTATGTATTATCGGCTACACCCTAAAGCAGACAAAAGAAGGAACTTGACGATGTCATGATAGCGTTTAAGACACTCCATAGCCTTCCAAGAATATATCACTTGGTGATCAGTACCTACCGTAACACCATAGCCAGTTCAATAAGGTTATCACTGCAAAAACATTGCCTTGGGGCCGCTGTAAGACCTCTCGCCGATGCCAATCAAGCCACTACGATTGAGTTTGGAATGATGCAATTACAACTAGAATCATTCAACGGCCCCAGAGAAATTGAAAGGCCATGTTACCTCCTTCCACATCCCAGTAAAAATGGACTTCGGACCACAAGAAAATCACGCATGGCTACCTGAACCATTGTTTCTCTCGGACCAGAAAATACCCGTAACGTTTCCAATAATACCTACTGTGTACCAGGAGATGCTCTGTCCGCGCGCATATCCGCGCCGGAGTACAACACAACACATCAACACAAACAACAATTCAGCCAAGTATAAAAGACGCGACAGCAGGGCTGCAATGGCTCACTTCCTCCGTCCACGGGCCTTGGGCTTGGGTTTGGGTGGTGGTAGGAGGCCCAACTCGCGTAGGCGCGCCTTCTCCAGCAGCACCTTGCGCAGCAGCTGCAGCGTCTCGGCACTGGCGCCGCGGCCCTGGCGCACGTGCTTACCGGTGAGTGTGCGTGGCGCGCGCCGCCGCAACGGCGCGGCCGCGTCGCCGGGCGGCGTGGGGGGCGTGTCCGGCGTGGTCGGCGGGGTGCCGGACGTGCTGGCCGAGCTGACAGAGTTGGGACGCCGTGGTGTGCTGCAGGAGGGCATCGGCTCTGGAGGCTGCTGCTGCCGTATTGCCTGCTGCAGCTGCAGGCTCTGCAGCATGGCGCAGTACTGCAGGTATAGCAGTGATGGGTAGGCCGGCTGCGTGCTAGGCTGCTGCATCATCAGCATCTGTTGCAGCATCGAGCTGGGTACTGGAGGCGGCGCGGCCGGTGGCGATGCTTCCTCCATCCGCTGTAAGGGCTCAGCTCGGGGCTGATGTTGCCGATGACCACCGGCTGGGGATAGATGTTTTTCTGCTGCAGGTCCAGGCTCCTTTTCTCGTAAAAGACCACTGACGGCCTCTTCCAGACGCTGCTTCTTGAGACGAGCCCGTTCCTCACTTTTTAGACTGTGCTTCCGCAGCTTATGGAAAGGAATGATGCTGTGTGAAGGCCGCACGCGAAGGTCCTGAGGTTCTCGCTCATCCTCTTCTTGATGAGGCTGCTGATCTTCGAAGTGAACTCGCTGTAGATTGGGAGGCGGTCCCATGGCCCGGTCCAGAATTTCATTTGGTCCTAAGGAGATGCTGATCTGTGGCGAGGGTGATCGCTGTCTGCTTAGATCGATGGGAAGGTCTTGGCATCCCCGAACCACTAGCTCCGGGTAGATGCCCGCGCCAAGGTGAGACTGCAGAGTTAGCGCCATCACCCGCGCCTGCAAAAACAGCGCACGAATCATATGTCAGTGATACGTACCTTGGTCTGACCTCAATCATAATTGGATGGATAAGGGATTTCACATACTTTTAGCACGTCTATTTTACCAGGCTTGAAACAGTTAATACTCATGTTACCGTGATCAGCTACCACCTGTCTTTTAGTTTACAGTTTTGATTCCCGATTATTTCAGTTTGATTCCGATTATTTCAGTTTTGATTCCCGATTACGCGTAAGTACCTACCACTTCTTACCAGTTGTGCTTAAACAGTTTTTATAGCTCCGATTAACGGAAGTTTTATGAGCAGTTTGACTTCTTTGGGCTATACAGCCTGTGCCACTGAAGGAGCATTTCGCCCGGCTTGTGCTGCCACTGCCCTCGGTCTCACCTGACGCGTGCGGAGAGCAGCAGTCTACACGGCGGCAGCGACCATCCAAAGCGGGAGTTCACCCGTCCCCCAGCGCACGCACCGCCCGACTGGAGCGGACCGCAGCAAAAAACAGCGCCCGGCTCCCACGGGCCAGACCAGGCGCCGCCCCGCTACCCCGCTCCGTCCAACCCTTCAGCCAATCAGGCTGCGCAGACGGCATTCTCTCCGCTTCAGTTACTTTTAGCTTTTTACCGGTGGTCCCACGCCCGACAAAGTCCCCCCGCCACAGTAAACAGGCCGGTGAATCGATACACATTAGGCAGGGGTCAGGGGCCGCGCTGCTACGTGGCCCGGACCAGATACGGCAGGTTGTTTTCGAGACGACATGGTGCACGTTTTGATAAGACGCTGAAGGGGTCAGTGGCCTGCTGTCGAGGCGTCTCAGCTGCTACCGGGTTGTGACCGAGGGGTTGTCGGCTCAAGACTTAGCGGTGCTCGCGGGACCTCTCTCTGCCGCTGTGCCAGCACGGGGATCAACGCAGGCATTGTTTCGGGAAAGCGCTCCCCCATCTGCCACCGCACCCACTCTGCTTGGTCGCGATCGGCGACCAGCTCCCCCTGCAGCCGCAGCAGTGCTGCGTAACGGCCGGCTGCCGCCGCACCCTTCCCCGCTGACGAGCGCCGCTCTGTCTCCGTCGATGATGACTAACGACACGGCCGCGTTAGTTCCGTGTTGTTTGGTGGTTGCCGCCCTCCCACGGCACGGCGGCTCGCAGAGATGTCGGCTGGCTGCTCTTCTCCCACGCTGCCGTGACGGACTGCAGAAGAGGCGCTGCTAATTAGGGCACCGCCGTGGCCTCGGGTCACTGAGCCAATCTGGAGATTTGTCGGTATGAAAATAACAGCTGATCGACCTTTCGAATTTTGGAGATATTTAGAACAAATTTACCTCCCCTAGATCAAAACTGCCCAAAATTGAAGAGCATGGACTTATTTTCCACGAAAAAAACAGCAAGGAAGGTGTGGTGTCACGAGGAAGCCTGTGACAGATAAAATTGTTGTCAGCCGTCTGATGCAACCCAAAATTTCAGGTGAAATTCAAAATTGCAAGAGCATTCACAGACTCATCGTCCAAAGGTGCACCAAACATAGCTTAACTTTCTATATCAACTAACAAATCGAGAGGATGCCATTCCTCTCCTCAAGCTTCCCGAATTAAAAACAGAAACAACACACGCACACAATTTGTTTACGTTAAAGAGCAAAAGACTCCGCCAAACCCCCCTACCAGGATGCGGCCCCCTTCGAGTTGCCTGGCAACATGCGATGCTGGTGTCGCCGATGCAACGCCGGAGGCGTTTACAGCTTGAAGCAAAGGAAAGTTGGATATATTTGACAATTACCTGTAAATAACCAAAAGACTTAACAAATACTTTAGATGAGAGATTTTCCCATATTTCTAGCCCGTGCAGAGTTTTTGCTATCTCCACACAACATTCCAGGATTTTAGGGGAGTTTCTCCGGGTGATATACCTGCCTTTAACACGCGCAGTGCAGAGGGCTTTAGCGTCAACACGCAGTGGAGGAGGGGAGTCCTAAAGTGCTCCTCCCCCTCCCAGAGGCAGGGCTGGAGATCTCTTCTCGACCCAGGTGGGTTCTGGGTGGGTTAACGTTGGCACGGCAATACAAGTCCTATACAAAGTTTATGGGAGACCCAAATCCAGGGGATTCTTGACCCCCAACTGCACCCCCTTCCCAGGATCTCCACCCATGCCTGCCATCTCAGAAACAAAGAGGGCTAGAAAAACACCCGTCTGGGGTGTATGGGTTTCATGGTGGTCTAAATTATAGCCAATTTTCATTGACATAAGTCCATATTTTCAAGGTCAAACGAGGTCATGAAGGTCAAATATGTGGCGAGCTATTGGATCAAATGGAAAGCTATTGGGAAATGCGATGAATATGCAAAACAAGTCGGGGATACACTTTAAAACGGACTTAAGTCATAGAGCGAAAGTCCCACACAATAAAATCTGAAAGTTTGAGGTCAATATGACATAAAAATATGAAATATTCCAATAATGTGGGTATAGCTAGCACTATAGCAGCCTTTGGGTGGGAAACGAGGGTTGGCCCTTGATAAAAGACCTGTGAACTTGGTATGTGACCTTAATCTTGACATTGAGTAAACTTAACCGCGAAGTCATGTTATAACATACGCCATACTGAGTAACGTCATCTGACCGAAACACCGGGGTCAATGACCGTCGAAATGCTTGCATGACCTTGGCCTGTGAGAGCTGACATTGACCTTTGAGCTTGACCTAGACCTTCATGTGAGGTAGCCTTGACATGTGATCTCTATTATGTGGCGTTATTACGTCACCACTCGGTCTACAGTGCCGGCAAACTGGTACGACCGCGCGATTGCGACGATTTTAAAATATAGGTCTGGCTTTGAAAGCCTATAAGTAAGACATATTATTGACTGATTTTCAAAATTCTTACACCAATCAACGCACTCATAAATTCTCTCAAATGTAGCAAATTAGAGCATTCTGGCTACTAACGGGTCTTAGGCCACCTCGGAAAATAGCTGGAGGGGGCACTTTAGGTCACCCTCCACTGCACGTGTCAAGAGTCCTTATCAGTGTTGTACCATCGTGATTTCGTCTTTCAAGCCATCGTTGCGGCCTAAGCTTGAATTTTTGTCGCTGTGAATTCTCGATTTATTATAAGAGTCTAAGAAGCTAGAGCCCTCGCCCCATGTTCCAACTATGTAAAGCATCGGTCGCGCCTGCGCTGTGCCGTGAGGCCAACCGCCATACACTGGGGGCATGCGGCACAGTCTAACTGTCAGGTGAGTTTGCCGCGCCGCGGGGGTTCGGATGAAGCTATTTCGGGCGGCTGCGCCAGACCCGTTGGGCTACAGCAATGCTACGAATCATAAGTTCACTTTAAAACCTTTGGATTTGCATTAATACACTAGGAATTTAGTACTTAAACTTTGGGCAGACAAGCATCAAGTGGCCATGGGTATTTATTTTAAACATTTCGATTCCAAACTTTGGAGCCGCTGTTACAGAGACGAGTGCAAAACGTTCGTTATGATGCAATACCCAGTCGTTTACGGCTGAATTTTTCCAAAGCTCATGTGATTCCGAACGGGGCTCGTTTCTATCGGCTCCAGGAATCTCCTTGAATGCTGGTTCTTGACGGTGAAGTGACAAAGACAACTCGGGAGGAGAGTGCCAGCAGCCAATAAACAAGTTAAAAATAGTATTCTTTCAAATTGAAATACACAGAAAGTTTGCTGTATACAATTGTAAATACTTATGGAATTGCAAAAATATGCCGTGTTTGACAGTGGCAATTCGGGATATTTTCTCAAGACAAGACTCTGCAACCACCTTTATCTTTTAGTCCAATTTGGTAAAAACCCTTCCAGAAATAGCATAAGGAATGAAATAATGGAGGGAGCTACCCGCTCCGAGAGACCAAGTGACCCATTTTCCCAGAAATTCCGAACCCGATGGCTACGTCATTGCTCTATAATGGTAATTGTCATGACATGTGTGTCGACTATTAAGAATATGTATCTTTTTTTGGGTGCTTGAATGTCCCCTTAGAATCCTAAAGTGTCTAGAATCTAGAGTTTTCCCTGGTTTATCCCTCGCCTCCGAAGAATAAGGAAAGATTCACTGCGCTTCTCCTAAAATTGACCAAATTCACTCGAAACGGATATGGGCTCACACTTTGACTGAGTGTTTGTTCTTGCGAAGGAGCTGGGCCGACGGCCCATACACCTATCCATCGTCATGGTTACGTAAGCGATGTGACCAAATTTTGGTGAGTTCTTAGCTTCAGGCTCCTGAAACGCTTATTTGAGAGATATATATTTTTATCCCGGTGCACAAACATTTAAGTTACTTGGCCTTCAAGGTCGAATTCCCGAAAGCGATATGTTCTATCATTCCTCCCGTTACAGCTTCGTCCATAACCTAAGCCAGGAGTGTGGGTTTTTCTCAATGATTGGGGCTGCCACAATTTTAAACAATAGCATCAACCTCCATTTTAAAAGGTCAATGGTATAATAAGAAGAAGTATTTAGGCTTTTGCATAGGTCTTTTGAACTAATTTAAACTACGATAGACTTCGGAGTGCTGAAGCGATGAGCATGACAATAAGTTGACCAGATGCTTACTGGCCTACCTCCTTCAATCCTGGATGCGAAATTGATTTAATACATTAGTTTTATATATTTGGGCACAGCTCTTCTCAAGAATCAGCATAACACGATAGGTAAAATCATAAACCCTTGGTCAAAGTGTAGCAAGACCTCTAATTCGAAGCCTTGATAGGTCTTCTGTACTTACCACACTACTTTGAAGTCAATCGTGTTGAAAAGGTGAAGAAGACCTTTGGGATTGTTCTTCTTCTGCAGGAACCTCTTTCGCCTTCAAAGGGATGCCTTCAGAAAATGCTTAAAAACGTTATTTGCTGGCGGACATCGAGAGTTTAGCTTACTATTAAGGATCCAAGTGGTCAGAGAGGACCTAGCTGGCTCTAGAGACCCTAATATTCACAAAATGTTCAGCTGGTAGCTGAGGGCCCTCTGTTACAAGATACAGAGGACCATGCTGGCCAGAGAGGGCCATCAGGATGCTCCAAATCTGCTTACAAAGTGTCCAATCGATGAGAAAAGGCCCTTCTATGGGTAGTGGGCTCTACAGTTACGTGTGGGCCAAACTGGTTCCAAAGAGTCCTATAGCTACAGACTTCTTCTTGTAGTCACAGTGGGCCATACTGGCTACAAAGGGCCCTGCTGACCAAGGAAGTCTTGCCCTTTAAAAGAAGGGCCCAGATAGCCAAACAGTGTCCTACTGGCTCTGGAGGGCCTTGTGGGTTACAGTGGGTCCTGGTGGCTAAGGTGGCGTTGCGAGTTATGCGAGGCCATATTAGCCATAGCAGGTCTTGCAGGTCACAAAATTGTTTGCCTGTGTCTACAAGCTACAGAGATCTGTGTTGTACTCAGGGAACCAACAGGGCCCTCAGCTCAGCCCATAGAGAGCACAACTGACCAGGGAGAGCTCTGCTGATGATAGAGAGATCTACTGAGAACAGTCGGTCCTACTGGCTCAGAGGCTTTACTGTTAGCGAGGGCCTGGATAGTCAGAGTGGGCCCTACAGGCTAAACACGTACCTGCTTGCCACAATGATCTTCTCACATAAGGAGGGCCCAGCTGGTCAGACAGGGCCCTGCTGGCTAAAGCTGGCCCTACGAGTCGCAGTGAGCTCTGCTGCCCAAAGAGTGCCGTGGTCCATAGTAGCTTTATTAGTCAAAGTGGGCCCAGCTGACCAGAGAGGGCCCTTCTGTCGACAGGGGTCCCTGGGGCCATTGTGTTTCAGAGGGCCAAGTTTTTTAAGTGTTCTTGATGGTAAAAGGGCCCTGCTTGTCACAGAACTGAGTGCTGGAAAGATTTTAAGAGGGCTCTATCTGACATGAAGTTCCACGCGGCGGGCCACAGAGCAAAGTATAGGGGGGGCGAGAGTCGCACGGTCCGTGTCTTGAGGGGCCCTCCGGGTCCTTAGGTTGGGGGAGGGGTGGCTGCCCCAGCCGTCCCCTTGCTGCGCCTCTAGTTTTATAACTACTTAGATGTTTTGTTGGGGATACCAGGGCACCGCCAAAAATTATAAATTAGCATCCCTGGCCGAAGCCCGTCTTTTGGCAAAGATTTGGTAGGGCGGCTTACAGTTTGGGAACAAACGAGAGCAGTTTCTTACATACTTTTTAGGTTACTAGCATTGAAAATACGGCATTTTTACTTTCAAGCTTTCGTATTAAAGACATCGATGATGAGATCAAACGTCAACTTAATAAGGGAGAACCCGAGATAAACACAACCGATTACAGCACAATAAACTGGCACTATTGCAACCTTATGAATACCGAATATACCACTGATGAAAGAACCCTTCAACAGATTCTTAAGAAAAACATCAAGTGTAACGACAACATCAAGCTGTGCATGCATATCTACTACCAGAACACTAAATCACGGCACCTTATCATGCGCAACAACTCCACTCAAGACAGATCTGTTGAAGCGCACCAATGTAGTTTATGAATCAAAATGCCCAAACGAAGATGGTAGGCTTCGTGGAATCGCAAAGTTTCATTAGTTTACACATCCTATTGGGGAGTGCAAGTTTTGGTGAACTTCATTCCAGAAAATCAAGAAATCCCCAACAAGCTTATAAGAATCTATCAATGGTCCTGCAAGCTTTGTTTCCAGAAATATCGACACTGGACGGCAATGGCGTTATGCCTGGGCCTATTCCGTCCTATGCACGCGAGGAAATTTCAGCAATCGATATTTCTAACCATCTTTTGTTACAAGTTTTGTTATTTACAGCGTGACTCTTCCGCATGCTACTCAGCCCACCAGCGGTGGCTGTGACGTCACTGCGGCAGGTCACCGGTGGTTGGCTGTGACGTCACACCGAGCTCGGTGGTTGGTGGGAGCGGCGCGCCCGTCCGGTCGTCGACACCCTCCCGCTGTTTACGCACAAAAGGGCTCGCTGTTGTTTACCAAAAATTCGTACCGTTGCCGTAACTTGAGGGGTCGACACTCAATAGGATAGTTAGATAGGAGGTAATTTTACGGCGGTGCGGGTTCAACGGCCGCGTGTAACCCTTGCCGCGGCGGCGCGCCGCACCGGTGCCGCGCCGCTGCCTGTGCGTGTGCGTGAGCGCGGGGGAGGAAGCGGCACGGGCGGGGCCGGTTCGCGGTCACCGGTTCTGACCAGCGGCCGCCGACCACCACCTCAGCCGTAGAAGCCCCGAGCCAGCCGATCACCCCAATCAGACCCTCGCTGGTGCCTGTTTAACTGAAAGCTGACGCCGGAGCTGCACAAATACAAGTACAAATCAGATAAGTCATGAAATGGTTGTCCAAAGCTTAGTGAATGGCTCTAATTAAGACACAATTCGTTGCATCAAGCTGGCGATCATTATGCTCTGGCTTAGCCCAAATCCAGAGATGAGTAGACTCAGCTCTGACTCATGTAATATTGAGCCAACACAGAGTCGACTCTGACACTGGGTCTTTGAGCTATGACTCAACAAATATTTTACTAACGGTACTCGGCCACACAGAGGTGTGCAGCCGAATAACATTAGTCGCAGCTTTCAAAACAATTTAAATGGACAGCATGTAACAAGGAATGTTAATAATTTTCTAGGAAGAACTGTTCATTCCATCAAAAGAGACTGCTAGCTATGTTTCTCATTTTAAGCCCAAGTTTATTTGGGCCACAGCATGACGCATAGATAAGAATCTGTTCTGGGGGAGGGGAGGAAAGAGGAACGTTTGTTTGGCTTTAAAAGAAGAGTGGCATATAACATGCTAAAATAAACTGATATTCTGTCAAGTTGTTTTCGGCTATTTATTTTCGTTGAGAGGGTACAGCTGCTTAATATCACCGCTCTCAGTTTTTAGAAACACTCTTCTTCAAAAAGGCCTCCCGGTCTATAAGAACGTTTTTTGTGTAAACTTTTTCGCTTTGTGAAGATGTTTCCGGTTTACTTAAATCTCAAGAGAACAAATCATTTTCATGGGATTTAGAACCAGACATAGGTAAATCCCTTTGACAATATCTGCCCAACAATCCCTGCTTTCAGATTTCCTATATCCAAAACCATACAGTTTGCAGATAAATAAGCTTCCAATGAGCAGAAAGCAGCCCCTTCCCACGGTTCTCTCCTCTCCGTTATGTGAGCACTCGTTATCTGCGGGGTCTTGCACACTGGATAAGCCGTTCCTGGGTGAGTATCTGTCGGTTGAGGTTATCAGCAAAATGTGTTATCTAAAGATTGTTGGCTTTGCCATCTAATATCCTTCGTAGCAGCTTAGGTTTCTTTCATCCGTTGACTTACCTGCGCTGACGAAGGTTAAGCCTTTTACTCTTTTGCTCCCACTTGTTATGGTATGTTCTTTTTTGGTCCAGTAAATGACTACGTCACCGCAGCGTGACTGGATTTGCCCCTTTTTCACTATTGTTATATTCTTTCTATTTTTGTTATTGGCGCAAAATGACCTCAGTAGTCAGCCTGCTCTAAAATGACAAAGATGAGGATGATAATCGCATAAGCAGGCCACAGTGGGTTTTCCCCACTGTTAGTAAATACAATTTCTGACTTCAGTCGAACAAAAGTTCTGTTCATGCTATTATTCAGTTAAACACAAATCTTGAAGGTATCAACAAGCTAGAATTCAAGGAGTTCTGGATTCTAAAAGTGAGACCTTCTTGTTAGCGGAAATGATAAAATACTTGGCCCGTTTACTCTTTTCCTGTGGCCACCCTCGAGTATTTTGCCCTCTTTTGTCCATTCTAGTGCTTTATTTTAACAACCTATTATTTTCTACAACACAGTCTGATGGAGAACGACTGAAAAGTGACGCACGTATAAGCGGCGGCAGCAGGATAGAAATATAAGATCAACAGCGAAATATTGATGCCCTTTAATTCTATCCGCCTGAGCGTTACTACTACTATAACAGTCCAAGCCTGGAACACAAGAAGAAGAATCATCGTTTAAATAATTTGCTCTCAGCACTGAGAAAGAAGACGCCGGATGTTTTGAGATGCTGGAGGATGAAGAGTGTAGCTCTATACTTCCTAAGGCACGCTGTGTAGGACTTCAAAATTTCCAGAAAGGCTTTCTCGTTAGGCAGAAAAAAACATTTTGATAAGGTTAAGTACTTTATCCGGTCTCTGCTGCAGTGACGCTTGAGTCCATGGAGGAGCCTGGGTGATCCCTTCTACCTGGGTTAAAAGGGCCGAGAATATATTGAAATTTTCCTTTTCGAACTCCCGATGCGCCCACTTGGCTGCGATCCACGACTTCCCTGACCCAGTTATTATATGCTAAGTAGCAATCCTACAGGACCAAACACTTCTCATATATATATATATATATATATATATATATATATATATATATATATATATATATATATATATATATGTTGGAATTGGTGCACTCAAGGCAGTGTGTTAGCAATACGTTTTCCCTGATCATTTTTATAACTTTTGTCAAATTTTAAGGTTAGGTCATCTCAGGCCAGGTCACCAGTATAGGTCAAGTGACCTGACCTCAAAAAAAGTTTAAGATAACATAAGTCAGAGCAGGATGAACATATCCGATTGAAACTTAAATCACATAATGGCCCCACCAAATTCTCTAAAATCTGTTCCGTTTTTTTCGATATCGATGACCCAGTCAGGTACGAGCTATGACCTCTCCATTGGAAATACATGGGGAAATGGTTTTAATTGATTACCTTATTAATGAATGGCGATAGAGCCTTCATTGTAACTCTTTTAGATTTGCTGTTTCCTTACGGTTCAAATGATATGCATTTCACCTAGTTTGACCTTGACCACCTGAGTTCAGGCAAAATTTCATATTTGACCTAGCAATGTCATATTATGAATCATTCCATTCGGCCTGTTGTGAGGATTCAAAGATTTTAAATTGTTTTGCTCTATCTTTTTGTTCAGATGTAATGACCGAAAACCTTCATTTTCATGTTATTCCTATGACGGCATGTTTTGACCTCTAATGACCTCATATGTGACCTGACAAAACATTGGTTCAAATATTTTCGATAGAGAAGTGAATGGGCTACCCAACACTGTCTACAGTTTTTCGCTGTCTAGCGTGTTTGGAGATCTTAGGGGGCGGGTACCCGGCCCCCCCGTCAGAGCAAAGACCCCCGTCAATGCACGTGTTAGAGATGACCAGCAAGATAACCTAAGGTGTGTCTAGGCTATAGGTAAGGCCTTATGTGGGAAACCAAGAAAATAATTTGGGGCAGTTTCTGCTTTATCTCACGTGAATTATCATATTACTTACATACGTTGCATATGCGGATCCAGAAGGATAAGAAGAGGCACTCCCCCTCCCTCTGATCAATCCTCGGCGCCCCTGAAAAGCTGTTTCCCACTATACCCCCAGGTTGCGAGTATCGGCTCCCCTGCGACAGGATTTGACGCTCACCTCATAGGTTTTGCCACCCAAAAGTGATGCCCCCTGATCCGGTTGGCACCCCTCCCCAATCTGAAATCCTGAAACTACATATGAAATGTTATCCGTTTGATTAGCTCCTAATAGGTTCATATCTGGATAAATGTGCCCATTTTTCACCATAAGGAATACACAAATACAGGGATGAATGCATTTTTCGACTGCTCTGTATTCACCGGAGCGGTAGCTGTCCCTGAAGCCTTCTGTGCCTGTCGGTGGACGTGTGTGCTAAAATAAAATTCCAGTCGCACACGAAGTGCTCTTGCTGCTCAGATGACTCAAAATCAATGAAGTAAAACGGTTTTAAACCTGCATTCTGCTCAGTACCTTTTGTTAGGCCTTGCCTGTCGCTAACAATCGGAGAGTTAGCATTTAACTCTGGGTGCTAAGTGTGTACGCATTTCTTATCAAAATCAAAGCAAGTCAGTTGATATGAATGCCCACGACCGCACCATACACCAGTGATCATATCTGTCTAGTTTGCATTGAAAAGACCCTCTAGCACATTTCCCACCAACGAGGTAGAAACCATTGAAGGTGTTGTTCGTGGTGGACGAAAATGTTCCGCCCCCCAGTGCCCCCAATCATACAAATTCACGCCCATTTCCATCACAGAGAAAATGCCGTAATGGTGCGGCCGCAGGAATAGTTATTGCTGGCTGGTGTTTTCCGATTTCATGGAACTAGCAAGAATACTTTTAGTTATATTTATATACTTTAGTGTAATGATCCAGTGAAAACTCTCAATGAGTATATAAGGCTGTAACATCAGCATCATTTTAGGTGACACTTGTTAAGATCTGGAGATGTACCCATTTTTCCTTTCCCTTAAGCCCGGGTTCAGGATTTTTTCAGAGTTCTGACAATCTCGCCTCTCCAAGGTATTTCAAATCTCGATTGTGTCTGCCGTATTATTATTATTAGATGACATATCTACACACCAAATGCCATAGAGATGTATGTTCGTTCTGAGAAGATTGCTCGCGTACAAGCAATGGCAGTGCTGGCCTCCCTCCTGGTATATTATTTTAAATTTCTTACTGTCTGGGCCTGTCATGGATATGAAAGCTATAACTTATTGATTATAACAAAATATATTTATAAAATACTACGCAGGAGTTGACTAGCTGTCAAGGGAGATGCTGCTTTCTTTGAAAACTTCTCTAGTTTGGGCTAAAAGTCAGTTGTTCTGGTACCAATGTCAAAAAATATATACTTTAGTATGACTAAACTCGTGTCCCGCGCTGGGGTCTCTGGCAATCTGGCATGTCCCGCCCCACTGGGGGCGTACTGCGCTCCCCTCCGTATATCATTCCCTGGAAAGACTAAAAGAAAGTTACGTCCGGCGTTGGAAAACTCTTGATGAGACGAAGGGAAATTATGCGAACCATTTTTAGATTAGGTTAATATTAAGTTTATCAAATGTCAAAGAAGATTCCATGGGGTTACATGAGCAAATTGTGTATTTTAGCCTATACATTTTTACTGATGAAAGGTGGAGCAATTCTTTAGATACCGTTGGTGTCCTCTCATCGTGGCAAGTCGAATAATGTATAATATGACAATGTTTGGTCAAATTGTAAAGATGACCTGACCTTAAGCGAGGTCAGAGTCACATTGTGACCCAGTATCGTCATGTTGCACATCAATTATCTCCCAGTGACAATATAAGCACAATCAAATCAGGGGCCGGGTGGCATATTGGCTTCGTTGCCTGTCTTCAGATCAGACAGCATGGATTAACCTGGGTTCAATCCCCACGGCGGGAAACCGCCTTCCGTGTCCGATCTGGCCCGTTGGAGGGAATCCTTAAACACTCACGCCAATACTCCCTGAAATTGGCAAGTTTTCCTGTCGGGAGTGACCCTGATAAAATAAAAATAAATATATAAATAAATAAAATGAAATATTTATCTCAATTCAGTGCAAAGTTATTTAAAAACATCATAGTCTACTCAACTGACCTAACGTGACCTTTGAAAGGTCAAATGATCAACCACTCAACTTGATGGTCAGGAACGTGCTAAGAATGCATGGTATGCTGACTTTCGAGGTGATCTATCCCAGTACTGATGGAAAAAGAGCCCTTCCTCTTTTTCCTTATATACATATTGGGACGACAAAAATTGACCCCATCCTAGGTCAACAATACGAAAATACCGATATAGCAGTTTTCTAGACCCTACTGCCCTCACTATATTATTAAATTTAAGAACTGACCAATTAGCAGATGTTACTTTGGCGCCGCCTCAGACCCAAATAGGCATAAGGTACTATAAGTGATATTGCTGTGCGTTCTTCGTTTCTGTGTTCTTCATAGAAACCAGGCGGGAGGGGGAAAATTCACCCTCCGCCCTCCGAGCGGTGAGCGTGTGAACTCTGAATCACATCTCTGAAACTGACTCTGATTCAACTCATCTGTTTGATCAATTGATTCCACTAGTAAATAAATTAAATTCGGGAAGTGACTTCTCAACTTTGGCTCTGCCCAACTCTGACTGAGGCAAAAATTGAGTCGACTCAGACTCAATAGTATTCTGGTATCATCTGTCCCTCTAAGCTGCCGAATCACAAATCCATACAAAATGATGATTAGCCGGACTCCAAACAGTTGGTACCGAAGAGCGCCGGTAAAGCTTATCCAATGAGCAAATAAAAAATTTAGCTGACCACCAGCATACTGAAAGCTATCGAGATTTAGAACGGAGCTAGCTAGCTTGGGAGATGTCCTACCTCAGAGGACTGATGTAGGAAGGAGCAGACATCTCGAGCTCTATAAGCCTGTCTGCTCTAGTCACCTCCCCTCCACGCTCAGCAAAATTGTAATAAAGAACTTCAAAATAACACCACTAAACTGTTTCACAATTTTGATATATAGTTTTATGTTTAAGTGAATAAGCCACAGGTGCCCTGTATGTTAGATGTATTATATATAAAAATTGCATTAAAATATATATTTCTGCTTTTGGATAGCGTTTGGAATAAGAATGCCTTTCACTCTTTTACATGTTACAACTGGGCATGAATGGAAAAAGTGCCGCATGGGAAAAGGTATTGTTACCCACTTATGGAATTTCCACGTCGACAGTTTATACCCGAGAGAATTATGTTGCACCTTTCTTCCCCCCCTCTGTTCACCAGAATCTTAGCCCAGTTTCCTCCCCAGGCTTGAGCTTGGGGAGGATAAGCCCTTTAATGAGCACAGTTCAAAATCAGTTGCATGGCGGCTCCTGTTGAACGTTCTTTTCTCGAAATGTCGAAGACCATCTCTGCAACGCGCTCGCGTATCCAATTTCATGTGTCAGTCGAGAAAAATACATGTCATGGAACAGAAGTTGTTAAAAAACCGAACGGAGCCGCCAAACCGAGCGCTCCTACAGATGTTACGTTCAAGTACTTACTGATGTTGAACACGTTGGACACAAATCAATTTAGGCAGAGACCATCAGTCCAATGCCAGCTTAAGATTAAAATTTTCCATTCATCGTAATAGAACGCATGCTATCTAACGACCCACGCCTACACGCGATTTTTGGGCGCGGACACGCTCAACAGGACAGGCGCCGTGGAGCGGCCCCGCGAGAGCGCCGCTGCTCGCTCTGATCGACATTTGATCACCTCCCGCCTCAAAAGGCCGGCACAAAACGGCCGCCGCACTGGCGGCGCTGGTCTGTGCCGCGGCTGATCCGGACGGCGAGGCCGTTTCCTGCGCCGCACTGCGACAGGTTCAACACACACTGCCGCAGGCCATGGCTTGTTTACTGCGGCGAGCCTGGGAAGAATTCAGCGCGCGACCGGACCGGCAGGTAACCGGCACCGGGCCGCCACGCACACGCTTCCTGCGTGAGGTCGCCCTGAAGGGCACCAGAGGCCGTCCACCCCTTCTCCCATTGGTCACGCTTCGTGGCTGTCTTGGCGAAGGAGCCAGCGTCAACACAATAGGATAGGCCAAAATGAGAATACAGCGAGCTTAGTTGGCAGGTTCAAGATGCTCATTCAATACTATAAGGATTCATTTCCAGGTTTTGTTGCAATGAATCTCGCTAAGTTAGTTTCAATCGGTATCGACTGCGCTGGAGTAAGTGCCTTGCTGCGCCGGCAAAATAAGACGGACATGGAAATGTCAAGAATACCTTGAACCAGGCCCTCAAGATCCTTTCAAAGCTACCAGGGACCTGCTAAATCTGCTAGGAAAGACTACGAAGGAAGCGTCTAGACTAGTCAAATGCCATCAGGTTTCAATAAATATTCCTGAACGTTCAGGTGATAAAGTAAGACTTTACCCTTCAAGAAAATCGAGATAAAAGTTGTTGTACATGCAGTGATGGTATGTTCGAGCACTAGCCATCTTCAGAATACTGGTGACAATTGATTAAAAAAAAGTATTCTCGTGTCACCAGTGGTCAGGGGCAAAAGGCAATTGCCCCCAAACGGAAAACGGGGCAAACATGTTTTGCCCCCAACGATCGACCCCTTTTCCCCGACTCCTTTTAGCTTGTAAGCAAGATTTTGGGCTCAACTCTCAACTTCAAACAGAATAGTGAAGTCAGTGAAATATTGGGGCTGGATAGGAAAAAGATCTGAGGCCATATTTTCCCCCGTGGCGTTTTTTGCTCTTCGTCTCCAGTTCCCAAAATCCTACCGAAAAGGCATATTGTAACGCAATTTTCACTGCGCGACGTTTTTCTTTTTGCTTTCGACTTTGGTTTGCCCCTCCCAAACCAACCGGCTAGATCCGCCACGCGGTCACTACTCAACAACCCACCCCGAATTGAGTGAGGATATTTTGTTAATACATTTGAGGTCTGTCCGAGGTCGGTGGCCATGTTGTTGACAATATTTTAAGCAACAAACTGCCGTCAACACTCTGAAGGAGGCTGAGTGTGAATACGGCATCGCTGAACCCAACAATGATGTATATCAGATTCGAGGAGGCAGGCCAAGTAAGGTTTCGTCCTCTGATAACTATGTTCACCGGTGTAGCACCGTGGAGCCTTTTAGTCCTGAGGCTTCCTCGGCTCACAATTTTGAATCAAGGGAAAGAATAGTTGACACTGAAAGCAAGGTCAAAATAAGATTCATTGATGATGTCGGCAGCTCTGGTTTGGTAGATACTATGTATTTATTTATTTATTGATGGGTCTCTGATGACAACAGCTTATCATGTGGCACACAAATCACAGCTCATCTTACTTACATACACCTTTCAGCAGCATACAAGAACATTATCACATCACATGCCTAAATCGTCAGTCACTTAACATAAACGTTTACTTGAGATTTCAAAGCTCTCATAGGTGGATCCAGTATTTCCGATTGGGGAGGCACAGTTCGGGGGGGATCGCCATCCGGACCAGGGGGTGCAACTTTTGGGCGGAAAAACCTATCAGGTGGCGCCAAGTCCTATCGCGGGAGTATCGATGCCCGCATCCCGGGGAGACGGGGGAGGGGGTTGGAAAGCGACATTTCAGAAGTCGCCATCGACCGATAGAGGAGGGGGATGTGCCCCCTTGCCCCTGGATCCGCCTATGAAACCAGCAGCTGTAGGTCTCCCTGTGTCTCTTTCTCTCTCCATCCCTCCCTTCTCCCTCTCTCTTTTCCCCCTCTACCCTCTTCACGGCGAAGAGGTGAAAACAAAACGTGTTCGTGAGTGTATCAGCGACCCTCTCCGGTCTGTCCAGCTCAAACCTTCCGTGATGTAGTCCATTGGTTATACAGTTGTTAAATTAGCTTATCCACTAAAGCTTGTGTTTTGGGTGGAGACCAATATGTGTGCAGATGCTGTTTTAATTGCATGGTTTACGGGGCGTGGATTTTTAAAATGATTGCGGGCACCCAAATATAAAACGATGCACCCTCGTTGGGGTGTGGCCACCCGCCACACGACCAGGCATGCCAGGCGGGATCGGCCCCGAGACCCCCGGCGCCAATAGTTTACCCACGACAGGTCGGCGGCAACGACGGGAAGGGAACCGACGAGCGGCCGTCCGTGCTTGGACATTAAACTTGGCTCTAAACAACCCTCATTGTGGGAGTTGCTCGTCGGATGGGGGTCGGGGTCTCCGTGACAAGTCCCTATGACTTTAGTGAGACCCGACTCTAACAGTCGAACTGAGAACAACTGGACAAAATTTGTATTAAAAAGTCAATACCCAAAGTATTAAGATGTGAAAATATTACATAAAGTCTTCTTACAGGCATGTCAAACTAGATAAAGCTTAGTCAAAATCCTTAAAACGAAAAACACAAAAGCCTACAGAATATTTTGATAAAAGTTCCACGTTGCATTGTAGGCTCCCCGGGATCCCCAAAGGAATATAAATCCGCAGGGATTGGGATGGTTTGTACCACAGATTGTTTATTCCGCTCCTGGTTATGTAGCCGCGGCACTGCCCGACATTGTCCCATCCCTTGTCAGCTTATCTGTGACACTTATCGCCACAAACACCGCGCCGCCCCGGGTAGCCACGAGATTTCGGCAGCTCGATGCCAATCAGGCTCGGTAAATTTCAATAAATACCTCTGACGTGACACTGAGAGCATAATATAGTGCGTTATCCTTTATTTGTAGGCTGAAGATTTCTTTGTTTTTTCTGACGCTGTTCTGAATTACCTTTGGTAGGTATTTAATAATTCTGAAATCTCCAAAAATTATTCTACACATCGTTCTTCCCTTTGCTATGACTCAAAATTGTGGTAGAGGGCAATATAAAAACGGGTCTAAGGTTTTGATGGGCATTGGACAAAATTTTTGCGATTGAAATGAATGAAAATTTTGTAAAATTAGTTTAATGGTGTAGCTACATTTCAAGCATAATATCAAAATACATAGCCTTAGTTCATTCTTGATTCTATGCTTTATAGGTATGTTAGACATCTTGCTCTTAACCACGGGCGGATCCAAGGAGGGTCAAAGGAGCATTGGCCCTCACCAAGGCCTAAGATAGTATCTTTTTCCCCAGAGACCCAAACTTTTGCCGTTTTTTTTAAATTACTGTATTTTCGATATTTTTGTTATAGATTTAGTCCCCTTCCCCCAATTGCTGATTTGGCCCCCTCCAAATTATGCCCCTGGATCCACCAATGTTCTTAACTCAATGTATTTCCCCAGGTGTAATAAGAAATAGTCAAAGCGTCCTGGAAAAGGGACTGAGGAATGTCCCTTATCTTATCACTGGTGACTTTTGGAGAGCAGCTGAGTCTTACGACTCGCGTTATGCACTCAGTTCTTCGTGCATTCCACAAAAGAAAACCTAATGGCCTCTCTGGGAACCATTATTTATTGCGAAAAGAGCAAAAAATAATGCAAAGATATGCAGACACAAGGTGAACGCTGTGTACCTAAGAGCCTGTTTTGTATTTCAAAGAACACGGTTAAAAGCTGATATCTGAGCCCGATCGTGAGTGACAAGGCATTCAGAAGGATTAACCACCAGCCATGCCACCCAGGCGAAGGCCTTCACCTTTTACATACCTGCGTTGTAAAGCAAACAACAGGCGCGGCGTGCCACCCTTCCAGCGGCGGCCGAGCCTCTAATAAATGATGTTCTTGCCGCCCCGCTCGCTACAGAAGCCTATTGCGCGGCGCGACAAACACGAACATAAGCGCGATAGACATGTGTTAGAAGGCGGCGGCTATAATCCCCACCGGCTCCTGCCGCTGCTCCGGTGGCGCACTGGAAACCCACCAGCGCGTACACATTCCTGGGCGAACGGACATCAGCCACGAAAACAGCAGACCAGGCATGCTGCACAGCGCGGTCGAACAGTTATGTATGAATAAATAAATAAATAAATATATATATATATATATATATATATATATGTAATATAATACAATATATGTACAATATATATATTGTAATGTAATTCATGATACGTTAATCCAGGATTTCAGATCGGACGACTCCCGGTCAGGACAGTGGGGAGCAATTCCGACCGGTTGTGGCGATCTGAAATATGGGTGTAACTTTGAAAGTTTATTTGTGGAAAAATCAAAAACAAATTGCCAAAATTTGTACTTCAGTCGACACACCAAGAGTTGATCTTAAAGGGAGTCTGCATGACGACGCAAAGCTTTTGTCCAAGGAGGAACATCTAATGCGATCCATCACGTCAGTGGGAAATGTGCTGCGGGATAGTTCAATGGTAAATTTCATACGTATGTCGGAAATCGGATAACTCACGTGTTAAAACAGAAATTGCCTCTGAACACTTTCCCTTCCCTGTGAACACGGCCTTGCTTATAGCCCAGACAGAGCTAATGCTATTTCACTGATCGTCTCTTAACCCGCGCCCCGATGGGGCTCCGAGCCACCTTCGCCCTGGTGGGGGTGTTTGAACACCCCCTCAAACTCGGCCCCTGTGCAGGGATAGCGAAAAAAACGCGACGGGCTGTTGGATAGATCATACAAATTCATGAAGAAACTGTATTTGTCACTTTTTGGCTCAGGTCAATATTGAGGTCATGATAGGTCAAAGAAGCTGGCTTTTTAAGCAAAGTTTTTGGGCATCTGACAGAGTTGAGTTAAAATCATTTGGTAGGTACTTCTCGCTTCCTCTAGTCACGGCAAATCGAATAATGTATAATATGACCACACTAGGTCAAAACACAAAAATGACCTACCTCAGGTCAGGTCGTCACTTTTTGACCTAGCATAGTTAATATGCATATCAATGGACTCGCAATAGCAATTAAAAACGTAATGGTATGAAAATAAAATAAAAGCTGTATCATCATTTCATGAAAAGTTATTGGCCTAAGTCTGAAAAGTACTTAAGTAGCTTCAGATGAACTCTCAGAGGTCACAGGTCAATAATTGCAGCATGAACCTGGAAAGGAGGCCAGGATACTTCGATTTGGAGAATATGGAGGTATTATCAGCTGTATCTACACAAAGACAGCCCAATTCCTGCTTTCCCCACGCCATCCCGACGGATAGCGTGAGAAATTTAACCCTTGCCTCACCGGGGGCCATCGACAGTCCCCGAGAAGTTTTTCAGAATAGCAGAAAAACGCCGAGGTGCAGCACTGCGGTTGAGGGGTCTACCTCTCATCCCATTATTTTCAAATCATCCCTAAAATTTCTAGCCCGGGCCATACCAGGCCAAGGTCACTATGCAGGGTCAAGCAAGGTCATCTCACTAAAACTTTTAAGCTCTACCATGGCTACATTTTTAAGCCGATCAATTTGAAACTTTCTACACTTGAACAGTCTTGACCACTCTTTCACGGATTCCAGAGGCGGAATTTACCAGTTGACTTATCTAAGGTCATCGCAGGTCACCAGGGGTCAAAAACAGCCGTTTGACGATAGCTTTTTACCTAATCAGGCTAGAACACTGAATTAAATGTAATCGTGTATGTATTGTCACTGACTTTCATTTGATATATTGCAAGATCGCTTGATGACCTTTCGTGACCTCAGGTCATGTTAAGCCAAGAGGTGCTCTCTGTAGGTCAAACCACTGGAAGGAGGTCATTATGTTTTGCATACCGGAGAAAGCCCTGAAATCTCCTAAAAAAATGTACTTTACCAGACCTTAATAGATCTAATAACATGAGAACTCGCGCAGATTTCTTAAGCACTGTATATTTTAGTGGGAAGATCCTATCGTAACCCAGATTTACCTCTGGAGGTCGAACCATTGACCTGAGCGCTTAAACATATGATTCAAACCAACACTGAATTCACACAAGCTTTTCAACGCACTTTGTAGACTCTTGCTAAACCCCATGTTTTCGGAGAAGAGGGGGCTATTGATGGCCCTGGTGGGGCGAACGTGGTACCAGACCCCCAGTGGGGCGCGGATTAATTGCTGTTCTTCTTTCAAAGTCAAATTAGCGTATTCTCTTTCCTGAAAACGGTTTTTGCTTTACCCGGTTTGTTGCATCCTTAAATCGGAAACAGTCTCAAATCTATAATTTTATAACTTTAAAGCTTAGAAATATTATGTTTCCCGTTTCAAACTTGTCATGGAAGAAAGCTATGCGAATTTATAGTCACCAGTTTAAAAGGCGCTGAACAGGTTTAAAAGAAGTCCGAGCAAGGCGAGCTTGAGCATTACGTCAAGCCCCCAGAGTCTCCTCATGCCACGTGACCATTCGGAGAGGGGATGGTGGACAGGCGGCGAATTTTTATATTTTTTCTTCACAAACGGTGAGTTCTCGGAAAAATGATATATGGATCAAAGGCCATTTCAACTAAAATCCCATCATGAAGGTACTACATTTACTTTAGATGTGGGTAAGTAAAGCTCTTCAGCTGCGAATGGTTCTCCGGCCACCATGGAAAAACCGATGCGCAGGGCACTTTAAAGCCCCCTCCACTGCTCGTCTTAATTACGATGTTTGGTTTGGAGATAGAGCCCGAGATTAGTAAGTGGCTCTGTGCATTGCGGTGATGCCGGCGCCAGGAGGTGGCACTCTGTCGATTACGCACTGGTCACACCCTGGCGACACACCGATATCTTCTTTGCGGGAAGGCGAGACCATTCTGCCGACGCTGCCTAGAACCGCTCTCAGTCCGCCACGTACTGGTGTCGTGCCCTGATTTCCACTTCGAAAGAGACAGGTACGTTGGCCCTCGAGGGCAAGAACTGGCGTTGATTGATTTGATAGGCCGAGATGCTGATAATAAAGGTCTTAGTTGACAAAAAATGAAATGGGCACTTTATAAGCACGAAGGTTGGCGTGCTCCTGAGCCCAAATAGGCAATTATTACAATTTTTGGCCCAATCTTATCCAAGGACAAGCACAATGCTGAAATGCGCTGCAAGAAGGGCAGCTAGCATTATCAATGAGCTGTGAAATCGTATGCCTTCCAAGCATACAGGCTTGCATAGACTTCTAATACCATTATTTGTTCGTTACCTTCTGTATAAAATCGTCCTGCACGGACGTGTCCAGCACAGACGTGTCTGGTCACGTGTCCCGAACGTGTTTACTGCGCTGCACACGGCCCTGCTGAACCAACGGAGTGACAACGTACTTTACAGCGGCCTTGTAATGGCCCATATTCGCCAATGGATGAATGCAGATTCCCTCTCGACCAAGATGAGATATTGGGCCAGAAGGAGGGCGGCGTCGACCAAAATTTTGGGACGTTATCGGATTGTTTGTATCTTCTTTTCCGTACATTACTCGCGTGAGCCTACGGGCTGCTGCCAATTATAGTATTGGCGGAGTACATCGGTAGCGCTTTCCAATACAGCTGATGCGTTGAAACTTACCTTTGAATAATCGCATTTTCACTTAAAAGAACTGAAATTGGAAATTGGTACAAACCAGCAGGTCTGTGGGAAGGCCAAACCACACTTCATATTATACTTTCACCTTTTAATATTATGGTTATTGGCATTGCATGTTTTTTGGCAGAAGACATTGACGACCCTGAGAATACAAAATATATTGAGCTTAGTAGAAGATCGTATCATACTACTTCGAAATTAAATTTGTCTTTGCACAGATCCAAAGCATGTCTTGGAAGCGTAGGAGTAGGCTTTGAAACATTCACTATCGACCTGATGGCACCCTTTTTAAAAGAATAGGGAAGTGTGGCCGGTTCAAACAAATTTCAAAGGCGTTGCGTTCATGGACAAAATAAGAAAGTTGCATTAGAAGGGATTGATTACGTTGTGAACCATTATTTTTGAATTCAAGAAATCTATCCTTTTATTTACGGTGACTTTTAATCTATTTTTGACGTGCTCTTTAGTTCTATGTTGTTGTTGTAAAACAGGAAATACAGCCATTTGTATATAGCAGTATCTAACCTCGCCTGGTCCGAATTTGGTACGTCGTGATAAAAATAGTCTTTTTATTTCACAGGTGCAAACAGACCGTCACAATAATGTGTTTAGGGTTCCTAGATATTTTGAATGTGCATAAAACTAAATGAGTAACCGTCCATGCCAACAGAGCATTTGTTCAACATACTAATGTAATGCGGAACCCACTTAGCTCAAGCTGGCCTACTTCACTGTTGGTCACACCTAACCCGCGGGTGAGAGTGTGAACCTTACATTAAAATCTGCACAATAAGAAATGAAAATGAACTCATTTCCTCACATGCATGTCTACATACATCTTAAATTTAACCAAACTGATCAAGGCATAAGTGAGCTTCAAAGACGAATGTTTAAGCCCAACCGCAGGCATACGAGGCTGCTCTTGAGGATCAATTATACATTCCTCAGCCACCAGAGGCTCGGAGACGTCAGGTTCGGTGGATGCGTGTGTGCCGGGGCGTCCGATGTTTTGTCGCGCAGGACAGACCCATATTTACCCGGGGTTCCAGTGACCACCCGGCCGCTCTATTTTCGCCACCACCCCGTCCCTGTTATTGTTACCTTACACTGGCCGTCACATTTCTTCCACTGCCAACTGGGCCGGGAGTTCCAAAATAGTCGTTCCCAGCGCGCCCTCCGAGTCGATGGTGCGATAACCCGGTACTTACGGCGTCCCGGCCCCCCGCGCCGAGGGGCTGGGCACATTATACACCTGTCGCCGCCGACCGGCCGAGGTCTATGAACTCGGCCCTCTAAATAAAACACTTTCACTGGTCCAGCCCCTTATCTGGCCTTGGCTCCGCCGTCCCCCGAGTCAATACCCGGCCAAGAAGTCGGTGCTGTTTTTTAATGTCGTTATCTGTGGAGACGAGGGCAACAATGGGAGGAGCAGGGCGCGATGGGGCGGCCGGCATCAACACATTCCGGCCGAGTTGGGCCCGCCGGCCGCGGCCTGTTTTGATCCACGGTAAATTAGGAGCATTGTAGCCGGGCCAAAGGTGCGACAGTTGTGCCACCACGCAGAATAAGAAGTCACACGACACTGGGCTACCTCACGCACCGCGCCAAAGTAGATCACCGAGAAATGTTGCACGGTGCACAAAGCATACCAATGAGCTCACTTCGTGTTTTGATTGAACAAATTATTTTTGTGTGAAGTGAAGCTACCCATGTTCAATAAAGTTGTTGATTGGTCAGCGAAGTTATCCAGATTAGCATCAGTTTGTTCATCTGTGCCACAGATTATAGGCCTAGTCTTTCGGTCGTTTATCCCCTATGCGTAGGACGCCCGCCTATTGGCTGCGAACTCACACTAAGATACCCCGCGGCCCAAAGAAATGCACAAATAAATGATCGGTATGCTTCCTCCATATCATTATTCATTGCCTGTTGAGAGGGGGCGCAAATGACCAACAGCCGTCGATGCGCCTAAAAACATAAATTATGATGATAAGAGCAGGCGCGCACCCAGGATTTTCGTAAGGGGTGGGCCCGGCTGACGAGGGGGCGCCAAGCCGGCGGAGGGGGCGCCACTTTACCTTAGGGGCGCCACTTTTATACTCAAAGGGCGGCCAATCGTCGCATCCTGGGGGGAGTGGGAGCTGAACATTTCTTGCCTCGCAGACCTAGTGTAAGCTGGTTTTTTAGGGGCGCCACTTTCCTTAAGGGGAAGGAAGCCGGGTCCGCTGCCCCCCCCCCACTTAGGTGCGCTACTGGCGGTACTGGCGATTAATAATGTGCTACCAAATATACAGTCTTTCTGGGAGCCGGATGCGACAGCGGCCCAGCTC
The DNA here is from genome assembly GCA_034440635.1 of Lepas anatifera. Classification (NCBI taxonomy): domain Eukaryota; kingdom Metazoa; phylum Arthropoda; class Thecostraca; family Lepadidae; genus Lepas; species Lepas anatifera. The sequence goes on along the minus strand of JAOTON010001136.1, from coordinate 1,112,408 downwards.
AGGACTGGTTTTCATATTCTTAGAAAGCACTGCGTGCTAAACGAGATGAAGGCAGTAGTTCATCGGTTGAATCACTGTAATCGAAGGTATGACATTGTTTAAGCGTGCTGGAGGCAACCGTGCTAAATTATTTCTTTTGTCACCTTCATTTTTATTCTCCGATAATTCCATGCCGTATTAAACAAATGGCCTTAAACGCAAAAACGATGAAGCACCCGTAATAAAAAAACAGATGAACATGGTATTTCGAAATATTTCCGATGTATATTCCCAGGAAACCACCAAAATTTAGTTCACTTTTGCAAGAAATTTCAATCACACACTGCACTAACACAGCACACACACAATGAGCAATGGCGAAAAATCACTAAAAGCCAGGGATCTAATAGTTTTAGACGATAAAAGCCGAGACATAAGCAATGATTTAATATCAGGGGCTACCTTTTCCTCAAATGCTTCAGGTCAAGGCCCGTCCTCGCCGCCAAGCGGTCATTTTGTTTGCATTTTTGTGACGTCACGGCGGGCAGATCTGGACCTGTTTGAACGTTACATGCTTGGAAGTGCTCCCTATTCGCGAAAACAAAACCACAGAACTTGCTTCAATGACTGGTGCGGAAGTTGAAATAAACTTTAATCAATAAACAAAAGTGGCAGAATTCGATCCCAGTCATTTTTGCGCGTATTAGTAGCCTAACTTAGTTCAAAATTTGTCATTTATATTCGTCTTCAAATGTGGCGCAGGCAACCAGTTAAGTACGACAGAAGAGTTCCTCCAAATATGGAGGCTATTAATATCTGGCAACGAAACATCAAATATTGCAAAAACTCACCTTTTGAGCCATTTTTCAGCCATTGGGGTTTTTGGGCACGTCAGCAGCTAAGGCTGTGTGCCATTTTGCAGCCAAAATATGGCCCAATTCATCATTTTCAGCACAAAATACCCCGGAAACCACCCCTATCTCGAATTGCATCAGGGTGCCACATTCCCTTTAAAACAGTTCAAAGGGGAGCCTCCGTGCGTGTGAGGGTGTCAACGAATAAGCGACCAAGAGGATGACTGTGTGTTTGGAATGGGTTTGTGTTTTTATCAGAATAGATTCGGAAATCTTACGGTCAGGCCCATCTCTAGCGTGTTTCACTGACCCCTGCGCCCACCTTCTAGGTTTTTGTGACCCTGCTCGGTCCGGATGGTGCCCCTCCTTTACGACAAGCCCCTCCCCCCGATCGGCAATTCTGGATCCCCTATGCTTTCCCGATTTGAAAATAATTATTGCGCTTACGATTTTAAGGTTGACATAATACCTTGACGCACTCAGATATGGATGAGTTGAGGACAGCATTTACATGTGAAAGACTTTTCCCATGTTGGCTACATACCTGCAGAAATCCAGGATAGACCGTGAATGACACGCGGCGGACTCCAAAGCCATTTGCTTTTTCTTTGCCCTATTTTGCGCACCCGACATTTTGCGACGTTTCTTTGGCAAAGGCTCCATGTTTCTGAGAAATTGGCACCTAGCCTGCTATCTCCCCTTATTTTCTAGTATGCAACAGCTGGGCAACGGCGGCAATTGCGCCAATTGCGCCAGCTGCGCGAATACAATTCCTCAAGCACAACATACATCAATTCCATCAAAACAATTCGTGCAGCAGTGCACAACAAACATCTGAAGCCAATTTCATAAACGCTCTATGAGTAAGTACTACGTAGCTAGCGAGTATTTACTACCTAACAATTTCATAAAAGGTTGTTAGTAGATACTTTGATAGTCTGACAAGGTATTTAGTCATATAGGTATAACTAGGGAACTCTCCCGATCCCCCCTCTGATTGGTCGGTGAGTTTCACAAAAGTTTATGAAATTGTTTATTTATGAAATTGGCTTCTGGTAGATAATTCCAGGGGCGGATTCAGGAGCAGCAATCCGCCCATGACCCCTAATGTCACCACGCCACCCCTCTTTTGGCAGTGCCTTTGGAAAACACTTTTGGGGGATTTTTGGCCGTCCGGTGCCCTCCCTAAACGATTCTTTTGGATTCACCCTGGGGATTTCCCTGATTGAACGCTGGCGCTGCGTGCGCATCCACGTGATCGTTTCCTGGCTGCGACGGTTATTATCACATGATCGTGGGTTTCAGAATTCAGAAGATTTAATTGCTCGACAGACCTAGTGTAAACCGTTTTTTTTCAAAAAAACTTCCCGGCCTTTGGGGGCAAAATATAGTTTGGCCCCCCTTCCAGCGCTTTGGGGGAGACCATGGCCGTAATACCCCCCTGCGTCCGCCAATGGCGGCTTTTGATGTCCACAGAGTGTTTTTGCTTTCGAGGGGGCGCCTTTGCTCTTGAGAAGCGCCTTTTTTGTTCAGGGGGCACCTTATGCCTCCCAGGGGCGCTTATAATTTCCAAGGGGGCGCTTAAGCCTCCCAGGGACACATTTGTTATCCAAGGCTGCCTTTCTATCCGGGGAGCGCCTTTGTTTTCCAGGGGCACCTTTGCTCTTGATGGGCGCCTTTTGCTGTCCAGGGGGCGCATGTGCTCTCCAGGGGGGCGCCTGCGCTATCCAGGGGGCACCTATGCTTTCCAGGGGGCGCCGCTGTCCCCCAGGGGCGCATTCGCTGTCCAGGGCTGCCTTTCTATTCAAGGTGCGCCTTTGCTATTCACGGGCGCCTTCACTCTTGAGGAGCACCGTTTGCTGTCTAGGGGGCGCCTGTGCTCTCCAGGGGGCGCCTATGCCTCCCACGGGCGCATTTTCTATCCAGGGTTGCCTTTCTATTTAAGTTGCGCCTTTGCTCTTGATGGGCGCTTTTTGCTGTCCAGGGGGCGCCTGTGCTATCCAGGGCGCTTACGCTTGCCAGGGGGCGCCTATGCCTCTCGCGCGCATTTGCTCTCTAGGGTTACCTTTCTATTCAAGGTGCACATTTGCTATCAATGGGCGTCTTTGCTCTTGAGGTGCGCCTTTTGCTGTCCAAGGGCGCCTGTGCTCTCCAGGAGGCGCCCGTGCTATCCAAGGGGCGCTTATGCTTCCCAGTGGGCGGCTATGCCTCCCAGGGGCGCATTTGCTAACCAGGGTTGCCTTTCTATTCAAGGTGCGCCTTGGCTCTTGAGGGGCGCCTTTTGCTGTCCAGGGGGCGCCTGTGTTATCCAGGAGGCGCTTATGCTTCCCAGGGGGCGCCTATGCCTCCCAGGGGCGCATTTGCTATCAATGGTTGTCTTTCTACCCAAGGTGCGCCTTTACTATCCAAGGGTGACTTTGCTCGTGAAGGGTGCCTTTTGCTGTCCAGGGGGCGCATGTGCTCTCCAGGGGACGCCTGCGCTATCCAGGGGGCACCTATGCTTTCCAGGGGGCGCCGATATCCCCCAGGGGCGCATTTGCTATCCAGGGTTGCCTTTCTATCCAAGGTGCGCCTATGCTATCCACGGGCGCCTTTGCTCTTGGGGGCGCCTTTTTCTGTCCAGGGGCGCCTGTGCTATCCAGGGGGCGCCTATGCTTTCCAGGGGGCGCCTTTGCCCATTAAAAGGGCGCCTTTATGCTATCCAGGGTCACCTTGGCTCTAGGGGCGCGTCTTTTTCTATCCAGGGGCTGGCCAAGTATTGTTAAAATCCATGTCGGGCGCCTTCGGCGCCCGACACGGGCGGGGGCGCCACTTTAGAGCCGAAGCGTAAGGGGGGCGCCGGGCCCGCTGGCCCCCCTTGGGTGCGCCACTGGATAAGAGGCGGAAAATAGTTTTGCGGTCGAAACTCGAAGCTTTAGTGTTGAAATAACACACTTCAACAAGTCTTACGCTATTTTGCTGCTCCTTTTCTGAATTTGAGGCCTACATGTACAGAGGTCACTGGCGGCGGAACTGGGGGAGGGGGCTGCACCGGAGCACGGTGCACCCCTTCAATCATGTATTTTAACACTAACCCTATATGTTGACTGGAAATAAATGGGTTGAAAAGCCCATTGTGCCTCCCTTAAATTCGGGCGCTTCGCTGTCACTGACAGAGGTGCATATTTTTGCAATGTACTCATTTTTGACAGATGTTACTAGCTCTTCTACTTGTCTGCTAGATTCTAGGAATCACTAACTTAGATGGTTGTTGGGAAGTCTGCATGCAAATAAACACTAATAGAATCGAACACAGGTATTTAATGTTATCTATGAATCCATTAATCATGACTAATCAGCGTTTGCTTACAGAGTGCACTGCTTGCCTTGTTGGCGGCTTTCAATGATATGTGGGAGAGTGGTGAGTTTCCGGCCGAGTAGAGACACGACACCTTAGTATCACTGCTGAAACCAGGCAAGGCAGGATCTGACCCGGCTCACTTTCGTCCCACCTCCCTGACGTCTCGTCTATTCGAACTGTTTGGAAAGATGGTTAATGTTCGTTTTACGTGTTGTTTTTTTGGAAATTTGTAGCATTTTGAATTATAACAGTGTGACTGCCGCAGAACTAGAAGTACCTACCTTCGATCATCTAGTTTTGTTGGAAACATCTATTTGCTGTGCTTTTAACACGCGCGTTAACCCTCGCCTCTAACCCTCGCCACACCGAGGGGCATCGATAGCCCCCTAACATTTTTTTTAATTGCAGAAAAACGACGAGACACAGCACCGCGGTTGAGGGTTCTACCTCTCACCCCATCATTTTCCCACCATGTATGAAATTTTTTACCTAAGGTCACCCAAAGTCAGGTCACCAGGCGAGGTCAGCCAAGGTCACCTCACTTCAACTTTTGAGCTCTATAAGAGCTACATTTCTTCGTCGATCAATTGGAAGCTTCCTACACTCTCTGAAATCTTCAGGATCTAAAAGATGTATATCCGGGATATTTTTGATTTCGTGACCTGAGGTCAAGTTACGAGTTGACCTCCCCCATTGAAAAAAATATGGAGAAAGCTGTCTTATGATCTAAAAGTCACAAAAACGTTTGCAAATGCTCAGTTTTCTCAGAGAGTTTTCTCAGAAAGTTATTGGACACCCTTTCATGGATCCCAGGGGCCATATTATCTCTTTAACCTCTCCGAGATCATCCAAGGTCACCAGGGATCAAAAAAGTATTTTGACAATAACTTTTGACCTAATTAAGCTAGAGCGCTGAATCAAACATCGTCGTGTATATCTTGTCACTAGCTTTCATTTCATATACGGCAAGGTTACTTTCGACCGTTCGTGACCTCAGATCATATTAGGTCACGAGGTAATCTCTGGACGTCAAACCACTGGCAAGAGTCATTACGTTTCGGTAGTGAAAAGGTCTGGCATTTTCCTATCAAAAGTACTTAACCAGATTTCAATAGCTCTAATGGTTTGAGAGTTATGCCCAGTTTTCTTCAGCATTGCATATTTTAGTGAAAATAGCCTGTCTTGACCTAATTTGACCTCTGGAGGTCAAACCATTGACCGGAGCGATTAAACATATAATATCATTTCCTAGCGAATTTACGCAAGCTTTCTAATGCACTTTGCAGATGTGCACTAGCCCCCATATTTTCAGAGTTAGAGGGGGCCATCGATGTCCCCGGTGTTGCGAAGGTGACGCTGGACCCCCGGTGGGGCGCGGGTTAACGGGGGAGGGTACCCGCCCCCTTGGGTTTTTTGAGATAGCATAAAATCGGCGGCGCGTAGTTCTGCCGTACTTAGCATAACTTTTTCCTGGTCATTTTTTAACGTTTTTCGAAATTTTAAGGTTAGGTCATGTCAGGTCAGGTCACCAGTACAGGTCACCAGGTCGTCACATATACAGGTCATCACATATAATTCTACAAAAACAATCCAACAAAATTTTTCTCTACGACAGGAAGCAACCAAATCCCGCTTAAACTTTGGTGGAACAGACATACACCCGAGCACAAGTCATAAACACTTAGGAGTAATTTTGTCCGATGATCTGAGGTTTCATGAGCACATTAATCACTTAATTAAGCAAGTAAACAGAGCACTTGGGCCATTGTATTCAATTGCTTCATACATACCCAGGCCCACTCTTGACCAGATTTACACTATTTACGTTAGACCTTACTTTGACTACTGCGACACAATCATTGACGGCCCTATCACGATGACAGACGCAATGAGACTAGAACGCACACAAAATCGAGCATCTAGGCTCATCACAGGAACAATGTTGAGAACACCGACTGCGAAATTATACGGAGAACTTGGATGGACATCTTTGAGCACAAGACGAAAAATTCACAGACTTAATGCTTACTATGCTCTACAGTGTCAAACTTCTGAGGTCCCTACCTATATTAGATCTATCATTTCTCCCACAAAGACTCAACGATGCCGGTAGAACCTTACAGAAACGCACAAAAACCAAACTGCACCAAGCTACCATTCAAAATTATTTCGAAATTCATTCGTACCTAAAACCACACGGGATTGGAATACCACACCATTAACCATCAGGCAAAATGATTATCAATCTTTCAAAAGCAAGGTCTCAAAATACTACGGTCAGCCTCCTCCACCCAAATACTTTACACTAGGCTCAAAAACAGATAATCGGCTACATACCCGGCTGCGGGTTGGTGCATCCACATTAAACTCTCATCGTTACCAATTCAATTTAACTGACTCTCCAAAATGCAACTGCGGTCATCATTCTGAAACTGTAGCACATTTCATACTCGACTGTCCCTTACATGACCCATCCCGAGCCCCGCTTTTCAGAGCATTATCCCAAATACTCAACTTTAACTTTCGAACGCTAAAACGTGCATCACAAATAGAACTTCTCCTACGAGGTAGCGGCCTGAGCGCCGGGAGCGGGCGTGACGTCGCTTATTCCTTTCAGTCATTTCTCATCCATACCAAAAAGATTCAGTGTTCGAAATTGATGCAGCGACAGGCAGTAAAAAACTGTGCTCCTCTGTTACCCGGTGCCCGAGTGGCGGTCAGCGACTGAATAGTTCAATGTTTATGTGTGTGTGTGCGTATGTGTGTGTATGCTTGTTAGGTAACTTCTAAATTGGCTGAAGAGTGTGTAAGTTTGTTAGTTTGTGTGTGAAAACTGTAACAGAGAAAAATCTGAATATGTTCTTGCGTAAATGTGTATGGCGTATGGGAGAGAGGCACCTATATTTAAGCTTAGGCTTTTTGCCAATCTCATATGAAATAATGTTGAATTTCTGTCAATAATAAATGTTTTTGTATTGCATTGTATTGCATTGTATTGTCATGTGTCCTGAACTAAAAAAAACGTTTGAGACAGCATAAGTCAGAACGGGGTGAACTTATCCGACTGATTATCATATCACATAATGGGCCCATCGAGGTCTCTAAATTATATTCCGGTATTTTTAATATCGATGACTTAAGGTCAGGTACGAGGCATGACCTCTCCATTAGAAATACATAGGAAAAATGTTTAACTGATTAACTTAGTAATGTATAGTGATAAAGCGTTTATTTTGACTGCATTAGATTTTCCTTGTCATTACAGTTCTAATGATAAACATTTTTCCCAATTTTACGTTGACTTGACCTCAAGTCAGGTCAAGGCCTTGATTTGACCTAGCAATGCCATATTATACATAATTCGATTCGGCTTGCTGTGAGGAATCATATGGTTCACATTGTTTTCCTCTATCTTTACTTGTTCAGATGAAATGACCGAAAACCTTATTTTACATATTATCCCTATGGTAGTATGTTTTGAACTCTCGTGACCTTAAAAGCGACCTGACAAAAGTGGTCCAATTATTTTTTATAGAGAAGTTGATGGGCTACCTAACGCGGTTTACCTCTTTTCCCTTTCTAGCGGGGTTCTCGAGATCTTAGAGGGACGCAGGGCATTTTTAAGGAAAATTCGGTGGAGGGAATTTCTTGCCCTGGCCATTTAGTGTCTTCAAGGGGTCAAGACCCCATTTTGAGGGGATTTAATACAACTTTGACGCGTTAGTGTTAAAAAGTGTTTCTCAATTTTTTAGTTATTCCAAGTCTAGAGATTATAGATGCTGCCCAGGGCTGCCAGGTTTTTTTCAGCAGAAAAGGTCATACCGAGCTAGAAAAAGGGCCAAGGAGGAACACAACTTTATTTCCACTATAATAGCCAAATAAACACCACAAAAGCCAGATTTGAGGCTAAAAAGACCCCGAGTGGTAGCCATGAAACCACAGAAAAAGTGACCTGTATCACTGTTTAAAACTAATTGTTGACAGTTTGATATTGAATTGACGCAATATTTTTTAGCACATTACCTATCTAATAGGAAGCTAGGGGTAACCAGAACTCCACATAACCAGAGCATTTTTTAGCATCAGCAATCACTTCCCCTCTCACTTTTTGACCAACAATTTCCTGATCTCGGTCAAAATGGGAGTAAACTGTAAATTTGTATAACCAGCCGCTGCGGAAGGCAACGAGAAGCCCAAATTCGAAAAGTTTTTGGTACGTGGAAAGTTTGCTGTCAGCATCAGGTTGAAGTTTGGCTGGCCCCCCCCACTTTTTTGCCGGTGGCGACGCTTATGTATGCTACCACCACAATAATAAAGAAAAAGGCTTCATACCCCCAAACCAGCAACCAGTCTTACGCACTTTGACTACACCGTATCCCGTCTAATCCACGAACGAGCTCTTAGCGCTGAAAATGACTGCGTGTGAAAGGAGAGCATCATGCAATGTCACGGTAGGTTGGCTGGGATGTGGGCTTCCGGTCGGATAGAACAGGATGTTTCATTGGTTGTAGGCCAGCGTTCTTCTCCAGCGTTGTGATTATTGATGCTGAGGCTGCTTTGCCGGGATTTCCCGTAACTACGTGCTTTGTTTCGTCTTCGCACGATGGAGTAGGCAGCCGCGGGTGGAAATTTTTACACAATTTTTGTGGATTGCCAACTTGGGACCAGAAATAGAACAAAATTATAGTTATCGGGTGGTGTTCTGTCTTATTTTTGTTTGGCGAGCCTGCATTTGGTGAATTCTAAGTCATCTGTCTATTTCACTGGGGGCCAATTTCCGGGCACTGGGGGGATTTCAGCCGACTGGGGGGCAAATGACCCCCAGTTAACATGTTAAAAATTGCCTGGGGGACGGGTACCCGCCCCCTCCCCCGTCAAAGTGAAGGTGGCTCAGACCCCCGTCAATGCGCGTGTTAAGGAGAGACGTCATATTGGAGCTGTATTCTTTGACGCAGTTACCGCCTGCGATACGGTATGGCGACACTGCGTGGTTTTAAAGGCGTTTCAGTACGGGATTCGCGGCCAGATGGGATCATCCATCACTAATTTCCTGACTGACGGAACATTTAAAGTCAGAATTGGCGGCCCGTACTCCAGTTTGTTTTTTCCAGATGCAGGGAATTCATCAAGGCAGTGTTCTCAGTATTAGGATGTTCGCTTTAGCTATAGATGACGTCAATAATACTATGCGACCAACAGTAAAGTGTTCTCTGTTTGTTGATGATTTTGGAATCAGGACTACGCCTTCCAGTTCATCCTCGCTCTCTCGTCAGCTTAAGCTTGCCGTGAACATCTTGGATCGATAGTGCTCCCGAAATGGTCTACGCTTTCCAACCTCCAAAATCCTAGGTGTTCATTTTTGTCGCAAACGTCCTTTTTCCGGACCCGAGGATAACGTTGAGAGGTAATCCTGTTCCATTTCGGACATCAGCTAAGTTCCTTGGTGTAACATCAGACAATCGTTTGACTTACCACGCTCACCTCAAGAGCCTGCGAGATAGATGTATTAATGCGCTTAACGGCCTAAAATGCGTATCTCGTACTTCGTACGGTGCCGATCGTACAACCCTTCTTACTCTCTAGAGAGCTCTCATTAGGTTAAAAATGGACTATGCATGCTTCATTTATGACTCAGCAACTGAGGCAGTGAAACGTTGCCTGAACACAATCCATCACAGCGCTATTAGAATTTGCACGGGAGCGTTCCGTACGACGCCGATATCCAGCCTTCTCGCAGAAGCGAATAAGCCCCATTAATTGCCATACGGCATCAACTTCTGGGTCATAGATATGCCTAAAAACTAGCACATTTTCCAGATCACCCAACGTACAGCGCTGTGTTCTCGCGTGAAGTGATCCGTCTCTTCGACGGCCTGGTTAACACAGAGCCCGACCAAATGAGACACGGCAAAACGGTAAACCGCGCCCACACCATAAACAAACCATTTTTAGGTACATTAACCCATTTCCGCAGGGGATTCCCCGGTTTTCAAGAATATCCAAACGTTGAGAACTAAACCCACTTCCTAAAACATACACAGGTCGAATGCAATATAAATTACCAGGGCGGAGCAGGCTGGGTTTTGGGAGGTTCATCCACAAACCAAGATATGTACATGGGTCTAAAGGAGCCGTCTCGCATCCGATACCATTATATGGTTTTATATATCATTTTAGGGAAAGTGCACACAACGCACTATTGTATTCATCAGGGGCGTTACAGCAGTTCAAATGAATGTTATCAAAAGGACAAACGTTAGTAAGAAGACTGCTACAGCCGTGCAGGCAATACAATGTATAAAAATCAAAATAGTTATAACCAAATTAATACCAGAGGCGTGTCCAGTCACTACACATTTTCAAAATCATATTCCCAGCCAGTATCACCCCGCACAATATCGTGTATATTAAAAATTGTTCCAATCACCCCACCCGCCCCCACACGAGAGTCCTGATCCGCCATGTCACCCCTTCCCAGAGCGCCAGGAGGAAAAATTATCAAAATAAATTAACAGTCGAGGACAAATACCATGCAACCACCCATATTGGGATATATTTACCCCACTGTTACCTACTGCATCCGCCCCGATGAGTTTCACTTTTCATTTATTTATGTCAAAGATGCCAAGCAGTATATCACGGCTCAATCCGCGTAACAAAACTTTTAGGTTGTAATATTCCCCTCATAGTCCGGTCCGAACGCCATAATTCAATTTTGCTAACCAGTATATGACAATTTCAATATTGTAAATCGAACTAGTTTGAAAATCACAACAGAACAAGGGTTATGGAAAATCTAAAAACACACAAAAATGTATATTTCACGACTTTCCCTTAAAAATCAAAATTTGAAATTTCTTTTTCAAAATAAAGTTTAGCGCAGGAAACTATAGCACTTGAATTTCAAAATCGGCCGGTTAGATTACGAATCTAGGGGCCGATATGCCCCCCCGGAAATAGGGTAGCCGGAGCCAGAAAAGGGTTAAGGTCACGAGGTCAAAACATGCCCGTCATAGGATAACAGAAATTCAGTTTTCGGCCATTAAAGAACAAGTAAAGAAGACAAAACGACTAAACTATAGAATCCTCTAGCAAGCCGAATCGAATGATATATAATTGACCTCTAGGTCAAATCAAGATTGACCACCGAGGTCAGGTCAGGGTCAAATCATATAAACTGCATATCATTAGAACCCAAAGCCCAGGCAGTCTAATGCAGCTAAAAAAATGCTCATCACCATCCGTTACGAGTTATTTTTAAAACCATTTTCCCATGTATTTCCAATGGAGAGGTCATGCCTCGTACCTGACCTAGGTCATCGATATCAAAAATACCGGAACATATTTAGAGAACTCGGTGGGGCCATTAGTGATATGAGTTTCAATCGGATAAGTTCACCCTGCCCGACTATGCTATCTAAACTTTTTTGAGGTCGGGTCACTGACCTGTACTGGTGACCGACCGAGATGACCTAACCTTAAAATTTTCACAGAAGTTAAAAATATGAGGAAAAGGTATACCAAGTCGGCGGCCTACGCGCCGCCGTTTTTCCCTATCTCCGAAAAACCCAGAGGGGCGGACCCCCCCCGTCAATGCGCGTGTTAAAGGTGGGCTACCACTTGGTGTTAAGTCAACGGCATTCGGGTGAAATGGGCCTCCAGGGGCAGGTAATCAGATGCAGCGAGCTATCAGACATTCCCCCTGGGAGCTAGACTCCCCACCAAAAAACTGACACGACTCTTGCAAGAAGGGCCAAAGCTGATTTGATTCCCGTAGAATTCCAGCATTTAGCCCTTGCGCACATTGCACAGTATGCAGATCATGCTGCGCTTTATATAGATGGATCAAAGACCGGGTCTGGGGTCGGATGTTCTTTCGTAACACTGATAATGTGACCAGAAACTTTTCACTAACGTTTTATGTATCGTTATTTACGTCAGAACTGCCTGCATTGGCCAAGGTTTGCTGTTTCATAGAGGTTTGTAACGGTATGAAATTGTGTCGTTTTCACTGACCGTCTTAGCAGTGCCTGATTGTTACCGATGAGTTTATTTTTTAGAATATGTCTTCCTCTGGCCGTTCGTGAAGCATTGTCCAGAGGTATTGATGATGAATTTAGTAAATACAGGGCAGCGGCCGTCACCTGAAAAAAACATGCCACTTTCTTTGACCTGTCATGACCCCAATATTGACCTGAGCCAAAAAAGTGACTGATGTAGTTTCATGAATTTGTATGAGCTATCCACCAGCCTTCGCATTTTTTCGCTGTCCCCCTTTGCAGCCGAGTTCAAGGGAGTGTTTAACCCTAACTAGGCCGTAGGTGGCTCGAGGCCCACGGGGGCGGGTGTTAATACTGTACGCACTCGAAATATTTTGATGTTTCGGGGAATGGGTTTGAGGTACTCCCTTAGTCCCCTAATATTTGCTATTGTTGGTGCGGCACCCTACTATTGAGCTAATGAGCCTCCAACTGGGAAGTTGGTGGGATCCAGCTGGGAAGACGGCGGGATCTCGCATAGTGAACAAATCCCTGACCGCATCAACCGACGCACTGGTGGATCAAGAGGGGGCGTGGGCAAACCGGGAAATTTCCCCAATTTCCCAATGTTCCCCGATTTACTTAAAAGATATGTTTTCATGATTTTGGGACCCATTGCCTCTCCTTCCAAACCATCGGTCTCGATTCGACCCAGCGACCACGGACAACTACTCGCATACGCGGATCCAGGATTGCAGATCGAGGGTGGGGTGCCATCCGGACCAGGGGGCGCCACTTTTGACCGGCAAAACCTATCAGGTGGGCAGCAAATCCTATCGATGGGCGCCGATTTTCGCATCGGGGGGGTGGGAAGCGACATTTCAGGGGGGCGCCATCGACCTTTCAGAGGGGCGCCATGACCATTTCAGGGGGCGCCGAGGGTCGATCGGGGGGGCACGTGCCCCTTTGCCCCTCTGGATCCGCCTATGACTACTCGGGTAGTTATCGGTTTTACAGGGTCTTTGCCACAGCGTCTTAAAGTCGAATTTTTGTGCGGTGCCTTTGGGTCCGCTCTGAAAATGGAAGGAACTATTCCATTTGCCTCTCTCCCGCCACTATCCCATCACCACTGCCTCCGCAGGCGGATTCAGAAGGGAAAGCTCTCCTCCATTGATGTGAGTTTTGGCGCTGATAGGATTTCACGTCCCCTCCCTAGTCCGAATCGTGCCCCTTGCCCATTTTCGACTATGTACACCCCTGTTAATGAAATTCTGAATTCGTCTATGACTGATACATATCCTCGTAAAAAGAAAGGAGCACAGTGCATTTGGGCACTGCCGCCCTTCTTTTCGGAGACTGTCTAGGAGGCTAGAGGGCTGCAGAGGGTTTAAGACTATCTGGCAATGCACCTCCCAGGCGAGAGGATGCCAGTTTAGCCACGATGAGAAAAGAAAATAGCACAAGGAGGGGCTTCTTGGTATACATCCCTTGGGTTGTGATGAATTTTTTATTTTGTTGATTACCTACCTATATTTTACAATATCCATTTTCATTCAGTATGCCAGCATGTGACGAGTATTGTATGATATATTGTAATACAATATATGTGACAGTATTGTGACCAGTATGTGATACTGGTTCTATCATTTTTTATTACCTAGGGTCTTGCTTGGCACCCCTTGGCTCGTGGATTTTTCATTTTGTTGATTATATTTTACAATATCCATTTTCATTCAGTATGCCAGCATGTAACGAGTATTGTGATACTGGTTCTATCATTTTTTATGACCTACTTGCTTAAATGTGAATTATGCTGCTTGATAAGTTCCCATGCTCATTAGCGAAGGCTGTAGATCAAGGAAGTATCCTTGGCTGTCATATGTGTGAACCATTGATTGGAACTTGGAGATAAACCACATTGATGCGGAAGATTCTTTTGGTAAATAAACTACAGTTGTGATTATGAGAGATGTATCCTGAATTGATTCCCCTAAGTGTTTTGAAACCTTAAAGTAAAAAAGGCTCCCTGTGAAGTTTCACCTAGATTGGTTTGTCAATGTTGTGAAGCCTGGCAAGAGTACCAAACTGCTTGACATAATTTACAGAGGGCATTCAAATGTGGCACTTGAAGCTTTGATTGGCACTTTTAGCTTTGATTAAGGGAAATCAAGCAATAAAAATGAGCATGCAGGTAAGTTGTAAATCATCGGTTTTATTTTATTTGTGTAATGTCCAAACCAGCAATTTGTCTGTCTATCCCATTCAGGTTCAGTATCCTACATTGCCTTTTCCCAGTTTTGGGAAGAAATCTGAATGACAAACTGCCTATCCCAAATGAAAAAGTAGATGGTGCAAAGCTATATACATAGATATATGTATGTAGCTTTGCACCATCTGAAATGGATAACCTGTGTCAACTCTGAGCTGCCCCCTCCACACTCATGGTCCCTTAACTCTGGTGCCATCCCCCTCATAATTTTATATCTACATAGCTGTTCTTTACTTTTGTTGTATAATGTATTTCTCTCTTTATCTGTGTATGAATGAATGAATGTCAACATGTCAGACTCCAAAATCTAAACTCCTTGTTATCAACAGCTTGTGGTTGTTTTACCCTTTGAAAGCTGAGTGCTACCCCTGGATATGCTCTCTGATTTTGTGTAAGCCAGGTTTGGCTCCTCCCACCTTGCTCACTTACTGCTGCAGTTTGTGGCACTATGGCAGTTTTAGCAGTCGAAAGTGTGCACACAAAAGTTGGTATGACCCGAACATGTTCTCAGAAGTTTGTATGATGAATAAATATATTGAAATGGAGCAATTGGGTGCAATATTCCAAATGTGAAAAGCATGTAGCAGGAATGGTTTGTGTGGTCTTAGGTATGTAGGGTGTGAAATATAACTTTCAGAATAGTAATTACTCATAATGAAGATATTTTTCAGTTGGTATGTGTTCCTACCATCCTGTCATTGGGTAGAGACCGGTCGCTGTGACTGGTAGAACCTGAGGATTTGAGTCCAGTCCCCAGAAATGGCGATTAACTACACTGGTGATAGGTACCCCTGGCGGAAGCTGGTACATGTGACCGTGTGGTGAAACTGAAGTGGCAATGCTTTTTTTCTTGGCCTGGGGAGTCTCGTTACATAAATAGCCATAGAAAAACACATATACAATCAGACATATCGATTTAAAAATAGATTCCCAGCGCAATCAACGCCACCAAAATTGTTTGATAAGATAAAACACAGAAAAAACGCCTGCCCCTCTTTGAAATACATTTATTCAAAATATTTAAAAATGTTGGAAGTGGTGGATATTTAGCTTCATGCTTAGTTTGAAGGGAATGCAACACTTTTTAGGAATACCAAGAAGGACTATTTGTGCAAAACATAAGTGTGGAACCTGGAAACCACATTTGTTTTCATGTTCAATAGCTCAAAACAAAATATTGCCTTTTTCTCTCCACTCTGGGTTGACCTAAGCATCTTGTGTAATTGAGAGGCTGGCCGCTCGCGCATTGTACGCGTTGCGACAGCGATGCCATTGTTAATAGTTATCACTTGACATGCGTGGCCAGGTGGAATAGGATTCCTTAATGGTTTTAATAATGATCTTAAAGCTCGTTAATATGGATTTTAAATGATGCGGAAATTTGATAGAGGCCTGTGGGTCGAATGAAATATGCCTATAGTGGTTTCTCGACACCCTCTTAAAGAACCTCTGTCTCAGTTCTCAGTTCAAGTTGGACACTCCCTTTAAGTGAATTAGGAGTTTTATGTTGCGTTCTGCATGGACCTGATCTGCCCCGTTTAGTGATTTTTTATGTTTTCTCGGCTGCTTTATATCCACAGAAAGAGCCCGGAACAGATAATTTGGATGAGACCAATATGAAACTGTATTGTAGACAGTCTTACATGTCATGAATACATGTATTTAGCAATCGAACCTCGCACGTCTGATTTCTCTAGGACGCCATGACATAGACAGAGTGAAATTCCGGGAATTGTGAACCTCAACTTTCATTACCTTTTGTCCTTAATTTACTGACGGATAGTTGTGTACGAACATGAGCGTGTATGCTTTTGCCATACGGAGTCTGTACCTTGCGCAATTTTGATTACGAATTTTTATTGACGTTTTTTGCACGCGTGTTCACCCTAAACATGGTATGCCATTAGTTATCCATGATTGAATCTGTACACATTAGGTTCGGAAATTTTGGGTACGCACTTCGTGTGCCATTTTGGAAATGGTCTCAAAAAGTCTTCGTTGTAGAGAGCTGCTGAAATTTATTTTTCCCAAATCACATTTGGAATGCGGACGTGGGGTTCACCTTTTGCTATACATTAAAAAGATAATGACAAAACGTGTCCTTAGCGGTCGACTAATTTGCTCCAGTCCTGGTTAATTGATGTGGTTGGCTGATTACGTATTATTTTATTAAACATATTAATATCATATCTGAAACTTCGTATTGCCCTAAACGAGGGCCAGGGTATGAAGTGTTACCCTCAGCAAGCCATGTCACGCCAGACGCTCGGAGTGAATGTCTTCCTTATCCATATTGTTCAGTGCTAAACCCGTGTCGAGTGTAATATTTCGCCTGTCGTGACCAGTCCCAGGTATCGCCTCACGTCCACGCATGAAGCTCAGTGCTCACAAATGACTCCCTGCGCCTTGACCAGGAGCGCCGCCCGTTTGGCTCAGTTGCCGACCTGTGTTTGAATGATGCAGTAAGATAGTGACTGACCCAGAGTAGGAATGTGTGAGCAGTGGGAGGGGACCCTGAGCTGTGATGTGTGAGTAGTGGGAGAGGGACCCTGAACTGTGAGCAGTGCGAGAGACATCCTAAGCTCTGACGTGTGAGCAGTTTTGGGAGGATCCTGAGATCTGAGCAGTGTGAGGAAGACCCTGATTTGTGAGATGTGAGCAGTGTGGGCAGGACCCTGAGCCCTGACGTGTGAGAAGTAGAGGGACCTGAGCTGTGAGCAGTGTGAGGAGGGCCCTGAGCTTGGATGTTTGAGCAGTGTTAGGACTCAGGGCAGTGTGAGGAGAGTAACTTTGTCCGACCCTGAGCTGTGATATGTAAGCAACCTGAGAAGGCAGTGGCTGACAATGAGCTGTGGCGGGTGAGCAGCGGGAGGAGAAGGCGCTGGAGCAGGCGCTGGATGACTTCTCGCGGCAGCTGAGTGACCTGAAGCAGTCGATCGGCCATGCGCTGCAGAAGCTGGAGCATGGACACGAGCATATCAGCTGGCCGTCGCTGCTGGACAGCTACGCGCTGCTCTCCGGCCAGGTACAGCTGCCGGCTCCGGGCAAGCACAGCTGCCGACTCCGGGCCGGCACGGCTACCGGTTCCGGGCTGGCTGGACTCGGATAAGCCATAATATTCAGGGCACCGATGTATTTAAAATGTATCTGGTCGTGGGAATGAACCCCCACCACACCCCACCCAAATTTGGACTAGATAAATATTTTCGATCTCGTTTAGACCGTGTGTGCTTACCAGTTTTATCTGTAGCGGACGATAAAAGTGTTGGGCGATGTGTTATTTTTGCAGTTAACGGAATATTTGAGTGAACTCGCCTCTTACTGAGCAATAATCGTTATCATTACAAACACGGTGATTCGCTGTTCCAACTAAGGTTGATTCAGATGGTGTTTCCCTACATTTACGGCCTGACCACACATGCATGTGGACCAGATGCCCACGTTGTTACACGTGGTCACTGGGTGACGGTGGGCGGTGGGCCGCAGCTGAACTCGCTGCTGCGCGTGCTGCGGCACGAGAAGACGCCGCTGCTGCGTAACCGGGTGACGCTGCCGCTGCTGCTGTCGCCCGAGCGGGACGAGGAGCTGGCCCGCCTGACCGAGGGCCGGGTGCCGGTGTTCGCGCACGACCTGGTGCCCCACTACCTGCGCACCAAGCACGACCCGCAGGTGGAGCTGCGGCTGCAGCAGACTGAGGCCAAGGCGGGCAGCGTCAGCGCCGACGCCGCTCAGGTGAGCGTTGTGACTAGGGCGGCGCCGACGTGCTCAGGTGAACGCCGTGGCAGCGTCAGCGCCGACGCCGCTCAGGTGAGCGTTGTGACTGGGGCGGGTTGTAGGCACACGCGTCTCAGCGCCAGAGGGGCCTATTCGGTGCAACACGAGTCATGTAGTATCGTAGCCTTGTGTTCCTTAACGTTGCGAATGGGACAGCTGGCGTAAGCGGACGGGGCAGCGCAGCCTCTGTTGGCTTGTGGGGGATCGACCCCTGAATGGACAGTACCAACCGCGATTATTGCACCAACCTGCTCTCGCCTGATCACGGTCGCTGGTTTCGGCAGAAACAAGTAACTGCGATGAACAAGGTGGTGAACAACCTGCTGGACACGGTGAACCAGGCGCGGGAGAACTGGGAGGGCGAGTCGGCGCGCGCCCAGCCCACCCAGACCAGCTCGGTGGCGGACACGCAGACTCTCATCGCTGCCATCGGTGCCGGTGAGGACAACCTACTGCGATGGACGCGGCAACCGACCCCATCACATACTCCAGCTCTCACCTTCTGCGCCCTCTCAGAAACTCAGCCTTACACCTTTTCAAAATTGCGCAAAAAATGCATGAAAAATTGTTTTTTGTTTAGAAATCACAAGGCGATGACAGAGCCATTGGCCAACCGTTCAATATCCTTAGTTTTGTGGGGTGAATGGCGTCTCATGTGTCCACGCTGTCGCAGGTGATTTGTGGTTATGTGGATATGCTGAATATACTTGAGTGTCTTTGTTCAAAATATGCGTAATGGGAGGAAATATCGTGCAGTTTGTACACAATAGCACATATGCATTTTCTCTCGTTTGACGACCAAAATCCCTCCCAACAGGGTGAGAGTTGGCGACGCCGTATAACCTGACAGTTGGTGCGTCGTTAAACCCCAACAATTATTTCTCGTTTGACGAGATGCTCCAGGCCGGGTTGATTGCTCACCAAACTTGTGTGATTCTTCGAACGCCGCCCCGAGTCCAGGTGTTGGGTACTTCTGATTTATTAATATATCGCAGTGTCAAGTCCTTTGCTCTTCAGTCCCTTTTTCTGGATCCAAAAGAACCTAAATGTCTTGGCGGAAACGGGTAATGATGAGCTGATACACAATACCCTGATGTTGACACATAACAATACAACTGTGCATTGAAGGGACTCTGGTCCATGTTCGTCAAAACTGTGTGCTCAGTCCTTACAAAGCGTCAGGCCTGGCTGATGTGAGTCGCGTGGAAGCGAGCCACCGGTAGGATTGGCTTCACCAACAGCTCTGTGGACTCGGGGGGGGGGCTGCTGTCATGGGTTTCAAATGATGCCCAGTGACCGACAAAATGCCTGGAACAATGGGAATTAAACGCACCTTCGTCCATTTGTCTTACTTTAGGTCTGAAACACAGCGGTCAGGAAGCTTCAGACAATTGGTGAACAATGCAGTGATTGGCAGGCTGGTTGTCAGCGCCGGTCCACCCGAACAGGTATCTGCACCAGACCTCTGACTGGCTTTAAATTATTTTTTTTTAATTAAAAATAATTAATTTTTTTATTTTTATTTTTTTTTTTCTTGTTTTTTTTTTTTTTAAGGGGGGGGGGGGGGGGGGGGAGGATGGGGTGATGGTGTTTATGGGTTTTTCTTCTTTTTTATTATTTATGGGTTTTTTTTTTTTTTTTTGTTTTTTTATTTTTGTGGTTTTTTATTTCTCCTTTTTTTTTTTTTTTAAAAAAAAAACCCCAAGGGAAAGGTCTGAAGGCGGCGCTGCAGGGGCGGCCGGCCCCCACACCCATGTCGGCGCCCGCGCCCGTCCAGAGTAAGCCACTCCCGCCCGCCACGCCGCGTCGCTGCGGCGCAGTAGATATAGAGCAGTGCAGTTCCGTTAACGCTTGAAAATGTCTGTCCTCTGTGCCATCGGCCTCAATCGTGGGTTTAAGGGCGCTATTCTGCATTGCGGAAAGCTTCTTTTGGTTAATCTATGGGGCGTATATTTTGTACCGGTTTTACTTCTATCCGTTCTACAGGCTTCTGGAAAGCTAGTGACGAAATAGGCGCTGGATGACCACAGTTCGGCGTGTCCCTGAGGCAAACAAATTGTCACATTTTACGGATATAAACAACGGCGAGAAGTTGTTAATTTACGTTAAAAGAATTCGCCCGACCATGAATCAATATTGAGTAACCGTAGCATGACAAATATGACGCAAACATAGGACGAGGTGTAACTGGGCATCTGCTGTTCTTTTCTTCTTTCTTGGGCCATCAAAGCTTTATTCTGTGTTTCGTGAGCCCTTTGACTGATATCCTTCCCTGTTCCAGTGCCAGTGAACAAGGCCCCGAGCTCAATCAAGACCAATATCAAGGCGAACGTTCAGGTACATCCCTACAAGTAGCCGGCTCCACTACATGTAGTCACTGCCCACACGGAGAACGTTACCGACACCTACGTCTGTTCCCCACGCCCTGAATCTGACGCACGTGATCAAATGTGAAATGAAAAATCAGCGGGCGAGCATAAGTGGCCAATACACTGGGGTGTGCGGCGCGTGGAGCTCGGCAGTGCGAACAAGTGCGCCACTCCCTGAATCGTGAGTGTTCAATGGCCATGCTGTCAGCTAAATATGGGCTTGAATCATTAATGAAGCCTCTTGAACAAACGATGAAAGGTGTAATTTTTGTAAATCGCTAGTTTTTGCAGTAGATACTGCTTTTGATTCATTGGAAACCTAGAAGATGCAATACCATGACACCACAGCATTGAAGTAATGCCTTATGCACTTCCATTTTTTGGAAGGGGCGTTCCCAATTATGTGCCACTGTTCCACTATTGGCTACGTAACTATTTTTGGGAACTCGGACCACAGTTTCCCTCCTGAACTGTAGTAGACCGTAACTACCCTTTTATTTGACTGGTTTCCTCGAATGGAAACTCCTTTCCTGAAGTCCTGCTTATAAAATGTCAACAGGCATATGTTTTGTGTTGCTTACGATTTTCCGCCGGTCATTAGCTTCTCGCGTATGTACTGATGCAAGTTGAGTTAGCCGCCACGTGACTGAAAAGACGAGTGGTTGGTTTGTTTGGTCCGTGCCCCTCACCAATGACTAGGTACACCAGTACGGGAGCGTACCTATTTCATGACAAACGTAGCCGCTCCGGAGCCGGTGGTACTTATTTATAACTAGCGTTCGCTTGCACTGTCGTGTTTATGGCTATTGTCTATAAACACCAGCTACGGTATATTTTTGTTTTGCATTTAGGTTAATGATAATACGGCGTGGTGCACTGAGAACTTCACTGGAAGCTCATTTTACGTGCGAAAAAATGTGTGAAAACTCCCAGGTGATCACATTACACGTTTGTGCGCACTCAAGCTGTCTATTATTGCAGTGGCTAGATGAAGAGGACGGCTGTCTGCTATTTCCACTAGTCATTATCTCCGGTCGGCGCTTCAAGTGACACGATTGATCCGATGAGGTTGAATGCGACTCCCCGTGAGATTTGACCTCAATAATTTTGTTTCGTGTGCACCCGTCTCCGCGGCCCACGGTCCTGGTTACGGGCGACAGAGGCGCGGTGCATCTACAGACAGCCTGTATTCGAGCCAAGCCACCAAGATGACACCCACATATACGCACGCGCACATCGACACACATGCACGCTAGACGCGAGCTAACCCGCTGAAAATGATGAGAATTGTACAAGAGACGAATGCAACCAGCCGACGACCGATGAGTGGGGGGGGACACGGCGTAAGCGTTGTCGCTGTGCCCAGCGCGCGCCAGGCGGGGGCGGGGCAGAAGTGTCCGACGCTGGGGGGAGGGGGCGGCTAGTCCAGACACGTGCACACGGCGTGACGGGGCGGCGGGCGGCGGCTTCACGGAAGCGCGCGGCGGCCGCGCTCGCGTCACTGTTTGTAGTTGTGCGGCGGCACGGCGGCGCCGGTGAAGGGCCCGGCCGGCATCACGTAGTCGCCGATCATGAACGAGGTGTTGACGGGGTAGGGCTGCGCGTGCGTGACCAGCGCCGGACTGGTGGCGCCGCCGATCAGCTGGCTGGCTGACGACATGATGGGCGCTGTCGACCGCTTGGCCGTCAGTCCCGGCGACGCGGCGGCGTTCACCTGGGCCGCCGGGATCGAGCCCGGGTGGATCGCCGCCTGGTTCACCAGGCCCTCAGCTGCCGGGCGAAGGCGGAGGCGGCGTCAGTCACAAGTCACGTGCCCTATATATATATATATATATATATATATATATATACACCGCACAGGGACAGCTGCCCTCCTGACTCGGTGTATGGCTGCTAAGCTGACCGCCCAGGAAATCTACCAACTTCATGGGGTCAATTTCAAGCTTTGTTTAAACGGAGGGGGAATTTCATATCAAGCCCTCAGCACCAATATCCAGAACGCTTATGACAATATTTTCCGTCAGTTCGATGACTCGGATTACTTTTATACATGCTTATTGGATTTCCGGTGGGCCAATGATCATCAATAGAGGTCATGAAAACAAAAAGCGCTACCACAGCAACCTGCGACGATGAAGGTATCGAATC
The DNA here is from genome assembly GCA_034440635.1 of Lepas anatifera. NCBI lineage: Eukaryota > Metazoa > Arthropoda > Thecostraca > Lepadidae > Lepas > Lepas anatifera. The sequence continues at coordinate 1,089,696 of JAOTON010001136.1, read as the reverse complement.
GTCTCATGTCAAATACAAGTGGGCATGATTAAATACCGACTAACACGTTCAAGACCAAATGCCTTAGGCTCCCCTTGTGTTGCAACCAACGCGGCAACTTCGGGCAAGGGGCATTTCCGTAGTATCTATACATATTGACCATACGCTATCCGAACATAATAGTCACCCGTTTATTTGACGGGCCCAAAAACGCCCAATCACTTCCCCTGAAAAATATTAAACGACGCTGGACAAGGAAAAATGTACGATTTAAATCCAAAACGACGCTGGACAAAGGTAAGATACCAATGCACGATTTAAATCCAGAGTATTCCGGCGGACAAACGGCAAACACTGCTACGTTATACTGTAATTAGTGGCATGATCTTAGTGACAATGCGCTATCAAACGAGAGCACTCGGATCAGGAAGTGAGCGGCACAGGGACGGCCTGCGTGATCTGACCTCCGACGACGGCGTGGGGCGCTCCCGTGATGTCCATGGCCACCTCGCCAAGACCGTTGACCGTCATACCATTCAGCATGTTCACAGCTGCAAGGCAAGCCGAGACTTAATGAGCAGGCACAGGACTGCAGCAGCGGCCGGGACACGGCCGCACATACCCCCCCGAACACATTTCCACCGGAGGTGATTGGTCGGAAACACGCGTGAGTCACATTCGTATTCAGTCCGCAGCGCTCAGGTAAAGCGGTCTAAAAATCAGACAATTGTGATCGGGAGGATGCTTAGCCGGTTCCATACTGATTGGTAGGTATTAGGCTGCGGTCGTATTTACGAAATATATCTCAAATAATGGCCCCTGCCGAAACCCTTGTTGCCCCACATGCTGCGTTTTAACTGGATGCATGAACTGACGCAAAAATACTTCATTAGGTCCAAATATCGGAAGGAATTAAAAATACACAGAAAATCATCCGGATCGGCGAAAACAGTTTTGTCCATAATTTTCGAAAGTAACGTCTTACCCAGTACACAGGGTGCCAAATTTGAAGAGCTTGTCAAAATACATTACCAGAGACGCGACCTTTTCGGAGAAGTGTAATCGTTTTTAAGACATTCCTTAAAACAACTGAGACTAATACCTACCAAACAGTGTGGAACCGGCTGTACATAATTTGATGCACTGGTTACTTTCAGGCACGCCCACCACCTCCAGTGCTAACGGCGCCAAAGCTCACATGAACAAAATTCTACAAAGGTCAGAGCAAAACCACATACGTCCCATCTACGAGAAGGATTTAAAACAGCGATCGTATATTCGATGGCCATTTGTATTCATAATTGTTTGTATCTACCAATACCCGCTAGCCTACTCTTCCTGATTCGCTGCCAGACCGCAAAACACCCCTGACCCGGAGAAACCAGTACCAAAGCTGCCAATATCGCGCACATCCCTCCCTCCCTCCCCACGACACCAACCTTGTCTAGCACCTTGGGCGTCGAGCTGAGACCAGTAGAGTTCGCTGGGACTGGCTGAGGCGTGGCCGGGCGGCGGCGGCGGCTGGCCGCCCGTGTACCTGAAGTAGGGGTTCTTCAGGTCCAGAGTCACCGTGCTCACTACGCCAGTGCCTTCGATCTGCAGCGTGATGGTCACGTCGTAGCTTTGCCTGCCGAAACAGCGTGCACAGGAATCATCCCACACGCCGTGGCCACAGGCCGGGACAGACGGTTCAGTAGCCGCTGCACAGGAATCATCATCCTACACGCCGTGGCCGCTGGCCGGGACAGACGGTTCAGTAGCCGCTGCACAGGAATCATCCCACACGCCGTGGCCACTGGCCGGGACAGACGGTTCAGTAGCCGCTGGTATTAGCCGCTTGGACATCCAAGTTCAAACGAACGAACTCATTCAATAATTAGTTGTAGGTAGAAAATACATTTCTGAACGTTGGATAGGAGGCACGCTACCATAATCACACTGTATTGGCTTTATAACGGCATCTGTCCACCAAGCCGTTCTTTAACGTCTTTGAATTTTGAAGACTTTCTGTGAAATGTATCTGAAATGAGGGGACCAAAAAAGCTGTAAATGCTTTTGTGTTTTGTGTCTTATTTGAGCTGAAAGTTTGATGGCACGTTACATTTTTTTTTAGCTTATTAGGACTATCTGCAATTATCATAGGGCCTCACAAACTTGGTTCAATGACAAAATGACGTTTCAGTGTCATCTAATATCAGTGACTTCATACGGCTAGGGTAATCAAAGGGAAATTATCAGAAACATGACTCAACGGACGCAATTAGGCGGGCTTGAGCTCGAATTGAACACACAGGAGGAAAACAAAACAGCCCCTTTTCATCGGAATCCCGAGCTAGAGAAGAGGCCTACGCCCGGCCCGCCGGCCGCTCCGCTGGGACTGACCTCTGGTTGGCGTTCATTAGCACGCGGCCGGTGAGCATCTGGCCCTCTTTGACGGCCACGGGGTCGCGCAGCAGGCAGCGCACCTGGTACCAGTGGGTCAGCGGCTCTGTGGGCGCCGTGCTCAGCCACACCGTGCTCTGCGAGCCGCAGAAGGCCACGTCGAACCAGAACGCCAGCCCGTGCACCGTGCCCGTCTCCAGAATGTGGAACTCCACCGGGATATCTGCCACAGCACCCATCTCCGTCACCCGCCGGTCTCACCAGCGGCACAATATCGAACAACGCCGCCGGACGGGCTCCCACTGTATCAAGTTTCGAAAAGGATAACCAAAGTTTGCAGCCGACGCAGGAGGCTCCACCAAAAGGGGGACGTACCTAGCTGATGGAGCTCCCGCTCCTCGGCCTGCTGGAAGTCCAGCACGTGCCGCACGCTCTTGGCCATGCAGATGCGCACGTCGAAGGTGTCGACGATGGGCTGGCGGAAGTACTCCTCGGCGGCGCGCTCCTGCAGCGCCGTCAGGTTCACGCCGTGGAAGTTGTTCTGGTACCTGCAAACAGAGCGTCAACGCAGCTGCCGTGAACAGCCGATCGGGACTGTTCGGGACGTCGGTTCTGTGCGGGTACCTGGAACTGGCACAATACTGGCATCCAGGTTTTACTAGAAATGTACAGAGGTTAATTGGTTGGCGCCGTATTTCACCAACATTGTAATGACTCGCCCACGTTCCTGGCTCACCTAATGCCCGGGATAACTAGTTTGAGGGCACGTCTTTTCAGCCCATTTGAAGCGATACATCATATATTTGCAAAGGAACACACATTGACATAACGGTAAAAATCTGAATATGAGATGAGAGCGATTCGCATACCAATTACTTAAAAACAGATCGCATACCAACCACTTAACAAAAAGGACCAGGTAATTGACAAAATAGACCAGGCCAGAAAACGTTGGGACCAAGAGCGAAGGAGAGGCGATGAGGCTACATATAGCAGGCCAAGAGACGGATAGTGGACATATTCAAAAGTGACACAAGCAGCCGTGAACATTACACGTCTGTCCTTTCATATTCCTCAATACCAAACTGATCTCAGAAGAGCTCTCAAATTGTTTTACGACACCTTCCCGACCGTCCCCGTTTCCGAACGATAAAAGGAACAAATTTAAATCCTCGACCGAGATGAGGGAAACTTTGGACTCCTCAAATGAGCATATATTAACTGTCCACACTTCTGAAGTTCCACTACTGAAATGAATCATACGCATCGTTCCTCTAAGATTTATGCGCGATCGAACTCTAAAACAAGCCCATATTCCCAACCACTCGGTAAAATACGGTGAAAACGACCGGCCTCCGTAAGGTACTGATGAGCCATCTAAAGTACTCACCAAAAGTTGGCCTTTCCAAACTGCTCCATGAATAGAGCCTCGTCTTGGAAGGGCGCCATGTGCAGATCACCACGGCCGGGAAACATTTTACCTGAGCACAGGCGACGGGTATAGGCTGGTGCTGCGATTATCTCGCGGTACTCCAACTAAAGGAACATTGGTTCAGGTCATAACGCTATTACACACGAATATGGTCTTAGAAAATACTTAAATATCACGAAAAAAGAACAAAAAGTGTACGATCAGCGCCCGACATGGCTCATCTGATAAATCCCCCAACAAACAACTTTGCTAACTGCCGAGGTTATACGCTGTCGCTTCGCCAACTCCACCCTGTCAGGGAGGGTTTTTGGGCATCAGGTTTAACTTATTCAGAGAACCTGCGGGTTTATTTTGAACCAGGGACCTGTAGCTCAGGAGGCTGGAGCTCTACCACTGAGTCGCACATGCCCACTATATTCGGTCAAAGCATGTACAGGCCGATTTATGTGGCTAATAACTGACAATAATCATCAGTTTATTTATGTGGCTAATTACACGGACAGACAAGACTGCTGTGAACATCAAGGACCTGCAGCTCTGTTTTATCTTGTTATTGGAATCGCAATATCTATTTCATCACATAAACAAAGGTAGGACGCCGCGTTTTCTCGCCGGGAAGGGCGCCTAACTGGGAACCCTATACGATACGATACCGCCTGTCGACAATGGACAATTACGTACCTCCGGGCTTGAGCCACTTCTTGGCGTGCAAGTAGGTCTCCAACATCCGCTCATTGTACAGCATATAGCCCATGGGCTCCGAAATTATCATATCCACCTTCTCGGGCAGCTCCACCTCTTCGATCTTGCCAGAGACCACACTAATGACGTGCTGCAGACTGTTGGATTCCACCAATCTCTGCCGGAATCGCAGGCGGTGAGAAGCCCACATCTTATTGCACCGGTTCTAGATTCGCGGAACGAAGACTGATTCCTGTAAATTGGAAACACGTTCATCTCTGGATGCATTTGTCTCACGGCACTGAGAGAGTCAGAACGGGACAAAGTTCCGTGTGGGCGCTAAAGCTGTCCGTATTTCTTGTGAGCGTGGCTCTGAGAATCCACCAACGCCCGAAAAGCTTCCCCTCAAACAGTTACCCAACCGTCAGATCGTTTTCGCTTCCAAATGTTGTTATCGACGATCAGTTATGAAATGATAGTCTACTTTGGGGGGAGGAGGACAAAAGAGGACTTTGGCCCTTCTCTGTTTCGCTTTGAGTGAAAGGGCATGGCCGGATTGTCCGCACTTGGTCCGCCCCTGCCACCACTCTCGAGGCGTGTCACGAACAGGTCCGGTGGCCACGCTAGCGCGGCGTCTGGCGCAGCGACTCACGGTGGCGTGCTCCGCCATACTGCTGGCCTCCACCGCGTACACCTTCCTAGCGCCCGCCTGGGCGGCGAAGAAGGAGAGGATCCCCGAGCCGGCGCCCACGTCCAGTACAACCTGACAACCACAACACCAGTCAACGCCATCATAGTAGATATTCCCACAGACCAGAGCGAACACCGAAATGCGATCACAAATAGCTGTCAAATTCAGGCGTGGTGTTTAATTCAAAAGCGCTAAGCATAGCCAACTCGGCGAAAACTAGTTTTCCATGCCAAAAAATAAGCTGCCTTGTTCGCCCAACGACAACATACAATACATTGATAATGGGTATCACAAACAGTTGAGCCCTAAGAATAAAGTTGAGCCCTATGAATATAGCGTCACACGGTAATATCCGTCCATGAAACAGGTATGCTTCGCACCTTTCCCAGGAAGTCGGCGCCATTCGACAGTATAGCGCGCTGGTAAGTGCCCGTCCGAATGTAGTCCTGCATCATGTTCTGCTGCTGCGACAAGTAGCTGTAGAACTGCACACCAGACGCCTGGTAAGTGCTCGGTGAGCCTGCTGTAGCTAGGTGGACGCATGCAAATAGGAAGGACCTTTCGCCCTAAAAATATTGAGTTGAAATTGAGGCTCACGCAAAAGGAGAAAGGGCCTTGATAAACAACGCTTAGACGGCTAAAAACCTAAAATTAGGCATTCTGCTCTTGTTTGATGCCTTAGGCCGCTTCGATTGCGGGGTCATTTTGCGCCTAAACCTTAGTTTAACGGGATGCTTTAAAGCCATCTAACATACAAAACCATCACTAATAAAACACAGTATCTTTTAAAATGGACTCTACAGCGACTACCTGAGAACACCACTAACACAAAATAAGGCGATCAAAATTGAAAGTTAAAACAAATGCCACCCGATCTGGCCTTAACACGCGCCCCGCTGGGGTCCCTTGCATGACGCGTCCCGCTGGGGGGCGTTTTTCGCCCCCTCCGTATCTCATTTCCCACGAAAGCTAAATAAAAATTACGGGTGGCGTTCGAAAGCTCTTGAGAAGACAAATAGATTTTATAGGCAGACTTTTTATGTCAGGTCAATATTGAGGTCAGCATAGGTCAAAGAAGGTTCCATAGGCTTACAACAGAGCAGTGTACGTTTCTCTCTCTAGATCTGTTCTCAGTGAAGATAGAGCAAATATTTATACATTATCGGATTCCTTTCATCGCAGCCAACCGAATGATGTATAATATGACCCTGCTAGGTCAAATAGTGGAATGACGTGACCTCGAACTAGGTCAGGGTCACAGAGTGACCTGGTATGGTCATGTTGCATATCGATTGACTCCCCGTGACAATATAAGCACAATGCAAGCAAAATAGGAGCTTTATCTCAATTCAGTGAGAAGTTATGGGCAAAACAATCACTCTATGCTCCCGTGACCTGATATGACCTTTGAGAGACCAGATGCTCAAAAACTCAATTTTATGGTCAAGATCGTGGTAAGAACAGACGGTTTGAGGATTTTCAGCTTTATCAATCCAGTATTTACTGCAAACGAGCCCATTCTATTTTTCACCAGAGACTTATAATGGGGTGACTAAAAAATTGACCCCACCTTAGGTGAACAATATCAAAATTCCGAGATAGCAGATTTGTAGACCCTAATGAACTTATCATATTGTGGAAGTTTCAAACTGATCGGTTTGCTGATGTTCCCTGGGCGCCGCTTCAAGCTCGTGATTTTAGGTTTTGAGGTCGGGTCACTTGACCCTGAATAGCTCCTTGACCTGACATGGCCTTAACTAAAAAATTTGGTCAGGTGTGTAAAATTGATCAGGGATAAGGTACTGTGAGTTTCGTTGTTCTGCGTCTCTTCGTTCTTGCTTTATCGGGAAAAACCAGGAGGGGGCCGAATTTCGCCCCCCCAGCGGGGCGCGTGTTAAAAAATATTTGAGTCAAAACTGTAAGAGGATGTCCCACAGAGAGTGGATAACAAGACCAAGTAAGGCAACTAAAACAGCAGACAATAAAAAGGGTATGGCGATATTTGGAATTTTCCGTTTCTAGGCAGTGAGTCGACAAGTCTATTTGACGGGAACGTGCACGGGGTGGGTATTAACACCCACGCTGCAGAGGGGTCTGGTACTAACGCGCACTGGAGGGGAGGGGCACTAGACCCCTCTGAAATCTCAAACACCCAGACCCTTTGGAAAAAAACACCAGTTTGGATGTTTGTGTGGAAGCTATGGCGATATACGTTATAATCAATTTTCACTGACCTAGGTCAATATCTCCAAGGTCAAACGATGTCATAAAGGTAAAATATTGGCCGTTCCGCGGACTTATTTTAGAAATACCGTCATTATGCGAAAACATGTCGGAAACACAATTAAAGCGGACCAATGTAATAGAGGGAATGTCCCAAAGATAATTCTTCGAATTTTGAGGCTAAGGTCAGTCAAGGTCATTGACTTGTGACATCACAATATACTATATTTCCTACCGCGTACACTATAAGTAGCACTTCCGCAATCATTAGGCGCGAAATGAGAGCGACTTCGACACTGCGTTACCTTATCTTTGATTTCATAGCATAGCATTCGTCATACTGGGAAACGCCTTTGACCCGAGGCACTGGGTCAATGACCTTGAAAATGCTGTTATGACATTGACCTTCATTGGGTTGACCTTGATATATATAATTTCGTTTAAATGGCGTTATGAAGTGACAACTCTGTCTTCAATGCAGGTGAACTGGTGCGACCGCGCAATTGCGGCGATCTCTAAACATAGGTCGGATTTTCACGCGTTTTTCACACGAAGTCCGAAAACCTGCTTAAGTAGTCCCAGATAACATCTCCGATATCACAGCTCCAAACTTATATCATAATCTTAGGGAGCGGCCCAAGATACTGAGAATTTGGAGAACAAGAAGTTATTTTCACCCGTCTCTATCGAAAGAAAGTCATTTTCGGGCGATTCCCGTTTCCCCATGCATTTCCAATGGAGAACGCAGCGGCCTCTAGGTCATCAATATCGAGCATTACATTGCCGCAACTTGTGGTACTCGGTGGGTCTATTATGTAATGGGAATATTACATCTTTAGATTTAACCTGTTTTCAACGGTACCGCTTGGAACATTTTTGGAGGTAAGATCACATGACTTGACCTGGTGACCTAACATACGATGACCCGAGCTTAAAGCTTTTCCGCGACTTTTGGTAAAAGTTACGGAATTTATCAAGGATAAAGTGCACAAAGTACGGTGGCGCACCGTTTTCGCCGCCGGACGAAAAACCCAAGGCGTGTTCAAGCACCCCCACTGGGAGGAAGGGGGCGAGGGTTCAAACGTTCCACTAAAACGCGTAAAAACGCCCCGATGCCCCCTGGGCCTTTCGGATGGTGACAGCGGCTCGGCGAAAGCAGGGACGCCCGGAGGGCCGGTGCAGGGTCAAATTCCGCTCTAAACACACTTTGTTTTGCGACGAACGACGAGCTTCAAAAGAAGTAAAATATCGCACCTATGGTTTTTTGGAACGCCCAATCAAATATATTTCTCAGTTCAAACTCCATTGTAGAGATACCATTTTGTACTTAAGCAAAACTTCATTGTCCAGGCGACCAGGGTCACCACGACATATTGGAGATACATAAAGCAGGCATTAAACGCACTAAACAGGTCCCGACCAATGGGGAGAAGTGTTGACCTTACCTGGAAGTACTGAGCGGCGGACGCCTCTTCCGTCCGCTCTGTGAAAACTGACACCGCCTGGCCATCCCTGAACTTTTGCACGTATGAGTGAAACCGCTGACAGTCTGGCGGCAGATTGGAAACAACCCATTCAGTCCATGCCAGCACTATTTCAGCCAGAGTCGCGCCTTGTTCACCAAGCAAAAACTTCGAGGAATCATAAAAGTTGACATATACAACACGAAAGACAGCGAAAACACTATAGATACATCATTCTATGATTGGAAGCATAATCAAACCTCAAGTTACTACAGAACGCACGTGTATATTCAGTGCAAAACTAGTTCGCGCTATCGTTTTTAGCTCTGGCTGCCGAAAATAACATCGTAGAGTAGTGTGAGCCAACTCTGAGTAGGACCTTTGGTCTAGTTAAAGCCTCCAGATCTGCTACCGCGGATGGGAAGGGGGAGGGCACAGCACAGCACCTATGGATCAAACTGTTCAAACATATTGAGCTGCAGTTATGGTATGGGTACACTTGCCTGATGGTTATATCAAACACTTTAACATTGGCAAAAAGTACAGGTATCAGAGAGGCGAACAAACATCCAGCCCACTCAAACATGAGCCATTTGCATCAATGCTATTTGTCAACTTCAACAAGATCCCTTTGGAACCAAAAATAGGTGACGCATTCTCTGATACCTGGAACAAGCATGCTACCTACACTTTCATGCGTAGAAAAGCCACCTATTAAACAGTGCTTCGGGAGTTGCTGGCATCCCTGAACACACTTGTGACATTTTCAGCCCTCTATGAGCGGGTTGGAAATCACTTTCTGCGGCGAATACACAGCACCGATATGAAGTAAAAATTTTGAATAGTTTTAATCATGAAGATATCAAGTTGTTAAACCTCATACATTTACAACTTAACAGTGGACACCCTGAACGAAAAATCCAGACAGTTGTAGAAATAAGCCTTTCCAAAACAACAAAGTTCTTGCCAAAAATATGTTGAAATTATGTTTACAGTTTATTTGCTTATTCACCTAACGGTAGATAGATGTTAGCATTAAAGGAAATGATTTCGCTTAAAGTCATACAAACAACCACGGTATTTTCCACACATTCAAACAGGACCTAAGTGTTTGCTTGCAATTTCCGAGTCATTTGACAGTGACCGACAGTGGCTGCATACGGACAGATCTGGCGCTGAACCAACGACGACGCCGCACTGGTGGCATTTACGGAATTTCCTAATTTCGAACACTTTTAACCCACACCTGTCATAAATAAACGTAAACAATTTTAGGTTCAAATGAAATTTCTTCCGAAGAACACGTTTTAGCCAGTATGTGCAGAAGCGACCAAGCCAAACTATAATGATAATCCGTCAATAAGCTTAGACTTTTATCGAGCTAAAGTATGTTTATGGAAAACATGCTTCTGGTATTCAGGTATATTTTGTAGAACTTTCACAACAAAATGGTGTACAATTTTAGTCATACGCCACATCTATTTGTAAAGCAATAGGTCATACAAACTCAAGCATGATGGTATTTTAAAATTGCAGCTAGTTTTAGTTCAAAATCGCTAATAAGAGAGAAAAATTGCCATAGACGTCTTCATAGGAGACGATAACCCGACAGACAATGTTCCGTCAAAGTCCGCAACGTGAGGATGTAAGTCTCACCACTCCGAGGGGATTTTTGTGGAATGTCCCCGGTAACTACCCAGTAACTCCAGACGTGTTGGGTAACTTACCTGGTGTACTAGAGAAGACAATTAAGAAGGCATTGCTGCTGAGGGAGAATATGTATGAAGTCCGACCCACTTTACAACAATCTGTTGTCCTTGTGATGGGAAACTCCAGCAGTACCTTCCCACCTGAAAACGAGAAAAATTGAACATGAAACCATTAGTCAGGTACAACTTTTCTGATTTCGCATACTCTCGAGAGTTGGCCAAATACGATTTTTTCCAGAATTTTAGAGAGAACGTTGAGGAGACTTATAGACCTGTAGTTAACAACATAGGGCCACCAAGCTTAAACACTGGTACAAGACAGCTCTTTTCATGCTAGAAGAAAACATTCCTCGTCAAAGGCAAGTATTGAAGACATGGGTTAAGTATATAATTATGGATGGAGCAATGGCTTTAAGTACATTAGGTGTTAGACAGCCAGAAGTTGTTTTTTTTATTTGCAATAAATCGCCCACAGAAGGCCGTTCCGGCTAACAGACGAAGTCATTGTAGATAAAGTAAGACTATATACACAGGTGAGCGACACACATGTAAAAAAAAACGGTAAAAAACTTTAACGTGTAAGTGATGAATACAATGTAAGCTGATGTCATAAAACCGATGCGAAAAGTGAAAGTGATAAAAACTAGACAGTGCAAATATGTTAGTACATGTATCCCAAGAGAGCTTAAAGAATAATCTATAACGTCTGCATCTCTCTGGCACAGAAACACATTTATCTCCCTCGGTATCCCCAGAGGGAAACTACCACAGACGGTGCTGACACGGCCGCGGCGCTCAGCGAAAAGAACCAGCGTGCCAGTTGATCGAGATGGTAACTGGAATGGGAATTTTTCCGAGCAACTGATAATTCAATGTCATTGGAAAAAATACATTCAAGAAGAGCGAATCATATTGTATTATACGAGAAGAAAGTGATATTACCCCAAAATGGTTAATAAATTATTCGTGGGAAAGGGAAACACAATGTCTGGTACTTATGATTTAGCAAAATGAGAAATTTGCGTTGCACCTGATCAACTCGCACAGTGATTCAGGTGCTGTGCAGCACCTACACAGATAACGCTGCTGTATTCTAAAAAAGACCAAATGTTGGCGTAATACGCCGTCAGAAAATATTTTTGGTCAAAATTGGTCCTTTTTAATTAGTTTGAAATGCCGAATCCAAGAACCTGAAGGGCAGTTTTCTCGACTAACAATGCTGGAGATGTTCTCCGAAAATTTGAGTTTAGTATCCAATATGGTGCATAGATCACGACTTTATGTCCACGGATTAAAGAACAACGTTGTCGATATGGTACTGTCTCTTGACAGGTGCGCGTCTGAAGGTCATCGAGAATGATTTTCACTTCATGGGATTTATAATGAGACTCCACCTAATGGAACACCTCTGCAGACGATCGAGGCAGTGCTGCAGCAGCAGCCCGTCAGATAGAGCCGTGGTTTTGCGGTAAATTTTTAGTCAGCGCATATAAGACTCAATTTCGCGCGGAATCTGGTTTAAAAAATAGAGAAAAAGAGCAATCAAAGAACATTCCATAACACCTGAGGAAACCAGTAACTAATCTGATGTTTTCCTGTTAACACCATGCTGAAGAAGAGTCTAAGTTAGAAATATTGATCAGATGACAGGGTCTTGAGTCCTTTTGTCTTGAGCGCAAACCTATTTGGCTCGTTTTTGTTGGTGAGCAAGGTATGAAAGAATCTTCACTGGATTTGGGTAGCTTAACATCCAGATTGACTTCACTGGCGCCTACCCATGTTAAGGTTGCTCCACAGGAATTCAATCCAAAACAAAACAATCAGAAAGTTTGGTCTCCACTTTGGTTTTGAAGATAAGTTGGTGTAAGACTTGGCAGTTTTAATGAGGAAGATTTAAATTTGTTAAGTATTGCTTCTTTGCTGTTTGTATCAGATGCAGTCTTTTTCTAGAATAAATACAACTTTGATTATTCTCTAAATTGGGTTCCTGCAAATATTTTTTCCATAGTCTGTCTTTAATATTGATGCTCATCAGGAGACCAAAGGATATCCAAGACTCAACATAGATGATTCTTCTATCTTTGATGCTCGAATTTTTTATTCTGCTGGTAATGGTTTTTGAAAGATATTACATGTCTTCTCCAGGATTGTGAATGCTAACCAGGTGTGGAATTTTAGTGGCAATAGCTGCTTGGAGGAGGTGGATTTTATTAAATAAAACCAGATCTGTTGTCTAGCTTCTTTCTTACTTAGGATATCTGAGGACATAGTCTTCTCAATGGGTTAGTGGTCACTTGAATCAGATACTATTACATTTGTTGTCTTTATTCATGAAATGTCATTATAAATACAATAATTGATAAGCAAGGAAGTCTTAAGTGATTCTTGTGGCTAAAGATATACTTGGAAGGAGCCCAAAGGCAATAAATGTGGTGAGAAAAAGGGCTGAACTGTGTAGAATATTTCTGTTTAAACAAGTTTACATTAAAATCTCCCCCAAATATTCCTTGTTTTGGTTCTAAGTTGAGGGTTAACATGGATGATTGAGAGTATTTAAGAAAATATGTAAGGGAGTGTGATTTAATGGTTCAGAGGCATCAAGCCAGGATGATGGGTCTGCCCCAGCAGGATATTACGTTTACTGCTATCTAATAGTCTGCCCAAGGAGTTAGCTAATGGGCTTGTAGAACATGGTGGGTCTCAATGTACCTTGTCTGTGGCAGGATCAGTTTGGAAAGGGTCTCCACTTCCCTATGTGGGTCCTGGTTGGATCCAAAGTCAGGATGTTCTGGGCTGGTAAGTGTAGTATCTTTGCATCAACCTCAGTATGACCAACTACAGTGACTTAGATAGCACATGTGCTTTTGTTGGCTGACATATAATAGTGAGCCTTGATCAGGCAGAGCCCAGGTGCCTCAGGGTTGGGGTGTGCCAGGGACATGGTTCTGCATGAAGGCTGTCTGAACTGAGGAACATTTGAGGCACCTGAAACAAAGAGCCAGGTGGGCACCTCAAACCTGGAGCACAATTATTTTTGCCTGAACTCCCACACAGTGCTAGAATATGTCCCTGGATGCTCTCACTTTCACCTCTACTGCTATGCTGGCACCCCCTTGGCTTCACAAAGATTCTGCCCATTTCTGCTTTTGTAGATGTGGCAATGAGTCTGGAAAGGTAAGTTCACTCTCTGGTAGTGCATATATTCTAGAATATTCACCACTTTGAGTTTCTCAGCAGTCAGACTATCATGAATAGTAAGTCCCTTCTTGACAGACCCAGAGCTCCTCTGATTTGGCCCCAATCTCCCTATCCGCAGATAAAAAGTCTGAATTTCCGAAGCAAGTGTCAACCCCATCGGCTACAGCATGGTGTCACCAAAGTGAGCAGCTGCCCTGCCAGCTGTTAGGTTCATAGAAGGTACCCATGTCAAAGTTCTTGAAGTAAGTACACTCACGCAGTGCTGTTGCTCTTAAAATGCAAGTCTAAAAGAAACACAATAGGTACAAAGATGGTTTCCTTCTATGCTCTAAAATAGTGATGAATCAGTTCAAATCCAATGAATGTATCATACTCTTTTCATGATTCAATACATGAATGGTACTCACCTTCCACAATACTTGCGCTGAGTCCTGCTGGATCATAGTTCAGACAAAGCCGTACTTTATTTGGAAAGTGTGGCTGCGTCACTCCACTTTCCAACACCAAATGCACCTTAACGTCTTCATATACCGCTTCCATCGTCCGGAATATATTTGTACTATATAACTGAAACGTTCACTTAACAAACCAGCCCACACTCAGAAAGAGCCCCTTTGTTCAAAATTTACGGCAACATGCTCTCCACACACGCACACCGCAACCCAGAGAAGCCAGGGGCCGGTCACTTCCTATCTCTCTGTGTATCACCCTGGGCCAGTGACGTCACGCTTCTACGAAATCCTGCGCACTTGTGCCTATTGTGGTGAGTACTAAAACAGAGCAGGAAACATTTGAAATATTTGAATTGAAATTAGGTCAGTTTGGGTGAAGCACAAATTTCAGGTGTTTTGTTTGTGATTTGCCTTTGTATGTGTAGAGTGTGCCAAAGTAAAGCTTATTAGAACATTTTTACAATATTTTGTTTCAATAATAAGTGAAGACAGTTCTTAAAGTAGTGTACATCATGGGTATCTGCTCTGTTGCTGACTGTCCCTCAAATCAAAAATAGCTGAAAGCCTGAATGCTCACACCTATCTTTTTATCGTTTTCCGGCAAAGGATGTAAGACAGTGTAAAGAGTGGCTGCTCAGGTGTGCAAGGAAGGAAGTGTCAGTATAGAGACTGGGCGCATATGCTCCCTGCACTTTTTGAGAGTGATGTGGACGATACATTCCAATGCAAGAGGGCTGTTGGACTGCAGGCCAAGCAGTGTCTGAAGCTAGGTGTTGTACCATCTCTTCATCTACTGGCATGTCTGTCCAGGTGAAAACTGTGAGGAACATAACCAGGATGCCACTTCTTGATCTCATTATTATAATAATATACATTTATATGTTCTGTGTGATACAACTGCTACATTTGTCTGCTTGGAGCGAATAGTGTTCTGCATTTCAATGTTTTACATGTTTTTTTCTATGACTAATGATCACAATGATCATTGACCACATCAATGAGCACTGAACATTTGAAACCAGTGCAGCCTGTACTTAAATCCGTACACATGTATATTCCACATCACATAGTACACTCATTAAAAATAAGCACTAAAAAATACAGCCACAGGAAGACTGTAATTTCCAGTGTTGCAGTGTGTGTATTAAGTGGAATTTGCAGTAATTTGCAGTGACAGTGTATTAAGTGGGAGATTTAGGGTGCGTTCTTTGAAATATTCCAGCCTGGAATTCCAGGGACAGTGGCGTCACAGCCGTTCTTTGAAACTTTTCCCGGGATTCCACGTGGAATATTCCCGCCATTCCGTGTGGAGCGGTGGGAATAGAAAAAGCAGTCCCGCTCAAGATGGCGGCGCCCATGCCTGAATTTCGTAACAGTAAGTTCGTGGACTCTGAATATTTATCTGCTTGAAAGGTCAATTATATGTTTTTGCAGGATAATCGGAACCTTATAATAACAGCTAAATGAAGGTAAATGAAAGATTTGCGGCGTGCACAAGTCAAAATAAATAATAAGACTGTCGCACCTCGCCATTTACGCCGCATTCCGGCCTCTGTCAAGAAACGTTCCCAGCTGGAATCCGCGGAATATCACGACGTCACAACCCCTGGAATTCCACCTCGGAATAATTCAAAGAACGCAGCCTTAGTACACTGTCTATCTGTATATTTGTATGTATTTGTATATATATTTGCACTGTTGTCTTCCATGTCATTGCATTCAAATGGCTAACATATTTGAGTATGTACATTTTGTAAACAAATTGAATTAGATGCAAAATACTATAGTTTTTCTCTTCTTAAACACTATTAGAATCAGGGTAGATTCCATGTATTTTTTTCAGAAAATTTGTCATTTATCAAATGCTAAATAGGTCCCTTGCTCTTCAGGAACACATGTGATGGTGCCTCAGGAAGATGCATGCAGGAAAACCAACGATTGGACCACCAGTTGGTCCAGCAGATGCTGATGGCAAGGTTGGTGAACAACTGTAATTTGATAAGTTTACAGAGTTGGATTGATGTTTTGACCAGGGTTCTGTCTCATAAAAGGCATAGAACTGTGACATATTTTACACCACACTCATCTACAAAGTTACACAGTATCCAGAATCACGATCCCTCAAGAGAGAGGTGAATTTTGCACAAAAACGGCATAGAAATGGAAACTAGAGTGAATTTTTCTTGATTCACATGTAGAATTACATTGCTTGAATAGATGAGAGAATAAAAGCATTGCTTAAATAGATTAGATGGCTGTTGTTTCAAAAAGCATCTGCTAATACACATTTTTCAACTAATTATTTTTAAGAAAATATCCAACTGATTTTCCTCTATTAAATTTGTTATTTACCTTCTCATGGACTGTTTGAGCTGTTACTTGAAATTTGTGTGGCTGATTTGTTGTTTGATTAATGATTCCATAGAAAACAATATGACACCTTCCTGGCTTTTGAAGGGATCTATTTGACCTACAAAGTTTTCTGGAAACTACCTTGTGCAATATTTCGTTTGCCCGGAAATTTACGTTCGTTTTCTCGAAAGATAAATGATGCTCTTATCAAGCGATTTATGACTGTAAGGTGGTGAATCTTGTGAGGTCGTGATGAATGTGGTCGAATACCATCACCAATTACATGAAAAATAATATTTTGTGCTTGAATTTTTCTTATTTGAGGAAGGTTTGGGCGTTCGCCGACACTCCACATCTGGTAAAACTCCTGAGGACGCACACGGTGCAGGAGGCAGGCGGCCTCCCGCGGTCTGACTACCTCCTGAGCCGCCACTGTTTCTAGGAGCTCATGGCGATAGATGGGGGCGAGCTCCGGGTGTCACACTGACGACAAGCCAGCACGACGAGGTTTGATTTGTCTTTTTAGTTAGCATGGTATTTCGAGCACCTACGGTTTACAACCGAATATTCTACTAATGTGGGACTGCGGGCTGGTATCTAGGCGAGGTATTCTTGACTTTGGTTATTTGCTTTCGGAACTCGGTGGAGTTATATTCTTGATTGTATTGCCCGATCAGTCTTGAATTTTTCTTCATACTACTCTTATGTTGTTTCTAATCCGTGCAAAACTTCCCTTTCCGAGATTTTACGGTCTTGTTCACGAGGGTTCGATTCCCTCACTGATGTTGCGAACAATCAGAATGGAGTGTCAAGACCAATCCCAAATAAAAAAATCCTTATACCAAAACCCATCCCTATACCTTTTCTTAACAGCTGTAATTTCATTCAACTATCTTTTATCACGGTCTACTCACTCGCTGATGTTAACACAGCAGTTGAACTGATATAGCTGATTTAACTCTATTGCGTTTGCTGACTTTTCTCGCGCTAACACTTGTGGTGGAGAAGAGGTGACTTCCCGAAAGTCAATTGATTTTCCTTCTCTTTTCCCATAGCTAAGGGGCTAGTGCAACCAGCGAGTATATTTGGCCACCTAGCTGTTCTCTAATAAGGTGGGTACGGCGATAGCGGCTTTGCTGCCGTACCAGAAGGACCAGGCGGCGGCTATCCTGACTACGAGTGGTTTGATGTGATGAACAGTCGTCGTCTGTTTGACGCCAAGGGGAGCGATGTGGCTACGGCGTCATCCAAGACCATCTTGCCAGACAGGAGGCCGCCCTAACTGACATGAAGGTTTTGATCCGCTCTGACACCCCGGTTCTTACAATGATGTTCAGCCCACGGTTCCTATAGATACGGTTCGGACATGACAGCCAGCTGACTGCCTGATTTGGCAGCACGTTGAGGATATGGCAGTATTTTGAAGGGTTTTGTTCAAGATAACTTTAATTTTGCTAGCATAAGGTAGAATGCAGCGTTTTGATTGGGTAATTGAAACGTTTGAAACAGAATTCTGAAGGAATTTGCATGAAGTTCATCACGGATTTTCCTTGTTATCAAAGCGCTTTAGAGACTAAAAGCTGCACCCAGAAGATAGCCTGATCAATTTTACATACCAAAAATAAAAAATATACCCTTAAGCACCACTTACATTTTCCCACTGGCCCGTGCCCCAAACCCTGCAAACATTCCCATTGGAATTACATGTTAAATTTTCCTGCCAAAAACTGTTAGAACCAGAAGTGGAACCTTCAAAACCCCCAGAATTCTAGAAGTATCTCATGTCCGCCCCCTGGTTCAGCCCTGGCCCGATTCTGGGTCAGGCAGAACGGAGGCTTCACACGCAAACTCAATATTTTCTTTCCAGCTTCGTGGTCTGCAAGGCCAGAACACGATGCCAAACGCGGCAGAAGTGCCGGCTCGTCTGCGGAGCCTACTGCTGGCGCCGTCGCCGCTGATCGCCGCCGACAGCCGAGGACGTGCCGTCCAACCGGAGTTCCTCACCACCGATAATACATCCTCACCACAGTAATAATGAATTCCAGTAATGGATCGCAACAGGTGAATTGAGGGAGGGGAGGGCCGGGTAGTGGGCCAAAAATAGTAGAAGACATTGGTTTGGAAGGTAATGGGAAAGTCCAAGGGATTTGGACTGGCAGTTGCAATTTATGCCCCCCACCTCTAATCTGCCCCTGGTTTATGTCCTTATAAGCTTGGACAACGTAATTTACCGGTACAAACATCCTTAAGACATATGACCTGAAATTTAAACTCGTAGGACTTAAATATTCAAAATCGTTTTATATGTGTTAATCTTAACCCGCGCCCAACCGGGAGTCCGGCGCCACCTTTGCCCCACCGCGGGGGGCATCGATACCCCCTCTAACTCCGAAAATATAGAAGGTAACTTAAATATGCAAAATGCATTAGAAAGCTCGCGTGAATTCAGTAAGAAATTGCTTAGCATGTTTAAGCGCTAAGGTCAATAGTTTGACCTCCAGAGGTCAAGTTAGGCCATGATTGGCTATTTTCACTCGAATATGCAACGCCTAAGAAAACTGGGGATAACTCTTATGCCATTCCAGCTATTGAGATCTGCTAAACTATATTGGATAGGAAAAGTCCAAACCTTTTTCCGCTATGTGGACCGTAATGACCTCCCGCCAGTGGTTTGACCTCCAGAGGTCACCCCGTGACCTAATATGACCTGAGGTCACCAAAGGTCAGAAAGTGACTTTGCTGTATATCAAATGAAAGCCAGTGATGAGACATACACGATGGTGTTTGATTCAGCGCTCTAGCTTAATTAGGTCAAAAGTTATTGTCAAAATACTGTTTTTTGACCACCCCTAGTGACCTTGGATGACCTCGGAGAAGTCAAAGGAAAAATATGACCCCTGGGATCCTTGAAAGAGTGTCCAAGAACTCTTTTCTGAGCAAGCCAAGCATTTGAAATCCTTTTTATGGCTTTTAGATAATAAGACAGCCTTTTCCCATGCTTTTCAATGGGAGAGGTCACCTCGTGACCTGACCTCAGGTCACGAAATCGAAAAATCACGGATATACACCTTGTAGAACCTGGCAAGGTCATAAAGTGTAGGAAGTTTCAAATCGATCGACTGAGAAACGTAGCTTTTATAGAGCTTAAAAGTTGAAGTGAGGTGACCTTGGTTGACCTCGCCTGGTGACCTGACCTTGGGCGACCCGGGGCAAAAATTTCAGGGATGGTGGAAAAATGATGGGGTGAGGATAGAGCCCTCAACCGCGGTCCTGCCTCTCGTCGTTTTCTGCTATCAGAAAAAAACCTTAGGGGGCCATTGATGGCTCGGTGGGGCGAGAACGAATCACAGGCCCCCCTCCTTCCTAGGAACGTGTCGGGCTTAGGTAAGTATTTCATGGTATTCAATTTTTCCATAAACTCGTTTCGACGCTTAAAAATATAATCGAAACGGATTTAAAGCCCATAAAAATAAATACCAGAGCTAAGATTCGAACCCGGGTCCCCATAGTGAAAGCCGAAGATGATAACCACTACACCACCGCGCCATGTAGGAGTATGGCCACTGTTAAGACTTTATGGGAGCAAGTTTTTAATGTGTCTTTTATGGCACAAAAAAGGTGTTTGACACCAATTTAGTAGAGGAACTTTCGTTAGAAAATTGAATTTTCTTTCAGTTGATATAAAATTTGTTTGCCAAAAACGGATATCTTTACCTGTAAATGTTGATTCAAAACAGACATTTTACACTGTCTTTCGACGGAGCTCTGAGACCTACGCGCCAGTGACGTCATCAGAATCGGTAAAGTGCTCTAATGACCGTACCTTCTCTCAAAGCCCTTGAGAGAAGCAATGCCTGTGCCCGGCGGAACGAAAGCAATCCGTTCAATTTCGTCCGTAAATGCCAATGTGCGCCAGGTTTGTCGAGCCTTGAGGCCACGCCACGCAAAGGAACCTGTTCGTGGTTCATTGCGAAGCGATACCTAATCCAAAGGAAAATACGCTGTGACGCGCATGCGCAGCATATAAGGGGAATGAAAAATATTTCATCAGCGCTTGATTATATTCAAGGCCTTTATACCATAGATAACTGTACAGTAGTCCATGATTTTACTTTTTGAGGCTATCGACGCTCCAATTGCCAAGGTCATATGGCGTCAACGGACAAGAAGCGGATCCAGACATTCAATTCTGGAGGGGGAGGGGCAGACGGCTCGAGTTTCCTCCAGCCATGGCCTCGGATCCGCCGTCGGTTAACAAAAAAAACGCCTCGGTTTTCTCGGGACCCTAGATTGACACTCCGGAACCCTCAGGGGCCTAAGGCTATCTCGGAGGCCCCTCAGACTGACTCTACGTCCCCCCCTGAGATAAAAATTGGGGCGCATCTCTGGGACTAGCCCTGAGAAGCCCCACGATTAACTCTCGGGGGAAGGGGAGTGGGGGCAGGGACTGACTGCCAGGGGCCCTATGAAACTGTTAGGAACTCCTTTAGACTGACAATCGGGAGGGAGGGGTGGTTCTTTGAGACTGGCTCTCGGGGCCCCATTCGACCAAGACTCGGATGCACCACGGAGACTAATTCTCGAGGGATACCGAGAATACTGACTCTCGGGGACCCCCTTACACAAAAACTGAAAGATCCTTGGAAATATATCGGGCTACCAAAATTAGACCTTGGGGCCCCTGAGACTAGCTCTGGGGCCGCCTGATATACAAAGCTTGGGGGCGCTCTTAAGGTTAACTTTTAGCCCCTCCCTCCAATTAGCTCTTAGGGGGCCCTGAGACTGATTTCCGGGGCCTATTAGACCCAAGATGAGGGCCCCAAGAATATTTCGGGGCTACTGAGATCAGTTATCAGGGGCACCTCTGAGACTAACTCTCGGTTCCGCCATATTTGTTCTCGGGGCCCCTTAAACTGACTCTCAGGGGCCTCCAACTAAGCTCTCGGAGTTCCCTGAGACTGAATATCGAGGGTCCCTGGGACTGACCCCCGAACGCCCTCTGAGACTAGCCCTGGGGTGTTCCCTGAGACTAACACTAGGGGGGGGGGGCACTCCTGAGACTGAGTCTTTGACACTCCTGAGACCAGCTCTCGGATGCCTCAGATTAGGCCTCTAGGGCCTAGGGTTAACTCAGGGCCCCTGAGACGGACTCTCGGGCCCGTGATACCAAATATCGGCAGCAATTCTGGGAATAACTCTCAGGGTTTAAGATCAGTTCTCGGATGCTCCTGCGACTGACTCCCGGGGGCGCCCTGAGACTAAATTTTGGGCGCTCTCTGAGACGGACTCTCGAGGCCCCCTTAAACCAAAACTGGGGGGGCACAACCTAAGGTATATTCTCGAGGGCTCCCAAGATTACCTATCGGGGGCTTCCTGATATTAACACTGTGCAGCACTCATGATACTAATTTTCGGGCTCCCAGTTTAACCCTCGCCCCACCGGGGGGCCATCGATGGCCCCCCTAAGGTTTTTCCGGAATAGCAGAAAAACGACGAGGCGCAGCACCGCGGTTGAGGGCTCTACCTCTCACTGCATCATTTTCCCATCATCCCTGAAATTTTTTACCCCGGGTCACCCAAGGTCAGGTCACCAGACGAGGTCAACCAAGGTCACCTCACTTCACCTTTAGAGCTCTGTAAGAGCTACATTTCAAAGTCGATCGATTTGAAACTTCTTACACTTCATGACCCCTCCAGGGTCTACAAGGTGTATATCCGGGATTTTTCGATTTCGTGCCCTGAGGTCAGGTCACGAGGCGACCTCTCCCATTGGAAAAGCATGGGGAAAAGCTATTTCATGATATAAAAGCCACAAAAATGATTGCAAATACTCAGACTGCTCAGAACAACGTTTTTGGACACCCTTTCACGGATCCCAGGGGTCATATTTGCCCTTTGACTTTTCCAAGGTCATCCAAGGTCACCGGAGGTCAAAAACAGTATTTTGACAATAACTTTTGACCTAATTGAGCTAGAGCGGTGAAACAAACACCATCGTGTTTGTCTTGTCACTGGCTTTCATTTGATATACGGCAAGGTCACTTTTTGACCTTTCGTGACCTCAGGTCATATTAGGTCACGAGGTGACCTCTGGCGGTCAAACCACTGGCGGGAGGTCTTTACGTTCCACATAGCGGAAAAAGTACTGGCAATTTGCTATCAAATTTACTTTACCAGGCCTCAATAGCTCTAATGACATAAGAGTTATGCCCAGTTTGCTTAATCATTGCATATTTGAGTGAAAATAGCCGATCTTGACCTAATTTGACCTCTGGAGGTCAAGCCATTGACCTGAGCACTAAAACATGCGAAGTAATTTCTTACTGAATTCACGCGAGCTTTCTATTGCACTTTGCAGATTTGCGCTAACGCCCATATTTTCGGAGTTAGAGGGGGCCATCGATGGCCCCCCCGGTGGGGCGAAGGTGGCGCCGGACCCCCGGTGGGGCGCGGGTTAACACCCGCACTGGAGGGGGGTCTGGCACTAACGCGCACTGGAGGGCGGGCCTGGTAGGCCCCCTAAGATCTCGGAAACTAAGAGGGTTAGAAAAACGCCACTTGGTAGGTGGGTGGGGCCTATGGTGATCTACATGATGACCGATTTTCATTGACCTAGGTCAATATCTTCAAGGTCAAACGAGGTCGTAAAGGTCAAATATTGGCCATGCTGGGGATCGATTGGTAAATGCTATGATTATGCGGGACAATAGCGGGAATAAGCTAAAAGCGGACAAAGTTCATAGAGAAGAAGTCTCAAAGAGGCTTCCCCACAACTTTTGGGTCAAGGTCATTCAAGGTCGTTGACCTTTAAAGTCACCATATGGTATACTACTTATTATTTACAATTTGACTAACACTATAGCCACTGTTTGGCGGGAAATGAGGATTGACCTTTCCCAATGACCTTTGACCTTGACCTTTGACCTTGAATTTTGTATTGGGGTACCCTACCGATGACGTCATAACATAATATATGTCAGACCGGGTAACGTCATTTGGCCGGATGCACAGTGGTCAGTGACCTTGAAAGTGCAGATATGACCTTGACCTGTGACCTTTGACCTTGACCTTGACTTTCATGTGAAGTGACCTTGACATATAGTCCCGCTTATGTGACGTTATGACGTCACCACTCGGTCTTCAATGCAAGCTAACTGGTCCGACCACGCGTTTACGGCGATCTCAAAATGCAGGTCTGACTTTGAAAGCCTATAAGTCAAAAAATTGTCGGCCGATTTTCAAAAAGTCTTCACCAATCGACGCGCTATTAAATTCTGTTAAATGTGACCACGTGTCGTTTTTCGGCTACAAGCGGTTCTCCGGCCACCTCGGAAAAACAGGTGGGGGGCTCCGAGGCCCCCCCTCCAGTGCGCGTGTTAACTCTCGGGGGTCCCTGAAAATAACTCTTGGCTCCTGAGAAGGACACCCTTAAGACTCTGGGGGCCCCCGAGACCAGCACTTTGCGGCACCTATGAAACTTACACTCGGGTCCCCAGATTAGCTTTCGGGGGCTCATGAGACTGTCTCTGGAAGTTCCCTTAGACCATAGCTGATGGCTTCCTGATAATAGCTTGGGGCTCCCGAGATTAGTTCTCGGGGGCTCCTGAGGCCGACCCTCCGGGGACCCCTAAAGCCGACTCTCGGGGGGGGCTGAGACCGACTCTCGAGGGGCATCCGAGACAGAATCTTGGGACCCCTAAGACCGAATCTTGGGGCCCATTGGACCGAATCTTGGGGGCCCCTGAGACCGACTCTCGGAGGGCCCCCTGAGAACGACTCTCGGAGGGCTCCCTGAGACCGACTCTCGGAGGGCCCCCGGAGACCGACTCTCGGAGGGCCCCTGATCAGACAATCCTTTGCAGTGCTTAAGATCGGTCCAAGGGGATCCGCGGACCCCAAGGACCTCCTTAGCTACGCCACTGCGGCAAGAAAATGTATTTGCATTTTCTACATTAATAAATCTTCA
This sequence comes from Lepas anatifera, assembly GCA_034440635.1. Lineage (NCBI taxonomy): Eukaryota > Metazoa > Arthropoda > Thecostraca > Lepadidae > Lepas > Lepas anatifera. Next base: position 1,065,168 of record JAOTON010001136.1, on the reverse strand, counting down.
GATTATCTTTCATCCGCACTATGGGAAAAAGTAAAACACATCCCAGGCAGAGCCCAGTACTCGGCAGAGGATAGGTACACGTTTACCTCGAGGAAGCTGTTCTCATGTAATAAAAATTCGTTTCATGAATTTGTGGAGAACTTACATAAAACGTTCTTTCATTCAACAACTTCCATGATACTTTTACGTGTATAATCAAGAAACGAAACAACAAATCACCGAAAACTGTTCCACAATGGTTCCCGACCAGCAGGTGCCAGTTCTCTTGCATCCTGGGCTGGAGCAGGGTGTGAAAAGCAGCCAGAAAAAATACAGGAAAACAGGCCCACCAGGTTGGAGGGCCCGTTTCAAGAGCTTTCTTTACTGACGGGTCCGATTTCTTGAAATCAAAAACATATTTTCAAAAATGTCAAAACAAAAATGTTACTTTGACATAGTGGTGACCCAAGACAGGCTTCTATAACTAATTCATGTAAAAAAACTAGTACTAGCACAATACGCGGCGTTGTATTGTGCTATCGATAATGCTAAAATGAAGCATATTATCTAACGTACCGGGGTCAGTGGCAACGCAAATGCAATGACTCAACTTTCAATATCTCATTTGCTGAGGTATGACTGGATACCCCTCTCTCTCTCTCTCGTTACCGCGAGAGGGGACATTGGAAGAGTTAACATGGACCAGTGGCGGATCCAGGGGGCAAAAAGGCAATTGCCCCCAAACGGAAAAGCTCGGGGCAAAACTATGTTTTTGCCCCCCAAAGCGATCGACCTCCTTTTCCCCGACTCCTTTTTAGCTTGTAAGCAAGATTTTGGTGCTTCAACTCTCAACTTCAAACAGAATTAGTGAAGTTCAGTGTAAATATTGGGGCTTGGATAGGAAAAAAGTATCTATCTTGCGTCCATATTTTTCACCCGTGTCGTTTTTTTTTGCTGTTCGTCTCCAGTTCCCAAAATCCTACCGAAAAGGCATATTGTAACGCAATTTTTCACTGCGCGACTTTTTTTTTTGCTCTTCGACTTTGGTTTGCCCCTCCCAAACCACCCGGCTAGATCCGCCACTGACATGGACATGATCAGAGGTGGATCAAGGCGCAATGGGGGAGGGGGTGGAGAAACCAGAGAAAACAGTGAAGTATCTATGAAAACGTGAAAATAAGTGTTTTTGAGAACATCTGTCGAAAACGGCTAAAACTTAGTAAAATTTAACCACTTTGGGGAGGGAGCGTGGTCAAATTGCTCCCCCTTGCTGGGATTTACCCATAGCCATGGTATGTAAATTCTAATGTGTTCTGATATGATAATTTACTTCCGTTATGCATCGCTAAAATATACGGGGGGGCGGTCAAAATGCTAGCATTATGCAGCCCATCTTTTGCAGCAATTTAGTCTGATTTGGATTGAATGTCCAGCAGGGGGGGAGGAGGACGAGACCGCACCTTGGGTATGATGCTGGGCCAGCACATGCGAAAACTACTTACACAACCATTATATACAGTAATAATGTATTTCATTTAGGCCACCAACCAACCAAACTACTCACATAACCGTTATATACAGTGCTAATGTATTTCATTTAGGCCACCAACCAATAAAATATAATATATAAAACATGGTGAATTCAACAAAGGCACTTTTCACATGGCAAACCAGCGCCAGAAGTTACTCAGGAATGACTCGTACAACAATCACGTGTGCCTTGGCGTCCAGTAATCATTCGCAGATCCATGGAGCCAAGGGATCGGTACTCTTCCTAACACGGCTATATTTTCTTCACATTGTCTTTAAACCACTACAATTTTTCAAGAAATTGGTCATTTGCCATCCCTCAACCACCCTCTATGGATTCGCCATTGGAAGTGAGAGCTAGTTATCGTCCCTAAGAAAGGACTGAACACGGTGACAGTACCCACAGTTTCCAATGATAGGAACACAGTCAAACTCGGTAGTAATTTTCATCACAAAAACGAATGGACTGTTGCTCCCCAGTTCCCTCAGTTTCTCTGTATGTGGGCCTATCGTTTTTGGACAGATGAAAAACCGCGCAGTGCGCGCCTTAATGCTTAATTCATTGTCTACAGAATCAAGCAGAGCCGGTGACATGATTTCTTTTCACAGTCGCAGTATCTTATTCAGGCATTCCAAAAACCATATACTCCGGTGATCGATAATTCTTGGCCGCGACGCGGACGGATCACGGGAGGACACGGCACCATACCAATCCATTTCTCCTTGAGAAGTTTTTCCTCTGTATGGTTAACGCTGTTCAAGAGTCTATGCCTGTGGCAATGCAGAATTGGTATGTTACCCATAAATATCTTCCTAGTCGTATTGAAACCCCACCCACATTGGGTAAGATTCACCCCGGAGCCTAAGTCCGCTGGCTCCGTATGTTTGTATGTTACCGTGACTTTATCATAAGCCAGATGACGAAGAACACGAAGAGGGAAAAGAGGAGGAGGTAGAAGATGTATCGGTTGTGGCCAGAGCGTGCCATGCGCATGACTCTCTTCATTGAGTTGCCGAGCAGGCCGCCGGCCGAGTCAAAGTCGTCATCCTGTACACACGGCACTCGGTCAAAACATCGCACAGAACGTGCAAAGTGTCTGGGCACGCCGCCACCGCCGGAGGACATGCTAAGCTGTCATTCATTGATGTGCGGGATCATAATAAGAAGCAACGCAAATCACTGGAATAATTAGCACAGATTGGTAAAAAGGAAGCCAAAACCAATATCAATTTCGGCCAATAAAGGCGGACAAGATTGGTCAAAACTGAGCAAAAGTGCAGCTTGTCAACAAATCATCACAACACAGAAATTACTAGCAGGAGGTGAAGCTACCATACAATCGCTGCGCGAACTTAGAACTTGTCTAAGAAACCTTGTCTAAGATTTAAACATCATTACAATTATCTCATTACAACGATTCGAACGATGCACAACTTTATCATACAAGGTTAACATATAACAATAAGCTAACGCAATGTAAAATAAAGGTCCTCGTGCGACCACACATGGTTATGATGCCAATTCATACGCTCGACATGACAATACGGGCACAGTGACAGAATGAAGGCTCTCTCCTACTTCTTGCAAATTCAGCGGCCAGATCCTGGAAACCCGCTTAAGTGGTCCAGATGATCTCTCAGAGGTCATACGTCGAAATTTTCAACTCTATCCTGGAGATTAGCCTCAAAATACAAAGATTTTGATATCAAAAACACAATTTTCTTTGATGTGTCTACAGAAGAAAATATTTTTTGGCATTTCCCGATTTCCTCATGCATTTCTAAAGGAAAGGTAATGGCCCATACATGAAACCAAGTCATATGTATACGAATCCCGTTAGCAAGTCTGTGGTAGTGTCCTTATTATTGGCTATGAATCTCAAACCACTCGATACAAATACCCTCAATGCTGCCACCAAGACTTTTTTGGGAAATGAGGTTACTTGACCTGGCCTGGTGACCTGACCTAAGACGACTCGGACCTGAATTTTTGGAAAAATTTACAAGAATGTCAAAGACGTATTATGTCAGGCACATTTGAGCTCCATGTAGCCTGTTTCCAACCGCTTAGGAAAACGCGAGGGGGACGGGTGTTAAAACGCCCCAAAACTCGGGCCAAAGTTAAAGCGTGATCCTAGAATTCAGCAGGCGACAATGCCGCTGCAGATCATCTCACTTCCGAATTTGGCGAAGGTTTAGTGGTGGACATATTGACATCTAAAGGTTAGTTGAATGGATGTACTTACCATCTCCTTCAGCATTTTATTCTGGTATCGGACTTCTGTGCCAATGTCGATCGTGAGCTGCCGACGAGAAAGCTGGAATCAAAACTCTGCTGGGTTTTATTTGCTGGCAACAGTTAAGGATGAACCTGATGTACTGTCCAGATGGCCACTGGTTGTTTCCAACTTCGCTATCCCAGATATCGCATGGATAATCAATACTAACAAACACACGGTCATCCAGCGCAATATGAACGCCACACGCCCTTAAACCCCAATAATCAATCATACACTGTCATCTGCACTGGGCGCAGTGCCAAGACAGGTAAAATCCCAAAACCTTCAATAAATATCTCCAAAATTCCTGAAGATCCAGCATTTTTCGGATAAATTAGCCACTTTCTTTCGTACTTTGCAAAACATCACTGATCACAATCACTCAGAATAATACCTAATAAAACGTTGTAAAACGTGGCGAGAAAATAAGCACTGGGATTTCGAAATTGGTTTGCTCCATGTGAGAGTTTCCACATAAAACCCGTAATGACGCTTGCCAAGACGCCCAGCGCGGACCATGACAGCTGGTGCCCTCTGGGAGAACAGTCTCTGTCAGTGGTCTGACATGACTTTGGCGTATAGTGTGGTGTCAAAATCCAGCCAAAAAGAGGCAAAAAAATCAATATGAAAATGATGAAAATAAGCCTCTGTTAAAAAGAAATCCTTGAAAACACCTAGATACATTTTCGCTTTCTTGAGTACCAAAAGAAATTTGAGAAAATAGAAAACCGTAATGTTTAAAAGCTAACTAGCTAAATTAACACTTGAAAAATATCCAAATTAAATGTAACTAATATGAATACAATATCTTAGTGTTTGGGTTCAACGCCAGTGGCGGATCTAGCCAGTCGGTTTGGGAGGGGCAAACCAAAGTCGAAAAGCAAAAAAAACGTCACGCAGAAAAAATATGCAATGCAATATTACTTGGCGGTAGAGTTTTGGGTTGTTGAGGCAAAAAGGAAAAAAAGTCTCAGGGTGAAAAATATGGGCTCGAGATACTTTTTCCCTATCCAAGACCCAATATTTACACTGAACTTAACTCGTTCTGTTTGAAGTTGAGAGTTGAAGTACCAAAATAAAGCTTATAAACTAAAAAGGAGTCGGGGAAAAAGGAAGTCGGTCGGTTTGGGGGCAAAAACATAGTTTTGCCCCGATATTTTCCGTTCGGGGGCAAATGACTTTTTTGAACCACCCCCTGGATCCGCCACTGTTCAACGCACACCAAGCACTTAGTACTGGCTGTTGCCTGTGATTGTACTGGCTTGACCACCGCACCACCAGTTGTCACCTATCGCTTGACACGGCGCCAAAACACAGGGTCTTGGAACGGTCACAGTGGCGTCAGCACGCGCACAATTGGAAGATCCGAGTTCGGAAACGCTATAGATTTTGGCAACCAGGATGAGATAGACTCGAGTAGAGTATAATTAGCGTCTCTGATTGCGCACATTAGTTTTTTGCGTGTTAGTGTCATCGCTTCCAGTTGTGGACGATGGACGGGGTCCAGCCGCCGCTGCCATTTCTGCCACACCTCGGCAAGCCGTCCCTGGAGTGGAGCGTATGGGAGCGCTGGTACTTGAACTACCTGACCGCGGTCGGCGGGTCGGAGTCAACTGCCCTCCGGCAACGGGCTATCCTGCTTCACTGCGTGGGGGAGGAGGCGCACCGATTGTACGAGACGATTCCAACTGCAGTGAAATTTGGAACGCGAGTCTGAGGCAGATGTGGTGCTACGGCAGCTGCAAGTTTTATGCGCCGCAAGATAACGTGATCGTAGAACGTTACAAGTTTCGACAGCGAAGCCAACTAACTGCTCGACACGTCAACAGCGGATTTTGTCTTTGCGCTCCAGGATGCAGTTGTCGAGAGGACCATACATCCAGTTCTACGCGAGATTTCTCCAGGATAAGGATTTGACGCTCACCAAGCTGCATACCACTGCTGACGCGTGCGAGTGTTCTCGAAGAGAAGCCGCCGCCATGACGTCACATTCTGTGTCTAAGGTATCTAGACTTAATCACTGTCAGTCCGGTAATCAGTGCAATAAACGTGGTAGGAAGCACCTACCATCAGACCAATGTCCGGCCAAAAACATTACGTGTTACGCCTGTCGGCGCGTCGGACATTTCGCTGTCTGGTACCGCAGTGGCAGTGCCGGCGGTGGTGGCGGAAACAGCAGTAACGGTGCCTGTCGCAAGCAACACAAGGCCACTGTAGCCTGCAAGGAAGTATCGGAGGATCTGCAAGTTCTGGCGTGCAGTCAACAGCAGCGGTCCAAACTCACCTGTGACGTCAGCATCACAGCTAGGACACATCAGCGCGAGGTTACGCTGCAGGTGGACACCGGAGCTACGAGTTCCGTCCTCAGTATGGGGACTGACCAGGCAGATAATTTAAGGGTGTTCCCTTCTCTGCCAACAGCTCCAAACTCGGCAGAATTTGTCGGAATCCGTTGCCAGTTCGATATCTGGGCATGGCTTTCGACGTCAAATTGCTGCTTTCAGGGCACTGGTTTCCGTTGACTAGGGGCATCAGAATGGACCCTGTCGACTGGAAACTGTGCTAAATTTCCAGCCAAGAACCACCAGACTAGGAGTCTGACGTGTTAAGGTTCGTTCGCTGTTGGGCCCAGCTAGCCTTCTGTTTGCCTGGGGTCGTGGCAGCTGGTTACCTGCAGCCTCCCAGCGGAATACCCACCCCGCCACTGTAGACGACCGGTGCATCGTCTTAACGATGTTTGTCTCAAACTCCCGAGCGCACGACGGCGAATTCGCATGCAAAGTCCAGACACTAAGCGCTTGCTGCGGCGTTCATCTGAATGAACTGTGGCACATGCATGCATAAAGACACATATTTATGGAGACAATGGTACGATCGCTAAAAAAGACCATATGTATTCAAACCGAGGAAATTATCATAATGTGCAAACGGAATCGCGCTCGCAAAGACGGCAATCCCACCCCCCATCCCCAAATGGTAATTCATAGGGATTGTCGAAGCAACAACGGCCGCGGTCACACGGCACCACCAACTCTTTCCCGCGTGAAAAAGGCTGCGGCCGTCAAAACACTCCTTGCTCAGGGAATCCGCCGGGCCCTGGACCTGGTTCAGCCTCGCAGAGAGCAGACGCGCTGACCACTAACCCAACACACCTCACTGAGAGATACTCACCGATTTAAGAGCTGTTACTTTTCCTTTCAGCTCGCTTTCCAAGAACTCATTTTCTTCCTCGATTTGTTCACTGCCACGCAGAGGCTGCTGATCCGCTGAAACAAATTATAACCCCATATCAGAAGCCGGTGCATACAGAGAAACATCAATCTCCTTCCTATCAGCAGTCAATCGGGTACTGGAGATAAAATGAAAATATTTCTGAATTAACCCTACTTTCCCTGAATTATCTTCATGCTGCTCCAGGATTGGTAAAATGAATGCAGTACCTGCAATTGGATCTTTTACCATTTTTAATTTTAAAGATAGAATTTGCATTGCTTGATGAGCTCCTGGGCATAATTAGCCAACTCGATTACCTTCATTATTCGGTCTTGTGACAAGAATACTTCCTACTGAAAAATGTCACATTGTTATCCATAAAGACAATGCTGGTACTTTCTTGACATGGAATACTCCAAGAGGTACAAAAAGAACTGGCAGTTGCCTACCTACCTCACATGTCCAAATATGGTCAAGTTGCCCAACTTGGCTGGAGCAAAACTTTTAAACAGAGGCAGAGTTGTGCCCTCCATGAAATATCATGTTTCTGTCCCTACAAGTAGAGCGAAAGAGAAAGAGAGTGAGAGAGTGAGAGTGAGAGTGAGAGAGAGAGAGAGCAGATCAATTTCCAGTACAATTTGCTTCATTTCATAGTGTAGGTACTTTATCTCAAGTTTCTGTGTTTACCGAAATGTCCCTTCTCTTGTCTCAAATGCTGAACATGCAGTCCTAAGCTAAAAATTTTCAAAGGTGCTGTCGTAATGAGATCTTGTCTAAGCCTGACAGTTTTCAGCTTGGCTAAGCACTATGCTTTGATAGTAGGCTGACTTGCCGGTGATTCAAGATTTAACACGCGCATTGACGGGGGTCTGAGCCACCTTCGCCTTGACGGGGGTATCCCCCTAAGATCTCGAGAACTGCGCTAGGTAGCGAAAAACGGTAAACGGCGTTGGATAGCCCATCTGCTTCTCCATAGGAAATATTTGTACCATTTTTGTCAGGTCACCTTTAAGGTCACTAGAGGTCAAAACATACCGTCATATGGATAACATGTAACTTAAGTTTTTCGGTCATTCCATCTGAAAAAGTAAAGAGAGAGTAAAACGATTTGAACTATATGAATCCTCGCAGGAAGCCGAATCGAATGCTAGGTCTAATCAAGGATTTGACCTGACCTGAGGTGAGGTCAAGGGAAAATTGGGCAAAATGCATATCATTAGAACCGCAATGACGAGGCAAATATAATGAAATTAAATAAACGCTCTATCTCTATTCATTACTGAGTTATTCAGTTAAAATCATTTTCCCAATGTATTTCCAATGGAGAGGTCATGGCTCGTACCTGACCTTAGGTCATCGATATCGAAAATACCGGAAAATATTTTAGAGAACTCGGTGGGACCATTATGTGATATGAGTTTCAATCGGATAAGTTCATCCTGTTCCGACTTATGCTATCTTAAACTTTTTTTAGGTCAGGTCACTTGACCTGTACTGGTGACCTGACCTGAGATGACCTAACCTTACAATTTTGACAAAAGTTGTAAAAATGATGAGGGAAAAGGTATGCTAAGTACGGCGGCACTAAGCGCCACCGTTTTTATGCTATCTCCGAAAAACCCGAAGGGGCTCGTACCCGCCCCCCAGTCAATGCGCGTGTTGGTCTGAAAATGGAGACCGAGACAAAATAAACTCTGTGTGTCCAAAGACGCCAAACCAGAGCCCGTTCAACTTGTCTGGTAGGGTTACGTCATCACGACTGGACGAGCATTTGAGTTACTGTGCAGCGCATCAGAGAAAAGACAATTTTTGAAGCTCTAAAAACGTAATTAACACGCGCATTGACGGGGGTCTGAGCCACCTTCGCATTGACGGGGGCGGGTACCCGCCCCCCCTAAGATCTCGAGAACCACGGTAGGTAACAAAAAACGGTAAACGGCGTTGGGCTGCCCATCCACTTCTCCATCGAAAACATTTGAACCATTTTTTTGTCAGGTCTCATTTAAGGTCACGAGAGGTCAAAACATGCCCGTCATAGGGATTACATGTAAAATTCAGTTTTTCGGGCATTACATCTGAACAAGTAAAGATAGAGCAAAACGACTTCAACTATATGAATCCTCTTAGCAAGCCGAATCGAATGATATATAATTTGACCTTGCTAGGTCAAATCAAGGATTTGACCTGACCTGAGGTCAGGTCAGGGTCAAATTATATAAAATGCATATCATTAGAACCGCAAAGCCCAGGCGAGTCTAATGCAGCTAAAATAAATGCTCTATCACCATCCGTTACTGAGTTATTCCGTAAAAACCATTTTTCCCATGTATTTCCAATGGAGAGGTCATGCGTCGTACCTGACCTTAGGTCATCGATATCAAAAATACCGGAAAATATTTTAGAGAACTCGGTGGGGCCATTATGTGATATGAGTTTCAATCGGATAAGTTCACCCTGCTCCGACTTATGATATCTTAAACTTTTTTGAGGTCGGGTCACTTGACCTGTACTGGTGAGCTGACCTGAGATGACCTAACCTTAAAATTTTCACAGAAGTTGTAAAAATGATGAGGGAAAAGGTATACCAAGTACGGCGGCGCTACGCGCCGCCGTTTTTCTACTATCTCCGAAAAACCCGAGGGGGCGGGTACCCGCCCCCCCGTCAATGCGCGTGTTAAGAGCCGGGTCAAAGAAAGTTAGGCGTCTGAATGGAAAATTGAAGTACGTTATCATTGAAACCATCATACCCTTTGAGCAAACTCTAGCAGAGAATACTCTCGTTCAAAATGTTCCCGAGAATGCCAAAATAATAGCAGATTCAACATAACAGCTATTGACAGCCGGCCCTGAGCAGAGGCTTGATTGCTCGTCTTGCTATGGTTCCGCTCGAAAACAACAAATATCCAGTTTGAATCGGTTGAGTCTTGGCAGTCCGACGGATATTTGTTAAGGTGTTTGTCTCGGCTCTGAATTTAAATGCAAGGATATTAACGAGTTTGCAGGATTGCTCTTAACGTTTATGTTATTGCACTTCTCTTAATCCATGTCTGCATGAATAACGGAAGATTTCCATGAGCTTCCGTAATATACAAGCGTTTAGTATTTGAATCCAATGGCCGCGCACGTCTTCATCCTGTTCAACGTTACAGTTGCGTTTTTTTAATATGCACTTCAATCATCAGCATGTGTGCGCCAATAATCGTCATTTATATAACAGCAGGTATCTAAAATTGCGATCAAGAAGCGATAATTGCCTTCTATTTCGTATTCATTAGCTGATTAGCTGTCCTCCTCGTACGTTAGTCAAAATCACAGTCTATGGCTGTATAACCATGGAATTTCCATGGTATAACTGCATTTGGGCCTGTGCTGCTCAACTAAATGCACCTGGGCCTGTGCTGCTCAACTAAATGCACCTGGGCCTGTGCTGCTCAACTAAATGCACCTGGGCCTGTGCTGCTCAACTAAATGCATAAGCTTTCATCGAATTTTTACAAGTTTATCTATTTTCTTAACAGATGCACGTAAAATACGCCACTCGCTGTTCAGCTTACGGTTGCTGTATTACGGGTGAAGGAGGTTCACTTCGAGTTATACTAGAGTGCCGCCAATATATGCCTCAAACTGGTATATTCTAGTTAATACTCCCAAAATTTGTATATTCCCCGAGAACTTAGTAGAAAAAAGCTCATGACGTCATTACGGGAGGACTAGATTTGATTGGAAACTTGACCCAAGCCACATTTAAAGTGCCCTCCCCAAATGTGACTAAATTGCCTGCCTTTCTGACTCTAACTCAAATCCAACTGAACCCGTATTCTGGGCTCTGTATCATAATTTAACAAACAATTCAACAAGATTGAGAGATTATGAAATAATTAATGTGAAAAGATAAAACTGAATCACTTAGTTCTTAACCTACCAAATTCAGTCTGGGACTCTGAGCTTGCTATAGCCCTGTTCCAGCTGTCAGCACAGTTTTGTCAGCACCAATCAGCGGGCCGCATTGCGCCTAGGTCACAGGATTGTAGCCTCTCCCCGGGAACTTGGTTCTAGAGGTTTTACGGGCTGAAGGCCTGCTGTTGTGCTGATGAAAAATAGCAAGTGCACGAAATAGCAGCCTAATATTTTTTTAATGGCATAAAGGTTGAAGTTCCCTTTGCTTAGCACGAACTAGAGGCGATTATGGCGCTGATATTTCTTTTCTGGAGGAGAGGCTAGAGGTCCTGCTGACAAAACTGTGCTGACAGCTGGAACAGGGCTTACGACTAGAGTCTAAGTCAGAATCAACCTTAACCCTATTTTCAACGGGCTCCCGGCTACCCCTATTTCCAACAGGGGACAGATTCTGCCCCTCCTAGGATCTCGAAATCTACCCGGCCGATATAAAAAATTCAAACTGCAATCGATTTCTTTCGCACTGAACTCCATTTTTGAAGAAAAAAATTGAACATTCAAGGTAGGGGGGTTCAAAATATACAACATTTCGGCCTTTTTTAGATTATCCGTAACACTTGTTTCTTAAGCTTCATTTTCACGAAACTAGTATGGATTGACAAGAAATTACTTGAAAATAGACATATCTCTTATAAGGCGAAATTTAAAATTCAAGGCCGGTTCTAGGGCCAGAAATTGGGGGAAATATATAAACTTTTTAGTGTCTTTTTTTGCAGAAATTTGCACACCTGGTACAATGTGATATCTCTGATATTAAGCAAAGTGCTCAAATACCAAAAATTGTCAGAGGCGGATTCAGGGAGGCAAAATAGTGGGGTAAGACAAACTACCCCGCTTTTCAGGTATGGCTACTTTTCAAATTACCCCGCCTTTATCCACCCCCGCCCGACCCGATAAACACTCTTGGATCCGCCTATGGATGAATTGTGTCAATTTGGTGTTAGCACTAAATGCATATCTACGATGCTTTGTCCCATTCAATGCAGACACAACACTAAAATACGTTTAAAAGTTAGTGAACCCCCTAATTACGGTATCTGAGCACGCCTATGATATCCTATTATCATATAATACACGGACGGGATCAATGGATCCGTATTTTTACCCGTCCCGTCCATTCTGTAGGCAGTTTATTCACATTGGAAGAGTTCGAATGGATAACAATGTAGACCCCCCATTTTGACCTCCTGGAACCACCTATGGCCAAAAATATATCGAAATACACATCAACTGTCATCCCAAATCTCATTTGGTGTTAGAACTAAATGCAAAGTTACAATGCTTCATCCCATTCAATGCACACACAACACTAAAATGAACTTGAGTGTGTGTGAACCCCCTAATTACGGTACCTGAGCACGCCTATGGCTTCTTATCATCATATAATACATATATGGGATCAATGGATGGTTATGTTTACCCCTCCTGAACATTCTGTACACAATCTATTTACTTTGGAAGAGTTTGGATGGATAACATTGTAATTACAATATTATCCATCCAAACTCTTCCAAAGTAAATAGAAAGTAAATCAAGGGCTTAAGCCCCCCCCATTTTGAGCTTCTGGAACCGCCTATGGCCAAAATTATATCAAAATATACATCAACTGCCATCCTAAATCTCAGTATAGCATTCAAACATTACAACTGCCGCCAATTCGTAACAGATTGCTTTATTGCAATGGTCATGGAATCGAAATGGAATGGACCAACCAATGTCCAAGGAAACTGTGCTCTTCATTTCGGTGAACCTTTTGCAGGATCCATCCTCTTTTGCGCCTGGCTCGAGCAGCAGCCGTGCCGGTGGTGGTATTGACGATTGGTTCTCGGGACCTCTCGGCTCTGCCACCTGCGAGGCGGCTGCTTGCTCCAAATGTACCTTGGCCTGCTCCCACGCACTGGGTGCATTTATGCAGCAGCGGACGGATCTTGTGTAAGAGGGTTCGAGTCACCCAACAGCGCGGCCAATGATCTTGCATGTCAATACAGGTGGCGCCCCCACTGCGGAATGGTGGAGCCCTCTTGAGGCTGCCTGGCTTGGGAGGTGGTTGCCTCTAGGATAGTTTTTTTAAGAGCACTTCTTGACATCTCCTTCCTGGTTTCAACCATGTCATCATGTACCGGTATGAACTTCATTGCTTGTTGCCATCATCTCAAATACATGTATGGATCTAAACAACAATCTATGTATCCTGACCTGTAACCCAACCCTGATCACAATTTTGTGATGATAACTAAGCCACTGACAGCCAACATCTACATCATACACAGCCCTGGCAGCTGACATGCCCTAAAACACCACCAACACCTGCACAAACAAGATAGCTTGTAGACTGGTCAATGCCAATCAATGGACATGTACCAACAACTCTTCAAACCTGCTCAATTACCTTGAAGCTCCTCAAACTTTCTCCCACCCATTCTACCACCTCCTCAGCCTTCCCCAAAACTCTTCCAAGCATATTACAAACCTGCTCCAATCTCCTCTCAAACAAAAGGTAGTTGCTTGGAGATCAAAGGAGCACAACTCTGCACACAAACTTCAAATTGATAAGCCAAAACAAATTGTTTTACAGTGAGAAATGAACATTTGTGTGCAGTTTTTGGTTTTCATCATAGGAGTAGGTTCTTATGTATGCCCTTTATGCTATAGTACATAAAATGAGCATGGGAGGCCTCAATCAAATTTGGATAACCCTTAGCTTGAATCAAGCCCTTCATATTGGAACTGATCAGTCACAGACTAAGTTCCCATGGCCAAAGTACAATCAACATAGGACTGCCAATCAGGATAATAACAGTCATTGCCTCTGATCTGAAGACGTTTTCTTCAATCTGAAGACATTCTGAGAACGAAATATTATCCGATTTCATACCATAAGTGTTTGTGTTAGTGATTTTTGAACCATTGTGAAGAAGCCAATCAAAACATCATATTTCTTTTAAATAATGCCTCACATACAGACAGTGCTCCGAAAATTACAACTCAGAGTCATCAACTCCTTAAGGTACTATTTCACCACCACTTCAGCACAGATCACACCACAGTGCTCGGGAAATAAGCTGAAGGAGAGAATTGGTGGCCCAATATGGATGGAAATTTGGTGCTGAAACCTAAGTCACAACAGCTGATATCTTCTCCAACTACCTGTAACTTTCTCTCACCTTTTCTCATGTGCTGGAACAGATACATGTCCTATCTTTGCCAATTTTCCACTGCCATGGAAAATTAGTTATGATGTTTAAGAAATGGCAATACAAATGCATGCAACAAACTTACCTGGAAAGTTAGGGCGCCTCATGGTTCCATCCGATGAATGCTTTAAAGAAAAACACGAACTGCTCCTATTCTTAGGGCCTTGCTCCTATTCAACTAATGGATATCAATATGTCTTGGAGTTCCCGGTCATTTTTCATTTAGCATTGAGTGATAATGGTGAGAATAGACGGATCAACGGAACTGATATACTGTCCAACGAATATATTTCACCTTCACGTAAAACTACCCCAAAATTATTCACCTGTATGATGATAAAATATTAATTGTGGCAAAGCTAGACTGCCAACAACCCCAATGTGAGCTTTTTCCAGTGCAGCTGTTTTTAGACGTTGTTTACTTTACCACTAGCTGGTTTAGAATGCCATTTTTTAAACTGCCTGTCTAATTTGTACAATCCGCCGATTAAAAGTAAGTAAGGCAATCATATTCGGGGTAATAGGTTCACGAGTTCATAAAATCAGAATGAAGAATGATAAACGAAACAAGAGCGCAGTATATGCCAGCAAACACGAAAGACAATCCGCTGAGTAATATGGTAGTAATTGTACTTTTGAGGGCACCAAATATTTATATTTGTGGAAAAAGGTGTATACTGAATAGATACGGCTCTTCATTCCGCGGCTGTTCCTAGGCTGTTCCGAGGTAAGGCCTTAGATTCTGAGGCTGCTGGTTCTCTGAAATTGTTGGCGTTTCTTTCATAATGCGCAAGATGCCATGCATTATATACAACGGCAAGGGAGTTTCCATTCCGGCTGCAGGTCCACTTTGACAATTTCCATAGTAATTGTTTGGAACATAATATTAAGTAGTTAAAAGTGGTAAGTCTTATAAATTGGAGTTGAGCCTCTCCTCCCCGTGGCAACGCCTAGTGTTACTGATTTGGCATTACTAACGATAGCTGATCGGAACAGACCGTTTTTCTGAAATAGCTCGATGTTCTGAAAGTGTTCTGAAAAAAACTGCAGTTTCATGATCTGGGCCACTTAAACCTCTTTAAACTGTTGCAAAGCTGCTTCCTTGGATCTCCCAGTATTCACTTGGGAGTCTCTAAACTAAAATTGATAATGGTTTCTTCAGTCCTTTTTGGTACAAAAATCTAAAAATTGGTAAATATTTAAAGCGAATCTGATTCACTGGCCAAGAAAATATAGTGGGATACTTTAACTTACTTGATGAAATTTAATTACTAAAGCGAACATTTTATCATATATAATATTATAAAATCATACTGAAACTCTACTGCAAGGAACAATTGTTGAAAATCCTTGGCAGCTCTTGGGATAAAAAAACCAAAGTGTCTTGGCGATTGACAAATGACGCACAGAGACGCCAAGGCTTAGTTCATCTGGCAGCAAAACAGTTCCGGGCGAGCAGTGACGCGGACTGCATTGTGGCGCTTATTGCCGGTTCCCGTCTTCTGCTGTAGGGTGGTGGGTTAGATTGGAGGATTTGTCCTGAAGTGCTGATCCATACTCCGAATATGACGGAAAAAATCATTGGAAAGTGGAAGATGGAGAGCAGTGAAAACTTTGATGAGTACATGAAAACTCTCGGTACGTACTAGTGGTCATCTAACCTCATTATAGTTTCTTCGCGGTTCTGCGGAGATGCTCTTCGTATGTTGCGGTAGACCGTATTTGACGGGGGCATTTCGAGTTTGTTGAGTTGAGTAGTTCTTCAAGACACCAGTCGGATTTAGGATTTATGTATTAATTCGGGGGAGGGCAATTAATTTTTAATCCGGTCGGCGGACAATTAATCAGTCGTATGACATTCGAAAGCTGCGACCAATGGTACATCCGAAATCCGACTGGTGTCTTGAAAAACTTTCAAACCTAGTTTTAAATTTTGGTAAGGGAGGGGCGTGGAGTGCAGGTAGCGTGTTGAACTTGTGGCGTTTGCACATCTGTTTTACGTCGCTGAGCCTATATTGTGTTAAACGGATTCTCGCTCCACTTTTAGGCGAATGGGAGCATCCCGGAAAATGTGCAGCAAAGAGTTCCACACCAATATAGGGCAGTCCCATGCCGGATCTAAGACGGTGGGTGGGGTCGCAGTGGTGGATCTGGTCGATCAGTTTGGGGGCAAACCAAAGTCGGAAAGCAAAAAAAAACGTTACACATTGAAAAATTGTGCTTAAATATGACTTGATAGAAATTGGGATATTTGAGACGAAAAGCAAAAAACTTCACGGGGCGAAAAATATGGGCTCAGGATACTTTTTTCCTGAAGTTGAGAGTTGAAGCACCAAAGTCTTGCCTATAAACTAAAAACGAGTCGGGGCAGAAAGGTGGTCGACCGCTTTGGAGAGGGGGCAAAACCAGTTTTGCCCCGGAATTTTTCGTTGGGGGGCAAATACCTTCCCCCTTGGATCCGCCACTGGGGGTGCGGGTACAACCAAGGCCCTAGAATACCGGGGACTCAAATCGTGAAAAATTCATATTCCAAGAAAGTGGGAGAAAAAAACCCGGGTGTCCGGGTATCGTGACTCTTAGCCTTAGACTCTACGAGATGGTTCAGTCAGCTGGAATTGTGCCCTAAGTGAGGCTGAAATTCGATTGATTTATATGTTTTTGTTCTAGTGGGACCGGGCTACTGCCTTCTTTTAACACGTTCACGGGAGGGCATCCTCCGAGCGTAAATGTGTCTTGCCTCGGAGTCCTCTCTTCCACCTAGATATTCTTCTAAGGTGGCCGGAGAACCGTGTGAAGCTGGAGAAAAAACATACGAGGAAGAAAATTGGCTTAGCCGATTATTTCCGCCGTTGGTTAAAATACCTGGTGACAATGGACAAACGGTGACCTGTTTGGCAACTGTCACCCAGTAATGGAGATCCAATGCCGCTTGCCCATTCAAAACAGATTTTCCAGGAAATATTAAGAATGTTTATAGGCATTTAATAGGACATATTAAAAATATATATAGACATTTTATATCTGTGATTTTGGGACAGACTGCTTCCTATTTTTTATTCCCAGCATTGGCAGCAAATAGCCCCACACAGGCAAATATTTTGAACTGCAGGCCGTAGGACGGATTTTTTGCTAATGCCTACTTTTGACATATTCCAAGGACAAGACCGCCCTTAACCTGTGCAGTAGAGAGAGATCTGGCGTCAACGCGCAGTGGAGGGGATCCTGAAGTGCCTTCCTTTGAAATCTCGGAAACCAAGTGTTAACACCCATGCAGGGTTTGTGTGGGGCCCATGGTCATCCTCATTAATACGGACTTTCATTAACCTTGGGCAATATCTTCATGATCAAGCCAACCAAGGAGTAGGGTGCTCTAGGTCGCGCCCAGGTAATAACCCTTGCTGGAAGATTTTCATGTTTCGAACCCAGTCCGAGTCAGAGTTTGTTAAAAAACGATACAATATTGTTTCATCCAGGATACGAAACAACTCATATTGCTGAGCTATACGGAGCTCTGCTACATTCGGGCCATTAATGAGAATGGCCAACTCTGGAATAGAGTTGTGCGCGACTCGAGCGGGCTTCTCACTTTCGACGTGTGAATGCACTCACTTTCAGGATCTGTAAAATAATGCAAAAGTGGCTCATTTTTATATTATTTTGGGATTGCCTGCCTGCTTAATCCCATGTCGTCCAGTCAGATTCAGAATATCACAATTCAGAGGCATAGCAAGTTCGAGTTGGCCCTGAGGCAGACGCGACTCTTACCACAACTCGACTCTAGCAATTTTTGGGCTCAACAAGGAACTGCAGTACTCCCATCCCGCCCATTACAAATTCGGGATCCGCCTCTGTGCTGCTGTATGAAGCACGTATAAGCAGGCCCTACGCTAATCCTGGCATGGTGTATTTGTGCGTTACAGGCGTCGGTTTTATGATGCGAACGATCGGCAACAAGCAAGTTCCAACGGTGGAGATCACTGAAGCCGATGGGATGATTGAGCTGAAGACCGTCACTACCTTCAAAACGACAACCATCAAGTTCAAGCTCGGGGAAACATTCGAGGAGGAAACTGCGGACGGGAGGAAAGTTCAGGTGAGCCCAAAACTTTCATATCAGCGTTGACTCGGAACAGCTGTGATCTCCCGAAATCTTCATCTCTTTTTCCGCTTGTATGATGGGAGAAGCAAAACCAAGCAGATGCATAATCAAAATTTCGTTTAGTGGTCTTACTTCACTAATAATTCACATTAAACTGGTATATTTTGTCAAACGCCTCCATTTTTTACTTTAGCCTGTTAGCGCTATTAATGCTGTCTTTTGGAGATAAGAATGCTAAGTCAACAACCCTCCGTCGTCATACTCAACTGCCTATGTTCATTCCTCTCTTTTAAAAAGCAATCAAGTGACTTGTTATGGTGCGGTTCTACTTTTCGGTTTGGCGCCGAACGCCCGGACACACCTGGTCCCAGCAGAATGTCCTGGAAGTAAATTGTGACCTGGTGAAGGCACAACCACGGGCGTCCCCACAATATTTTACTGGGGGGGGTCGAACAGGTGGTGACCGGGGAGGTGGGGAGTGAGAGGTGGATTTTTAGCATTTTAACTGTCTCTAAACACGCTACCCACGGAATTTTTACCAACGCATTTACGTAGGTTCAAGCGGCTGAGGGAGGAAGTGCAAAAAAACTAGGTCGAGTCCAAAAATTTTGATAGGACGTCCCCTGATTCGCTAGCTGGGGAGACGCGTCCCCCATCTCCCCGCTTCCGACGCCCATAGGCGTGACAGTTGGAGTCTCGCCTATCCTTGTCCTTCCCCATCAACCATCCTATCCTTATCCTTATCCTACAGTGTGTTTTTGCTTAAGTTTGTCATTTACATGTCCCTCATCTTCATTACGACCGGTGTCAGAATAGCCACATGGATAGTGGAGATGCTGTGTATGTCAAATATAAAATATAAAATATAAATATAAATCGCTACCGCGCTACAGACTTTTATTCCCAAGACAACGCTTACGTCCCGGTGGCAGAGCGTATTTTTATTCCATTATCAAAACACAGTCAATTGGACCATGTGCTGGTCACTGTCCCGGTCTTATGGACAACGAGACCGAAATTAAGAACTTGTAGTATTTGGTTTGCGATCGTGTAAGTACATACATGCATACATATGGTGTTTTTGTTAGCGTTCTGGAACTGGCTTCGTTTCTAAGCTCGGTTTTGTGATTCGGCTGTGGGTATTGTCTGTGCGCAGGTGCGGGAGCTCTCCTTGCACCCGTTTGTTTTTAGGTAGTCTGCCGATGTTGCCATGGGGAAACGCTGAACACTCGACCGACAAGTGCCCTTGACCAGAGCTCACCGCAGTTCAGACAGTCTACCCAGTTTTTAGTCGGCAGACTTGCTTATTCTGGCCTTTAGTGCGACGAACGTGACTTTTTTAGGTACTTGAGTGATATCAGCTCTCTAACTGTGTGTATTTGTGTTTGAAACCTCTTGAAAGTTCGTGTTTGCTTCAATAGTTGTCCTACGATACCGGCCACAGTTCTGTGTGGGCAGAGGCAGCTCTCGAATGCGGCTTGAGGCAGTTTTCAACTTCGTCATAAACAGTTGAGACAACGCTCAACTCTTTTTTCGGATTGGACAGATCATTAATAGTCGTTTGAGTGACTTGTGGGAGGCAGGACCAAGTGATACTATCTGGGAATAATCAATCTCACCTAGAAACCTGAGTGACACTATTTGAGAGTAGTTTTTATTTCAAGACTGCCTCAAGAGAGGACTGGGCGGTCAGTAGAAAAACGTAAGATCGTCGAACCGCCGATCTTACGAGAACCGCCGAGGCTCGAAATCGCCTCGCTCAATAGGGCGAGGTCACATCTCCCCGTCAATCGGTGCCACGCATAAAGGCGTCAGATTATCAGGATAACTAGTTCCTCTTCTGCTGATTTTCTGCATGGTTGACGTGATATAGGTCAAGTCCGTCACTTTTCATAAACTGCGATGGGAATGCAAAATTGTCTTGTGTTTGGCAGCAAAGCTTCAGTTTTAGCATAGTTCGTATCCATGGCGTTTTCCGTGCTTTCAATCTATATAGAAAAGTCAGTTGGGTCGATGCAGTGACTTAATTCTTACGGCGCCAACAAAGCAAATCGGTCACATCTAAATAATCTTGCTGAGGCTTGTTGAAGGAAACTCGCACTCCACGTGCTTTCAGATAAGTGTTGAACTGTATCATTGGTCACCGTTTTAGGGAGCTGAGTATCGGTTACGTGCCTGAGGCACAGCTTCATAATTGACCTGGTATAACGACTCACCGGAGCTGTTGAATCCTTTGTCTAGAACAATTATAAAGCTGCATTGCCGGTGTCAAGCGGATATTCAATCAGTTAAAACTGAGAGCCAATGGCAAACCGTGTTGTGATCTTATAAGGAAAAATGTAGGCTAAGGAACAACCTTGATTTTTTTGTGAAGCAATTTGTAAATGACAAGTAAGTCTTGCCAGTGTTAATGTTGTCTACGGGAACATTTGTGATAATTGTAGGCAATTGGGGTCGGTCCTGGTTTTTTACCTGATTGAAGCACCATCATTGGTAGAATATTTGAAAAAGTCTACTTGAAACTCTAGTAGTAGAAAATGGGCGAACCTAAATATGAATGTATGCTGCGAACTTATCATAACGTGTGATCCACGGTTATTTTGTGTATTAAGTTAGCCTGGGCGTTCTGTTATGGACTTCTCATTAGGCGAAGGTATAAACATTGCGCTGTGTTGTGGGGATTGGTATGTGACCTCCAAGTCATAACTTAACAACAGATCCTCGTCAAAAACAGCCCCTACAGGATGGCCTCAATTCCCTAAGCTGTCTAGAAGAAGGATTTTATTGCGGCCCTTCTCTCAACTTAACAGATGTGGGTCGGACGCGTAAGCTTTGGCATTCCAACAGGCTGATTCTCCTAGAAGCAATATTTTTCACTATTTTGGCCGTTTTGCACTTCCCAATAGGTCTGGACTCAGTGTTAGTACAACTACACATACCCGCTTCTGAAACATTGTGGAGCCTTCGTAAAAATTCTCTGAAATGTGTGTATAGCCACTCATGACAGTAAAGCTTGACACCCCGCCTCCCCTAACTTATCTGTTGCCCTCCCCCTCACCTGAACAAAGTTTCACGCTCCTGGTGTACCATATCCCCTTGTCCAATAAAGCTTACTGGTCTTTTCACGATAGCATAATCTCGGCGGCGGACGCTCGGTTTTCCGTCTCAGCATTAGTAGTCGAGATACTGGGAGGAGAGGCGTCGGCGCGTCCCCCGACCTGGGGCCACTGCACTTTGGCCTCCGGCGTTGGAGGATTGCCGGCCGGTGGCTGGGTGCCGGCAGACGCGCTCGCCAAATCTGCTCCGTGAGGCGATGCGGCGTTTCGATGGCAGCCCGCTCCTACCGCCGATCCGAACGTCAAGTGACGGCCGATCCGGAACGTCAAGGGACGGCCGATCCGAACGTCAAGTGATCGAAGTGTTGTGCAAGAAGTGTTAGCTATGCTGCCAGTATCAAACGCGAAAAATGTGACCACCTTGTGATAGTCAATCACTTGAATACGAAGTATGAATAGCGGTGGAGATAAGATTGAACACGATTATGTTATATATTGCGTCCCAGCTTTACACGCCCAAGTATAACGACCCAAAAACACGGTACTGTAGATAATTTGATTGTAGTACATAAGTTCGTATCACAGAAGTATGTAAATCTGGCTATAATACGTACCCAAGAAAAGGTAAGCAAATTTTTGTTTCACCTGGGCTGGAAAAGATGGCCTGCAAACGTACTCGTATGTATGTACGTACGTACCTATCCTCGTATCTTTCAGCGTACTCCACCCGTAAGCTAACCTGATTCCGTACCTTTGTCCCCTGTACCCGCCTTTCAGTGTGGGCAGTGCGGGTACAGCCCCTGTATCCGCCTGTCAGTGTGGGCAGCCTTCGTAAAAAGGTGTCAGTACGCGCCGCGCCGCACAACTTTCCCTCTCATTGCACACATTTTACCCTGCGCAGTTTTCCTTTATACGATTTGACCGACATGCCCTTCCGTTCTTTCTCCTTTATGAACATTTTACCTTGCGTACTAGAAAACACAAACTTTTTTCTTACCTCTTTAATCCATTACAGAAATGTTATGTTGCGGTAAATGGTGTTTGACTGGGACATATTAAATTCTTGCAAAAGTTATTTAAGACACCAGTCGTATTTCGGTTATATTTTCGTAGCTTTCGAAGGTCATTCGACTATCTTCATCAACGAAAAGATTGCTCAGCCAGCGCCTAATTTAATACTACACAAGTTTGAGAAAACATCGCATCACACTCGTGCTAAAACTTCAAATTCTACTTGTTATTTCTTGCCCAAGAATAATCAATATACAAGTTCAACAATTTAATTAAGTGAGTTAACAGTCACAAAGGCAAATACAGTACACACACGGGAAGGTTACAGTCTAGATCATTATACACCTACGTGCAGTCTGGATCAAGCTAAATACTAGATCATCATACACCTACGTAAAGTCTGGATCAAGCTAAATTCTAGAGCATCATACACTTACGTCAAAGACCGACGAGTAAGGTGTCGCTAAAAACGTCGCGAAAACTTATTAGAATACGCTTAACCCGCGCCCCACCGGGGGTCCGGCGCCACCTTCGCCCCACCGGGGGCCATCGATGGCCCCCCTCTAACTCCGAAAATATGGGCGTTAGCGCAAATCTGCAAAGTGCAATAGAAAGCTCGCGTGAATTCAGTAAGAAATTACTTCGCATGTTTTAGCGCTCAGGTCAATGGTTTGACCTCCAGAGGTCAAATTAGGTCAAGATCGGCTATTTTCACTCAAATATGCAATGATTAAGCAAACTGGTCATAACTCTTATGTCATTAGAGCTATTGAGGCCTGGTAAAGTAAATTTGATAGCAAATTGCCAGTAATTTTTCCGCTATGTGGAACGTAAAGACCTCCCGCCAGTGGTTTGACCGCCAGAGGTCACCTCGTGACCTAATATGACCTGAGGCCACGAAAGGTCAAAAAGTGACCTTGCCGTATATCAAACGAAAGCCAGTGACAAGACAAACACGATGGTGTTTGTTTCACCGCTCTAGCTCAATTAGGTCAAAAGTTATTGTCAAAATACTGTTTTTGACCTCCGGTGACCTTGGATGACCTTGGAAAAGTCAAAGGGCAAATATGACCCCTGGGATCCGTGAAAGGGTGTCCAAAAACGTTGTTCTGAGCAGTCTGAGTATTTGCAATCATTTTTGTGGGTTTTATATCATGAAATAGCTTTTCCCCATGCTTTTCCAATGGGAGAGGTCGCCTCGTGACCTGACCTCAGGGCACGAAATCGAAAAATCCCGGATATACACCTTGTAGACCCTGGAGGGGTCATGAAGTGTAGGAAGTTTCAAATCGATCGACTTTGAAATGTAGCTCTTACAGAGCTCTAAAGGTGAAGTGAGGTGACCTTGGTTGACCTCGTCTGGTGACCTGACGTTGGGTGACCCGGGTTAAAAAATTTCAGGGATGATGGGAAAATGATGCAGTGAGAGGTAGAGCCCTCAACCGCGGTGCTGCGCCTCGTCGTTTTTCTGCTATCCCGGAAAAACCTTAGGGGGGCCATCGATGGCCCCCCGGTGGGGCGAGGGTTAATACGCGAAAACTAATATATATATAAACTAATATATATATAATATATATACAAACTAAGATATAAAACGAATACGCATTCTAATAAGTTTTCGCGTATAGTTTATATATATATATATATATATATATATAAACTAATATATATATAATATATATACTAACTAATATATAAAACGAATACGCATTCTGATAAGTTTTCGCGTATTAAGCGTATTCTAATAAGTTTTCGCGACGTTTTTAGCGACACCTTACTCGTCGGTCTTTGACGTAAGTGTATGATGCTCTAGAATTTAGCTTGATCCAGACTTTACGTAGGTGTATGATGATCTAGTATTTAGTTTGATCCAGACTGCACGTAGGTGTATAATGATCTAGACTGTAACCTTCCCGTGTGTGTACTGTATTTGCCTTTGTGACTGTTAACTCACTTAATTAAATTGTTGAACTTGTATATTGATTATTCTTGGGCAAGAAATAACAAGTAGAATTTGAAGTTTTAGCACGAGTGTGATGCGATGTTTTCTCAGACTTGTGTAGTATTAAATTAGGCGCTGGCTGAGCAATCTTTTCGCTGACAAAGATAGTCGAATGACCTTCGAAAGCTACGAAAATATAACCGAAATACGACTGGTGTCTAATATAACTTGCAAGAATACAGAAATGTTACCCTTTGTAGTACTAAAGTTAGTCGCTATTTAGCCCTGCGTACATTTTTGTACCTACTTTGACCATACCAACTTTTCCCTATGTACTTTTGTCCGCATGCGGGGTATTTTTATTCAGCGTCAAAATTCAATATTGATAAAATTTAATGGAGTTCACGGATGTCCTAAGCAGGGAGCAGTGAACCAGATCTGCCTAGCTGGTGTGCTAGGTAATGTGTTCCCGAAACTATGATCATCGATGGAATAGTGTCCTCTACACCACTTAAATCAACACTGGGCCTTCGCCCCGGGCCACTTGTGGCGGTACAAGTGCCTTGATGATAATATCTCTGTCTGGGACGACCATTTCGTTTGTTATGCGTGCTTCCACCGAAACATTAAACGCGGCACTCGGTCCAATAGCTTAGGTGTTCAGCCCCCACCACACCCACCCCTGCGCACCTGTTCCTGCTCGTCGCTCGTGCCACGTCTCTCTTCGTTGGTGATAACGTAAACATCTACCGTTGCTTCAATCCTCCCATGCCTGTGCGAGCTCCGACGCCCTCCCTTCTCGTTAGAAATATTTGGGGCAATGCTCCTCATAACCTTTAGGGGCTCAATATTAATTCCATCGTGGAAAATCATGAACACCAGTGAATTGCTATTTACCAGGAGTTTGTCTCCCAATTATAAGCTATATGACTTCATAATAAAAGTGTTATGGGAATCGTTTTTGTATTTTTTGGTAGCGGATTGGGTTGATGGAGTCTGCCAAAAGGCATATAGATTCCCAAGCTCTTGCCAATTTGTGTGAACCATTCTATGTATAGCCGCTGTCCGGCCAAACAAGGCCTGTTGTGGCCTCTGCCGGTGGAAGTGAAGAGCGCGCCCGGCAGACTTGTGACGCGGCTGTGTTTTACAGGCGACCATTACTCTGGACGGCAACGTCCTGACGCACGAACAGAAAGGCAACAAAGAGAAGGAGGAGAAGGACTCAATTCTGAAGCGAACGTTCGATGGTGACACCATGACTTTGGTGAGTGCTTACTTTCGCTGTGTTCTCTGGTCAGCTTAAGAATCTGGGATTGGTTCGGTGGGCTGATAGGCCTCACTAAAACGGTATAGTTGGAAGTGTGGCATGTATGTATCGCTATGAGGTGTAAAATGCAATATTGCTTTTGAAAATTGCCCCAGAATCCCTGATTACGTCTGTGGCCAAACCCGCCGATTGCGGAGGAATATGCGTTTCCTGAGCGGAGATCACTTGTCCACAACTGTTGGGAGTGAAGTGCTCCAGCGGGGTGGAGCCATCCCACCCGTCCCGTCCCTGGGCTTGCTGGTCGGCCGGGCTGCGGGGTGGGCCGATTTATTCTCTTTATATACTTTAATTCACCAGCCAACAGTGGGTTTTGGGTCGAATGAAATGTTGGTTTTTTTGGTTGGAAGAGTTTGACATGCCCCGTGATGCTACTTGCTCAATTTAAATATTATTATGAAGCTGACACATTATCTTTCAACTTCCGGGGAAATGGTGCGTGTATATCACGCATATTGTTCCAGTAATGAATGGAATTTCTGTAGAATGCCAACAGTGTCCAAAATATCGCCAGGGGAGGCTATAAAAAGTGGCCATTTTACGCGGAACACACTCGTACACAAAAACGGCTTTAGCGTTGTCAACGCCTTGTAGAAAATGAAAATGTCACGTTATTAGTGGTCCGCTGGAGATTCGCTCATTAGGATTTTACCTTAACATTTTTTATATCGGGTGCCCGCTCGGTTTTCCACCACATACGCGTTTCACTGGTTATATCAACAGCTAACAGCCGGGCTTCGGTGTATATAGGAATTTACACATGGTTACCAAAATCTAGTTTACAATAGGCACAAAAGGTCCTAAGGCGTTTATGGTAGTCCCGGGCCCAAGCAAACAACTTGTGCTTGTGGCCTTTTGAACGGTGTTGAGCACTGCTTTTGAACACTGTTTGTGGCCTTTTGAAACGGTGTTGTAAGTGCTGGTGATTTGATTACGCTGCTGAGCCGCGTGTATGCCGCTAGCACGTGTTTAGGGAGGAAATGGCAACACCCCACTCCGCCGTGAAAGTGCCAAATGTTCCACTCGAACTACAGAGCATCCGACGCGTCAGCTCTTTCGGCGTCGACTCGGTGCCATAATCGCCGGTAGCGTTTTCAGAGGCAGCCGATATGCTCAAATTTGCCTCCCATCTGGACGGGAAGGGAAGGAATGCATCCCCCTCATCACCAGTCTTGGATATGACCCCAGTAAACATTTGGTGGTGACGCCCCTACCCGGCAATGGGTGGCTTAGTGGGTAGCCTCAAAATCTTCTAAGCCACCGGTCCCGGTTTTAAGTTCTGGCAGGACCTCTGAATAAGTCGGTCTGATGCTCCTAATCTCTCCAAACAGTGTGAGAGTTGGCGACGCCGTATAACGTTGGCGGTTGGTGCGTCGTTATGCTCCAACAATTATTACTATAGCCCCTCCCTTATTATATTGTAGATCTTTCGTGGCCTCAGGTGATGTTAGGTCAAGAGGTGCCCTCTGGAGGTCGAACCACTGGCGGGAGAGCATTATGTTCCACATATTGGAGAAAGCCCGGGCCTTTTCCTATGAAATTTACTTTTGCAGATCTCAATAGCTCTAATTACATTAGAGCTATGCCCAGGTTTCTTAAGCACTGCATATTTTCGTAGAAATAGCCTATCGTGACCCAACGTGACCTCTGGAGGTCGAACCATCGGCCTAAGCGCTTAAACAAGTAAAATCATACTAAATTCCCACGAGCTTTCCAATGCACTTTACAGATTTGCGCTAACCCCCCATATTTTCGAAGATAGAGGGGGCCATCGATGGCCCCCGGAGGGGCGAAGGTGGCGCCGGACCGCCGGTGGGGCTGCGGGTAAAGATCATTAAAGCCAGTAGAGTTAAACATGTTCTTGCGTATCTGTGTAGAACATTGCGTATCGAACATTAGGAATGGAAGTAAGTCAAAAGGGATAGCAGAGAAGCGTCCAATGAACAGATCAAAGAAATACATCGACGACATTAGCAGGGTAATATTCGCTTTTGCACTGCCGCGCCGGGTGAGGCGTCAGCGCGACAACGCCGTGCCCTGGGTTTGGGCAGGGCAGCTGTCGACGGCGGCTCTGCCACGCCGGCCAGGGGTGAACGGCCCGGGGAGGGTACGCCGGCAATGGTCACATCCGCCCCGGGCGCGCCGCCCCACGGTGGCGCGATGCTGACGTCACAGTCACGTGACCGACCACCGCTGCACGGTCGGAAGCAATTGTCGTCAATTGTACCAGGCTCCCACCATTTATGGACAATTTGGGAAGGAAGCTGTTGCCAAGGGCGTGAGAAGCAGCGAGGGGGGCAGCTGCACCAAACTTCAGAAGGAGGAAGCTACGCCTCCGAAGGTTGGGATCGAACTGGTCGACTAAAAAACAACACATTTTTATCTTCTCGGGGCCATTTCCTGCCCGCTGCGGAAGTGGGTGACCCCCCCCACCCCCCCCCCACCCGGCATACATTTCTTCTTAACTGGTTCGGCTGTTTCCTGCCCCATATGACGGCCCCAGCACGATTTTCCTCTGCGTACATTCTTAATCCCAAAGCTTAAGATTCGTAAATAAAAAAGCATTGCTTGTAAAGGTTTTGTCCCGTTTTTCGCGGCCGCAGCATTTGTCGCATATATGTGTAGGTACGTACCTAACTGACTTGATTGCGTTTCAGGAATGCACTGCTGACGGCGTTACGGCTACCCGCGTCTACAAGAAGCTTGAGTGATGGTCCAACATGCATGCTCCGCACCGCTGGTGTATCTAGTGTACACTAACACACCCCAGTCACCACCGCTAGTCAGCAGCCACTAACACGTGCGCACGGTTTGTGAAACCAGTGAATATGATTGAACCGGTCCAGGCCAGTGAGGCTCTGGACCGTTTGGAGGCTCGGTGAGTGTATGAAGTGGCCGGTTACACTGTCGGTCTAGTGTTTGACATTTGTGGCAGGCTGCCGGGACGGGCATTTTGTACTCGCGTGTATCTTTTCATTCCAGAGAATCTCAAATACACGGTCTGACGAGTTAATATCCGATTTTTTTGAAGACTGGAGATCGCGGTAAAAAATATGCTGACCTGAAATGTACTGCAAACGTCAGTTAAGTGTGTAGATGGCAAGGGCGGATCTAGGGGGTGCCGAAAGGGGTCATTGCCCCCGCTTCAACTCTGTGGAGACTCCCCTCTGTGAACGTTGGGCGCCCCACACGGACAGCCGGACGCTTGTAAATGCCGAAACTGTGCAGTACAGGCGCCCTAAAGTTGACGTTAGGGCCCACAGTTGGCATACAGGCGCCCCTGGAGGCTTGGCTATCTCTGCCCCTGAGCCTAGTCCCTGATCCGCCAATGATAAATGGGTATCTTGTATGCATGGGTGAGATATGCCGCCCATTTCACTAGGAAATTGCCAGTGCGCTGAAAAAGTAAGAGACGGGAGAGATGAGAAGTAGTATGTACCAGGGCATTTGTTGAGGATGAATCAGTGGGGGCATTTTTGTGCCGGCTATTATAGTGTCTTCAGGGGATCAAGGCCCTGTTTGAAGGGGTAGGGGTAATAAAGCTTAGACGCGTTAGTGCTAAAAAAATGTTTCCCAATTTTTGTGCTATTTCTTTTCTAGAGATTAAAGACGCTTCCGCAATGCATTCCAAATGAATAAACTATTTTCTTATTTTTCTTTATGAGTGTGGCAAGAGCAAATAAATTCCTATGGGCTAAATCGTGGCTAAATAGGCTAAATCGAGACAAGTTTTTATGTACGTACCTACTATAATGTTTGGCTGCTGCTGTCAAAATCATCTAGGAAATGTAGTGCAAAAACCAGATAATTGTTGGGGCTGATCGACGCACCAACTGTCAGCGTCATATGGCGTCGCCAACTCTTTCCCCCTTGGAATGGTTTCACGGAAGCCAGTTTGATGATTCTGACGAAGGGCTGTTGCCAAATATATAATATCTGCCCATTTTCAACATCAGGGACTCAATGAGAAAGGTCAACTAACAACTTATCAACAGAAAACAATTTGATAAAACGATCCCACCATAAATTTCACATATGCTACTACCACAATAATAAATAAACAGACTAAGCACTTCACATCGCCACACCAGCAACCAATTTGACGCGCTTTGACTACACCGTGTCCTGCCTAATCCACGAACGAGCTGAGCGCTGACAGCTGACCGCGTGTGAAATGAGAGCATCATGTAATCCCACGGCACTGGCGGAGGCTTCCAGTCATAGAACACGACGTTTGATTGGTTGTAGGCTCCAGCGCTGTGATTGGTTGATACTGAGGCTGCTTTGCTGGGATTTCCCGCAACTACACGCTTTGTTTGGTCTTCGCGCGATGTAGGAGACAGGCACTGGTGGATATTTTTAATTTTTGCCGATTCCCAATTTCGGACGAGCAATAGAAAAATGAGTATTATTCAGTGGTGTTCTGTCTTATTTCCGTTAGGTGAGCTTGCGTTTGTTCAATTTTAAGTCACCTCCTGACTGTTTCACTGGGGACCCGATTGCCGGGCACAGGGGGAGTAAATGGCCACCAGTTAACATGCTAAAAAATGGCCTGTTATCAGAGACGGCGGATTCCATTTTCGAGAAGTGGTGCAAGATTTTTCTGGAGGGGGCGCCTTCCTCCCCAGGGGGCGCCATCATCTCTTGGGGGGCACCTTTGCTATCCAATGGCGTTCTGCAGAAACTCTTTGGACTCGGCGTGCGAGGCCACTTCGGGTGGTTTATTTCTAATATTCCGAAAAATAGGTATTTTAGATTTCGCGTAAACTCAGTCGTATCGGATTGGCATCAGCAACAGAGTAGCATAGGATTCTGCGATATTCATAGCCTTGTTTGCAGTTATGACCAATGATATTGCAGACACTTCCCGAAAACATACGTAACGTGTTTTTCGTTGAAGACTTCACAATATGTGTGACAGTGTCTACTACAGCAGCTGCGCAGAGGCGGCTGCAGCTTGGCCTTGACATATTGCAGCAATGGATCACACGCAATGGACTGAAATTTTCAAGTTCAAAGACATAGTGCATGCACTTTTATAATAGACATTGAGACTGAATACCCGATTTTGTAAATTCGCGGAAATCCGAGCGACGTTTTAGCAGAAACCCGATTTATCAGGCTCACACTCGATAAGCTTTCATATGTGCCACACCTGAAGGATTTCCGCAAAAAATGTTTCGATACGCTGAAAATACTGAAGGTGTTGACGAGGATGAGGTACCGTGCAGATAGTGAAATGTTTCTCATGCTATACACGTTATACGCTTATCGCCTATATATACGTTATGCGCACGTTATACGCTCATTGTTATACGCTACGTTATAAGCTTCTTATTCTGTATAGATCACTTATTCGTCCGAAGATTGAGTACGGCTGTGTCAGAGCCGCATGACGAAATCCATGGAGCGAAGCGGATTGGGATTTCTCAAGAGGCTCTATTCTGGCCGTTTGGCGGTTCTGACAGTTGATACCAGGGCTGTGCAATTGTGTAGGGTGATTGCCCTTTTAGGCTAGACGCCCAAACTAAGGCCCCCAAATTTAAATTCAAAATAGTTTTTGAGAAATTTTGGAACAAATGTTTTCAATTTTGCATTTTTATCATTTTTATTTCTTGAGCGACGAACTTGAAATTTGCCTCCTTTTGAAAAAGCAACAAGGCCACCTAAGAAAAAAGTTTGAACTGGTCCGACAATATTTATTACGCCAAAACGCAGTATTTCTAGTACAAGCAAAAAGATATTGAAATTTGACAGCCGACTTGTAAGCTCGAAATGTCAGAAGGCACGCTTCAGTTAGTTTAAAGACAGCCACGTGGAGGCAGCTACGTCAATTTTCTTGTGCTTAGGCATAGTTTCCAGTGGAAAACGTAAAATTCTGACCTAGTTTTTGCCATTTTGCCGGAGGACTGCATTTTTGCTCATTTCATTTAAATCTTAATCTCTCGCGATCTAATGCGCCGATTTGACTTTTCATTTCAAATAATGAAAGAACATTGCGTCCGCCTGATAATATTCGGAGATGGATATCGTGATAATAAAATTCATTGTCTTATATGTATAAATATAATTTTAGTAGAAAACCTTTTATTTGCAGCTTTTCGGTTCAGAGCACATGTCATTCACAATCTCAGAATTGACATGGCTGAATAGGAAAATTAATTGCAGTCATTCAATTCATTTACACTACCCACTTATCTCCAACGGCTTTCGAGTAATTCGTCCGAAAGGGTATTTCAAGGAGCTAAATTTCTCGGAACATGTTTGCTTCTCACCATGGTTTCAAGTCCTCAAAATGAATGGAAGTGGATGCAATTTGGCATAAAGCTAGCTTAGGGTCTTGGGTCGACGATACAAGTGATTCTAGGCGAATCTAATGTTTGGTTCGTCTTCTAGAAGCAGCTTTATACCATGCCTTTTCTGTACGAACACAACACCCGGCGCCACGATCACGGCATCGCTTTGATTGCGTGATACCGGCCAGTGACCTCCTGACGGGTCACAGGTGTAGGGTTAGTGGGAGTCGGTACAGTGTGGCGCAGTGGTCTAGTGGTTAGAGGTCCTGTCTCGTGATGAGGGGTGCGCGGGTCGAATCCGGGGTTGACTGCGGGATATTTACTATTTATTTCAAAGAAAAGAATGATGGCACTGACCTACAGGCTTATGAAGAGATACATTGAGAATGAAATATGGTTGATTTTAGCACATTGTCATGCGGCTCTCCTGCGCCGGTGGGGGTTATCCCAGGTCGCAGACCGGGGTTGCGTATGAGGCCACTCCTTAGTCCGCGAAAAAGATTATCGATATGTCCGTCATCTCGCTATCAGAATAGTAACAGGAGCGTTCCAAGCTTCACCCATAATAAGCATGCTAGTGGAAATTAATGAAATACCGCTACAAATGCGCAGTAAGATACTCGCTTTGCATTAAGCCATTAAAAGGAATGTGGCACCTTTAGAACGTGATTTTAACTGAGATAGCCAAGTTGTAAAGCAAATCGGAAAACCAGGTTCTCTATATATCATTTGTCTTGGAACTAGATTTTTCCGTAGAAAAAAACTAAAACCTACCCGAAATGTACCTCTCATGTACCTCTCGCCAGGCGGCCATTGTTGTGAGCTGCTGGTGTGACGACATATGCTGACATCACGATGAGCATCAGCCAATCGAAGCCCTTGAAGTGTTTCGAGTATGGTAGTGGTTGCCAGATCATGACATCATCCAGAGGCAGATATTTATTCATTTTTCTAGAGGAGTATTTTAGAAATAAAAGCATTGAGCTCGTTGTACATTTTTAAGAGAAATCATGAGTGGTTTCATTATTTTCGGCTAAAAGTACGCCTAATTACACAAAATTCCAGGATTTTACCAAGGTGCCATGTTCCCTTTAAAATAAGCCACCAACACGCCCCACATACCAAACATTTTTGTTTGGCGACGCCTACCTCAGTCAGATAGACAGTGGCTCGCGTTTTGCAACCCGTCACCAGGGAGTGAGAGTCTGTGCCTGGCTGGCACAGGCTGGTATCGACAGCAATCTCGTCGAACCACATGAAGCAGCTGTTATTGAACCATAGCTCATCTCGACAGTTAACACAAGCACAACCTACGCCAACAAAGCTAAAATTTGCCTCCTGAACCGACGCGCCAGTAATTTATGAACTTGCTTGCGGAGCCGTTCGAAAACCATGTCTGTTTCTATATAGACGGTTGCAAAAGAAAGTGACAATGGCACAGGGCGTGCAGTTGTTGGTGACGATGTTGAGAAGTTTTCTAGTTTGCCTTACGATGGATCCATTCTTACTTCAGAGCTGTACTCCATTTTTTTGCTGTTTGGACCAGGTGTCTAAGCTGATGGTGAGGAAGTTTGCGATTTTTACCGATTCGCTGTCTTATCTGCAGACATTGAAGCCATTTTATTTCTATAATGCGTCGCCACCTTGGCAGGCCATGCTGAAGATGACTGGATCTTCTGTGTGCACTGATTAGTCCAGTAGGAAGACACAGGCAGTTTGGATGGCTACCATCTCAGCCTGGAAACTCGAGCAGATCGAGCCTGCTGGTCGCCTGAGCTCATGCTGGGCTCTGTCTGGTGACTCGATGAAGACCCAGCTCCCCCGCTCGTGACCCCTCCGTGCACTGACCCGTCGGTCCACACCCATGTGGCACATTGAGTCAGGGAAGCGAGGTGGGGGAGAGCTACTCGCTTCTTCCGGACAGGTGGCGCTCCTGATGTCAGTGGGCCCACGTCTAGTTGAAATGTGACTCACTCTCCTGATAACCACAGTGGAAGACGTCGAGGAAGGAAAGACTCGATGGGGAGGGAGATGCCTGCTTGATCCCACATGTCTTTGCCCACCTGCCGCCACCCGGTCACGGAGGAGAGTCGAGAGGGCGCTGTCGCCTCCGCACGTCTTCACAGAGGGTCTTCAGGCGGCAGGGTATGGAATTTCACCAGCAGTCGGGTCGCGAGTACCCTCCTTCTGGCCGCTACGCGGGGAGTCTTAACTCGGCTGGGAGTGGAGTGGGTGCATCCTGTGATGATACGCGCCGACGCTCTCATTTTGCGTTCCAGCAGCTCGACATGAAATGGCGGTGTGGCGTGGAGCCACGCTGCGGCCGCTTACACCATCGCTCCTCTCACGTAGCCAGTAGCGACGGTTCGGAGGTGCTGTTCGTGCAGCCCCCAGTTGCAGCCGGACAGTTGACGTAGGTGGGAGATGCGGGGGTGGACCTTCTCCCACAGTCTCTTACAGTGTGGACCGAAATGGAGGAGCCGATCGATGGTGACGCCAAGTAGCTGTAGGGTGTCTCCAGCAGTGACAGACTTCCCGTCGACCTTAAAATTGAAGGGATCGGCGTCTCTGGCCCACTGGGACATCACCAGTACTTGGATCTTGGCTCCTGATACCACCATTTTGTGCTGTCGGGTCCACTTCATGAGGGTGCCAGCAGCAGCTTTATTGCGCCCGGTCCTTGGCGACTTGGATGTTGTTGCCCGTGCAGAGAGCCGCCGTATCATCGGCGTACATGTAGGGGAGCATCCGGGAACCGCGCAGAGTGCGTCTACCAGCCGAGCCGCCCATACAAAATAAAACTGGCGATAAGACACTTCCTTACGGCAGGCCAGTTCGGAAAATGCGCTCACTGGAAAGCACACCATTTAGTTCCACCTGGACTCTTCGGTCCCGGAGTCACTGCCAAATCCAGGCCACCGTGCAATTTGACAGCCCCATCTACAGCAGGCGAACGCGTAGCAGGTGGTGGTCCACTACGTCGTACGCGTGCGCGAAATCAAACGCGACGAGGACGTATTTCTGCGCGGTCTGTCCATCGGGAGGGCGGCTGTGTCTCGATTTGGGCATGCACAGTGCACGCTCACCTCTTCTCTTAAATGAGTC
The DNA here is from genome assembly GCA_034440635.1 of Lepas anatifera. NCBI lineage: Eukaryota > Metazoa > Arthropoda > Thecostraca > Lepadidae > Lepas > Lepas anatifera. The sequence goes on along the minus strand of JAOTON010001136.1, from coordinate 1,030,183 downwards.
CTGAACTTGACCTGAAGGCGATGGTTGATGGTATAAGTGGATGGTCAGTGACAAAATATACTCGTTTTATCAATCTGAATGGTCTTTTCACTTCGATCTGAACACTGCACATGATCATTTAACGCGCAATACAGCCAATAAACGAAAAAAAGTTATCAATTTATCAAGAGAGTACTTGGACACGTTGAAACTGTTTTCTTTTATTCTAGTAGGGCCCATTTATGTCACAAATCACACATGCCTATGGCATGATCTATTTCAGCATTCAATCACATGGCTACCGAAATTCTCTTAACACCTCCGAAATTTCACGCACAAGAGCAATTCTCCCATGCTGATGAATTGAAGAATATAGATAAAGGTCGATGGAAAATGCCCACATACTTCATTCTGTGTTTATCTTAACGTTTCAACTTCCCTTATATCTCCTTGAGTCTGCCATCTGGTTCAAACATTATTTTTTTAGGAGCAATTAATAATGTGGGTTTAAGTCCGGTTTGTGTTTCCTACAACTTAAAAGCTTTTCCGCTGAGATAATTTTCTTGGACAGCGCACAGGCCAGGTTCACACTCGCTGCGATTATTTTCAATGTCCTCTCACCATTATCTTACGAATCTTGGCCACGTGGAAAGGCAAAATGATGCTTATCATATTTGGTATTAAAATAAACTTAACCCCTCTTCACTTATAGAAAAATCCTCAGATATATACCTTTATGTTCAGCTGTTGCATCTTCCCAGGTGTCTTGAATTTCTCCATGACCTAGTGGCAGTTACAGATTTTTCAAGAGGTGCCGAAAAAAGTGTGGACTGAACTGTTTAGCAATTCATTGTTTCAAATATCACGCCAAATAGGCATCTTGCTTGGCTGGTACAAACTGTTATGGCTGGGAGAGGGTGGGATAGGACGTTGTTAAAAATACGATCCACCAAAATTACGGCAACCGAAAACCGAATACCATAGGCGCCCTTTGGGTGAAAAGTTGATGGTAAAGTGCCCACTTTGAGGCTCCGCGTTTCCCCCCCCACCTTACTAAAATTCTAGATCCGCCCATACGCGGATCCAGGGGGCAAAGGGGAGGGGCAGATGCAGCCCCCGATCGATCCTCGGCGCCCCCTGAAATGGTCACGGCGCCCCCCTGAAAGGTCGATGGCACTCGCCTGAAGTGGCGCTTCCCACTCTCCTCCAGGATGCGAAAATCGGTGCTCACCGATAGGATTTTACGCCCACCTGGTAGGTTTTTCCGGTCAAAAGTGGCGCCCCCTGCTCCGGATGGCGCCCCCCGGGAAGGTGCTCCCCTCCGATTGGCAATCCTGGATCTGCCTATGGATCCGTCACTGTTCAAGAGCAAACAATTCACAGAAAAAGCAGGAAGATATCAAACGTTAGCGGGGAGTGGTGCGGCCAAGATAATTGATGATGCTAACAAATTGTTTAGTTATGTGGATAAAATAATTGGGTCGCCACACGGGATTGGAAGGAGACTCCTGCCTTCTTATGAGATGGGCAGTGTGCTAAAAATATATCGTCAAGTCAATATCAAATTATCAACATTTAGTTTTATACAGTGCACTGTTCACTGCAGTGATACAAGAGTGCTCTGTCCTTTTTCTGTGGGTTTATGACACCCGGTAGGGTTCGTTTTAGCCTCAAATATGGCTTTTGTGGTATTTATTTGGTCATTTGGCCGCCCCGGTTGCTCGGTTGGTAGAGCGTCGGGCTCCGGCCCGCTGCTGAGAAGCATGCAGTGGCAGTGCATGTCCAGGCTTGAGATCGGTTCCCCTGAGACGCTCCGGCGCTCAATCGTTTGCCCGACGTAGGTCGGCTGGCAACTGACTGATGAGAGAGTGACCTGAGCGAGGCGGCCATCCCTGTGCTTTGTGGGAGGTTAAACTTTGGCTTCTAAATCAACCCTTCATTGTGGGCGTTACTCGTTCGGGTGGTGGGGTCGGGGTCTCCGTGACAAGTCCCTTGAGGACTTTAATGAGACTCAGACTCCAACAGCCGTACTGGGAAGAACTTGGACGAAATTTATAAAAAACAAGATTTTTTAGTGCAAATACAATTTGAACCTTTTGGCCTTTTCGCAAACCCGGTTTGGCCTTTTTCCGTTGAAAAAACCCGCAGTCCTGGGCAGCATCTCTAATCTTTAGAATATGGAAAAACAAAAATTAGGAAACATTTTTTTAACACTAGCACGTCTAAATTTTATTAACGCCCCCTCCAAATGGGGGTTTGATCCCCCGAAGACATTATAATGGCCAGCACAAGAAAATCTCCACCGCCCCCCTCCACTGAGTTTTCCTTAAAAAATGTTCTGCTGTCCTTTCCAGGGGGCGCCTTTCCTATCCATGGGTGCTTATTCTTTCCAGAGGGGGCGCCTTTGCTCTCGGGGGGGGGCGCCTTTTGCTATCCAGGGATGCCTGTGCTAACCAGGGGGTGCATATGATATCAAGGGGCGCCGTTAATCTTCTTCGGAGGCGTCTCTGCTGTCCAGGAGGCGCCTGCGCTATCCAGGGGCACCTATGCTATCCAGAGACCCGGATCCTTTACTCAGGGGGCGGGGGCCGCCTTTTGCTGTCCAGGGGTGCCTGTGCTAACCAGGGGTGCATATGCTATCCCGGGGTGCCGTTGCTCTTCTTTAGGGGCGTCTCTGCCGTCCAGGGGTGCCTATGCTATCCAGAGGGTGTGTTCTGTCCATGGGGCGCTTTTGGTATCAAAGGGCGTATTTGCTGTTTTGGGGGCGCCTATCCTATCCAGAGGGCGCCCCTGCTGTCCAGGGAGCGCGATTGCTATTAAAGGGAGCTTATTATATCCAGAGAGGTGCCTTTGCTCTATGGGGGAGGGGGCGCCTCTTAGTGTACAGGAGTGCCTGTGCTAACCAGAGGGCGCCTATGCTATTCAGGGGCGTCGTTACTCCTCAATTGGGGGTGCCTTTTTCTGTCCAGGGGCGCCTCTGCTGTCTAGAGGTCGCCTTTGCTATCCAGAGGGGCGCTTTTACTCAAGGGGGTGGGCACCTTTTGCTGTCCAGGGTGCAGCTTTGATGTCAGGGGGCGCCATTCATATTTGAAAGTGTATTTTATTTTACACAGAGGGTACTACCCCTTCAGACAGGCGATGTGTCTGATTTTCTCTTGACCGGCCGGGGGCGCCGGCAAAATCCGGGGGTGCCACCTAAATCCGTGAGGGCCTCCCCGTACGAGGTCAAAACCAGGTGTGCAAAAATATACTATTGTACACCATCATTTTTTCAAGGTGTGCAACTGCACACCCTGTCCTGCGGAATCCGCCGTCCCTGCCGCCGTTGTTCTCGGGAGGGGGGGGTTTCTCTCTTATCTCTCCAGGGGGCACCTTTCTTATCAAAGGGCGCCTATGTTGTCCAGGGGGCGCCTTTTCTCTGCGGGGGGCGCCTTTTGCTGTCAAGGGGTGCCTGTGCTAACCAGGGGGCGCATGTGATATCTAGGGGCGCCGTTTCTCTTCTTCGGAGGCGCCTCAGCTGTCCGGGAGGCGCCTACGCTTTTCAAGGGCGCCTATGCTATCCAGAGGGGCGCCTTTACTCAAGGGGGGCGCCTTTTGCTTTCCAGGGCGCAGTTTTGTTGTCAAGGTGCGTCATTCATGTATGAAAATGTCTTTTTCACAGAGGATCCTACCTCTTCAGGTAGGCGGTAATTAGGCTTGATTTTCTCTGACCGGCCGAGGGCGCCGGCTGAGGCCTGGGGAGGGGGCGCCTCCCTGGACAAAGCCAAAACAAGTGGTGCAAAAGATACTTTTGCACCACTTGAAAAAAATCGAGTGGTGCAACTGCACCACTTGCACCCTGGAATCCGCCGTCCCTGCCTGTTATGTACTCTTCTAGTTTGCCAATCGCCATAATGGCGTGAAAAAGAGCTAGGGATAGCCTGATTGCCGACATAGCAAACCGTTACCAATCGACTTCAATGCCCAAATGTATTCGTGCTAATTTCCAAAACGCGGCAATATGGATCACATGCATTTCACAGTCTGGAAGTTTCACGATATGCAATTTATCCTAAATTGAATTTGGGAAACCCTGCAAACTGATTCACGGTGCTAATATGGGGGAAGTGTCGTATATTTTGATGAAAGTTGATTTAGACACCGAAGATCTTCCAATTTTATATATATTGTTCTGGTCGCATTCATTCAATCACCACGCTATTAGCCACGTAAATGTTTGTTTCTTTTCGCTTCGGATGACCGTGTTTCACCTAACCAGACGCATGAAGCCACAAACAAACCCCAGAATTAATCAGTGCGATATGGTTCTAGGATGGGTGGGTGCAGGAAAGCCGAAGTGGCGCCCGTGTTTTATTATTGCACCTCTCCGCTCCGCCGCCCGTGGCAGCTATGACAAGCAGGCCGCTCCAGTCGGCGCCGGCCCACCCCGCGGGGGGGCTGAGCCCGCGCGAGCGTCGCTGGGGAGGGGTAGTGCCGCCACGCCGCCAGACTCCGCGCGCTGCCGGTTGCGAACTGTGGGTATTGATTATGTCTACCGAGAGAAGCGAGGCGGCAGTTGGCCCACGCGCTGACGAGGCGTTCTCCGACGATGACAACGCGCTGGAGCTATTATGGTATAGCTGGTGGCTATCGTTGGGAAAAATGGTAAGTATATCAGTATGGTGATGCGCTGGGTGGATTGCCAATGTTGAAACAGGAAATTACATGCTAACCAGCGGGCTGCCAGAAGCACGTGACCCACGTAGGCATGCCCGCATCGGCTAGCGCCGCTATACCTGCACAGGTCTCAGCTGTTGGAGAGTTTTATGGACTAACTCCGCGGTGTCCGGTGGCGGTGGCGGCAGGGCATCACCAGCTCGGATGAGGTCACATCCGGTCATGCCGAGAAGTGGTTGCCCTCAGCCAGCAGGTCAGGTGGACCGGTGTCTGTTACCCGGGAGACGGAGACGTGTGGAGATGAGTCAGATCAGATGTCCGGAAGGTACCGGCCGCACATTTACCACACAGGAGACCGGAGACCACACATTTACCACACAGGAGACCGGAGACCACACAGTTACCTGGGCCGGATGCTGTTGCTGTGCCTCTCAGGAGATACTCGATAGGAGATGCGCGGTGCTTCCGCTGCTGAGCTGTTCAGTTTTCTCGGTATAAGGAGCTCTTTGGCCCGTCACCTGTTTCGCGTAATATTGTTGTAACCTTTTAATGTTGGCGGTGACCCGAAATAGAAGCTTAGTCACCGAAAAGATGGTGAGGGGGCTTGACAATCTTAAACCTGCTAACAATCCTCTTGAGAACCCAAAAACGTATTTGATTAGAGTTCTTCGGTACCTTCCACACGGGATCGTTGCAAGATTTTACGATTTTTTGCCTATTGTGCTGAAGTTGGGAAATTGTTCGGTTAAGAGGGGAGGGGGACAGGGCCCTGTGGCACTCCCTGTTCCGAGACTTCAGAACCGCATGACCCGAAATAAGTGTCGGATCATCACCAGTGTGAACCATATTTTGGAAAGCTGACATGTTCAGCTCAGCTTTCGTATCTTTGTTATGAACGCAGTAGGCTGTTTTGCCCCATCTCACTATTTCTAAAAACATTTATTACCCATAAGCTCCGCGTACATGGTATGATATCGCTGCATTCTGGCCGTGAGCTCTTCTTTTCAGCTGTCGCGACTTCCGCCTCTGAACATGTGCTCCACAGCTGACTGGAAGACCCGGTATCCAAAGTTCTGCCTTTGCATGGAGTCTGTCACTTGGTGGTGTGACCTCTTTGGCTAATGTTTCCCATAAGACTGATATAAGGTTCACAAATTTCTAGCTTTTTTAGAAACTGACACCTGTGACAGAAAGTCTCTCCCCTTCAAAGTTGTCATCTATGAATGCTTACTTTCTGAAACTTTAAATATTAGTAGCTATCCGGCTTAGCCTTGTAGATGCTCTTTTAAATACGTTTCCCCGTTAGAGCAGCGAGCTCTTGGATGATTGTAGACATTGAACAGATAATCAATGGGAAATAGTCAGTTTTTTGTCTCACCAACGCTTTTAGCCGTTAGAATAAGACATAAATATTTCCCGACAGCAGCTGTGCTGGGTCAATATTTGAGGGGGATGGGACACGTAGGCTGGCCGGTTTTGTAAAAGGCTTTCAAAATATTTTGTCCCCACGTATACTTAGATGCATTTTTAGGTGCTGATTACGAGTATTGGGTCAGAAATGCAGAAATCCGTTTTTTGTGCACGCTCGGCTGTTGAAAGTTTCCACTTTGGTTTAATTTTATACATTATTGGACTTGATGCTCCAGCCGGTGGTATACGGCCACATAAATGGGGTGGTATCAACGAACTGATCATTCTTCGTCGAAAGACGGTAAAAAATAGCTCCCTATCGGCTTTCAGTGGCTCGCAATATTGTCAGAAGTAGAAGTATTGTCCTTGTAAGTTCACAAAACAAGGATAGTCAATAATAGATGGCGTGCTCGCCTCAACCGCTCAGCTTACTTATGGGATGTGTATAAGGCTGCTCAGAATCACTCAACAGCGATACGGTTTAGTAATATGCGTGCTTATACCTACGCTGCTTTGGCTTTTTATAAATTATTTGTACTCTTGCTTAGCAAAGCTTATTTGCAAACAAAGACACATTATATGGGTCGGTTTATGCTTTAGCAAGCGTTAGCGATAGTGTGATCAGGGCTATTGGGCAAGTTAGGAGATGTCAATAGCGAAAATTCAATACAAGCACGGTCACAGTACACTTAAAGGAAATGCGACGCCTTTATAACGTGATTATAACTGAGATAGCCAAGTTGTAAAGCATGCCGGTAAACCCTACCAGGTTTACCGGCATACCGGTAGTTGTAAACCCAGTCAATATATCATTTGTCTTGAAAGTCAAAATTTCCGTAGAGAAAAGCTAAAAACCTACCTGAAATGTACCCAAAATGTACCCAAGCACCCGGCCCCAGTTGTCAGCTGTTGGCGTGACGACATGCTGATGTCACGGTGAGTATTCAGCCAATTAAAGCCCTAGAAGCCTATTGAATATGGCAGTAGTAGGCATGACGTGACGTCATCCACAGGCAGAGGCTTATTTCTTATTCTAGAGGAGCATTTTAAAATCAATATTTTGAGCTTATTGTACATTTTTAGAGAAGCCAGGGCATTTTCATGATTTTCATTTCGAGGTCTACGTCTCTGCACTAATAAGCCGAAACACGCCGTAACCTGAGGACAGTCAAGACGGCCAGAGAAAGCGTTGTGCTGGTACAGCAGCTTTTCCGGAACGTATCCGTTTAATGACAGCTATACTCAACTTCTTAAATAGAAAAATTTAAAAATACTAAGGGACAATCGAAAAAAACGAACCAAAAATGGATGATCTTGGAGATTAGTGCGATCAGGAAAATGTAACGAATCGTCGCAGTCATGTTGTTCTTACTCCAATTCACACGCCATCTGTGATGGTATGTTGAGCCGGAGGAAGGCCTCGGAAATGGCCATAGGGGGACGGATGTGGTGGTAACCCAGTTTGCACATGTTTAATTCTCTAGAATGTTCTGCATGGGGGATACCGACGGTGGTGGCTCACACAAGAGAGGATAGTCTTCGGTTCGGTGGAGCAGGAGGTAAACCAGACTGGAATGCCCGTCTACGAATACCATGTGAAAAGTAGCTTTAATACCGCTGGAAGTTCTTGACATACAGTTTTCTAAATGCTGAGGAAAAGACTCCGATAACCGAGCTAAAGACCTTATACCGCTTTGTTAAGAATTTTTTAGCAGATTCACCGAATTTGGATTCAAACATTCTATGAATTTTCATGAAGTCTTAGAGATTGTTACCTTAAACTTCAGTTGATCGATCACTGAAAAATATTGGTTCACGGAAACTGGCGGTACCGGTGATGTATTCAATCGCACGGGTACCTCCAGTTGCGTGATGCAGGTATGCAGTGGTGGAAATGCTGCAGGGATCCGAGAGGGCAGCCCAGAGGGCAGAATAATCACGGCCGTTAGGAGGGGAAGTTCTGGTCTCGCTGCCCCGGCTGTCTGAGCCCGGCGGCGTGACTCACACAGGGACGGGGAGGGGCAGTGGTGGCAATGTCGCAGCTGTGGCGACAGCTGGCGCCGCACTCAGACCGCTGAAATCTCAGCTCTGAGGGGCACCTGGCAACGCCCGCCCGGTAGCCTTTCAGCACGAGCTTTTCAATAAAAAAATCATGAGAAAGTCATGGCTCAGGCACGACATTTTGTGTTCCACGCCACATAGCAGCCTATGGTTGTTGAGAAGCTCTTCCAGGTGAAAACTGTGGCGTTTTTTTCCTTGAAAACAATTATTTATTCTGAAGAAGCTTTGATTCAGTTACTCGGTTAAAGGATTGTAGAAAGAAATGCAAGTTACATTATTAAATTAGCCATATGAGTCATTTTCCCTTCCTCAAGGAAACATGTGCATGTGTTTCTGTTGCGATGAGAACAGATGCCACCCTACTACGTGAGCTCACCAAACAAAACAATCAAGAGTGATTTTGTTGACAGAAACCCAGGATCAATTGCGTTCGATATACAAGCTATCAGCAGTAGCGGATCTAGCAGGGGTGGATCCAGGATTTTCGATGGGGTCGATGCATGGTCGAGAGCCCCACTTTTGGGCGGAAAACCTGTTAGATGGGCGCAAAAATCCTATCGTGCGAGTGAAGATGCTTGCATCCTGGCTGGAGTGACATTCAGAGGAGCGCCATCGACCTTTCAGGAAGCACCAAGGGTCAATCAGGGCGGAGGTTAAGTGCCCCCTGGATCCCGTATCCGCCCATGGGATCTAGCATTTGGCTCAGGGCGGTGTCGATAAAACCCTGGAGAGAGGGGTAAAATTTGGTGATTCAAGATTTGGTTCGATACTGTCTGAGGTGTTTTTAGGGCGCAGGTGTTTCAAAAGCCTCATCGAAGCCTTATGGTAATCAAAATCATAGACACATCAAGTCTAAAGCTCATACAGTCGGAAGGCACATACATGGCAGCATCGACATTTGACGACATTTGGCCGTCCATTCCAGGAGGTGCCTCCGGCGTCCAACTTGGCGATGGACACGGGTGCTTCAGTGGACCTAAAGAGACAGCTGCGCCCCCTGGGCCCGTCTCTGATTACGGTTCCTTAGTTATTTGCTTCAATCAAAGTTTGGTCGTTAACGCTCCGGTAGGCGGGCCATAGATTTCGAGAATGTTTAGAGGTGCCGAATAAAGAAGTGCCAGACATGGCGATAATACATAAAAATTGCTTTACCATTGCAACAAACCTCCGGAACGCAAGACCCATAAAGTTCCTGTAATGAAGATAAAACTAAAAAGGAATGTGTCAGCGCTATCCCACGGTATGATTGAGGGTGCCCAGGCGCCCCGGAAGAGATATAGATTCACACTTCTGAATCTGAATGAACCATGGGTACATTTACATTGTGGCCTCAACCTCAGAGCAGGTTTCTGTGTGCTGCGTTATCTAGAAATATTTGTTTATCGGGATGTAAAGAGTATTTATTTTTAATTTGTGAATAAAATTTTAGAAGCCTAGCTTTCCTTGACAAAACGTAATACCACGCTAATGTATCTGAAATACCTACCCGCTTCACAAACATAGAAATAGGACCAAGTATACTGGTCCCGGTATACAGCGAATCATTGGGTTTTAACAAGCAAAACAAAGTCCTGCAGAGTTTACATGTCATTGGTTTAGAACCCAATGAAGGAGATCGTGACATTGAAAAGGGCAAAGGCCTATCCGGATTTGGGATGCGGAGGGAAAATTCGGTCTATTTATCTATTAGGAGAGCTACTATCTATCATCTATCTATAAGGGGAGCTATTTCGGCCTGAGGCAGCGCCAATTCAGCCCGCGGGGTGCCACTTCGACCAGATGAACGCTATTTCTCAAGGTGTAGCCTGCAACAAAATGCATTTTGGGGCGCCAATACTTGTATCCTGAAGGGAGGGGGAAGCTATAGTTCAGGATGGGGGAGGGTCGCCGGTAAAGTTAGAAAAATTTCACATCGTCATGAAATTTCGACCCGAAATTTCTATTTGACCTTCAAGAAAAGGTTACCCACTCATCGACCAGTTTTCTCGTTTAAGTCTGACTGCAAACGGCCAAGCATGCTGTGATAAGTAGGTTATTGTTTAATCCTCTTCAACCCCTTCTGAACTCCTGAACTATGGTCGTTGCAGCGTTTTATTGGGGCCTCTCAGATGCTATCGGCTTAAGAGAACAAGCTTATCTTTTCATCCTTGGTACAGATATCTCCCGCCTAGCGATCGAAGGAAAAATACATCGGCAAACTCGGTACTGATATTCTCAAGAGCGTTGTCACTGGCCAAAGTGTAGAGGAGGTACAGAGCTGCAAAAAATCTCAAATCTGTCGGGCACTTTCGAAAAAACCTCCAAATCTGTCGGGTGGTTAGGATAGGACTATTAAAATTGTCTAAAATCCATTCAATTGGTAAAATGTTCCTACTCTTTTTCCACATTCTTAATAGAAAATACTAAAATTAGCATAAAAAACTTCAAGTTTGGCACCAATGGATATCATTATCCTTATTTTTGTGCTCTGATCCTTATATGTGTGATATCCTTATTTTTCGTGCTCTGAAGCCACCTATGGAAAATCTAAGTGGAATGACACAAGTCTATTAATTTTCAAAACTCTAGAACTGAGACTGTTCTTCGGGTTTTCAATTATCAGACACGCTCAGGAAATTAAGGTTATCGGCAGAAACCTATAACAAATTGAATACCGAACCACCAATTCCCATTTTCTGGAGTCACCATTGGTAAAGGAAATTTATTATTGGATGTAATTTGAGATTTGTGGACGTACAGCATACAAATAGTGTGTGTCAAAGTCAGCTCGACTGGGTCTTGAATAAGACTCAGTCTTGAATTCAGATGATTTAGGTCACAGGTGGAAATATACAATAACATGAAAAGCAGCCCCCCTTTTTCAGTCCTCTGCAGCCGCCATTGACAAAAATGCTGCACTAGAATGAGAATAAGTGATATTTTGTTATTATGTTACATAGTCCAGCCCAGAATACTTAAAAATATAGTTTGCAATGGAAGAAAGCTGACCTGGTTCCCATACCATGCGGTTACTTATGCCAGCTTCTGCAGATTTTCATGATTTCAGTTTTTTGGAGGTGGGAGGGGGTAATTTGGAAGGAACTCCCAAAATTTATATATGGATTTTGCTCTGTTGGCCAGACAAACAAGATTGGAGGGGTACTTTTTTGATATTCGAAAGTGTTTTTAAGGATCATGGCTACTTGTAGTTGAATACAAACATGTAATATTAGCTTTCCATGACTTTAAATGCATGTTTACATGAAAAATCCTAAATTTTGAAGCTGTTGGCTATCTCAAAGTTTTTCATGCATTGCCGTGCTCATTTCCATGAGGGTACATGGTTTAGGATCTGAAGTTCATGAGGCTAATAAATAACCTTAAGTCAGTTAGATAGTAAATGTCAAATAAATATCATGTTTCCAAGGAAGTTAAGAGTAAAAGGAATGAGTAAAGGTTGCACTAGGCTGTGTTTTTGTTATATCTTTGTCCCCTTGACATAGATCATAGGCATATTTAGGTAAGTGAATAAAATGAAATAGGAGAAATAGTTTGGTACTTAAAACTCAAATTAATGTGGAAAGGTGAAGAGTTTTGTTTCTTTGGCATCTACAAATCCACTGATGAAGGTATGCAACTTTTGTGGTTAATTCTGGACAAACAGGCATTGGATTTAAAAGAAGATGGAGGGGAAAATCAAATGTTTTAGTCTAATTTGACCAGTCTGCTGGTAAAATTCATTTTTCCCTTATTAATATCATTTAAAATTATTGATCAACAGTGAGCATAACATACTGTGTGGAAATAAATGTAAGCTGCCGAAATTACAACGAACACCACATCACTTACTTTTGTTTTCTCCCCACACTGTTCTGATCTGCCCGCTGTTTGATCCATGCTTCAAAACGACCTCCTTGGCCAAAACCACTGTTCCTGAACTTGCAGGGCAGCCCAGAATGCTTGATTCGCTGATGCTCCTTAAAAAAACGTTTCTCGCCAAAATACCCACATCCCTCAAATCCACATTTAAGCTTGACACGGGACAGTGGAAGGGGCTTCAGCTTAATCGGAGCCATTTATCAGCCCTTCAACTATGGACGATGAAATCCAGGCTCAACCAGTTTACTCAAGATGTATACCAAAGTAATGCAAGAGAAAAATAAAAAAACAACCTTGCAACGTATTGCCTCCACCACACCACGGGATTCTAGGGCCTTGGCCTCCGCCATATCCACAAGACAACACACCAAACCGCAGGGCTGCTTTTCTTCAAACCAAAGATACCTTTTACACCGGCTTTGCCGCAAGGGCGCTGTTTGAACAGCGCCCTTGCGGCAGCGTTGAGCGTACTTCCAAACGAAGGAAACGAAGGAAAAAAACTGTTTTGCCTGTCGCCTTTACCTTCACGGCGGCCTGTCGGGCCAAGCTGTCGCGTGCTATGGAATACAAATCGGGCCCGACAGGCCGGTGAAGGAATTTTTCCAGCAGAGGATTTTCTGGGTGACGTTTAAAAGGCCCTCTGTGCATAAGGCCCTCTATTCAAAGGTTCCTCGATTCATAAGTCCCTCGAAAAGACCCTCTGTGCATAAGGCCCTCTATTCAAAGGTCCCTCGATTCATAAGTCCCTCGATTTTCCATCGGTTCTTGCCGCACACTGGCTTGATATGGGAGAGGTGCAAATTCATGAAAAACTTGTTGAGTAAAAGAGGTGACAATTCTAATATTGAGTTTTTTTAGAACAAAAAATATTTTCTGCTTCCTTTCAAGATTTTTTTTCTCACAGATTGTAAGATCTGTCGCAAGACCATACCGTGCCCTAAAATCTGTCGGGCACTTTATGACCCGAGAGCCCGACTTTTTGCAGCTCTGAGGAGGTAGGGCAAACTTTTACTTTCTTAGTTTGAGAGTGACCATTTTACTGCTTGGTAACAGAAAATGTTTTTGTAGTTCGACACTCTTCTGATGTGAGCTACTACCTGCTGCTCAAGATCTCGATACAATTCTTAAGTTTTGTCTCATTTTGACAGGTATGATTCTGACGCTCTGCTCCTCCCCTCCCAGGTTACAAGGGCCCTGGCTTTTCTTATAAAGGCGTCACCACCATCATAACCGTTTCAATGGTTGGGAGAGGGCCGTCAAAGTCTACGGTCATTTTGCCGCATCGACTCCACCGCGGCAGGCCCTTGGCTTCCTCTCTGCACAGCTGATGGGTCTGCAAGTTCTTTCACCTCTGTGCGAGGCGAAAAGAACCAACTGTAGCATAAAAAAGAAGCCCATTGCAGTTAGCGTGGAAACTTTTCTATTTCAACGCTATTGGAAATATGTCTTATCGTAGCATGCGCCAAAGATAACTTTAGAGTTAAAACCGGGGGAGAAGTTTCCTCTTTGCAGAACGTTTAATAATATTATCGTCAACGTTCACCAATTCTTATCTTTTGATATTCTTATAGCTTTTTGGCCTTTTGGTCGTTTTAGACTTTGGTTTTTTGGCCTGATGCGAGAAGCTGAAACGTAAGGGTAGAAGTCTGCATCGGATGGAAATTATGAGACGTCATGGGATCAAATGGGATAAGACACCGTTTTCATAGTTCCATATAGGATGGAACGCGACGAGTTCTTTGAAAATTTCAGCAGAAAGAATGAGCTCTGACAGGATGGAACCCCTTTTCGAAAAACTTCCCGGGATGGACTTACATGGGACGGAACAGAATGGGACGGGGCAGACTTACATGGCGCGGGACGGACTTGCTTGGGACATAATTAACGGAATGAGACTGGACAGACTTACATCAGACGAACAGAATGGGACAGTATGGACTTACATTGGACAGAACGGAATGGAACGGGGCGGACTTACATTGGATGGAGCGAAATGGATGCTGAGATGCGTCCCATGCTGACCTCTACCGAAGCTAAGAGGCATAAATAAACAAAAAAAGACTGGCTTTCTGTCAAATAGGGGTCAAAACTCAATTGACCCTGCAGTTTTTTTTACCTGCATGCAACAGCCACCGGGAAAGTAAGGATTATAACCAGGCATAGTAGGTATGGTCTCGTTACAGGGACCCCACCATAAGTTAGCCATTAATTAAAAAAATTGTAACGTTGACTGAAACCAATTTAAGATGAGCTTTCAATATAAAACCTTTAGAATGTGGTTCGAGCGGGATGATGTATCATGAGTGACAGTTAAATGTTGACATTCTTGCGCAAGGTAGATATTTTGGACGTGACATGTGTTAATAGCAGACCGTTATCCTTGTTGGGAGCGAAAAAGTACACACAACTTTGGGGTGTCACCATATGTCTTCGCCGCTCTTGTAGGAGCCACAAATGAGCCGCAGATTCAATACCATGGCAGAGGAAACTGGCCCACATGCCGGACGTGACGTCCCGACATTGGTGACATCCCGGCTCCCGTTGTTGGCTCTCTGTGTGCACACGTCAGCCAGAAAGGACTATTTGCAAGCATCAGACTGACATGTTGTCAAGTGGACCGGCTGACAAGTTGTCAAGTGGTCAACCCTACAAGCTGTCAGCTTGGCAACTGTTCTCAGAGTGTAGAAGAACCAAATCTCCACGTCAGAGGCACTCTTTGAGGATACCTTGAGGTCAGCTACCGTCATTCGCTGATTGGAAGAGTTCGACTAGCCTGTTCGGGTAATCTGCTCGAGGTCTCCGGCCTACCGACCTTGCATGTTAGAAAATAACCCACTCCGATAAATTCATTCAGAAAATTGATTAATTCGGAATTGGCAGATCTTCACCGCTCCTCGAAAGAGCCAGATGTGGCGCCCTTGGTCGCTGAGCCGGCGTCGCGAGCTCGAGTGGCACTGGGTGCGACACGGCGTTCGACTTTGCTCGGCGCCGTCCTTATCTTATCGCAGCCGAGGCGTCTTGGCTCCTCATCCCTAGAAAGTCATCACTGCGCCGGCCAGCGTCCCCTTCCGCACACCCGAGTCCAGCACTGCCTCCACAGCTGCCAACATGGTGAAGTTCGAAGGAGATTACAAGCTGGATCACGCCCAGTGCTCCAAGAATTTCGATGAGTTCATGCAGGCATTGGGTAAGTGTTACGCCTCCCCATTTCAAACCGATCATCACTGTACTGGTTGACTGCCACAATATGTTCAAATCCGTTGAAGGCTGTGATCAGCCTAGATTGAGCGCGAGTAGACGCATGCTCGTGGGGAAGGAAGCTATTTCATCACATCGTCGTCGAAGAGTAAGGTTTTGCTTTAAGTCTGGTAACAAATCTGTAGACAGGTGTTTCGAAAAAAATCAATGTTTTGCATGCCTGTCAAAGTTGTGTCTATGTTATGTTAGCGATATCCGATAAGCTGGACAAATCGGCGTCATCTCTTCAAGCTTAGGCAGATACC
Source organism: Lepas anatifera (assembly GCA_034440635.1). NCBI lineage: Eukaryota > Metazoa > Arthropoda > Thecostraca > Lepadidae > Lepas > Lepas anatifera. Next base: position 1,014,716 of record JAOTON010001136.1, on the reverse strand, counting down.
CTTCAACGGAAGGAACGAAACGCTGCTCCGATAGCTATGTACTTTAATACCAGTAACGTGAGGGCAAAAACCGAGTGGGCACCTGATTTCGAATATGTCAAAATACAATTATAATCGACAATTCTTTTGTAGAGAAAAGAACGTGACATTTTCATTTTCTATACGGCATGGACAACGCTGAAGCTGTTTCGTAGGTCTAAAAAGCCAAATTTGCGATGAAATCCGCATGTAGCTCAAAACGTGTAAATATTTGCCTACAGGGAAAGTGGAGCTATATTTCAGTAGCTTAAGCTTTCAGTTTTCTAAATGTCGCATTTTCTTAAGGTCAAAGTTTATACTATGGCTAGAAATGGGCAAAAGAATACACACTTTGTGATGTAAATTTTTGGTGTATTAATCTTTCCGTTTACATTTCTAAGCTATTGGTCTTATTGGCTTGGTATAAATAAAAAAGGTTCCCAACGGCTGTGAGGATTCCATTGTTTTTATTTTGTCTTTTAATCAGCCGCTATTTACAATTTATATCGGAAAAGCCCGGGTCATCCGAATTCACAAATTGACAGTGCCTTGCTTGAACTTTCTTCAGGGCTGGCACATGCCGCACAGAGCGTTACTTGTATTTGCATCGTGCAGACGGTACCTACATGAGTGCAGATTTGGCTCGCCGGTATCCATCGTCGCTCTCCAATAGTTTCGGAAATACACAGTCCGGTTTGAATCAAACAAATTTGCAATTTTTTGTAGTTTTTCTTCATACAAATGTATTGAGCTAGAAAACATGTTTGTCTGTGAGTCGAATAAATGTCAGCCAGTTTAGAGACCCGAAACCGACAGCATCGCTGTCGGGAAGTAGGGCAAAATCTCAAATTTTCACCTAGGACCCGAAAAGAAAAGGAGCCATGTTAAGAAATGGCTTAAACAGATACATTTACTTATATTCGAAAGATCATTGTTATTTTCTATATTAGACGCTGATGTTTCCTTTACGGCATAATAGATCTGGTTAGGGGGCTTTCCTGCATAACAACCTTCAGCAAAGGGCAGGATAGATCTCTCCGTGAGGAACAGGTCTGCATCTGTGTACTTATAAATAGTGTTTCCTCAGAAAAAAAAACCCAGAGGATAAAGGACCAATGACGTGGGGAGCAGAATGGACTCCCATTTTGTGTGCAACAAGCAAAAACTCCCTACTTGGAAGCCATGTGGCCTAATACTTCCCCACCCCTAGAACGGGAAAATAAGTCTTGTTATCAGCAAAAGTCGAAAATAGCTTCTTCTTTTTTGGGGGGAGAGGGTCAAAGTTAATAGTCTTTGGCCAGTGTGCGGTATAAAACCGATGGGCCACCCAACTCTCTCCTGCGACCATGCCCGGAAAATTAGGTCGCGCAATGCTTCCCTGCCGTAGCCTGCGTTTGGACGCCCTCCTTCTAGAGCTGTGTACAATGGTGGAACTATAGGACCGAGGTGGCTGGCTGACGATGAGGCAGCCCTGTGACGCGGGCATCACTGTGCGTTCCGTTGATGCTCCCGCGTTTCGCAGGCGTCGGTCTGGTCACCCGGAAGGCCATGGCCAGCGCCACTCCCACACTCACCGTCACCGTGTCCGGAGACCACTGGACCATCAAACAGGCCACCACCTTCAAGTCCTTCGTCATGGAGTTCGACATTGGCAAGGCGCAGGACACCACCACTTCCGACGGGCGGAAAGTGAAGGTGAGTCACTAGCCAAACCGGATATTTTGCTCATCCCGCTCGGCAGCGGTCGTGGTGAACGCTCCACTAGGCTCTTCTGGGAGTCGCTAGCCAGACAATAGACGCAGTAATTCTGGAACCACCACTGAAATAATAAAATTATGGTAGTAGATCTCATGAAGTGTTCGAGACTCAGAAGGTATACATTTTTAAGAAGCCAGTGTACATATCCGTAAAAATAATGATGATGTATCTACTTACTAAAAATTAGCTTGTCGTGTGAGCCAATATCCAGAGCAATGCATTCCTTACCAAAATTGTACTGTGGACCAAAGATAGTCACGATGAGGGGCTCAAAGGGGCACAATGCAGTAGTAGAAAAGGCAGTGTGAGTCTGTGTGTTCCCTTTATCGGGCACTTCGATTTCCTGCTTTGTACAGCAAACTTAGCTAGGGGATCGTAGCGGCCTTCAGCGCAGGTCAGAGAAGCTCCTCGCCGAGCGGGAACAGGGCTCAGTTCGGTCAGCTGCACTAACGCTTAAAATGCTCAGTGATGCTCACGGTCTGATACATTGGTCTAGCACGGCTATGTAAGTGATACCTGGTGTTCTCAGAGTGCCCATGTGGCTGACCGAACTGGGCCCTGGTCTTGTTTTTTAGAAGGGCACTCGTTCCTAGTGAATGAATATCTGTAAAGGTAAGGGACTACTAGGAGGAGTTGGGGACTAAATATGATCCCCAGCTTGGCCGTAAAACGCCCTCATCCACAGATAATTCAGTTTGCGCTCATCGCGAGGAACTATCATGCATTCACACCTATTCCTCATCGGTCTCACCCTTCTGATGCTTTTGATGCTTGATGTCCTTCAATGCGTCTGGGGTACTTTTCTACAGAATTGTGAAAATGTAGAATAAAACGTGTTGGGAAATTCTTCTGTTAATTTTTTTAACTCGTGTCAGTTTCAAAATTTTGCTTTAAAAACGTTAAAATGATGTTTGATTATTCTAAATTAAATGCATCTATTTCTATAATGCATTTAATTTTCAAATAAGTAAGATAGAGCCAGGGACGTCGTCTCCTTTTTCCGTGTGACATTTTTGCCTCAAATTTTCTCAGGCCTTAAAAGTTAGCCAAACAGGCACATAATTTGGGCGATTATTATTTAGAAGTTATTTCTATTTCGAGTTTGATTTTCCACTGGAACAGGCCCAGGGTAGGTTTAAGCCAGTTGACATGTATCAATCTAGATGACCTTGATGACAAAATGTAATCTAGATGCAATGCAGTGCAATGTAATATTTTTAAGCAAACCAATCCATTTTACGCTACTTCGATTTCTCATTAATTATGTGGTTTGCCCCCATATAAACCTAGAAGCCTTGACAACCTCGATATCACCGGTGCTGGAGTGGAAGCGTTTGAAAAGGGGTCTGGATGGCACGTTCGGTTATCGATGTCGTTCGGTCCGGTCCGTGGCACTAAGTGATTAGTGCAGAGTGTCGGAGATTCCAGCCCACCCAGACTCGGTGCCCCGCCCGTGCCCGCACCTAGCTTACTCTGAGTGTCCTACTTTGGATATCTTGGTTAAAACGCAGTGGAGAGGGGTCTGGCGTCAACGTGCACTGGAGGGAGGTTCCAAAGTGCCCCCAGATCTAAAAAAACGAGAGCGTTAGGAAAACGCCCGTTTGAGGCCGGGGGGAGACTGTAGGAGCAATGGTGGTCTACATTATAGCTAAGTTTCATTGACTTAGGTCAATATCATTCAGGTCAAACGAGGCCGTAAAGGTCGAATTTGGGCAGTGCTGGAGACCTATTGGGAAATGCTACGATTATGTAGAAAAAGCCGGGAATATACAAAAAGCGGACTAAGATCATAGATGGAAGGTTCTACGAACTGTTCTATCAAAGTTTCCGGTCAAGGCCATTGAAAGACGGCTTTTGTCCTTGACATTTGACCTGAAATTGACATTGAGTAGCCTTAACTAGGAAGTATTTGCATAACATATGTCATACTGAATAATGTTATCTGATCGGAATACTGGCGTCACTGACCTTCCCCTGTGGCCTTTCACCTTGACCTTCATGTGGGGTGGCCTTGACATATAACCCGATTATATGACGATATTAAGTCAGCAATCGATGTCAGGCGAACCGGTGCGACCATGCAATTGCAACGGGCTCAAAATATAGACTTCACTTTTAAGTTTATAAGAAAGAACAATTTTGACTGATTTGCAGCATTCCTCCACCAATCGACGCGCTCATTAATTCCCGCAAATGAAGCCAAGTAGTGTTTTTCGGCGGTGAAGGGTTCACCGGCCACCTCGGAAAAATAGGACGGGCACCTTAGGATCCCCACCACTGCGTGTGTAAATCTCCGAACCATTATTTAAGGATTTTATTGGATTGGCTGGATAATTCGGTTATAGGTACTTGGTTCTGGACATGGATTTGGACATTTTTTCGATTTAGCTGCATTTCGCGGATATGAAATAGATTAGAATTGATAATCATGATGTGCAAATATGTTTGACTGGATTTCCCGAGGAGACCTCGGATATGAACTTGATTGGATCTGACGTTTACCGACCAAATGCACCCTATAACAAGAAAAACTCTAACGTCAAAGACTTTCTGTTATTCTATATCTGCGGACACACTTCTTTGTGCGACCGGAGTCGAGGGCCCTCTTCTTCTGACACTCGGGGGCTTTTCACACCAACTTTGGAGGCATTCTCAGTCTGACTTCTGCGATCCGCTGAGATTGCACTCAAATCAGCTTAAGAGGACGACCCCATCAGTCAGCTGACCTGACCGATCCCCATGGTAACACGGGCGCCAGGATGGCGGAGCTGAGTGCCAAGGGGTCAAGCCAGGGGTGAAACCACGCGGCGTCAGGGCTCTTCGGATGACGTCTGCCGAGCTGACGTGCCAACTGTGACGTGTGTTATGTCGAACGGGGTAGCCACGGAGTCTTCCAAGAGCCACTCAGACTGCGACTGACGCCAGGGTACAAGTGGTGGTGTTCAAAGTTGTAAAAATTATAACACTGTAAGTCACACTGTTCTGTGTCTCACAGGAGTAAACACGCAATTTTATTTGCACAACTTCTGCTTTCCGTTTGTCTCACACCCTCATGAAGTCCGGATTTCGGTCGTGGCTGGTGAAGAGTGAGACTATAGCTTAACTAGATAACGACGCAGCGTCAGAAGCCGACGACGAAGTACGTTTTTTCGGCTGTGACCCGACATCAATCACTCGGACGGCCTTCCGTTCAGCAGGAAAAATGCCACTGTCCAATTCCACCCTTTGGCGGCTCGGGACGCCGATGGATCCCCAGGTGCACGCCAGTGTAACGGTGATGTCGCCGCCTCGCTGCACGTGCTCCTGACAGCCACCGGGTGAGGCAATCGCGAGCGGCGCCCGTTCCCGCCGAGTGGGGAGCCACGCGCCAGTTCCCGCCGAGTGGGGAGCCACGCGTCCGTTCCCGCCGAGTGGGGAGCCACGCGTCCGTTACCGCCGAGTGGGGAGCCACGCGACCGTTCCCGCCGAGTGGGGGGCCACTGGCCGCGCGCCGTTATCTTACCCAGAGTGCAAGCCGACTGCTGCAGAATCGGCAGACCGCCGCAGGGGTGGCGGGGACGGCGCTCACCCACGTGGGCGTCAGACGGCCGGCCGCACGAGGCGTCTGCGGGCGCGCGCCTGCAGCTGACCTGCAGCCCTCCCTATTTAGAAACCACACCTGCAGCGGCGACCCGCTGCTGGCTGAATGGACACGTCCATTTCGTAGTTATACATAGATGGACCTGTAGCCACCGACAGGTAACCAACGGCTTGTGACAGTTTCTAAGGACATTTCCGTGAAGATGACCTTCACTGACACCGGTGCCATAGCAACCGGCTTCCTACACAGTTCTCGCGCACCGCTGACGAAATCAGATGAACCCAGATTAAGATGTGGTGGAGTAATGGACAAAACAGGATTACATCATGTTAAATTCCTCATCGGTTGGGGCACGCCACACTATTCAGAGACCGACTCAGAACTTAGACGTGACACCCCCAGTAAAAAGGACATGGCACTGGTGACGTAATTGTGGCGTCATGACCACGTGCTCACTGCGTTCATGTGCGTGATGGCACCACGAATTGGTTGAATTTGTGCCGAATATATCACACTTTGTTAAATTTATAAACAATTCCGCATTGCTCCTTACAGCCCACCGATTGAAACGACATCGGAAGGTTCATATCCAAACCTTTTTCTTATCAGGTATTTAATCACCTCCCCGTTTGTCTCCTGAAGGAGCTAAGCGTTTTACAGTGCTTACTATGTGGACCTGTGGCTGGCCGACAGCAGCCGTCATACGCCTGGCGAGCGGGTGACTTTCAGACGACCGCACCCTGTTTACATTTCACTGGCACTGCTTGAGTGCTGGCCATGAGACCTTCGCTCATTTAACAGTGCAATTTGAGCTGTCCGTGCTTACTGTCGGCCCGACAGTTTGAGCTGTCCGTGCATACTGTCGGGTACTTACTATCGTAAAACAGCGATGAGCTGACTTAGCCTTGCGCGTATTTACCATCGAGCTCCAAATAACGAACATAGCGTAATATTTTCACATCGACCACTGACGGTATATGAGTTTAGCTCTGAGTCAGGTGGAAGGATGGATTCACCTTGACCAGCGCATCTTCAAAAAGTTGCATTTTCTTCTTAAATGAAGGGAAATAGCTGTGGCTTTTTGCCAAACCAATCGTTTTCAACATTGTTTTATGCACTGGGGCGGTCCATCAGGTACTGCAACTTCTTCCCACAGAACGTCCATGGCTTACGACTCACGGCTTCCAACTCACGATTAATGCATAATGGTTTGTGGCATATTATTGTGCTCTCATTGTTGTCTGTGCTTGGAAAAATTGTTGTAGAAACAGCTTTGTTGGCGTAAGCACTCCCCACACGAACAAAACTGCTTGAACCCTCCTTTCTTGTCTTGGCCTTGACTATGCCTTGTTTTGCTCCTACATGAGCAGCTTAATCCCTATCAATAGCAGACAAGGCTTGGTTGTGCTGTGAGAATACCCCCACATCAGCTCAATTGTTTCCGCTAAAGTAGTGCCTTCGGCAATTCTGAGACCGCAATACTTTTCAGCGGGACTGGACCTCTGACGGTTCCAGAGGGGGGGACAGGGCAATTGTCTCCCCCAAACCCCCATTTTTGCCGATTTTCTTAAAAACATGTTTTCACGATTTTGGGCGCCGTTCCCCCCTCTCCCCATCTGTCGGTCTGCATCTGTCCCTGGACTAGACAACCTTGCATGTGGATTTCGTATATTACGGTAATCTGGGGTTATGTAAAAAATTGTTCTGGATCTGGTCTTGATGGCGTGAGGGGAAGTCGCTGCCGCCGGGGCCATCTCTGTCGCTTCACCCAGATTAACCTGCAGAAGCTTGATTTAAGCCGTACTGTGTCTTCCAGAGCACCATAACGAAGGAAGGAGACACACTGACGGAGAAGCAGATCGGCGACGGCAAGGAGGTCACCTTCATCCGAAAATTCCAAGACGACGGAATCAAAATGGTAATTGTTTAACATTGTGGTGATACTTGCAGCGGAGAGAAACATGAGTATCTGTGTTAGACGTATGTTGCATTTCATTTTATTCGTGATTGCAAAGCTATGCTTCCAGAAGAATGATATGGCGAATCCACAAATTGAAACAACCCGTTGTAGATTTTGGTGAGCATTTTAAGGTTTTGATGGATTCTTGTTGTATTTTGAGCGGGAAAGCTTATATCGGCATGCTGTTTGAGAAACCAAATATTCTACAAACAGGGAAAGCGACGCTATTTAACCCGGGCAGTCGGTGCGTCGATAGGCTACAATAATTATTATTATTCTACCAAATATTCATATCAAGAGTGTTGCCGAGAATATTTGAGGAAGGAGTGAAGCAACTCAGAAACTCATACCATTTATTTGTATGTAAAGTTCGCCGGTTAGGCAGTGCAAATATAATTTTGTTTTATACATAGTTTAAATCTCATGGAAGTTTCAAAATAAGTCATTGTCTTCTATAAGTCTGGCCTTTGTAGACATTTCAGATCAAACAAAATGCGTGAAATTGTTTACGCAATCAAACGTGGGAGCAGCCTCTCAGAATTATTTTCATGATCGGGGCCACCCCCTTCCTCACCCATGGCTCGACTCGCTTGATCCAGGCATGATAAATGATTTGATAGGGATTGTTCCGGCACTTACGCTGACACAGATACATGCCCAAGCAAATACTAATTGAGACCCAAAATTATGGGGGGTTCTGATCACCCCGTTCCCCATGCCGGATATCTCCACTCGAGTAGCTAGGTTCCCTGCTGTGTGTTTTAACGCGATGGTGCTTCAGTTCCTGAGGCATCAATCTCTCTGAGTGTGGGAAGGTACGAACACTGGCTTAGGTGTCGTTTAGCTCATGTTGATGGCTTGTTTCTGTTTGCAGACATGCCAAAGCGGCAGCGTTACTTGTGAGCGGTTCTACAAGAGGCAGTGACCTCATTCACACTGAGGTACCGAGCCAGACGAGCAACGAACCCAGTCGTGCCAGAAACACCGCAACGCGACGGGCTGACATGCAGCATCAGGGCCCAATGATGTGCCATCCCTTTGTTGATGTTTTAAACTGTGTACCTTGACACTCACATTGCCCTTCGTTAATCAGTGAACAATACGCACGGAAGGTTATGGCTTTGAGTGGTTAGTCTCAGGCCTTCGAAAAAAATGTTTTGATGATGTTTGTGTAAATACATTGTGAGAAGGTGTATTAAGTGCTTTAGACGGAAATAAAGTTTGGTGTAGCTTCTACTTGATGTCCATGAAAAACACCTTTGGTAAACATGAGCCTTAAAATGCACTTCTATAAAAATAAAGATTCCCCTCCAAATTTCGTTCATTTTTCATAATAAGATCCCTGAATAAATTTGTTGAGGTACACTGATCTTTTTCACTTTTGAGGACACGTTCTCGTTAAGTACTTGTTCTCGTTTTTCACTTCTTCATTTTTTTCGTTCTTGCGTTTTATTCGTTTTGTTAATTGTTTACTGTCTCATCAAGTGCAGTCTGTTCGACAAGGCCTGTTTGACAAATATTTATGCCAAACTTAGATGTTTTTGGGGGCACGGAGCTATATGAAAAGCAAAAGCAGTGTGACAGCGTGATAAGGCCGTTCATGAACCATGGGCAGATTCAGGGGAACGTAAGAGAGGCAGGTGTCTCACTCACACATAAACAAATTAAGTAAGTTAAGGGTGTAATTCAAAAGTAGCTAAAGGACACCATTTTATCGTGTTAATTTACACGATAATGCTTAATTTTTACACCATTTAAGTTACTTCTTTTACACAAGACTACTATATATACACGGTCTGGGTACCTCTACACCTTTGAAAAGTAGGGTTAGGGTAAACTAAGCATGTATTTGTTACTAAATGTATATTCATGCTTAATACCTACTTCTTTTACACGCCACCTCTTACTAAATTGCAATACTTATATTCCTTTATGAAAAAAGTACCCAAACGACACCTTCTTCTTTTTTTACACCATTTAAGTCACTTATTTTACACGAGACTTCTTGCTAAATGTACACGTTTTTAATACTTTTTGCAAAATGCACTTAAAAGACAATTTTCACACTTGTTTACACACCATACAATGTATAGATTTACACCCGATACGAGTGCCATCGACACATTTCAACGTACTTTTTAACATGCAATGAAGCAACTAAATCCACGCCGTAATGGTGCGCGTATGTAAACAACAGCTTTTTACTTGCTTTTCACACAGGATGCAATCACAGAACCTACGCACTTAAACGCGTAATTTTAAGCTTCTAAATGTATTGAATATACTGCGAAATTTATGCCGTTCTACCTCGAGAGAAAATGTAAACCCAAGCTTGCAAACAAAACCATACGCAGTAATGTCACACTCCAAATGTTCATGGACAGGACGGAACACTCGAGGTATTTAGGCCGATGTGTCCTTTTCGAGACCAGACATGCTTAAAGCATTACTTGTTCGCTTTATAAGGTGTCGACGTTCATCTTGGGTAGTCAAAGGCCAGCTGCCTCAGATATAACTACTGTTTCGGCGTTGTCACCTACTGTAGTCCCAATGCAAAGCTGTGGTGAATGTGTCTGCGCGTCTCCTCTCCTCTTATCGGCCCGGCCAAATCATTGCTCAGCAAGGCAGACAGGACAGACAGAACGTTCGTCTCGACGCGTGAATTTTTAAGGGTGGAAGGAAATTCGAGCATGATCATGAGCGGCGTTTGTTTGAAAATCCCATGTTTTTGCGTTTTTTCTCAATTTGTCCCCCTCCAAAAGTTACTCCTGGGTCCCCCAAGGTCGGATAGTTGTAACATGACCGCTCTGCCAATTGCAAGAACCGGGTCATCAGAAACATTTAAATAAACGTATAAATATAACATAAATATAAATATATTGAATATAACGTATACATTTTTAAACATTTTTTCTACATGTGGGCAGTGATTCATCTCAAAATGACCTCAGAAAAAATGTTTCCCTGTGCCTGTGCTTTCTAATAACATCAATTAAATTTTGCGTTCTTGAATTTATTGATGTCTAATCAGCCAAAGAGTGACGCCATACGCGCGAAAATGGGCCGCCCGGCGCGCCCCACCGATAGCCGACTGGCACTTCGGCCAACCGACGACATGCACGCGTGCGGTGCTCAGCAGAGACTATGGGTTAGAAGTTTGTTGCTAGGGAAACATGCATCTACATAAGCACTTGGCATTGTGCAAATTTGCATAAGGTAAGGGTGCGCCGTTGCCAAAAAATATTTTCTGTCTTTTCTTTTTCTTTCATCTTTTGTTTTCGGCTTCAGTAAGGTTTCATTCGGAGTAAGGAATTTAGACGACATATGTTATAAAGTATGTGTTTTTTAGCAAGGTGGAATCAATATTATTCAGGTCCTGGGTGGAAGCGAATTCATAGCTAAGGGGCTGTGTTATGACAGAAGTGTATTAGATTTAGTGGCATTTTAACTTCTATTGACAGTTTTAATTTCTATTGAGGCATGGAAGTGACCTACTTTGGTTCACAGTTTGGATGGACGTTCCCCTTGACGTTTACCACTTCGTTCTGAAATGAAATGACAAACCTCAAGCACATCCTATTATGTTTCGAAAACGGTAATAAGAAATTGAAAGTACACAGCGAAGGATAGACCAACTTCAAAGGATCAGTTCAACCAAAAGCCTATCTGTTCTGACGGTAGCCCCGTCCAGCAGCGGCAATACATGGGAAACATCGACTTCGGTTTAAACTGTTGGGGCCCCTGTGAGTCAGACAATGATGATTGTGTCTCCACAGCGAGCAGCCCTTCAGTAAGTGCCTCCGGCTGCTGTCTGCTTCTTCTTGAGCAATTTACATTTTCCGAATCTAAATTTACTCTATCTTGTAAGTAGGCGTCTTTGCAGAGAACTCTCGACGGGGTCAGTACCAGAGGTTCTATTTTTTGGCCCCGGCGTCCCGGAGCCGGGACCGGATGCTGGGCCCGGCCGGGACTTTGTCGGGATCAACTGGGTCTGTACCGGGCCGTGCCGAGGCCTCTGAGGATTGGAGAGCGTGATAGTCTTAACTAGGGCCTGTATTCCTTGGGGCCCAGATCAGATTGAGATTAGTTAAATTTTTAGCCAATTAAGTTAATTTTCCCTGAGCATTTGACGAAAATGCCCTAATATGGCTAACTACGCACACATTAATTGTCTTACTTAAACCTATATGGGGCTGTTCATAACTGAGGTCACGGGGGATGTAGGGCCAAAAAGTGGTATGCCATGGCCAGGGCTGGACATCTCTTCTCGATCCAGGAGGCTTTGGGTGGGTTGACACTGGCACGGCAATACAAGCCCTAATTTAGTTGTAAAAGCTCCATTCGACAATGAAATAAAATCACACAATTGCACATAATTCATGGCTGAAATAGAAAATCGAAGTCACTGGTTGAAACGTGCATGACAAGGCTGCAAATGTTTTCCTATAAACCCGAATTTTTCCGGGACCAATGCATGACCACGTTGGGTCCAAAGCAATAGAGGTTGGGTCTTGCCGGGACCAGTCGAGGCCAGCCGGCAACGGGCCTGGCGTAGGGACCAAAAATCTAGAAAAAGTAAATCCTCTAGTCAGCACAATAAGTCCTCTTATCCCGTGGAATTCTACCACTCCCTTGTCGCACAGAAGTGTGTACACCAACACCGAGAGCAGAAAACTGGCGTCCGAAACGAAGTTGCCACCCTGAAGCCATACCTAACCTAACCTAACCTAACCTAACCTAACCTAACCTAAAACTGGTAGTTTAGTCAAATTCTATCAAAACTAAACAAAGCATAACAAAGCTTACCATCAAAACGTCTAAAATAATTGGGAGGATGAACCACCAATTTAGTTCTTTTCTTCCAAAATTTTGACAAAACAACAAAGTTTAGGAATTATTGTTTTTGTGTAATGATAAGCAGTCAAGGCAGAACGTCCAAATTTAAAGGGGGCGGGGGGTACCATGGGCTATTCAACCCATTTCTTTCCAGTTAACACCCGCACTGGAGGGGGGGTCTGGCACTAACGCGCACTGGAGGGGGCCTGGTAGGCCCCCCTAAGATCTCGGAAACTAAGAGGGTTAGAAAAACGCCACTTGGTAGGTGGGTGGGGGCTATGGTGATCTACATGATGACCAATTTTCATTTACCTAGGTCAATATCTTCAAGGTCAAACGAGGTCGTAAATGTCAAATATTGGCCATGCTGGGATCGATTGGTAAATGCTGTGATTATGCAGGAAAATGGCGGGAATAAGCTAAAGGCGGACAAGGTTCATAGAGAAGAGGCCTCAAAGAGGCTTCCCCACAACTTTTGGGTCAAGGTCATTCAAGGTCATTGACCTTTAAGTTCACCATATGGTATACTACTTATTATTTACACTTTGACTAACACTGTAGCCACTGTTTGGCGGGAAATGAAGATTGACCTTTCCCAATGACCTTTGACCTTGACCTTTGACCTTGACCTTTGTATTTGGGTACCCTACCGATGACGTCATAGCATAATATATGTCAGACGGGGTAACGTCATTTGGCCGGACGCACAGTGGTCAGTGACCTTGAAAGTGCAGATATGACCTTGACCTGTGACCTTTGACCTTGACCTTGACCTTCATGTGAAGTGACCTTGACATGTAGTCCCGCTTATATGACGTTATGACGTCACCACTCGGTCTTCAATGCAAGCTAATTGGTCCGACCACGCGTTTACGGCGATCTCAAAATGCAGGTCTAACTTTGAAAGCCTATAAGTCAAAAAATTTTCGGCCGATTTTCAAAAAGTCTTCACCAATCGACGTGCTATTAAGTTTTGTTAAATGTGGCCACGTTTCGGTTTTCGGCTACAAGCGGTTCTCCGGCCACCTCGGAAAAACAGGTGGGGGGCCTCCGAGGCCCCCTCTCCAGTGCGCGTGTTAACGCCATAGCGTTAACCCTCGCCCCACCGGGGGGCCATCGATGGCCCCCTAAGGTTTTTCCGGGATAGCAGAAAACGACGAGGCGCAGCACCGCGGTTGAGGGCTCTACCTCTCACTGCATCATTTTCCCATCATCCCTAAAATTTTTTACCCCAGGTCACCCAAGGTCAGGTCACCAGACGAGGTCAACCAAGGTCACCTCACTTCACCTTTAGAGCTCTGTAAGAGCTACATTTCAAAGTCGATCGATTTGAAACTTCCTACACTTCATGACCCCTCCAGGGTCTACAAGGTGTATATCCGGGATTTTTCGATTTCGTGCCCTGAGGTCAGGTCACGAGGCGACCTCTCCCATTGGAAAAGCATGGGGAAAAAGCTATTTCATGATATAAAAGCCACAAAAATGATTGCAAATACTCAGACTGCTCAGAACAACGTTTTTGGACACCCTTTCACGGATCCCAGGGGTCATATTTGCCCTTTGACTTTTCCAAGGTCATCCAAGGTCACCAGAGGTCAAAAACAGTATTTTGACAATAACTTTTGACCTAATTGAGCTAAAGCAGTGAAACAAACACCATCGTGTTTGTCTTGTCACGGGCTTTCATTTGATATACGGCAAGGTCACTTTGTGACCTTTCGTGACCTCAGGTCATATTAGGTCACGAGGTGACCTCTGGCGGTCAAACCACTGGCGGGAGGTCTTTACGTTCCACATAGCGAAAAAAGTACTGGCAATTTTCTATCAAATGTACTTTACCAGGCCTCAATAGCTCTAATGACATAAGAGTTTTGCCCAGTTTGCTTAATCATTGCATATTTGAGTGAAAATAGCCGATCTTGACCTAATTTGACCTCTGGAGGTCAAACCATTGACCTGAGCACTAAAACATGCGAAGTAATTTCTTACTGAATTCACGCGAGCTTTCTATTGCACTTTGCAGATTTGCGCTAACGCCCATATTTTCGGAGTTAGAGGGGGGCCATCGATGGCCCCCCGGTGGGGCGAAGGTGGCGCCGGACCCCCGGTGGGGCGCGGGTTAATGCTGAAATTTCTGATTAAAGGAGGCACTGTGCCCCGTTGCCCCATCCCCCCAATTCTTCCGCCGGTGAATTGATATGGCATACCAAGACGCAATAATGCAAGTAATGGGACATTTAACCCTCGCCCCACGGGGGCCATCGATGGCCCCCTAAGGTTTTTTTCGGGATAGCAGAAAAACGACGAAACGCAGGACGACAGTTGAGGGCTTTATCTCTCACCCCATCATTTTCACACCATCCCTAAATTTTTTTACCTCCGGTCACCTAAGGTCAGGTCACCAGGCGAGGTCAACCAAGGTCACCTCACCTCAACTTTTGAGCTCTATAAGAGCTACGGCGATCGATTTGAAACTTCCTACAGTTCATGGCCCAGCCAGGGTCTACAAGGTGTATATCCGGGATTTTTCGATTTTGTGACCTAAGGTCAGGTCACGAGGTGACCTCTCCCATTGAAAAAGCATAGGAAAAGCTGTCTTATTATCTAAAAGCCACAAAAACGATTGTAAATGCTCAGCTTGCTCAGAAAAGCGTTCTTGGTCACCCTTTTACGGATCCCAGGGGCCATATTTGCCCTTTGACCTCTTTAAGGTCATCCAAGGTCGCCAGGGGTCAAACAATATTTTGGCAATAACTTTTGACCTAATTAAGCTAGAGCGTTGAATCAAACAACACCGTGTATGTCTCATCACTAGCTTTCATTTGATTTACGGCAAGGCCACTTTTTGACTTTTAATGATCTCAGGTCATTTAAGGTCACGAGGTGACCTCTGGAGGTCAAGCCACTGGCGGGAGGTCATTACGTTCCACAAAGCGGAGAAAGGTCTGGCATTTTCCTATCCAATGTAGTTTACACGATCTCAATAGCTCTAATGGCATAAGAGTTACACCCAGTTTTCTTAAGCATTGCATATTTGAGTGAAAATAGCTTATCGTGACCTAACTTGCCCTCTGGAGGTCAAACTATTGACCTGAGCGCTTAAATATGACAAGTAATTTCTTACTGAATTCACGCGAGCTTTTTAAAGCACTTTGCAGATTTGCGCTAACCCTCCATATTTTCTGAGTTAGAGGGGGCCATCGATGGCCCCCGGTGGGACAAAGGTGGCGCCGGACCCCCGGTGGGGCGCGGGTTAAAACAGAAGCATATAGCTTCTACATTCTATGGTGTGTAGGCAGATCTAGGAGTAGCATGGGGGAGCTAGGGTGCCTCATGTTGCACCGACCATGCAAATTATTGGGTGGCGGTGGTTTTTCCCATTTTTTTAGACCTCCTGAATCCAATGGTACCAAAATCATACAAATTCAAAAATTTCTAGGGGTCGCGGATTTGATTTGAAATTCTGAATTTGTAAAAAATGGTAAAAAAGCCAGTTTTTACGCCACAGAAATATAGCTCTTCTGTTCAAAGCCAAGAAACCTAAACCCACCGATAGTTTGCCCTAAATCCTGTTTATTTGGAACGTGTTCAGTTGAATTTAGAAGCCAGATTACGCTTAACACGCGCATTGACGGGGGCGGGTGCCCGCCCCCTTCGGGTTTTTTGGGAGATAGTAGAAAAACGGCGGCGCGTAGCGCCGCTGTACTTGGCATACCTTTTCCCTCGTCATTTTTACAACTTCTGTGAAAATGTTAAGGTTAGGTCATCTCAGGGCAGGTCACCAGTACATGTCAAGTGACCTGACCTCAAAACAAGTTTAAGATAGCATAAGTCGGAGCAGGGTGAACTTATCCGATTGAAACTCATATCACATAATGGTCCCACAGAGTTCTCTAAAACATGTTCCGGTATTTTTGATATCGATGACCTAAGGTCAGGTACGAGGCATGACCTCTCCATTGGAAATACATGGGAAAAATGGTTTGTACAAAATAACTCAGTAACGGATGGTGATAGAGCATTTATTTTAGCTGCATTAGACTCGCCTAGACTTTGCAGTTCTAATGATATGCATTTTGTATAATTTGACCCTGACCTAACCTCAGGTCAGGTCAAATCCTTGATTTGACCTAGCAAGGTTAAATTATATATCATTCGATTTGGCTTGCTGAGAGGATTCATACGGTTTAGGCCGTTTTGCTCTATCTTTATTTGTTCAGATGTAATGGCCGAAAAACTGCATTTACATGTTATCCCTAGGACGGCGTGTTTTGACCTCTCGTGACCTTAAAAGTGACCTGAAAAAAAAATGGTTCAAATGTTTTCCATGGAGAAGCGGATGGGCAACCCAACGCCGTTTACCGTTTTTTGCTACCTACCGTGGTTCTCGAGATCTTAGGGGGCGGGTACCCGCCCCCGTCAATGCGAAGGTGGCTCAGACCCCCGTCAATGCGCATGTTAATATAAAGTAACCATCATATTTTAGCAAAATTTAGGCATTTGCATGCCTATTTCGATGTGTATTTTACTTAGTGTACTATCATAGTAAGTGAGTTACTTCGATCACGTGAGGAGCATTTATAACACTTTGGTTGGTAAAAATGGCAAAGAATGTGTCAAGAATGGATGTTCATAAAGCTAAACAAATAAAGAATGTCTGATACGCTCAATCCCGAACATGAACTATACCATCCTTAGATTCTGCCTCAATAAGCCTCATCCCACCACACCATATTACTAAGTACCTTTCCAATATGTACGCTTTGATTAAAACTAAACGTTTATGAATAATTAAGCAATAATAATAATTAATTAATCAATAATAATAATAATTAGCTAATAATAATTAACAATAAGGCTTGCGGCTACAATATCACAATTGTCAGAAGATTAGGCTACTAATTGATAACCGAAGTGATCTTCCATGGATATTTTTCTTATTCCTGTGAGAATCTCTTATAGTTTTTGTTCAGCTCAATCACAGTTTAAGTTATGGAGACAGATGAAAATGACCCTGGCCAGTCAACAAATACGGGCAAATTGCCGGTGACTTGATCCACAGCCCGCGTCCGTCTTGTAGGCCAGCCTTCCTCCTCAATTACAAGGACCAAGTTTACAACAGCACGACAAATTCTAAAGTATTTCTTTCAAGTGGCTCATGACTGTGATAAAAGACAAGAGATCTACGAAAGGCTGTAGAAAACGCCCTACCATTCTGGCACATGGCTAGAATAAACACCGTCAGTGAGCCGGTACAGACTAGCTGCCGGTATAGACTAGAAAAAACTGCGGGAAGAGTGACAGAAACTCTTAAAAAAGGCCGGAGCGAACCATCTCAGAAGAATGTATAAAATTTCAGTTAAGTTTATTTCATAACACACCTGCCGATTCGGTAGAACAAGGCAACCTCCAGCTTCTATGCTGGTAGGTGCTCGAAGGATGTGCCGTGGTAGTTGAACGGGTAAGTTCTTGGCGTGACGCTTCGCTATGCACGTCGTAGACTCGGTCTCCACAGCTTCCTCGTCGGATCGCACTTCGTACATTTATTCTTCAGCAGAGCTTGCTGAGTCGAGTATTCATACTCAAGGCACCAGCCGAAGAACTTCCCGCTGCTCTTCTTTGTGCCGTCTGTCACGCGTTCTGCAGTAGTTCCTTTCCAGCGAGCTTTTTATCATTACCGCTCGTGGTCCCTTACCTGGCGCCACGCTGGTCAGCGTAGAACACGATGTCTTCTTCCTTGTAATTAGATGTTAGTAGGTGGCTCTGTTGTAGTTCAAAAATCACGTTTGGTGGTTATATGTCCCTTAGGTTGTCCAACAATAACATATATTTTTGTACATTTTTCTGACATGGATTGCTCCGGCTTTTTTTACTTTCCGCCACTCTTGCCACAGTTTTTCTAGTCTATGCCGGTAACTCCGCTCACTGATGGTATGTATTCTAGCCATATGCCAGAACGGGAGGACTTTTTCTACAGCCTTTTCGTAGGCCTATTGTCTGTCATCACTATCATAAGCCATGTGGAAGAAATACTTGAGGACCTGTCGTGCTGTTGGAAGCTGGCTCCTGTAATTGAGGAAGGCTGACCTACGTAATATACGCGGGTAGTGGATCGAATCGCCGGCAATTTGCCCGTATTTGACTGGCCAGCAATGGTGGATCCAAGGTGGGGGGGCTCAGGCATCTCCCCGAAATGTCCGAGTTCCTATAATTTATAGATATTCTGTCACCAAAACTTAGCCTGTGATCAAGCCGAACTAAAATTATGAGTTTCTCACCGGAATAAGGAAAAAGATCCGTGGAAGATCACTTCGGTTATCAATTAGTAGCATGATCTTCCAAAAAAACTGTGTTATTGCAAGCCCGAGCCTGGCTACAATAGGACAGTTTTCCTGAACATTTGAAGATGCTGCTTTTTACTTCATTATTCATAAACTTTTATTTTTAATCAAAGCGTACATATTGGAAAGGTACTTAGTAATATGGTGTGGTGGATTGCGGCTTATTGAGGCAGAATCTAAGGATGGTATAGTTCATGTTCGGGATAAAACATGTGAGCGAATCTCAGACATTCTTTATTGGTTTAGTCTCATGAACATCCATTCTTGACACAGTATTTGCCATTTTTACCAAACGAAGTGTTATACAGGGTGACCCAAAAAAAAACAGGCCCCGACATTCATATAGCCATAACGTCAATATTTTACGTCGGATTTAAATAAAACTTTGATCATAAATGCTTTTTTGTGTGTTGATTAAGATACCAAAATATCAAAATAATAGGATATAAACATTTTGTTCCATAATACATGTTCTAGACATCCTATTTTCTGTATCCGTGCATTTTAAAAAATCGACGAAAAGTCATGATAAGTGGTCGGTGTAGTGCCCTGGATATTTCCCAGGGCTGCATTTCTTTAGCACAGGAGTGATTCTGGACTCTTTGGCTACACACAGTCCTTTTTGCAATCCGAAAATAAAATATTTAAGGGGATTTCAGGGGAGGTAAAGGGGGACTGTTTTACCCCGCGCACCAGATTTCTCAGGCAAGGTGGCCCTCAACCCCTGAAGTTCTCTTCAAGTTCGACTATGCACTTCTCTGGGCATCCCAAGTGACTTGGATTGGTTTCATTATCTGCATTGAGGTTCTCTTAGGCTGCATGCTTATCGAAAAAGTCCTGCAATTTTTGTATTTAATTTGCGGAGCGTTTAAACTTTGTTAGTACAATGCACAAAAATGCACAGATTAAGAAAATAGTATGTCTAGAATATTTGATATGGAATAGAGAGTTGTAGTTCTATTACTATGATATTTTGGCATTTGACTTAACACACAAAAGCGTATTTATGCCCAAAGTTTCATTAAAATTCGACGCAAAGCGTTGACTTGATGGCCTTTCGAACGTTGGGGCCCGTTTTTTTGGGGTCACCCTGTAAATGCTCCTCACGTGACCGAAGTAACTCACTTACTACTAGGTCTTTACGTTCCACATAGCGGAAAAAGTACTGGCAATTTGCTATCAAATGTACTTTACCAGGCCTCAATAGCTCTAATGACATAAGAGTTATGCCCAGTTTGCTTAATCATTGCATACTTGAGTGAAAATAGCCGATCTTGACCTAATTTGACCTATGGAGGTCAAACCATTGACCTGAGCACTAAAACATGCGAAGTAATTTCTTACTGAATTCACGCGAGCTTTCTATTGCACTTTGCAGATTTGCGCTAACGCCCATATTTTCGGAGTTAGAGGGGAGGGGCCATCGATGGCCCCCCGGTGGGGCGAAGGTGGCGCCGGACCCCGGTGGGGCGCGGGTTAAAGGGAATGTGGCACCTTCACAACGTGATTTTAACTGAGATAGCCAAGTTGTAAAGCAGGTCGGAAAACCCGGTACCTACTCCATATTTAATTTGTCTTGGAACTCGATATTTCCATAGAAAAAAGCTAAAACCAACCTGACATCAGCCCCCTCAGCCCCCGTCGCCGGCGGCCATTGTTGTGAGCTACTGGTGTGACGACATATGCTGACGTCACAATGAGCATCAGCCAATCGAAGCCCTTGAAGCGTTTCAAGTATGGTAGTGGTTGCCAGATCGTGACGTCATCCACAGTCTGATATTTATTTCTTTTTCTAGAGGAGTATTTTTAAAAACAAAATATTGAGCTTATTGTACATTTTTCAGAGAAATCATGAGTGGTTTCATGATTTTTTACTAAAAGTACGCCTAATTACACTAAATTCCAGGATTCGACCAAGGTGCCACATTCCCTTTAAGAGTAATCAGGCTTCTAAATTTTTTTAAATTAAAATAAAAGAGGTAGCCAGGTGCACCCAGCCGTAGCTGGTGGTCACCCCCAGCACACTGCTGGGTGAGGGTCGTCGCGGAGGCAGCTCCCGGAGCGACAAGGCCGGCTGGAGTTTCAGGTGGCCTCTACATGAGCCTGTTGCCGACGGCACGTACTGTAGGCCGGCAGGTCACATTCAGGTCGGCATGTGCCGGCAGAGAATCCGGAGGTCGTGCGCCGAATGCCGCTGGGTGAGGACGGCCACGGACGCAGCTCTTGAGGCGACGATGTCCAGTGGTCCCGAGTCCCCCAGCCAGTCGGCTGAAGGTTCCCGGCGAACAGTCCCACCGACGCCCCGCCCGCGGCGCCGGCACTTTCATGTAGGTAGGGTCCGAAAAGGGCCGGGCAGAGGCAGCAGGTGCCCCCAGATTTCGCTGGTGGCCGCCTCCAGTCTAAACCAAAAACGTCCCAAATAAATAGGATTTATGGCAAACGACCGGCGGATTTCGGTTTCTTGGCTCTGAACAGAAGAGCTATATCTCTGTGGCATCAAAACAGGTTTTGTTTTTACCATTTTTCACAAATTCAGAATTTCAAATCCAATCCGCGACCCCTAGAAATTTTTGGATTTGTATGATTTTGGTACCATTGGATTCAGCATACGCGTCGGAAAAGGGGGGCAGGGGAGGCCTTGCCCCTCCACTTTTTGGCCAAAAAATTCCTGATCTCAGTCAAAATGAGAGAAAACCGGACATTCTTATATCCAGCCGCTGCGGGAGGCAACAAAGAGCCCAAATTCGAACAGTTTTTGGTCCTGACGTTGAAAGTTTTCTGTCAGCATCAGGTTGAAGTTTGGCTGCCCCCCCCACTTTTTGCCGGTGTCGACACTTATGGGATTCAGGAGGTCTCAAGCAATAGGAAATACCACCGCCACCCAATAATTTGCATGGTCGGTGCAAAATGAGGCACCCTAGGGAGCATATGCTCAGGAGGGCAGCAAAACCTTTCAGGCATAAGGCGCCAAATCCTAGCGTTGGGGCGCCGATATCACACCCTGGAGGGAAGATGGGAAACAACACTTCAAAGGGGCGCCAGGAGGTACCGTGACCAAATCAGGTTTCACCGAGGCCGATTGCAGGGAGGACGAATGCCACACTTGCAGCCCTCTCCCACGTCTGAATCCGTCTACGCGATTCGGTATCACAATCTGTGAACTCCATTCATTCATTCATTCATGCACTGACAACTTCACGGAGGTTTCTATTTATGAACTTAAAAGGACTAGATGCCAGATCTGAGAAACCATCTGGTGCGTCATAAACGCCGGAGAAGATATAAGTTTGTTTTGCTTTTATTGGGCTTTTTGTACGATCAGACTAGCTAGTTAGGAAGTTTTAGACTCTGCAATTTGTTATTAATTCTGTAATATAAATCATATACAAATGAGGCATGACTGACAGCAATAGGAGCAGCATCCAAAACAAATGAGGTTGCAGTTCCCGCGTTTTATTTACGAAGGAGGTGGCGGGAGGCCTGCATGGTCCGCGGTTTTCTATGGGCATTATTTTTGATAAGTGGAAATGTAAACACCTCAGTGGGCGCCGGTATATCTAGTGTGCGGGAGGGTGGATGTGAGGAGGGGAGGGAACAGCAGCATAATCAAGCCTTTAAGGAACACGTTGGTGGTCACGTAAATTTTCTTAAATGGTTCGTGGAGATCGGACTTATTCGTAATAGTGGACAAAATTCGGCCCGTAGATCGAGATGCACATTGAT